>OX392451.1:13964081-14711581 GCA_947623535.1 Coelioxys conoideus
AGACCGTCTGTCTCAGACCGTCTGTCTCAGTCCGTCAGTCTCAGTCAGTCTGTCTCAGTCCGTCTGTCTCAGACCGTCTGTCTCAGATCAACAGTCTCAGTCCGTCTGTCTCAGACCGTCTGTCTCAGTCCGTCTGTCTCAGTCCGTCAGTCTCCGTCCGTCTGTCTCAGACCGCCTGTCTCAGACCGTCTGTCTCAGGCCGTCTGTCTCTGACCACCTGTCTCAGACGGTCTGTCTCAGATTGTCTGTCTCAGACCGTCTCTCTCAGACCGTCTGTCTCAGACCATCTGTCTCAGACCGTCTGTCTCAGTCCGTCTGTCTCAGTCCGTCAGTCTCCGTCCGTCTGTCTCAGACCGTCTGTCTCAGTCCGTCTGTCTCAGTCCGTTAGTCTCCGTCCGTCTGTCTCAGACCGCCTGTCTCAGACCGTCTGTCTCAGGCCGTCTGTCTCAGACCACCTGTCTCAGACGGTCTGTCTCAGGCCGTCTGTCTCAGACCACCTGTCTCAGACGGTCTGTCTCAGATTGTCTGTCTCAGACCGTCTGTCACGGACCGTTTGTCACTGTCCGTCTGTGTCAGACCGTCTGTCTCCGTCCGTCTGCCTCAGACCGCCTGTCTCACACCGCCTGCCTCACACCTTGTGTCCCAGGCCGTCTATCTCAGACCGTCTGTCTCAGACCGTCTGTCTCAGACCGTCTGCCTCAGTCCGTCTGCCTCAGGCCGTCTGTCTCAGACCATCAGCCTCAGTCCGTCTGTCTCAGTCCGTCTGTCTCAGACCGCCTGTCTCACACCATCTGTCTCAGGCCGTCTATCTCAGACCGTCTGTCTCAGACCGCCTGTCTCAATCCGTCTGTCTCAGACCGTCTGTCTCAGACCGTCTGTCTCAGACCGTCTGTCTCAGACCGTCTGTCTCAGACCGTCTGTCTCAGAGCGTCTGTCTCAGACCGTCTGTCTCAGACTGTCTGTCTCAGACCGTCTGTCTGAGATCGTTCGTCAAAGACCGTCTGTCTCAGACCGTCCGTCTCAATCCGCCTGCCCCTATCGGGCAAAGTCTGTTCGCCTGTCTCTGTCCGTCAGTATCAGTCCGCCTGTCTCAGTCCGTCTGTCTCAGGCCGCCTGTCTCAGACCGTCTGTCTCAGGCCGTCTGTCACTGTCCGTCTGTGTCAGACCACCTGTCTCCGTCCGTCTGTCTCAGACCGCCTGTCTCAGACCGTCTGTCTCACGCCGTCTGTCTCAGACCACCTGTCTCAGACCACCTGTCTCAGACGGTCTGTCTCAATCCGTCTGTCTCAGACCGTCTGTCTCAGACCAACAGTCTCAGTCCGTCTGTCTCAGACCGTCTGTCTCAATCCGTCTGTCTCAGACCGTCTGTCTCAGACCGTCTGTCTCAGACCGTCTGCCTCAGTCCGTCTGCCTCAGGCCGTCTGTCTCAGACCATCAGCCTCAGTCCGTCTGTCTCAGTCCGTCTGTCTCAGACCGCCTGTCTCACACCATCTGTCTCAGGCCGTCTATCTCAGACCGTCTGTCTCAGACCGCCTGTCTCAATCCGTCTGTCTCAGACCGTCTGTCTCAGACCGTCTGTCTCAGACCGTCTGTCTCAGACCGTCTGTCTCAGAGCGTCTGTCTCAGACCGTCTGTCTCAGACCGTCTGTCTCAGACCGTCTGTCTGAGATCGTTCGTCAAAGACCGTCTGTCTCAGACCGTCCGTCTCAATCCGCCTGCCCCTATCGGGCAAAGTCTGTTCGCCTGTCCCTGTCCGTCAGTATCAGTCCGCCTGTCTCAGTCCGTCTGTCTCAGGCCGCCTGTCTCAGACCGTCTGTCTCAGGCCGTCTGTCACTGTCCGTCTGTGTCAGACCGTCTGTCTCCGTCCGTCTGTCTCAGACCGCCTGTCTCAGACCGTCTGTCTCACGCCGTCTGTCTCAGACCACCTGTCTCAGACCACCTGTCTCAGACGGTCTGTCTCAATCCGTCTGTCTCAGACCGTCTGTCTCAGACCAACAGTCTCAGTCCGTCTGTCTCAGACCGTCTGTCTCAGTCCGTCTGTCCTAGGCCACCTGTCTCAGACCGTCTGTTTCAGGTCGTCTCTCCCTGTCCGTCTGTCCCGGACCGTCTGTCTCAGTCCGCCTGTCTCAGTCCGCCTGTCTCAGACCGCCTGTCTCATACCGTCTGGCTCAGGCCGTCTGTCCCTGTCCGTCTGTCTCAGGCCGTCTGTCTCCGTCCGCTGTCTCGGACCGTCTGTCTCAGACCGCCTGTCTCAGACCGTCTGTCACAGACCGTCTGTCTCAATCCTTCTGTCTCAGGCCGTCTATCTCAGACCATCAGTCTCAGTCTGTCTGTCTCAGACCATCAGTCTCAGTCCGTCTGTCTCAGTCCGTCTGTCTTAGTCCGTCTGTCCCTGTCCGTCTGTCTCAGACCGTCTGTCCCAGTCCGTCTGTCTCAGTCCGTCTGTCTCAGACCGCCTGTCTCACACCATCTGTCTCAGACCGTCTGTCTCAGTCCGTCTGTCTCAGACCGCCTGTCTCAGACCACCTGTTTCAGACCGTCTGTCTCAGCCGGTCTGTCTCAGTCCGTCTGTCCTAGACCGCCTGTCTCAGACCGTATGTCTCAGGTCGTCTGTCCCTGTCCACCTGCCGCTATTGGGCAGCGTCTGTTCGCCTGTCCCTGTCCGTCAGTCTCAGTCCGCCTGTATCAGTCCGTCTGTCTCAGGCCGCCTCTCTCAGACCGTCTGTCTCAGACCGTCTGTCTCAAACCGTCTGTCTCAGACCGTTTGTCTGAAATCGTCCGTCTCAGACCGTCCGGCTCAATCCGCCTGCCGCTATCGGGCAGCGTCTGTTCGCCTGTCCCTGTCCGTCAGTCTCAGTCGTCTGTCTCAGTCCGTCAGTCTCATTCCGGCGGTCTCAGTCCGTCTGTCTTAGTCCGTCTGTCTCAGACCGCCTGTCTCAGACCGCCTGTACCAGTACGTCTGTCTCAGGCCGTCTGTCTCAGACCGTCTGTCCTAGACCGCTTGTCTCAGACCGTCTGTCTCAGTCCGTCTGTCCTAGATCGCCTGTCTCAGACCGTCTGTCTCAGGTCGTCTGTCCCTGTCCGCTGTCTCGGACCGTCTGTCTCAGACCGCCTGTCTCAGACCGTCTGTCACAGACCGTGTGTCTCAATCCGTCTGTCTAAGACCACCTGTCTCAGACGGTCTGTCTCAGATCGTCTGCCCTGTCCGTCTGTCGCAGTCCGCCTGTCTCAGTCCGTCTGTCTCAATCCTTCTGTCTCAGGCCGTCTATCTCAGACCATCAGTCTCAGTCTGTCTGTCTCAGACCATCAGTCTCAGTCCGTCTGTCTCAGACCGCCTGTCTCAGACCACCTGTTTCAGACCGTCTGTCTCAGCCGGTCTGTCTCAGTCCGTCTGTCCTAGACCGCCTGTCTCAGACCGTATGTCTCAGGTCGTCTGTCCCTGTCCACCTGCCGCTATTGGGCAGCTTCTGTTCGCCTGTCCCTGTCCGTCAGTCTCAGTCCGCCTGTCTCAGTCCGTCTGTCCCAGGCCGCCTGTCTCAGACCGTCTGTCTCAGACCGTCTGTCTCAAACCGTCTGTCTCAGTCCGTCTGTCTCAGACCACCTGTCTCAGACGGTCTGTCTCAGATTGTCTGTCTCAGACCGTCTGTCCTAGACCGCCTGTCTCAGACCGTCTGTCTCAGTCCGTCTGTCCTAGATCGCCTGTGTCAGACCGTCTGTCTCAGGTCGTGTGTCCCTGTCCGCTGTCTCGGACCGCCTGTCTCAGTCAGTCTGTCTCAGTCCGTCTGTCTCAGACCGCCTGTCTCAGACCGTCTGTCACAGATCGTGTGTCTCAATCCGTCTGTCTAAGACCACCTGTCTCAGACGGTCTGTCTCAGATCGTCTGTCTCAGACCGTCAGTCTAAGACCGTCTGTCTCAGGCCGTCTGTCTCAGACCACCTGTCTCAGACGTTCTGTCTCAGACGGTCTGTCTCAGATTGTCTGTCTCAGACCGTCTGTCTCAGACCGTCTGTCTCAGACCGTCTGTCTCAGACCGTCAGTCTCAGTCCGTCAGTCTCAGACCGTCTGTCTCAGGCCGTCTGTCTCTGACCACCTGTCTCAGACCGTCTGTCTCAGATTGTCTGTCTCAGACCGTCTCTCTCAGACCGTCTGTCTCAGACCGCCTGTCTCACACCATCTGTCTCAGACCGTCTGTCTCAGTCCGTCTGTCTCAGACCGCCTGTCTCAGACCGCCTGTCTCAGTCCGTCTGTCTCAGACCACCTGTCTCAGACCACCTGTTTCAGACCGTCTGTCTCAGCCGGTCTGTCTCAGTCCGTCTGTCCTAGACCGCCTGTCTCAGACCGTATGTCTCAGGTCGTCTGTCCCTGTCCACCTGCCGCTATTGGGCAGCGTCTGTTCGCCTGTCCCTGTCCGTCAGTCTCAGTCCGCCTGTCTCAGTCCATCTGTCCCAGGCCGCCTGTCTCAGACCGTCTGTCTCAGACCGTCTGTCTCAAACCGTCTGTCTCAGTCCGTCTGTCTCAGACCACCTGTCTCAGACGGTCTGTCTCAGATTGTCTGTCTCAGACCGTCTGTCCTAGACCGCCTGTCTCAGACCGTCTGTCTCAGTCCGTCTGTCCTAGATCGCCTGTGTCAGACCGTCTGTCTCAGGTCGTGTGTCCCTGTCCGCTGTCTCGGACCGTCTGTCTCAGTCAGTCTGTCTCAGTCCGTCCGTCTCAGACCGCCTGTCTCAGACCGTCTGTCACAGATCGTGTGTCTCAATCCGTCTGTCTAAGACCACCTGTCTCAGACGGTCTGTCTCAGATCGTCTGTCTCAGACCGTCAGTCTAAGACCGTCTGTCTCAGGCCGTCTGTCTCAGACCACCTGTCTCAGACGGTCTGTCTCAGACGGTCTGTCTCAGATTGTCTGTCTCAGACCGTCTGTCTCAGACCGTCTGTCTCAGACCGTCTGTCTCAGACCGTCAGTCTCAGTCCGTCAGTCTCAGTCAGTCTGTCTCAGTCCGTCTGTCTCAGACCGTCTGTCTCAGATCAACAGTCTCAGTCCGTCTGTCTCAGACCGTCTGTCTCAGTCCGTCTGTCTCAGTCCGTCAGTCTCCGTCCGTCTGTCTCAGACCGCCTGTCTCAGACCGTCTGTCTCAGGCCGTCTGTCTCTGACCACCTGTCTCAGACGGTCTGTCTCAGATTGTCTGTCTCAGACCGTCTCTCTCAGACCGTCTGTCTCAGACCATCTGTCTCAGACCGTCTGTCTCAGTCCGTCTGCCTCAGTCCGTCAGTCTCCGTCCGTCTGTCTCAGACCGTCTGTCTCAGTCCGTCTGTCTCAGTCCGTTAGTCTCCGTCCGTCTGTCTCAGACCGCCTGTCTCAGACCGTCTGTCTCAGGCCGTCTGTCTCAGACCACCTGTCTCAGACGGTCTGTCTCAGATTGTCTGTCTCAGACCGTCTGTCACAGACCGTCTGTCTCAGACCGTCTGTCTCAGACCGTCTGTCTCAGTCCGTCTGTCTCAGTCCGTCAGTCTCCGTCCGTCTGTCTCAGACCGCCTGTCTCAGACCGTCTGTCTTAGACCGTCTGTCTCAGACGGTCTGTCTCAGATCAACAGTCTCAGTCCGTCTGTCTCAGTCCGTCTGTGTCAGTCCGTCAGTCTCCGTCCGTCTGTATCAGACCGCCTGTCTCAGACCGTCTGTCTCAGGCTGTCTGTCTCAGACCACCTGTCTCAGACGGTCTGTCTCAGATTGTCTGTCTCAGACCGTCTGTCTCAGACCGTCCGTCTCAGACCGTCTGTCTCAGACCATCTGTCTCAGACCGTCTGTCTCAGTCCGTCTGTCTCAGACCGCCTGTCTCAGACCACCTGTTTCAGACCGTCTGTCTCAGCCGGTCTGTCTCAGTCCGTCTGTCCTAGACCGCCTGTCTCAGACCGTATGTCTCAGGTCGTCTGTCCCTGTCCACCTGCCGCTATTGGGCAGCGTCTGTTCGCCTGTCCCTGTCCGTCAGTCTCAGTCCGCCTGTATCAGTCCGTCTGTCTCAGGCCGCCTCTCTCAGACCGTCTGTCTCAGACCGTCTGTCTCAAACCGTCTGTCTCAGACCGTTTGTCTGAAATCGTCCGTCTCAGACCGTCCGGCTCAATCCGCCTGCCGCTATCGGGCAGCGTCTGTTCGCCTGTCCCTGTCCGTCAGTCTCAGTCGTCTGTCTCAGTCCGTCAGTCTCATTCCGGCGGTCTCAGTCCGTCTGTCTTAGTCCGTCTGTCTCAGACCGCCTGTCTCAGACCGCCTGTACCAGTACGTCTGTCTCAGGCCGTCTGTCTCAGACCGTCTGTCCTAGACCGCTTGTCTCAGACCGTCTGTCTCAGTCCGTCTGTCCTAGATCGCCTGTCTCAGACCGTCTGTCTCAGGTCGTCTGTCCCTGTCCGCTGTCTCGGACCGCCTGTCTCAGACCGTCTGTCACAGACCGTGTGTCTCAATCCGTCTGTCTAAGACCACCTGTCTCAGACGGTCTGTCTCAGATCGTCTGCCCTGTCCGTCTGTCGCAGTCCGCCTGTCTCAGTCCGTCTGTCTCAATCCTTCTGTCTCAGGCCGTCTATCTCAGACCATCAGTCTCAGTCTGTCTGTCTCAGACCATCAGTCTCAGTCCGTCTGTCTCAGTCCGTCTGTCTCAGTCCGTCTGTCCCTGTCCGTCTGTCTCAGCCGGTCTGTCTCAGTCCGTCTGTCCTAGACCGCCTGTCTCAGACCGTATGTCTCAGGTCGTCTGTCCCTGTCCACCTGCCGCTATTGGGCAGCTTCTGTTCGCCTGTCCCTGTCCGTCAGTCTCAGTCCGCCTGTCTCAGTCCGTCTGTCCCAGGCCGCCTGTCTCAGACCGTCTGTCTCAGACCGTCTGTCTCAAACCGTCTGTCTCAGTCCGTCTGTCTCAGACCACCTGTCTCAGACGGTCTGTCTCAGATTGTCTGTCTCAGACCGTCTGTCCTAGACCGCCTGTCTCAGACCGTCTGTCTCAGTCCGTCTGTCCTAGATCGCCTGTGTCAGACCGTCTGTCTCAGGTCGTGTGTCCCTGTCCGCTGTCTCGGACCGCCTGTCTCAGTCAGTCTGTCTCAGTCCGTCTGTCTCAGACCGCCTGTCTCAGACCGTCTGTCACAGATCGTGTGTCTCAATCCGTCTGTCTAAGACCACCTGTCTCAGACGGTCTGTCTCAGATCGTCTGTCTCAGACCGTCAGTCTAAGACCGTCTGTCTCAGGCCGTCTGTCTCAGACCACCTGTCTCAGACGTTCTGTCTCAGACGGTCTGTCTCAGATTGTCTGTCTCAGACCGTCTGTCTCAGACCGTCTGTCTCAGACCGTCTGTCTCAGACCGTCAGTCTCAGTCCGTCAGTCTCAGTCAGTCTGTCTCAGTCCGTCTGCCTCAGACCGTCTGTCTCAGATCAACAGTCTCAGTCCGTCTGTCTCAGACCGTCTGTCTCAGTCCGTCTGTCTCAGTCCGTCAGTCTCCGTCCGTCTGTCTCAGACCGCCTGTCTCAGACCGTCTGTCTCAGGCCGTCTGTCTCTGACCACCTGTCTCAGACCGTCTGTCTCAGATTGTCTGTCTCAGACCGTCTCTCTCAGACCGTCTGTCTCAGACCGCCTGTCTCACACCATCTGTCTCAGACCGTCTGTCTCAGTCCGTCTGTCTCAGACCGCCTGTCTCAGACCGCCTGTCTCAGTCCGTCTGTCTCAGACCACCTGTCTCAGACCACCTGTTTCAGACCGTCTGTCTCAGCCGGTCTGTCTCAGTCCGTCTGTCCTAGACCGCCTGTCTCAGACCGTATGTCTCAGGTCGTCTGTCCCTGTCCACCTGCCGCTATTGGGCAGCGTCTGTTCGCCTGTCCCTGTCCGTCAGTCTCAGTCCGCCTGTCTCAGTCCATCTGTCCCAGGCCGCCTGTCTCAGACCGTCTGTCTCAGACCGTCTGTCTCAAACCGTCTGTCTCAGTCCGTCTGTCTCAGACCACCTGTCTCAGACGGTCTGTCTCAGATTGTCTGTCTCAGACCGTCTGTCCTAGACCGCCTGTCTCAGACCGTCTGTCTCAGTCCGTCTGTCCTAGATCGCCTGTGTCAGACCGTCTGTCTCAGGTCGTGTGTCCCTGTCCGCTGTCTCGGACCGTCTGTCTCAGTCAGTCTGTCTCAGTCCGTCCGTCTCAGACCGCCTGTCTCAGACCGTCTGTCACAGATCGTGTGTCTCAATCCGTCTGTCTAAGACCACCTGTCTCAGACGGTCTGTCTCAGATCGTCTGTCTCAGACCGTCAGTCTAAGACCGTCTGTCTCAGGCCGTCTGTCTCAGACCACCTGTCTCAGACGGTCTGTCTCAGACGGTCTGTCTCAGATTGTCTGTCTCAGACCGTCTGTCTCAGACCGTCTGTCTCAGACCGTCTGTCTCAGACCGTCAGTCTCAGTCCGTCAGTCTCAGTCAGTCTGTCTCAGTCCGTCTGTCTCAGACCGTCTGTCTCAGATCAACAGTCTCAGTCCGTCTGTCTCAGACCGTCTGTCTCAGTCCGTCTGTCTCAGTCCGTCAGTCTCCGTCCGTCTGTCTCAGACCGCCTGTCTCAGACCGTCTGTCTCAGGCCGTCTGTCTCTGACCACCTGTCTCAGACGGTCTGTCTCAGATTGTCTGTCTCAGACCGTCTCTCTCAGACCGTCTGTCTCAGACCATCTGTCTCAGACCGTCTGTCTCAGTCCGTCTGCCTCAGTCCGTCAGTCTCCGTCCGTCTGTCTCAGACCGTCTGTCTCAGTCCGTCTGTCTCAGTCCGTTAGTCTCCGTCCGTCTGTCTCAGACCGCCTGTCTCAGACCGTCTGTCTCAGGCCGTCTGTCTCAGACCACCTGTCTCAGACGGTCTGTCTCAGATTGTCTGTCTCAGACCGTCTGTCACAGACCGTCTGTCTCAGACCGTCTGTCTCAGACCGTCTGTCTCAGTCCGTCTGTCTCAGTCCGTCAGTCTCCGTCCGTCTGTCTCAGACCGCCTGTCTCAGACCGTCTGTCTTAGACCGTCTGTCTCAGACGGTCTGTCTCAGATCAACAGTCTCAGTCCGTCTGTCTCAGTCCGTCTGTGTCAGTCCGTCAGTCTCCGTCCGTCTGTATCAGACCGCCTGTCTCAGACCGTCTGTCTCAGGCTGTCTGTCTCAGACCACCTGTCTCAGACGGTCTGTCTCAGATTGTCTGTCTCAGACCGTCTGTCTCAGACCGTCCGTCTCAGACCGTCTGTCTCAGACCGTCTGTCTCAGACCGTCTGTCTCAATCCGTCTGTCTAAGACCACCTGTCTCAGACGGTCTGTCTCAGATCGTCTGCCCTGTCCGTCTCTCTCAGTCCGCCTGTCTCAGTCCGTCTGTCTCAATCCGTCTGTCTCAGGCCGTCTATCTCAGACCTTCAATCTCAGTCCGTCTGTCTCAGACCATCAGTCTCAGTCCGTCTGACTCAGACCACCTGTCTCAGACCGTCTATCTCAGGCCGTCTGTCTCAGACCACCTGTCTCAGACCACCTGTCTCAGACCACCTGTCTCAGACCGTCTGTCTCAGCCGGTCTGTCTCAGTCCGTCCGTCTCAACCCGCCTGCCGCTATCGGGCAGCGTCTCTTCGCCTGTCCCTGTCCGTCAGTCTCAGTCCGTCAGTCTCAGGCCGTCTGTCCCTGTCCACCTGCCATTATCGGGCAGCGTCTGTTCGCCTGTCCCTGTCCGTCAGTCACAGTCCGCCTGTCTCAGTCCGTCTGTCTCAAGCCGCCTGTCTCAGACCTTCTGTCTCAGACCGTCTGTCGCCGACCGCCTGTCTCAGACCGCCTGTACCAGTACGTCTGTCTCAGGCCGTCTGTCTCAGACCGCCTGTCCTAGACCGCCTGACTCAGTCCGTCAGTCTCCGTTCGTCTGTCTCAGACCGCCTGTCTCAGACCGTCTGTCTCAGGCCGTCTGTCTCAGACCACCTGTCTCAGACGGTCTGTCTCAGATTGTCTGTCTCAGACCGTCTGTCACAGACCGTCTGTCCCGGACCGTCTGTCTCAGACCATCAGTCTCAGTCCGCATGTCTCAGTCCGCCTGTCTCAGTCCGCCTGTCTCAGACCGCCTGTCTCATACCGTCTGGCTCAGGCCGTCTGTCCCTGTCCGTCTGTCTCAGGCCGTCTGTCTCCGTCCGTCTGTCTCAGACCACCTGTCTCAGGCCGTCTGTCTCAGACCGTCTGTCTCAGACCACCTGTCTCAGACCACCTGTTTCAGACCGTCTGTCTCAGCCGGTCTGTCTCAGTCCGTCTGTCCTAGACCGCCTGTCTCAGACCGTCTGTCTCAGGTCGTCTGTCCCTGTCCACCTGCCGCTATCGGGCAGCGTCTGTTCGCCTGTCCCTGTCCGTCAGTCTCAGTCCGCCTGTCTCAGTCCGTCTGTCTCAGGCCGCCTGTCTCAGACCGTCTGTCTCAGACCGTCTGTCTCATACCGTCTGTCTCAGACCGTTTGTCTGAAATCGTCCGTCCCAGACCGTCTGTCTCAGACCGTCCGGCTCAATCCGCCTGCCGCTATCGGGCAGCGCCTGTTCGCCTGTCCCTGTCCGTCAGTCTCAGTCGTCTGTCTCTGTCCGTCAGTCTCATTCCGGCGGTCTCAGTCCGTCAGTCTCCGTCCGTCTGTCTCAGACCGTCTGTCTCAGTCCGTCTGTCTCAGTCCGTTAGTCTCCGTCCGTCTGTCTCAGACCGCCTGTCTCAGACCGTCTGTCTCAGGCTGTCTGTCTCAGACCACCTGTCTCAGACGGTCTGTCTCAGATTGTCTGTCTCAGACCGTCTGTCACAGACCGTCTCTCCCGGACCGTCTGTCTCAGACCGTCAGTCTCAGTCCGCCTGTCTCAGACCGCCTGTCTCATACCGTCTGTCTCAGGCCGTCTGTCCCTGTCCGTCTGTCTTAGGCCGTCTGTCTCAGACCGTCTGTCTCAGACCGTCTGTCTCAGATCAACAATCTCAGACCGTCTGTCTCAGAACGTCTATCACAGTCCGCCTGTCTCATACCGTCTGTCTCAGACCGTCTGTCTCAGACCGTCTGTCTCAGATCAACAATCTCAGACCGTCTGTCTCAGAACGTCTATCACAGTCCGCCTGTCTCAGTCCGTCAGTCTCCGTCCGTCTGTCTCCGACCGCCTGTCTCAGACCGTCTGTCTCAGGCCGTCTGTCTCAGACCACCTGTCTCAGACGGTCTGTCTCAGATTGTCTGTCTCAGACCGTCTGTCACAGACCGTCTGTCTCAGACCGTCTGTCTCAGACCGTCTGTCTCAGTCCGTCTGTCTCAGTCCGTCAGTCTCCGTCCGTCTGTCTCAGACCGCCTGTCTCAGACCGTCTGTCTCAGACCGTCTGTCTCAGACCGTCTGTCTCAGATCAACAGTCTCAGACCGTCTGTCTCAGACCGTCTGTCTCAGACCGTCTGTCTCAGACCGTCTGTCTCAGACCGTCTGTCTCAGACCGTCTGTCTCAATCCGTCTGTCTAAGACCACCTGTCTCAGACGGTCTGTCTCAGATCGTCTGCCCTGTCCGTCTCTCTCAGTCCGCCTGTCTCAGTCCGTCTGTCTCAATCCGTCTGTCTCAGGCCGTCTATCTCAGACCTTCAATCTCAGTCCGTCTGTCTCAGACCATCAGTCTCAGTCCGTCTGTCTCAGTCCGTCTGTCCCTGCCCGTCTGTCTCCGTCCGTCTGTCTCAGTCCGTCTGTCTCAGTCCGTCTGTCTCAGACCGCCTGTCTCACACCATCTGTCTCAGACCGTCTGTCTCAGGCCGTCTGTCTCAGACCACCTGTCTCAGACGGTCTGTCTCAGATTGTCTGTCTCAGACCGTCAGTCTCAGTCCGCCTGTCTCAGTCCGCCTGACTCAGACCGCCTGTATCATACCGTCTGTCTCAGGCCGTCTGTCCCTGTCCGTCTGTCTCCGTCCGTCTGTCTCAGACCACCTGTCTCAGACCGTCTATCTCAGGCCGTCTGTCTCAGACCACCTGTCTCAGACCACCTGTCTCAGACCGTCTGTCTCAGCCGGTCTGTCTCAGTCCGTCTGTCCTAGACCGCCTGTCTCAGACCGTCTGTCTGAGATCGTCCGTCTCAGACCGTCTGTCTCAGACCGTCCGTCTCAACCCGCCTGCCGCTATCGGGCAGCGTCTCTTCGCCTGTCCCTGTCCGTCATTCTCAGTCCGTCAGTCTCAGGCCGTCTGTCCCTGTCCACCTGCCGCTATCGGGCAGCGTCTGTTCGCCTGTCCCTGTCCGTCAGTCACAGTCCGCCTGTCTCAGTCCGTCTGTCTCAAGCCGCCTGTCTCAGACCTTCTGTCTCAGACCGTCTGTCTCCGACCGCCTGTCTCAGACCGCCTGTACCAGTACGTCTGTCACAGGCCGTCTGTCTCAGAGCGCCTGTCCTAGACCGCCTGACTCAGTCCGTCAGTCTCCGTCCGTCTGTCTCAGTCCGTCTGTCTCAGTCCGTCTGTCTCAGACCGCCTGTCTCACACCATCTGTCTCAGACCGTCTGTCTCAGTCCGTCTGTCTCAGACCGCCTGTCTCGGACCGCCTGTCTCAGTCCGTCTGTCTCAGACCACCTGTCTCAGACCACCTGTTTTAGACCGTCTGTCTCAGCCGGTCTGTCTCAGTCCGTCTGTCCTAGACCGCCTGTCTCAGACCGTCTGTCTCAGACCGTTTGTCTGAAATCGTCCGTCTCAGACCGTCCGGCTCAATCCGCCTGCCGCTATCGGGCAGCGTCTGTTCGCCTGTCCCTGTCCGTCAGTCTCAGTCGTCTGTCTTAGTCCGTCTGTCTCAGACCGCCTGTCTCAGACCGCCTGTACTAGTACGTCTGTCTCAGGCCGTCTGTCTCAGACCGTCTGTCCTAGACCGCCTGTCTCAGACCGTCTGTCTCTGTCCGTCTGTCCTAGATCGCCTGTGTCAGACCGTCTGTCTCAGGTCGTGTGTCTCTGTCCGCTGTCTCGGACCGTCTGTCTCAGTCAGTCTGTCTCAGTCCGTCTGTCTCAGACCGCCTGTCTCAGACCGTCTGTCACAGATCGTGTGTCTCAATCCGTCTGTCCAAGACCACCTGTCTCAGACGGTCTGTCTCAGATCGTCTGTCTCAGACCGTCAGTCTAAGACCGTCTGTCTCAGTCCGTCTGTCTCAGTCCGTCAGTCTCCGTCCGTCTGTCTCAGACCGTCTGTCTCAGTCCGTCTGTCTCAGTCCGTCAGTCTCCGTCCGTCTGTCTCAGACCGCCTGTCTCAGACCGTCTGTCTCAGGCCGTCTGTCTCAGACCACCTGTCTCAGACGGTCTGTCTCAGATTGTCTGTCTCAGACCGTCTGTCACAGACAGTCTGTCTCGGACCGTCTGTCTCAGCCGGTCTGTCTCAGTCCGTCAGTCTCCGTCCGTCTGTCTCAGACCGTCTGTCTCAGTCCGTCTGTCTCAGTCCGTTAGTCTCCGTCCGTCTGTCTCCGTCCGTCTGTCTCAGACCACCTGTCTCAGACCGTCTATCTCAGGCCGTCTGTCTCAGACCACCTGTCTCAGACCACCTGTCTCAGACCACCTGTCTCAGACCGTCTGTCTCAGCCGGTCTGTCTCAGTCCGTCTGTCCTAGACCGCCTGTCTCAGACCGTCTGTCTGAGATCGTCCGTCTCAGACCGTCTGTCTCAGACCGTCCGTCTCAACCCGCCTGCCGCTATCGGGCAGCGTCTCTTCGCCTGTCCCTGTCCGTCAGTCTCAGTCCGTCAGTCTCAGGCCGTCTGTCCCTGTCCACCTGCCGCTATCGGGCAGCGTCTGTTCGCCTGTCCCTGTCCGTCAGTCACAGTCCGCCTGTCTCAGTCCGTCCGTCTCAAGCCGCCTGTCTCAGACCTTCTGTCTCAGACCGTCTGTCTCCGACCGCCTGTCTCAGACCGCCTGTACCAGTACGTCTGTCACAGGCCGTCTGTCTCAGACCGCCTGTCCTAGACCGCCTGACTCAGTCCGTCAGTCTCCGTCCGTCTGTCTCAGACCGTCTGTCTCCGTCCGTCTGTCTCAGACCGCCTGTCTCAGACCGTCTGTCTCAGTCCGTCTGTCCTAGACCGCCTGTCTCAGACCGTCTGTCTCAGACCGTCTGTCTCAGACCGTCTGTCTCAGACCGTCTGTCTCAGACCGTCTCTCTGACCGTCTGTCTCAGACCGTCTGTCTCAGACCGTCTGTCTCAGACCGTCTGTCTCAGACCGTCTGTCTCAGACCGTCTGTCTCAGACCGTCTGTCTCAGACCGTCTGTCTCAGACCGTCTGTCTCAGACCGTCTGTCTCAGACCGTCTGTCTCACATCAACAATCTCAGTCCGTCTGTCTCAGACCGTCTGTCTCAGTCCGTCTGTCTCAGTCCGTCAGTCTCAGTCCGTCTGTCTCAGACCGCCTGTCTCAGACCGTCTGTCTCAGGCCGTCTGTCTCAGGCCACCTGTCTCAGACGGTCTGTCTCAATTGTCTGTCTCTGACCGTCTGTCTCAGACCGTCTGTCTCAGACCGTCTGTCTCAGACCGTCTGTCTCAGACCGTCTGTCTCAGACCGTCTGTCTCAGACCGTCTGTCTCAGACCGTCTGTCTCAGACCGTCTGTCTCAGACCGTCTGTCTCAGACCGTCTGTCTCAGACCGTCTGTCTCAGACCGTCTGTCTCAGACCGTCTGTCTCAGACCGTCTGTCTCAGACCGTCTGTCTCAGACCGTCTGTCTCAGACCGTCTGTCTCAGACCGTCTGTCTCAGACCGTCTGTCTCAGACCGTCTGTCTCAGACCGTCTGTCTCAGACCGTCTGTCCTAGACCACCTGTCTCAGACCGTCTGTTTCAGGTCGTCTGTCCCTGTCCGTCTGTCTCGGACCGTCTGTCTCGGTCCGTCTGCCTCAGGCCGTCTGTCTCAGACCATCAGTCTCAGTCCGTCTGCCTCAGACCGCCTGTCTCAGACCGTCTCTCTGACCGTCTGTCTCAGACCGTCTGTCTCAGACCGTCTATCTCAGACCGTCTGTCTCAGACCGTCTGTCTCAGACCGTCTGTCTCAGACCGTCTGTCTCACATCAACAATCTCAGTCCGTCTGTCTCAGACCGTCTGTCTCAGTCCGTCTGTCTCAGTCCGTCAGTCTCAGTCCGTCTGTCTCAGACCGCCTGCCTCAGACCGTCTGTCTCAGGCCGTCTGTCTCAGACCACCTGTCTCAGACGGTCTGTCTCAATTGTCTGTCTCTGACCGTCTGTCTCAGACCGTCTGTCTGAGATCGTCCGTCTCAGACCGTCTGTCTCAGACCGTCCGTCTCAACCCGCCTGCCGCTATCGGGCAGCGTCTCTTCGCCTGTCCCTGTCCGTCATTCTCAGTCCGTCAGTCTCAGGCCGTCTGTCCCTGTCCACCTGCCGCTATCGGGCAGCGTCTGTTCGCCTGTCCCTGTCCGTCAGTCACAGTCCGCCTGTCTCAGTCCGTCTGTCTCAAGCCGCCTGTCTCAGACCTTCTGTCTCAGACCGTCTGTCTCCGACCGCCTGTCTCAGACCGCCTGTACCAGTACGTCTGTCACAGGCCGTCTGTCTCAGAGCGCCTGTCCTAGACCGCCTGACTCAGTCCGTCAGTCTCCGTCCGTCTGTCTCAGTCCGTCTGTCTCAGTCCGTCTGTCTCAGACCGCCTGTCTCACACCATCTGTCTCAGACCGTCTGTCTCAGTCCGTCTGTCTCAGACCGCCTGTCTCGGACCGCCTGTCTCAGTCCGTCTGTCTCAGACCACCTGTCTCAGACCACCTGTTTTAGACCGTCTGTCTCAGCCGGTCTGTCTCAGTCCGTCTGTCCTAGACCGCCTGTCTCAGACCGTCTGTCTCAGACCGTTTGTCTGAAATCGTCCGTCTCAGACCGTCCGGCTCAATCCGCCTGCCGCTATCGGGCAGCGTCTGTTCGCCTGTCCCTGTCCGTCAGTCTCAGTCGTCTGTCTTAGTCCGTCTGTCTCAGACCGCCTGTCTCAGACCGCCTGTACTAGTACGTCTGTCTCAGGCCGTCTGTCTCAGACCGTCTGTCCTAGACCGCCTGTCTCAGACCGTCTGTCTCTGTCCGTCTGTCCTAGATCGCCTGTGTCAGACCGTCTGTCTCAGGTCGTGTGTCTCTGTCCGCTGTCTCGGACCGTCTGTCTCAGTCAGTCTGTCTCAGTCCGTCTGTCTCAGACCGCCTGTCTCAGACCGTCTGTCACAGATCGTGTGTCTCAATCCGTCTGTCCAAGACCACCTGTCTCAGACGGTCTGTCTCAGATCGTCTGTCTCAGACCGTCAGTCTAAGACCGTCTGTCTCAGTCCGTCTGTCTCAGTCCGTCAGTCTCCGTCCGTCTGTCTCAGACCGTCTGTCTCAGTCCGTCTGTCTCAGTCCGTCAGTCTCCGTCCGTCTGTCTCAGACCGCCTGTCTCAGACCGTCTGTCTCAGGCCGTCTGTCTCAGACCACCTGTCTCAGACGGTCTGTCTCAGATTGTCTGTCTCAGACCGTCTGTCACAGACAGTCTGTCTCGGACCGTCTGTCTCAGCCGGTCTGTCTCAGTCCGTCAGTCTCCGTCCGTCTGTCTCAGACCGTCTGTCTCAGTCCGTCTGTCTCAGTCCGTTAGTCTCCGTCCGTCTGTCTCCGTCCGTCTGTCTCAGACCACCTGTCTCAGACCGTCTATCTCAGGCCGTCTGTCTCAGACCACCTGTCTCAGACCACCTGTCTCAGACCACCTGTCTCAGACCGTCTGTCTCAGCCGGTCTGTCTCAGTCCGTCTGTCCTAGACCGCCTGTCTCAGACCGTCTGTCTGAGATCGTCCGTCTCAGACCGTCTGTCTCAGACCGTCCGTCTCAACCCGCCTGCCGCTATCGGGCAGCGTCTCTTCGCCTGTCCCTGTCCGTCAGTCTCAGTCCGTCAGTCTCAGGCCGTCTGTCCCTGTCCACCTGCCGCTATCGGGCAGCGTCTGTTCGCCTGTCCCTGTCCGTCAGTCACAGTCCGCCTGTCTCAGTCCGTCCGTCTCAAGCCGCCTGTCTCAGACCTTCTGTCTCAGACCGTCTGTCTCCGACCGCCTGTCTCAGACCGCCTGTACCAGTACGTCTGTCACAGGCCGTCTGTCTCAGACCGCCTGTCCTAGACCGCCTGACTCAGTCCGTCAGTCTCCGTCCGTCTGTCTCAGACCGTCTGTCTCCGTCCGTCTGTCTCAGACCGCCTGTCTCAGACCGTCTGTCTCAGTCCGTCTGTCCTAGACCGCCTGTCTCAGACCGTCTGTCTCAGACCGTCTGTCTCAGACCGTCTGTCTCAGACCGTCTGTCTCAGACCGCCTGTCTCAGACCGTCTGTCTCAGGCCGTCTGTCTCAGGCCACCTGTCTCAGACGGTCTGTCTCAATTGTCTGTCTCAGACCGTCTGTCTCAGACCGTCTGTCTCAGACCGTCTGTCTCAGACCGTCTGTCTCAGACCGTCTGTCTCAGACCGTCTGTCTCACATCAACAATCTCAGTCCGTCTGTCTCAGACCGTCTGTCTCAGTCCGTCTGTCTCAGTCCGTCAGTCTCAGTCCGTCTGTCTCAGACCGCCTGTCTCAGACCGTCTGTCTCAGGCCGTCTGTCTCAGGCCACCTGTCTCAGACGGTCTGTCTCAATTGTCTGTCTCTGACCGTCTGTCTCAGACCGTCTGTCTCAGACCGTCTGTCTCAGACCGTCTGTCTCAGACCGTCTGTCTCAGACCGTCTGTCTCAGACCGTCTGTCTCAGACCGTCTGTCTCAGACCGTCTGTCTCAGACCGTCTGTCTCAGACCGTCTGTCTCAGACCGTCTGTCTCAGACCGTCTGTCTCAGACCGTCTGTCTCAGACCGTCTGTCTCAGACCGTCTGTCTCAGACCGTCTGTCTCAGACCGTCTGTCTCAGACCGTCTGTCTCAGACCGTCTGTCTCAGACCGTCTGTCTCAGACCGTCTGTCTCAGACCGTCTGTCCTAGACCACCTGTCTCAGACCGTCTGTTTCAGGTCGTCTGTCCCTGTCCGTCTGTCTCGGACCGTCTGTCTCGGTCCGTCTGCCTCAGGCCGTCTGTCTCAGACCATCAGTCTCAGTCCGTCTGCCTCAGACCGCCTGTCTCAGACCGTCTCTCTGACCGTCTGTCTCAGACCGTCTGTCTCAGACCGTCTATCTCAGACCGTCTGTCTCAGACCGTCTGTCTCAGACCGTCTGTCTCAGACCGTCTGTCTCACATCAACAATCTCAGTCCGTCTGTCTCAGACCGTCTGTCTCAGTCCGTCTGTCTCAGTCCGTCAGTCTCAGTCCGTCTGTCTCAGACCGCCTGCCTCAGACCGTCTGTCTCAGGCCGTCTGTCTCAGACCACCTGTCTCAGACGGTCTGTCTCAATTGTCTGTCTCTGACCGTCTGTCTCAGACCGTCTGTCTCAGACCGTCTGTCTCAGACCGTCTGTCTCAGACCGTCTGTCTCAGACCGTCTGTCTCAGACCGTCTGTCTCAGACCGTCTGTCTCAGACCGTCTGTCTCAGACCGTCTGTCTCAGACCGTCTGTCTCAGACCGTCTGTCTCAGACCGTCTGTCTCAGACCGTCTGTCTCAGACCGTCTGTCTCAGACCGTCTGTCTCAGACCGTCTGTCCTAGACCACCTGTCTCAGACCGTCTGTTTCAGGTCGTCTGTCCCTGTCCGTCTGTCTCGGACCGTCTGTCTCGGTCCGTCTGCCTCAGGCCGTCTGTCTCAGACCATCAGTCTCAGTCCGTCTGCCTCAGACCGCCTGTCTCAGACCGTCTGTCTCAGTTCGTCTGTCTCAGACCGCCTGTCACAGACCGTCTGTCTCAGGCCGTCTGTCTCAGTCCGTCTGTCCTAGACCACCTGTCTCAGACCGTCTGTTTCAGGTCGTCTGTCCCTGTCCGTCTGTCTCGGACCGTCTGTCTCAGTCCGTCTGCCTCAGGCCGTCTGTCTCAGACCATCAGTCTCAGTCCGTCTGTCTCAGTCCGTCTGTCTCAGTCCGTCTGTCTCAGACCACCTGTCTCAGACGGTCTGTCTCAGATTGTCTGTCTCAGACCGTCTGTCTCAGACCGTCTGTCTCAGTCCGTCTGTCTCAGTCCGTCAGTCTCCGTCCGTCTGTCTCAGACCGTCTGTCTCAGTCCGTCTGTCTCAGTCCGTCAGTCTCCGTCCGTCTGTCTCAGACCGCCTGTCTCAGACCGTCTGTCTCAGGCCGTCTGTCTCAGACCACCTGTCTCAGACGGTCTGTCTCAGATTGTCTGTCTCAGACCGTCTGTCACAGACAGTCTGTCTCGGACCGTCTGTCTCAGCCGGTCTGTCTCAGTCCGTCTGTCCTAGACCGCCTGTCTCAGACCGTCTGTCTGAGATCGTCCGTCTCAGACCGTCTGTCTCAGACCGTCCGTCTCAACCCGCCTGCCGCTATCGGGCAGCGTCTCTTCGCCTGTCCCTGTCCGTCAGTCTCAGTCCGTCAGTCTCAGGCCGTCTGTCCCTGTCCACCTGCCGCTATCGGGCAGCGTCTGTTCGCCTGTCCCTGTCCGTCAGTCACAGTCCGCCTGTCTCAGTCCGTCTGTCTCAAGCCGCCTGTCTCAGACCTTCTGTCTCAGACCGTCTGTCTCCGACCGTCTGTCTCAGACCGTCTGTCTGAGATCGTCCGTCTCAGACCGTCTGTCTCAGACCGTCCGTCTCAATCCGCCTTTCGCTATCGGGCAGCGTCACTTCGCCTGTCCCTGTCCGTCAGTCTCAGTCCGTCAGTCTCAGGCCGTCTGTCTCAGACCGTCTGTCTCAGACCGTCTGTCTCAGACGGTCTGTCTCAGATTGTCCGTCTCAGACCGTCTGTCGCAGACCGTCTGTCTCAGACCGTCTGTCTCAGACCGTCTGTCTCAGACCGTCTGTCTCAGACCGTCTGTCTCAGACCGTCTGTCTCAGACCGTTTGTCTCAGACCGTCTGTCTCAGACCGTCTGTCTCAGACCGTCTGTCTCAGACCGTCTGTCTCAGTCCGTCTGTCTCAGTCCGTCTGTCTCAGACCGTCTGTCTCAGACCGTCTGTCTCAGACCGTCTGTCTCAGACCGTCTGTCTCAGACCGTCTGTCTCAGTCCGTCTGTCTCAGTCCGTCAGTCTCCGTCCGTCTGTCTCCGTCCGTCTGTCTCAGACCGTCTGTCTCAGTCCGTCTGTCTCAGTCCGTCTGTCTCAGACCGTCTGTCTCAGACCGTCTGTCTCAGTCCGCCTGTCTCAGACCGTCTGTCTCAGGCCGTCTGTCTCAGACCGTCTGTCTCAGACCGTCTGTCTCAGACCGTCTGTCTCAGACCGTCTGTCTCAGACCGTCTGTCTCAGACCGTCTGTCTCAGACCGTCTGTCTCAGACCGTCTGTCTCAGACCGTCTGTCTCAGACCGTCTGTCTCAGACCGTCTGTCTCAGACCGTCTGTCTCAGACCGTCTGTCTCAGACCGTCTGTCTCAGACCGTCTGTCCTAGACCACCTGTCTCAGACCGTCTGTTTCAGGTCGTCTGTCCCTGTCCGTCTGTCTCGGACCGTCTGTCTCGGTCCGTCTGCCTCAGGCCGTCTGTCTCAGACCATCAGTCTCAGTCCGTCTGCCTCAGACCGCCTGTCTCAGACCGTCTGTCTCAGTTCGTCTGTCTCAGACCGCCTGTCACAGACCGTCTGTCTCAGGCCGTCTGTCTCAGTCCGTCTGTCCTAGACCACCTGTCTCAGACCGTCTGTTTCAGGTCGTCTGTCCCTGTCCGTCTGTCTCGGACCGTCTGTCTCAGTCCGTCTGCCTCAGGCCGTCTGTCTCAGACCATCAGTCTCAGTCCGTCTGTCTCAGTCCGTCTGTCTCAGTCCGTCTGTCTCAGACCACCTGTCTCAGACGGTCTGTCTCAGATTGTCTGTCTCAGACCGTCTGTCTCAGACCGTCTGTCTCAGTCCGTCTGTCTCAGTCCGTCAGTCTCCGTCCGTCTGTCTCAGACCGTCTGTCTCAGTCCGTCTGTCTCAGTCCGTCAGACTCCGTCCGTCTGTCTCAGACCGCCTGTCTCAGACCGTCTGTCTCAGGCCGTCTGTCTCAGACCACCTGTCTCAGACGGTCTGTCTCAGATTGTCTGTCTCAGACCGTCTGTCACAGACAGTCTGTCTCGGACCGTCTGTCTCAGCCGGTCTGTCTCAGTCCGTCTGTCCTAGACCGCCTGTCTCAGACCGTCTGTCTGAGATCGTCCGTCTCAGACCGTCTGTCTCAGACCGTCCGTCTCAACCCGCCTGCCGCTATCGGGCAGCGTCTCTTCGCCTGTCCCTGTCCGTCAGTCTCAGTCCGTCAGTCTCAGGCCGTCTGTCCCTGTCCACCTGCCGCTATCGGGCAGCGTCTGTTCGCCTGTCCCTGTCCGTCAGTCACAGTCCGCCTGTCTCAGTCCGTCTGTCTCAAGCCGCCTGTCTCAGACCTTCTGTCTCAGACCGTCTGTCTCCGACCGTCTGTCTCAGACCGTCTGTCTGAGATCGTCCGTCTCAGACCGTCTGTCTCAGACCGTCCGTCTCAATCCGCCTTTCGCTATCGGGCAGCGTCACTTCGCCTGTCCCTGTCCGTCAGTCTCAGTCCGTCAGTCTCAGGCCGTCTGTCTCAGACCGTCTGTCTCAGACCGTCTGTCTCAGACGGTCTGTCTCAGATTGTCCGTCTCAGACCGTCTGTCGCAGACCGTCTGTCTCAGACCGTCTGTCTCAGACCGTCTGTCTCAGACCGTCTGTCTCAGACCGTTTGTCTCAGACCGTCTGTCTCAGACCGTCTGTCTCAGACCGTCTGTCTCAGACCGTCTGTCTCAGTCCGTCTGTCTCAGTCCGTCTGTCTCAGACCGTCTGTCTCAGACCGTCTGTCTCAGACCGTCTGTCTCAGACCGTCTGTCTCAGACCGTCTGTCTCAGTCCGTCTGTCTCAGTCCGTCAGTCTCCGTCCGTCTGTCTCCGTCCGTCTGTCTCAGACCGTCTGTCTCAGTCCGTCTGTCTCAGTCCGTCAGTCTCCGTCCGTCTGTCTGAGACCGCCTGTCTCAGTCCGCCTGTCTCAGACCGTCTGTCTCAGGCCGTCAGTCTCAGACCACCTGTCTCAGTCGGTCTGTCTCAGATTGTCTGTCTCAGTCCGTCTGTCTCAGACCGCCTGTCTAAGACCGTCTGTCTCAGGCCGTCTGTCTCAGACAACCTGTCTCAGACGGTCTGTCTCAGATTGTCTGTCTCAGACCGTCTGTCTCAGACCGTCTGTCTCAGACCGTCTGTCTCAGACCGTCTGTCTCAGACCGTCTGTCTCAGACCGTCTGTCTCAGACCGTCTGTCTCAGACCGTCTGTCTCAGACCGTCTGTCTCAGATCAACAATCTCAGTCCGTCTGTCTCAGTCCGTCTGTCTCAGTCCGTCTGTCTCAGTCCGTCAGTCTCAGTCCGTCTGTCTCAGACCGCCTGTCTCAGACCGTCTGTCTCAGGCCGTCTGTCTCAGACCACCTGTCTCAGACGGTCTGTCTCAATTGTCTGTCTCAGACCGTCTGTCTCAGACCGTCTGTCTCAGGCCGTCTGTCTCAGTCCGTCTGTCCTAGACCACCTGTCTCAGACCGTCTGTTTCAGGTCGTCTGTCCCTGTCCGTCTGTCTCGGACCGTCTGTCTCAGTCCGTCTGCCTCAGGCCGTCTGTCTCAGACCATCAGTCTCAGTCCGTCTGTCTCAGTCCGTCTGTCTCGGTCCGTCTGTCTCAGACCGCCTGTCTCAGACCATCAGTATCAGTCCGTCTGTCTCAGTCCGTCTGTCCTAGACCACCTGTCTCAGACCGTCTGTTTCAGGTTGTCTGTCCCTGTCCGTCTGTCTCGGACCGTCTGTCTCAGTCCGTCTGCCTCAGGCCGTCTGTCTCAGACCATCAGTCTCAGTCCGTCTGTCTCAGTCCGTCTGTCTCAGTCCGTCTGTCTCAGACCGCCTGTCTAAGACCGTCTGTCTCAGGCCGTCTGTCTCAGACCACCTGTCTCAGACCACCTGTCTCAGACGGTCTGTCTCAGATTGTCTGTCTCAGACCGTCTGTCACAGACAGTCTGTCTCGGACCGTCTGTCTCAGCCGGTCTGTCTCAGTCCGTCTGTCCTAGACCGCCTGTCTCAGACCGTCTGTCTGAGATCGTCCGTCTCAACCCGCCTGCCGCTATCGGGCAGCGTCTCTTCGCCTGTCCCTGTCCGTCAGTCTCAGGCCGTCTGTCCCTGTCCGTCTGTCTCCGTCCGTCTGTCTCAGACCACCTGTCTCAGACCGTCTATCTTAGGCCGCTGTCTCAGACCACCTGTCTCAGTCCGTCTGTCTCAGCCGGTCTGTCTCAGTCCGTCTGTCCTAGACCGCCTGTCTCAGACCGTCTGTCTGAGATCGTCCGTCTCAGACCGTCTGTCTCAGACCGTCTGTCTCAGACCGTCTGTCTCAGACCGTCTGTCTCAGGCCGTCTGTCTCAGACCACCTGTCTCAGACGGTCTGTCTCAATTGTCTGTCTCAGCCGGTCTGTCTCAGTCCGTCTGTCCTAGACCGCCTGTCTCAGACCGTCTGTCTGAGATCGTCAGTCTCAGACCGCCTGTCTCAGACCGTCAGTCTCAGTCCGCCTGCCGCTATCGGGCAGCCTCTGTTCGCCTGTCCCTGTCCGCCTGTCTCAGTCCGTCTGTCTCAGTCCGTCTGTCTCAGTCCGTCTGCCTCAGGCCGTCTGTCTCAGACCATCAGTCTCAGTCCGTCTGTCTCAGACCATCAGTCTCAGTCCGTCTGTCTCAGTCCGTCTGTCCTAGACCGCCTGTCTCGGACCGTCTGTCTCAGTCCGTCTGTCCTAGACCGCCTGTCTCAGACCGTCTGTCTCAGGTCGTCTGTCCCTGTCCGCTGTATCGGACCATCTGTCTCAGTCCGTCTGTCTCAGTCCGCCTGTCTCAGACCGTCTGTCTCAGTCCGTCTGTCGCAGTCCGTCTGTCTCAGACCACCTGTCTCAGACCACCTGTCTCAGTCCGTCTGTGCCTGTCCGTCTGTCTCAGATCGTCTGTCACAGTCCGTCTGTCTCAGTCCGTCTGTCTCACACCGCCTGTCGCAGACCGTCTGTCTCAGGCCGTCTGTGCCTGTCCGTCTGTCTCAGGTCATCTGTCTCAGTCCGTCTGTCTCAGTCCGTCTGTCTCAGTCCGTCTGTCTCAGACCGCCTGTCTAAGACCGTCTGTCTCAGGCCGTCTGTCTCAGACCACCTGTGTCAGACGGTCTGTCTCAGACCGTCTGTTTCAGACTGTCTGTCTGAGATCGTCCGTGTCAGACCGTCTGTCTCAGACCGTCCGTCTCCATCCGCCTGCCGCTATCCGGCAGCGTCTGTTCGCCTGTCCCTGTCCGTCAGTCTCAGTCCGTCAGTCTCAGTCAGTCTGTCTCAGTCCGTCTGTCTCAGACCGTCTGTCTCAGATCAACAGTCTCAGTCCGTCTGTCTCAGACCGTCTGTCTCAGTCCGTCTGTCTCAGTCCGTCAGTCTCGGTCCGTCTGTCTCAGACCGCCTGTCTCAGACCGTCTGTCTCAGGCCGTCTGTCTCAGACCACCTGTCTCAGACGGTCTGTCTCAGATTGTCTGTCTCAGAACGTCTGTCTCAGTCCGTCTGTCTCAGTCCGTCAGTCTCCGTCCGTCTGTCTCAGACCGTCTGTCTCAGTCCGTCTGTCTCAGTCCGTCAGTCTCCGTCCGATTGTCTTAGACCGCCTGTCTCAGACCGTCTGTCTCAGGCCGTCTGTCTCAGACCACCTGTCTCAGACGGTCTGTCTCAGACCGTCTGTCTCAGACCGTCTGTTTCAGGTCGTCTGTCCCTGTCCGTCTGTCTCAGTCCGTCTGTGCCTGTCCGTCTGTCTCAGATCGTCTGTCACAGTCCGTCTGTCTCAGTCCGTCTGTCTCACACCGCCTGTCTCAGACCGTCTGTCTCAGTCCGTCTGTCTCAGTCCGTCAGTCTCCGTCCGTCTGTCTCAGACCGCCTGTCTCAGACCGTCTGTCTCAGGCCGTCTGTCTCAGACCACCTGTCTCAGATTGTCTGTCTCAGACCGTCTGTCTCAGACCGTCTGTCTCAGACCGTCTGTCTCAGATCGTCTGTCTCAGTCCGTCTGTCTCAGTCCGTCAGTCTCCGTCCGTCTGTCTCAGACCGCCTGTCTCAGACCGTCTGTCTCAGGCCGTCTGTCTCAGACCACCTGTCTCAGACCGCCTGTCTCAGACCGTCCGTCTCCATCCGCCTGCCGCTATCCGGCAGCGTCTGTTCGCCTGTCCCTGTCCGTCAGTCTCAGTCCGTCATTCTCAGTCAGTCTGTCTCAGTCCGTCTGTCTCAGACCGTCTGTCTCAGATCAACAGTCTCAGTCCGTCTGTCTCAGACCGTCTGTCTCAGACCGTCTGTCTCAGACAGTCTGTCTCAGTCCGTCTGTCTCAGTCCGTCAGTC
The DNA here is from genome assembly GCA_947623535.1 of Coelioxys conoideus. Taxonomy (NCBI): domain Eukaryota; kingdom Metazoa; phylum Arthropoda; class Insecta; order Hymenoptera; family Megachilidae; genus Coelioxys; species Coelioxys conoideus. The sequence continues at coordinate 13,989,387 of OX392451.1, forward strand.
TCCGTCCGTCTCTCTCAGACCGCCTGCCTCAGGACGTCTGTCTCAGACCACCTGTCTCAGATTGTCTGTCTCAGACCGTCTGTCTCAGACCGTCTGTCTCAGACCGTCTGTCTCAGAACGTCTGTCTCAGTCCGTCTGTCTCAGTCCGTCAGTCTCCGTCCGTCTGTCTCAGACCGTCTGTCTCAGTCCGTCTGAGTCAGTCCGTCAGTCTCCGTCCATCTGTCTCAGACCGCCTGTCTCAGACCGTCTGTCTCAGGCCGTCTGTCTCAGACCATCAGTCTCAGTCCGTCTGTCTCAGTCCGTCTGTCCTAGACCGCCTGTCTCAGACCGTCTGTCTCAGGTCGTCTGTCCCTGTCCGCTGTCTCGGACCATCTGTCTCAGTCCGTCTGTCTCAGTCCGTCTGTCTCAGTCCGTCTGTCTCAGACCGCCTGTCAGACACCGTCTGTCTCAGGCCATCTGTGCCTGTCCATCTGTCTCAGATAGTCTGTCTCAGACCGTCTGTCTGAGATCGTCCGTCTCAGACCGTCTGTCTCAGACCGTCCGTCTCAATCCGCCTGCCGCTATCGGGCAGCGTCTCTTCGCCTGTCCCTGTCCGTCAGTCTCAGGCCGTCTGTCTCAGACCGTCTGTCTCAGGTCGTCTGTCCCTGTCCGCTGTCTCGGACCATCTGTCTCAGTCCGTCTGTCTCAGTCCGTCTGTCTCAGACCGCCTGTCAGAGACCGTCTGTCTCAGGCCGTCTGTGCCTGTCCGTCTGTCTCAGATCGTCTGTCTCAGTCCGACTGTCTCAGACCTCCTGTCTCAGTCGGCCTATCTCAGACCATCAGTCTCAGTCCGTCTGTCTCAGTCCGTCTGTCCTAGACCGCCTGTCTCATACTGTCTGTCTCAGGTCGTCTGTCCCTGTCCGTCTGACTCGGACCGTCTGTCTCAGTCCGTCTGTCTCAGTCCGTCTGTCTCAGACCACCTGTCTCAGACCACCTGTCTCGGACGGTCTGTCTCAGATCGTCTGTCTCAGACCGTCTGTCTCAGTCCGTCTGTTTCGGTCCGTCTGTCTCGACCGTCTGTCTCCGACCGTCAGTCTCAGGCCGTCTGTCTCAGACCGTCTGTCTCAGACCGTCTGTCTCAGACCGTCTGTCTCAGACCGTCTGTCTCAGACCGTCTGTTTCAGGTCGTCTGTCCCTGTCCGTCTGTCTCAGGCCGTCTGTGCCTGTCCGTCTGTCTCAGGTTATCTGTCTCAGTCCGACTGTCTCAGTCCGTCTGTCTCCGTCCGTCTGTCTCCGTCCGTCTGTCTCAGACCGCCTGTCTCAGTCCGTCTGTCCTAGACCACCTGTCTCAGACCATCTGTTTCAGACCATCGGTCTCAATCCGTCTGTCTCAGTCCGTCTGTCTCAGTCCGTCTGTCTCAGTCCGTCTGTCTCAGTCCGTCTGTCTCAGTCCGTCTGTCTCAGACCGCCTGTCTAAGACCGTCTGTCTCAGGCCGTCTGTCTCAGACCACCTGTGTCAGACGGTCTGTCTCAGACCGTCTGTTTCAGACTGTCTGTCTGAGATCGTCCGTGTCAGACCGTCTGTCTCAGACCGTCCGTCTCCATCCGCCTGCCGTTATCCGGCAGCGTCTGTTCGCCTGTCCCTGTCCGTCAGTCTCAGTCCGTCAGTCTCAGTCAGTCTGTCTCAGTCCGTCTGTCTCAGACCGTCTGTCTCAGATCAACAGTCTCAGTCCGTCTGTCTCAGACCGTCTGTCTCAGTCCGTCTGTCTCAGTCCGTCAGTCTCGGTCCGTCTGTCTCAGACCGCCTGTCTCAGACCGTCTGTCTCAGGCCGTCTGTCCTAGACCGCCTGTCTCAGACCGTCTGTCTCAGGTCGTCTGTCCCTGTCCGCTGTCTCGGACCATCTGTCTCAGTCCGTCTGTCTCAGTCCGTCTGTCTCAGGCCGCCTGTCAGAGACCGTCTGTCTCAGGCCGTCTGTGCCTGTCCGTCTGTCTCAGATCGTCTGTCTCAGTCCGACTGTCTCAGACCTCCTGTCTCAGTCGGCCTATCTCAGACCATCAGTCTCAGTCCGTCTGTCTCAGTCCGTCTGTCCTAGACCGTCTGTCTCAGGTCGTCTGTCCCTGTCCGTCTGACTCGGACCGTCTGTCTCAGTCCGTCTGTCTCAGTCCGTCTGTCTCAGACCACCTGTCTCAGAACACCTGTCTCAGACCACCTGTCTCGGACGGTCTGTCTCAGATCGTCTGTCTCAGACCGTCTGTCTCAGATAGTCTGTCTCAGGCCGACTGTCTCAGACCTCCTGTCTCAGTCGGCCTATCTCAGACCATCAGTCTCAGTCCGTCTGTCTCAGTCCGTCTGTCCTAGACCGCCTGTCTCATACCGTCTGTCTCAGGTCGTCTGTCCCTGTCCGTCTGTGTCAGACCGTCTGTCTACGTCCGTCTGTCTCAGACCGCCTGTCTCAGACCGTCTGTCTCACACCGTCTGTCTCAGCCGGTCTGTCTCAGTCCGTCTGTCCTAGACCGCCTGTCTCAGACCGTCTGTCTGAGATCGTCAGTCTCAGACCGCCTGTCTCAGACCGTCAGTCTCAGTCCGCCTGCCGCTATCGGGCAGCCTCTGTTCGCCTGTCCCTGTCCGCCTGTCTCAGTCCGTCTGTCTCAGTCCGTCTGTCTCAGTCCGTCTGCCTCAGGCCGTCTGTCTCAGACCATCAGTCTCAGTCCGTCTGTCTCAGACCATCAGTCTCAGTCCGTCTGTCTCAGTCCGTCTGTCCTAGACCGCCTGTCTCGGACCGTCTGTCTCAGTCCGTCTGTCCTAGACCGCCTGTCTCAGACCGTCTGTCTCAGGTCGTCTGTCCCTGTCCGCTGTATCGGACCATCTGTCTCAGTCCGTCTGTCTCAGTCCGCCTGTCTCAGACCGTCTGTCTCAGTCCGTCTGTCGCAGTCCGTCTGTCTCAGACCACCTGTCTCAGACCACCTGTCTCAGTCCGTCTGTGCCTGTCCGTCTGTCTCAGATCGTCTGTCACAGTCCGTCTGTCTCAGTCCGTCTGTCTCACACCGCCTGTCGCAGACCGTCTGTCTCAGGCCGTCTGTGCCTGTCCGTCTGTCTCAGGTCATCTGTCTCAGTCCGTCTGTCTCAGTCCGTCTGTCTCAGTCCGTCTGTCTCAGTCCGTCTGTCTCAGACCGCCTGTCTAAGACCGTCTGTCTCAGGCCGTCTGTCTCAGACCACCTGTGTCAGACGGTCTGTCTCAGACCGTCTGTTTCAGACTGTCTGTCTGAGATCGTCCGTGTCAGACCGTCTGTCTCAGACCGTCCGTCTCCATCCGCCTGCCGCTATCCGGCAGCGTCTGTTCGCCTGTCCCTGTCCGTCAGTCTCAGTCCGTCAGTCTCAGTCAGTCTGTCTCAGTCCGTCTGTCTCAGACCGTCTGTCTCAGATCAACAGTCTCAGTCCGTCTGTCTCAGACCGTCTGTCTCAGTCCGTCTGTCTCAGTCCGTCAGTCTCGGTCCGTCTGTCTCAGACCGCCTGTCTCAGACCGTCTGTCTCAGGCCGTCTGTCTCAGACCACCTGTCTCAGACGGTCTGTCTCAGATTGTCTGTCTCAGAACGTCTGTCTCAGTCCGTCTGTCTCAGTCCGTCAGTCTCCGTCCGTCTGTCTCAGACCGTCTGTCTCAGTCCGTCTGTCTCAGTCCGTCAGTCTCCGTCCGATTGTCTTAGACCGCCTGTCTCAGACCGTCTGTCTCAGGCCGTCTGTCTCAGACCACCTGTCTCAGACGGTCTGTCTCAGATTGTCTGTCTCAGACCGTCTGTCTCAGACCGTCTGTTTCAGGTCGTCTGTCCCTGTCCGTCTGTCTCAGTCCGTCTGTGCCTGTCCGTCTGTCTCAGATCGTCTGTCACAGTCCGTCTGTCTCAGTCCGTCTGTCTCACACCGCCTGTCTCAGACCGTCTGTCTCAGTCCGTCTGTCTCAGTCCGTCAGTCTCCGTCCGTCTGTCTCAGACCGCCTGTCTCAGACCGTCTGTCTCAGGCCGTCTGTCTCAGACCGTCTGTCTCAGATCGTCTGTCTCAGTCCGTCTGTCTCAGTCCGTCAGTCTCCGTCCGTCTGTCTCAGACCGCCTGTCTCAGACCGTCTGTCTCAGGCCGTCTGTCTCAGACCACCTGTCTCAGACCGCCTGTCTCAGACCGTCCGTCTCCATCCGCCTGCCGCTATCCGGCAGCGTCTGTTCGCCTGTCCCTGTCCGTCAGTCTCAGTCCGTCAGTCTCAGTCAGTCTGTCTCAGTCCGTCTGTCTCAGACCGTCTGTCTCAGATCAACAGTCTCAGTCCGTCTGTCTCAGACCGTCTGTCTCAGACCGTCTGTCTCAGACCGTCTGTCTCAGTCCGTCTGTCTCAGTCCGTCAGTCTCCGTCCGTCTCTCTCAGACCGCCTGCCTCAGGACGTCTGTCTCAGACCACCTGTCTCAGATTGTCTGTCTCAGACCGTCTGTCTCAGACCGTCTGTCTCAGACCGTCTGTCTCAGAACGTCTGTCTCAGTCCGTCTGTCTCAGTCCGTCAGTCTCCGCCCGTCTGTCTCAGACCGTCTGTCTCAGTCCGTCTGAGTCAGTCCGTCAGTCTCCGTCCATCTGTCTCAGACCGCCTGTCTCAGACCGTCTGTCTCAGGCCGTCTGTCTCAGACCATCAGTCTCAGTCCGTCTGTCTCAGTCCGTCTGTCCTAGACCGCCTGTCTCAGACCGTCTGTCTCAGGTCGTCTGTCCCTGTCCGCTGTCTCGGACCATCTGTCTCAGTCCGTCTGTCTCAGTCCGTCTGTCTCAGTCCGTCTGTCTCAGACCGCCTGTCAGACACCGTCTGTCTCAGGCCATCTGTGCCTGTCCATCTGTCTCAGATAGTCTGTCTCAGACCGTCTGTCTGAGATCGTCCGTCTCAGACCGTCTGTCTCAGACCGTCCGTCTCAATCCGCCTGCCGCTATCGGGCAGCGTCTCTTCGCCTGTCCCTGTCCGTCAGTCTCAGGCCGTCTGTCTCAGACCGTCTGTCTCAGGTCGTCTGTCCCTGTCCGCTGTCTCGGACCATCTGTCTCAGTCCGTCTGTCTCAGTCCGTCTGTCTCAGACCGCCTGTCAGAGACCGTCTGTCTCAGGCCGTCTGTGCCTGTCCGTCTGTCTCAGATCGTCTGTCTCAGTCCGACTGTCTCAGACCTCCTGTCTCAGTCGGCCTATCTCAGACCATCAGTCTCAGTCCGTCTGTCACAGTCCGTCTGTCCTAGACCGCCTGTCTCATACTGTCTGTCTCAGGTCGTCTGTCCCTGTCCGTCTGACTCGGACCGTCTGTCTCAGTCCGTCTGTCTCAGTCCGTCTGTCTCAGACCACCTGTCTCAGACCACCTGTCTCGGACGGTCTGTCTCAGATCGTCTGTCTCAGACCGTCTGTCTCAGTCCGTCTGTTTCGGTCCGTCTGTCTCGACCGTCTGTCTCCGACCGTCAGTCTCAGGCCGTCTGTCTCAGACCGTCTGTCTCAGACCGTCTGTCTCAGACCGTCTGTCTCAGACCGTCTGTTTCAGGTCGTCTGTCCCTGTCCGTCTGTCTCAGGCCGTCTGTGCCTGTCCGTCTGTCTCAGGTTATCTGTCTCAGTCCGACTGTCTCAGTCCGTCTGTCTCCGTCCGTCTGTCTCCGTCCGTCTGTCTCAGACCGCCTGTCTCAGTCCGTCTGTCCTAGACCACCTGTCTCAGACCATCTGTTTCAGACCATCGGTCTCAATCCGTCTGTCTCAGTCCGTCTGTCTCAGTCCGTCTGTCTCAGTCCGTCTGTCTCAGTCCGTCTGTCTCAGTCCGTCTGTCTCAGACCGCCTGTCTAAGACCGTCTGTCTCAGGCCGTCTGTCTCAGACCACCTGTGTCAGACGGTCTGTCTCAGACCGTCTGTTTCAGACTGTCTGTCTGAGATCGTCCGTGTCAGACCGTCTGTCTCAGACCGTCCGTCTCCATCCGCCTGCCGTTATCCGGCAGCGTCTGTTCGCCTGTCCCTGTCCGTCAGTCTCAGTCCGTCAGTCTCAGTCAGTCTGTCTCAGTCCGTCTGTCTCAGACCGTCTGTCTCAGATCAACAGTCTCAGTCCGTCTGTCTCAGACCGTCTGTCTCAGTCCGTCTGTCTCAGTCCGTCAGTCTCGGTCCGTCTGTCTCAGACCGCCTGTCTCAGACCGTCTGTCTCAGGCCGTCTGTCCTAGACCGCCTGTCTCAGACCGTCTGTCTCAGGTCGTCTGTCCCTGTCCGCTGTCTCGGACCATCTGTCTCAGTCCGTCTGTCTCAGTCCGTCTGTCTCAGGCCGCCTGTCAGAGACCGTCTGTCTCAGGCCGTCTGTGCCTGTCCGTCTGTCTCAGATCGTCTGTCTCAGTCCGACTGTCTCAGACCTCCTGTCTCAGTCGGCCTATCTCAGACCATCAGTCTCAGTCCGTCTGTCTCAGTCCGTCTGTCCTAGACCGTCTGTCTCAGGTCGTCTGTCCCTGTCCGTCTGACTCGGACCGTCTGTCTCAGTCCGTCTGTCTCAGTCCGTCTGTCTCAGACCACCTGTCTCAGAACACCTGTCTCAGACCACCTGTCTCGGACGGTCTGTCTCAGATCGTCTGTCTCAGACCGTCTGTCTCAGATAGTCTGTCTCAGGCCGACTGTCTCAGACCTCCTGTCTCAGTCGGCCTATCTCAGACCATCAGTCTCAGTCCGTCTGTCTCAGTCCGTCTGTCCTAGACCGCCTGTCTCATACCGTCTGTCTCAGGTCGTCTGTCCCTGTCCGTCTGTGTCAGACCGTCTGTCTACGTCCGTCTGTCTCAGACCGCCTGTCTCAGACCGTCTGTCTCACACCGTCTGTCTCAGACCGTCTGTCTCAGACCGTCTGTCTCAGATCGTCTGTCTCAGACCGTCTGTCTCAGACCGTCTGTCTCAGGCCGTCTGTCCCTGTCCGTCTTTCTCAGACCGTCTGTCTCAGACCGTCTGTCTCATGCCGTCTGTCTCAGACCACCTGTCTCAGCCGGTCTGTCTCAGATTGTGTGTCTCACACCGTCTGTCTCAGACCGTCTGTCTCAGTCCGTCTGCCGCAGACCGTCTGTCTCAGACCGTCTGTATCAGATCGTCTGTCTCAGATCGTCTGTCCCAGACCGTCTGTGTCAGACCGTCTGCCTCAGGCCGTCTGTGCCTGTCCGTCTGTCTCAGATCGTCTGTCTCAGTCCGTCTGTGTCAGTCCGTCTGTCTCAGTCCGTCTGTCTCAGTCCGTCTGTCTCAGACCGCCTGTCTCAGACCGTCTGTCCCAGACCGTCTGTCTCAATCCGTCTCTCTCAGTCCGTTTGTCTTAGACCACCGGTCTCAGATCGTCTGTCTCGGACCGTCTGTCTCAGAACGTCTATCACAGTCCGCCTGTCTCAGTCCGTCTGTCTCAGACCGCCTGTCTCAGACCGTCTGTCACAGACCGTCTGTCTCAATCCGTCTGTCTAAGACCACCTGTCTCAGACGGTGTGTTTCAGTCCGCCTGTCTCAGTCCGTCTGTCTCAATCCGTCTGTCTCAGGCCGTCTATCTCAGACCATCTGTCTCAGACCGTCCGTCTCCATCCGCCTGCCGTTATCCGGCAGCGTCTGTTCGCCTGTCCCTGTCCGTCAGTCTCAGTCCGTCAGTCTCAGTCAGTCTGTCTCAGTCCGTCTGTCTCAGACCGTCTGTCTCAGATCAACAGTCTCAGTCCGTCTGTCTCAGACCGTCTGTCTCAGTCCGTCTGTCTCAGTCCGTCAGTCTCGGTCCGTCTGTCTCAGACCGCCTGTCTCAGACCGTCTGTCTCAGGCCGTCTGTCCTAGACCGCCTGTCTCAGACCGTCTGTCTCAGGTCGTCTGTCCCTGTCCGCTGTCTCGGACCATCTGTCTCAGTCCGTCTGTCTCAGTCCGTCTGTCTCAGGCCGCCTGTCAGAGACCGTCTGTCTCAGGCCGTCTGTGCCTGTCCGTCTGTCTCAGATCGTCTGTCTCAGTCCGACTGTCTCAGACCTCCTGTCTCAGTCGGCCTATCTCAGACCATCAGTCTCAGTCCGTCTGTCTCAGTCCGTCTGTCCTAGACCGTCTGTCTCAGGTCGTCTGTCCCTGTCCGTCTGACTCGGACCGTCTGTCTCAGTCCGTCTGTCTCAGTCCGTCTGTCTCAGACCACCTGTCTCAGAACACCTGTCTCAGACCACCTGTCTCGGACGGTCTGTCTCAGATCGTCTGTCTCAGACCGTCTGTCTCAGATAGTCTGTCTCAGGCCGACTGTCTCAGACCTCCTGTCTCAGTCGGCCTATCTCAGACCATCAGTCTCAGTCCGTCTGTCTCAGTCCGTCTGTCCTAGACCGCCTGTCTCATACCGTCTGTCTCAGGTCGTCTGTCCCTGTCCGTCTGTGTCAGACCGTCTGTCTACGTCCGTCTGTCTCAGACCGCCTGTCTCAGACCGTCTGTCTCACACCGTCTGTCTCAGACCGTCTGTCTCAGACCGTCTGTCTCAGATCGTCTGTCTCAGACCGTCTGTCTCAGACCGTCTGTCTCAGGCCGTCTGTCCCTGTCCGTCTTTCTCAGACCGTCTGTCTCAGACCGTCTGTCTCATGCCGTCTGTCTCAGACCACCTGTCTGAGCCGGTCTGTCTCAGATTGTGTGTCTCACACCGTCTGTCTCAGACCGTCTGTCTCAGTCCGTCTGCCGCAGACCGTCTGTCTCAGACCGTCTGTATCAGATCGTCTGTCTCAGATCGTCTGTCCCAGACCGTCTGTGTGAGATCGTCTGCCTCAGGCCGTCTGTGCCTGTCCGTCTGTCTCAGATCGTCTGTCTCAGTCCGTCTGTGTCAGTCCGTCTGTCTCAGTCCGTCTGTCTCAGTCCGTCTGTCTCAGACCAACAGTCTCAGTCCGTCTGTCTCAGACCGTCTGTCTCAGTCCGTCTGTCTCAGTCCGTCAGTCTGCGTCCGTCTGTCTCAGACCGCCTGTCTCAGTCCGTCTGCCGCAGACCGTCTGCCGCAGACCGTCTGTCTCAGACCGTCTGTATCAGATCGTCTGTCTCAGACCGTCTGTCTCAGACCGTCTGTCTCAGACCGTCTGCCTCAGGCCGCCTGTGCCTGTCCGTCTGTCTCAGATCGTCTGTCTCAGTCCGTCTGTCTCAGTCCGTCTGTCTCAGTCCGTCTGTCTCAGTTCGTCTGTCTCAGATCGTCTGTCTCCGACCCTCTGTCTCAGACCGTCTGTCTCAGAACGTCTGTCTCAGACCGTCTGTCTCAGTCCGCCTGTCTCAGTCCGTCTGTCTCAATCCGTCTGTCTCAGGCCGTCTATCTCAGACCATCAGTCTCAGTCCGTCTGTCTCAGTCCGTCTGTCCCTGTCCGTCTGTCTCAGACCGTCTGTCTCAATCCGTCTGTCTCAGTCCGTCTGTCTCAGACCGCCTGTCCCACACCATCTGTCTCAGGCCGTCTATCTCAGACCGTCTGTCTCAGACCGTCTGTCTCAATCCGTCTGTGTCAGACCGTCTGTCTCAGACCGTCTGTCTCAGACCGTCTGTCTCAGACCGTCTGTCTCAGACCGTCTGTCTCAGACCGTCTGTCTCAGACCGTCTGTCTCAGACCGTCTGTCTCAGACCGTCTGTCTGAGATCGTCCGTCTCAGACCGTCTGTCTCAGACCGTCCGTCTCAATCCGCCTGCCGCTATCGGGCTGCGTCTGTTCGCCTGTCCCTGTCCGTCTGTCTCAGACCGCCTGTCTCAGACCGTCTGTCTCAGGCCGCCTGTCTCAGACCGTCTGTCTCAGATCGTCTGTCTCCGACCGTCTGTCTCAGACTGCCTGTCTCAGACCGTCTGTCTCAGGCCGTCTGTCTCAGACCACCTATCTCAGACCACCTGTCTCAGACGGTCTGTCTCAGATCGTCTGTCTCCGAGCCTCTGTCTCAGACCGTCTGTCTCCGACCGCCTGTCTCAGACCGTCTGTCTCAGGCCCTCTGTCCCTGTCCGTCTGTCTCAGACCGTCTGTCTCAGACCGTCTGTCTCATGCCGTCTGTCTCAGACCACCTGTCTCAGACGGTCTGTTTCAGATTGTGTGTCTCACACCGTCTGTCTCAGACCGTCTGTCTCAGTCCGTCTGCCGCAGACCGTCTGTCTCAGACCGTCTGTATCAGATCGTCTGTCTCAGATCGTCTGTCCCAGACCGTCTGTGTCAGACCGTCTGCCTCAGGCCGTCTGTGCCTGTCCGTCTGTCTCAGATTGTCTGTCTCAGTCCGTCTGTGTCAGTCCGTCTGTCTCAGTCCGTCTGTCTCAGTCCGTCTGTCTCAGACCGCCTGTCTCAGACCGTCTGTCCCAGACCGTCTGTCTCAATCCGTCTCTCTCAGTCCGTCTGTCTTAGACCACCGGTCTCAGATCGTCTGTCTCGGACCGTCTGTCTCAGAACGTCTATCACAGTCCGCCTGTCTCAGTCCGTCTGTCTCAGACCGCCTGTCTCAGACCGTCTGTCACAGACCGTCTGTCTCAATCCGTCTGTCTAAGACCACCTGTCTCAGACGGTGTGTTTCAGTCCGCCTGTCTCAGTCCGTCTGTCTCAATCCGTCTGTCTCAAGCCGTCTATCTCAGACCATCAGTCTCAGTCCGTCTGTCTCAGTCCCTCTGTCCCTGTCCGTCTGTCTCAGACCGTCTGTCTCAATCCGTCTGTCTCAGTCCGTCTGTCTCAGACCGCCTGTCTCACACCATCTGTATCAGGCCGTCTATCTCAGACCGTCTGTCTCAGTCCGTCTGTCTCAATCCGTCTGTCTCAGACCGTCTGTCTCAGACCAACAGTCTCAGTCCGTCTGTCTCAGACCGTCTGTCTCAGACCGTCTGTCTCAGTCCGTCTGTCTCAGTCCGTCAGTCTCCGTCCGTCTGTCTCAGATCGCCTGTCTCAGACCGCCTGTCTCAAGCCGCCTGTCTCAGGCCGTCTGTCTCAGGCCGTCTGTCACTGTCCGTCTGTGTCAGACCGTCTGTCTCCGTCCGTCTGTCTCAGACCGCCTGTCTCAGACCGTCTGTCTCACACCGTCTGTCTCAGACCGTCTGTCTCAGACCGTCTGTCTCAGATCGTCTGTCTCAGACCGTCTGTCTCAGACCGTCTGTCTCAGACCGTCTGTCTGAGATCGTCCGTCTCAGACCGTCTGTCTCAGACCGTCCGTCTCAATCCGCCTGCCGCTATCGGGCAGCGTCTGTTCGCCTGTCCCTGTCCGTCTGTCTCAGACCGCCTGTCTCAGACCGTCTGTCTCAGGCCGCCTGTCTCAGACCGTCTGTCTCATATCGTCTGTCTCCGACCGTCTGTCTCAGACCGTCTGTCTCCGACCGCCTGTCTCAGACCGTCTGTCTCAGGCCGTCTGTCCCTGTCCGTCTGTCTCAGACCGTCTGTCTCAGACCGTCTGTCTCAGACCGTCTGTCTCAGTCCGCCAGCCGCTATCGGGCAGCGTCTGTTCGCCTGTCCCTGTCCGCCTGTCTCAGTCCGTCTGTCTCAATCCGTCTGTCTCAGACCGTCTGTCTCAGACCAACAGTCTCAGTCCGTCTGTCTCAGACCGTCTGTCTCAGACCGTCTGTCTCAGTCCGTCTGTCTCAGTCCGTCAGTCTCCGTCCGTCTGTCTCAGATCGCCTGTCTCAGACCGCCTGTCTCAAGCGGCCTGTGTCAGACCGTCTGTATCAGGCCGTCTGTCACTGTCCGTCTGTGTCAGACCGTCTGTCTCCGTCCGTCTGTCTCAGACCGCCTGTCTCAGACCGTCTGTCTCAGGCCGTCTGTCTCAGACCACCTGTCTCAGACCACCTGTCTCAGACGGTCTGTCTCAGATCGTCTGTCTCCGACCCTCTGTCTCAGACCGTCTGTCTCCGACCGCCTGTCTCAGACCGTCTGTCTCAGGTCGTCTGTGCCTGTCCGTCTGTCTCAGATCGTCTGTCTCAGTCCGTCTGTCTCAGACCGTCCGTCTCAATCCGCCTGCCGCTATCGGGCAGCGTCTGTTCGCCTGTCCCTGTCCGTCTGTCCCTGTCCGTCTGTCTCAGACCGTCTGTCTCAGACCGTCTGTCTCATGCCGTCTGTCTCAGACCACCTGTCTCAGACGGTCTGTCTCAGATTGTGTGTCTCACACCGCCTGTCTCAGACCGTCTGTCTCAGTCCGTCTGCCGCAGACCGTCTGTCTCAGACCGTCTGTATCAGATCGTCTGTCTCAGATCGTCTGTCCCAGACCGTCTGTGTCAGACCGTCTGCATCAGGCCGTCTGTGCCTGTCCGTCTGTCTCAGATCGTCTGTCTCAGTCCGTCTGTGTCAGTCCGTCTGTCTCAGTCCGTCTGTCTCAGTCCGTCTGTCTCAGACCGCCTGTCTCAGACCGTCTGTCCCAGACCGTCTGTCTCAATCCGTCTCTCTCAGTCCGTCTGTCTTAGACCACCGGTCTCAGATCGTCTGTCTCGGACCGTCTGTATCAGATCGTCTGTCTCAGTCCGTCTGTGTCAGTCCGTCTGTCTCAGTCCGTCTGTCTCAGTCCGTCTGTCTCAGGCCGCCTGTCTCAGACCGTCTGTCTCATATCGTCTGTCTCCGACCGTCTGTCTCAGACCGTCTGTCTCAGACCGTCTGTATCAGATCGTCTGTCTCAGATCGTCTGTCCCAGACCGTCTGTGTCAGACCGTCTGCATCAGGCCGTCTGTGCCTGTCCGTCTGTCTCAGACCGTCTGTCTCAGACCGTCTGTCTCAGGCCGTCTGTGCCTGTCCGTCTGTCTCAGATCGTCTGTCTCAGTCCGTCTGTCTCAGACCGTCCGTCTCAATCCGCCTGCCGCTATCGGGCAGCGTCTGTTCGCCTGTCCCTGTCCGTCTGTCTCAGTCCGTCTGTCTCAATCCGTCTGTCTCAGACCAACAGTCTCAGTCCGTCTGTCTCAGACCGTCTGTCTCAGTCCGTCTGTCTCAGTCCGTCAGTCTGCGTCCGTCTGTCTCAGACCGCCTGTCTCAGACCGTCTGTCTCAGACCGTCTGCCGCTATCGGGCAGCGTCTGTTCGCCTGTCCCTGTCCGTCTGTCTCAGTCCGTCTGTCTCAATCCGTCTGTCTCAGACCAACAGTCTCAGTCCGTCTGTCTCAGACCGTCTGTCTCAGTCCGTCTGTCTCAGTCCGTCAGTCTGCGTCCGTCTGTCTCAGACCGCCTGTCTCAGACCGTCTGTCTCAGACCGTCTGCCGCTATCGGGCAGCGTCTGTTCGCCTCTCCCTGTCCGTCTGTCTCAGTCCGTCTGTCTGAATCCGTCTGTCTCAGACCGTCTGTCTCAGACCAACAGTCTCAGTCCGTCTGTCTCAGTCCGTCTGTCTCAGACCGCCTGTCTCCGTCCGTCTGTCTCAGACCGCCTGTCACAGACCGTCTGTCTCAGACCAACAGTCTCAGTCCGTCTGTCTCAGACCATCTGTCTCAGTCCGTCTGTCTCAGTCCGTCAGTCTCAGACCGTCTGTCTCATGCCGTCTGTCACTGTCCGTGTGTGTCAGACCGTCTGTCTCCGTCCGTCTGTCTCAGACCGCCTGTCTCAGACCGTCTGTCTCAGGCCGTCTGTCTCAGACCACCTGTCTCAGACCACCTGTCTCAGACGGTCTGTCTCAGATCGTCTGTCTCCGACCCTCTGTCTCAGACCGTCTGTCTCCGACCGCCTGTCTCAGACCGTCTGTCTCAGGCCGTCTGTCCCTGTCCGTCTGCCTCAGACCGTCTGTCTCAGACCGTCAGTCTCAGTCCGCCTGCCGCTATCGGGCAGCGTCTGTTCGCCTGTCCCAGTCCGCCTGTCTCAGACCGTCTGTCTCAGACCGTCTGTCTCAGACCGTCTGTCTCAGGCCGTCTGTGCCTGTCCGTCTGTCTCAGATCGTCTGTCTCAGTCCGTCTGTCTCAGTCCGTCAGTCTCAGTCCGTCTGTCTCAGATCGCCTGTCTCAGACCGTCTGTCTCATGCCGTCTGTCTCAGACCACCTGTCTCAGACGGTCTGTCTCAGATTGTGTGTCTCACACCGTCTGTCTCAGACCGTCTGTCTCAGTCCGTCTGCCGCAGACCGTCTGCCGCAGACCGTCTGTCTCAGACCATCAGTCTCAGTCCGTCTGTCTCAGTCCGTCTGTCCCTGTCCGTCTGTCTCAGACCGTCTGTCTCAATCCGTCTGTCTCAGTCCGTCTGTCTCAGACCGCCTGTCTCACACCATCTGTATCAGGCCGTCTATCTCAGACCGTCTGTCTCAGTCCGTCTGTCTCAATCCGTCTGTCTCAGACCGTCTGTCTCAGACCAACAGTCTCAGTCCGTCTGTCTCAGACCGTCTGTCTCAGACCGTCTGTCTCAGTCCGTCTGTCTCAGTCCGTCAGTCTCCGTCCGTCTGTCTCAGATCGCCTGTCTCAGACCGCCTGTCTCAAGCCGCCTGTCTCAGACCGTCTGTCTCAGGCCGTCTGTCACTGTCCGTCTGTGTCAGACCGTCTGTCTCCGTCCGTCTGTCTCAGACCGCCTGTCTCAGACCGTCTGTCTCACACCGTCTGTCTCAGACCGTCTGTCTCAGACCGTCTGTCTCAGATCGTCTGTCTCAGACCGTCTGTCTCAGACCGTCTGTCTCAGACCGTCTGTCTGAGATCGTCCGTCTCAGACCGTCTGTCTCAGACCGTCCGTCTCAATCCGCCTGCCGCTATCGGGCAGCGTCTGTTCGCCTGTCCCTGTCCGTCTGTCTCAGACCGCCTGTCTCAGACCGTCTGTCTCAGGCCGCCTGTCTCAGACCGTCTGTCTCATATCGTCTGTCTCCGACCGTCTGTCTCAGACCGTCTGTCTCCGACCGCCTGTCTCAGACCGTCTGTCTCAGGCCGTCTGTCCCTGTCCGTCTGTCTCAGACCGTCTGTCTCAGACCGTCTGTCTCAGACCGTCTGTCTCAGACCGTCTGTCTCAGTCCGCCAGCCGCTATCGGGCAGCGTCTGTTCGCCTGTCCCTGTCCGCCTGTCTCAGTCCGTCTGTCTCAATCCGTCTGTCTCAGACCGTCTGTCTCAGACCAACAGTCTCAGTCCGTCTGTCTCACACCGTCTGTCTCAGACCGTCTGTCTCAGTCCGTCTGTCTCAGTCCGTCAGTCTCCGTCCGTCTGTCTCAGATCGCCTGTCTCAGACCGCCTGTCTCAAGCCGCCTGTGTCAGACCGTCTGTATCAGGCCGTCTGTCACTGTCCGTCTGTGTCAGACCGTCTGTCTCCGTCCGTCTGTCTCAGACCGCCTGTCTCAGACCGTCTGTCTCAGGCCGTCTGTCTCAGACCACCTGTCTCAGACCACCTGTCTCAGACGGTCTGTCTCAGATCGTCTGTCTCCGACCCTCTGTCTCAGACCGTCTGTCTCCGACCGCCTGTCTCAGACCGTCTGTCTCAGGTCGTCTGTGCCTGTCCGTCTGTCTCAGATCGTCTGTCTCAGTCCGTCTGTCTCAGACCGTCCGTCTCAATCCGCCTGCCGCTATCGGGCAGCGTCTGTTCGCCTGTCCCTGTCCGTCTGTCCCTGTCCGTCTGTCTCAGACCGTCTGTCTCAGACCGTCTGTCTCATGCCGTCTGTCTCAGACCACCTGTCTCAGACGGTCTGTCTCAGATTGTGTGTCTCACACCGCCTGTCTCAGACCGTCTGTCTCAGTCCGTCTGCCGCAGACCGTCTGTCTCAGACCGTCTGTATCAGATCGTCTGTCTCAGATCGTCTGTCCCAGACCGTCTGTGTCAGACCGTCTGCATCAGGCCGTCTGTGCCTGTCCGTCTGTCTCAGATCGTCTGTCTCAGTCCGTCTGTGTCAGTCCGTCTGTCTCAGTCCGTCTGTCTCAGTCCGTCTGTCTCAGACCGCCTGTCTCAGACCGTCTGTCCCAGACCGTCTGTCTCAATCCGTCTCTCTCAGTCCGTCTGTCTTAGACCACCGGTCTCAGATCGTCTGCCTCGGACCGTCTGTCTCAGAACGTCTATCACAGTCCGACTGTCTCAGTCTGTCTGTCTCAGACCGCCTGTCTCAGACCGTCTGTCACAGACCGTCTGTCTCAATCCGTCTGTCTAAGACCACCTGTCTCAGACGGTGTGTTTCAGTCCGACTGTCTCAGTCCGTCTGTCTCAGTCCGTCTGTCTCAATCCGTCTGTCTCAGGCCGTCTATCTCAGACCATCAGTCTCAGTCCGTCTGTCTCAGTCCGTCTGTCCCTGTCCGTCTGTCTCAGACCGTCTGTCTCAATCCGTCTGTCTCAGACCGTCTGTCTCAGACCGCCTGTCTCACACCATCTGTATCAGGCCGTCTATCTCAGACCGTCTGTCTCAGTCCGTCTGTCTCAATCCGTCTGTCTCAGACCAACAGTCTCAGTCCGTCTGTCTCAGACCGTCTGTCTCAGACCGTCTGTCTCAGTCCGTCTGTCTCAGTCCGTCAGTCTCCGTCCGTCTGTCTCAGATCGCCTGTCTCAGACCGCCTGTCTCAAGCCGCCTGTCTCAGACCGTCTGTCTCAGGCCGTCTGTCACTGTCCGTCTGTGTCAGACCGTCTGTCTCCGTCCGTCTGTCTCAGACCGCCTGTCTCAGACCGTCTGTCTCACACCGTCTGTCTCAGACCGTCTGTCTCAGACCGTCTGTCTCAGATCGTCTGTCTCAGACCGTCTGTCTCAGACCGTCTGTCTCAGACCGTCTGTCTCAGACCGTCTGTCTCAGACCGTCTGTCTGAGATCGTCCGTCTCAGACCGTCTGTCTCAGACCGTCCGTCTCAATCCGCCTGCCGCTATCGGGCAGCGTCTGTTCGCCTGTCCCTGTCCGTCTGTCTCAGACCGCCTGTCTCAGACCGTCTGTCTCAGGCCGCCTGTCTCAGACCGTCTGTCTCAGATCGTCTGTCTCAGACCGTCTGTCTCAGACCGTCTGTCTCAGTCCGTCTGTCTCAGTCCGTCAGTCTCCGTCCGTCTGTCTCAGATCGCCTGTCTCAGACCGCCTGTCTCAAGCCGCCTGTCTCAGACCGTCTGTATCAGGCCGTCTGTCACTGTCCGTCTGTGTCAGACCGTCTGTCTCCGTCCGTCTGTCTCAGACCGCCTGTCTCAGACCGTCTGTCTCAGGCCGTCTGTCTCAGACCACCTGTCTCAGACCACCTGTCTCAGACGGTCTGTCTCAGATCGTCTGTCTCCGACCCTCTGTCTCAGACCGTCTGTCTCCGACCGCCTGTCTCAGACCGTCTGTCTCAGGTCGTCTGTCCCTGTCCGTCTGTCTCAGACCGTCTGTCTCAGACCGTCTGTCTCAGACCGTCAGTCTCAGTCCGCCTGCCGCTATCGGGCAGCGTTTGTTCGCCTGTCCCAGTCCGCCTGTCTCAGACCGTCTGTCTCAGACCGTCTGTCTCAGACCGTCTGTCTCAGACCGTCTGTCTCAGGCCGTCTGTGCCTGTCCGTCTGTCTCAGATCGTCTGTCTCAGTCCGTCTGTCTCAGACCGTCCGTCTCAATCCGCCTGCCGCTATCGGGCAGCGTCTGTTCGCCTGTCCCTGTCCGTCTGTCTCAGTCCGTCTGTCTCAATCCGTCTGTCTCAGACCAACAGTCTCAGTCCGTCTGTCTCAGACCGTCTGTCTCAGTCCGTCTGTCTCAGTCCGTCAGTCTGCGTCCGTCTGTCTCAGACCGCCTGTCTCAGACCGTCTGTCTCAGACCGTCTGCCGCTATCGGGCAGCGTCTGTTCGCCTGTCCCTGTCCGTCTGTCTCAGTCCGTCTGTCTCAATCCGTCTGTCTCAGACCAACAGTCTCAGTCCGTCTGTCTCAGACCGTCTGTCTCAGTCCGTCTGTCTCAGTCCGTCAGTCTGCGTCCGTCTGTCTCAGACCGCCTGTCTCAGACCGTCTGTCTCAGACCGTCTGCCGCTATCGGGCAGCGTCTGTTCGCCTCTCCCTGTCCGTCTGTCTCAGTCCGTCTGTCTGAATCCGTCTGTCTCAGACCGTCTGTCTCAGACCAACAGTCTCAGTCCGTCTGTCTCAGTCCGTCTGTCTCAGACCGCCTGTCTCCGTCCGTCTGTCTCAGACCGCCTGTCACAGACCGTCTGTCTCAGACCAACAGTCTCAGTCCGTCTGTCTCAGACCATCTGTCTCAGTCCGTCTGTCTCAGTCCGTCAGTCTCAGACCGTCTGTCTCATGTCGTCTGTCACTGTCCGTGTGTGTCAGACCGTCTGTCTCCGTCCGTCTGTCTCAGACCGCCTGTCTCAGACCGTCTGTCTCAGGCCGTCTGTCTCAGACCACCTGTCTCAGACCACCTGTCTCAGACGGTCTGTCTCAGATCGTCTGTCTCCGACCCTCTGTCTCAGACCGTCTGTCTCCGACCGCCTGTCTCAGACCGTCTGTCTCAGGCCATCTGTCCCTGTCCGTCTGCCTCAGACCGTCTGTCTCAGACCGTCAGTCTCAGTCCGCCTGCCGCTATCGGGCAGCGTCTGTTCGCCTGTCCCAGTCCGCCTGTCTCAGACCGTCTGTCTCAGACCGTCTGTCTCAGACCGTCTGTCTCAGACCGTCTGTCTCAGACCGTCTGTCTCAGACCGTCTGTCTCAGGCCGTCTGTGCCTGTCCGTCTGTCTCAGATCGTCTGTCTCAGTCCGTCTGTCTCAGTCCGTCAGTCTCAGTCCGTCTGTCTCAGATCGCCTGTCTCAGACCGTCTGTCTCATGCCGTCTGTCTCAGACCACCTGTCTCAGACGGTCTGTCTCAGATTGTGTGTCTCACACCGTCTGTCTCAGACCGTCTGTCTCAGTCCGTCTGCCGCAGACCGTCTGCCGCAGACCGTCTGTCTCAGACCGTCTGTATCAGTTCGTCTGTCTCAGACCGTCTGTCTCAGACCGTCTGCCTCAGGCCGCCTGTGCCTGTCCGTCTGTCTCAGATCGTCTGTCTCAGTCCGTCTGTCTCAGTCCGTCTGTCTCAGACCGTCTGTCTCAGTCCGTCTGCCGCAGACCGTCTGTCTCAGACCGTCTGTATCAGTTCGTCTGTCTCAGACCGTCTGTCTCAGACCGTCTGCCTCAGGCCGCCTGTGCCTGTCCGTCTGTCTCAGATCGTCTGTCTCAGTCCGTCTGTCTCAGTCCGTCTGTCTCAGACCGTCTGTCTCAGACCGTCTGTCTCAGACCGTCTGTCTCAGGCCGTCTGTGCCTGTCCGTCTGTCTCAGTCCGTCTGTCTCAGTCCGTCAGTCTCAGTCCGTCTGTCTCAGATCGCCTGTCTCAGACCGTCTGTCTCATGCCGTCTGTCTCAGACCACCTGTCTCAGACGGTCTGTCTCAGATTGTGTGTCTCACACCGTCTGTCTCAGACCGTCTGTCTCAGTCCGTCTGCCGCAGACCGTCTGCCGCAGACCGTCTGTCTCAGACCGTCTGTATCAGTTCGTCTGTCTCAGACCGTCTGTCTCAGACCGTCTGCCTCAGGCCGCCTGTGCCTGTCCGTCTGTCTCAGATCGTCTGTCTCAGTCCGTCTGTCTCAGTCCGTCTGTCTCAGATCGTCTGTCTCCGACCCTCTGTCTCAGACCGTCTGTCTCAATCCGTCTGTCTCAGTCCGTCTGTCTTAGACCACCGGTCTCAGATCGTCTGTCTCGGACCGTCTGTCTCAGAACGTCTATCACAGTCCGCCTGTCTCAGTCCGTCTGTCTCAGACCGCCTGTGTCAGACCGTCTGTCACAGACCGTCGGTCTCAATCCGTCTGTCTAAGACCACCTGTCTCAGACGGTCTGTCTCAGTCCGCCTGTCTCAGTCCGTCTGTCTCAATCCGTCTGTCTCAGGCCGTCTAGCTCAGACCATCAGTCTCAGTCCGTCTGTCTCAGTCCGTCTGTCCCTGTCCGTCTGTCTCAGACCGTCTGTCTCAATCCGTCTGTCTCAGTCCGTCTGTCTCAGACCGCCTGTCCCACACCATCTGTCTCAGGCCGTCTATCTCAGACCGTCTGTCTCAGACCGTCTGTCTCAATCCGTCTGTGTCAGACCGTCTGTCTCACACCGTCTGTCTCAGACCGTCTGTCTCAGACCGTGTGTCTCAGACCGTCTGTCTCAGACCGTCTGTCTCAGACCGTCTGTCTCAGACCGTCTGTCTCAGACCGTCTGTCTGAGATCGTCCGTCTCAGACCGTCTGTCTCAGACCGTCCGTCTCAATCCGCCTGCCGCTATCGGCCAGCGTCTGTTCGCCTGTCCCTGTCCGTCTGTCTCAGACCGCCTGTCTCAGACCGTCTGTCTCAGGCCGCCTGTCTCAGATCGTCTGTCTCCGACCGTCTGCCTCAGACCGTCTGTCTCAGACCGTCTGTCTCAGGCCGCCTGTCTCAGACCGTCTGTCTCAGATCGTCTGTCTCCGACCGTCTGCCTCAGACCGTCTGTCTCCGACCGCCTGTCTCAGACCGTCTGTCTCAGGCCGTCTGTCCCTGTCCGTCTGTCTCAGACCGTCAGTCTCAGTCCGCCAGCCGCTATCGGGCAGCGTCTGTTCGCCTGTCCCTGTCCGCCTGTCTCAGTCCGTCTGTCTCAATCTGTCTGGCTCAGACCGTCTGTCTCAGACCAACAGTCTCAGTCCGTCTGTCTCAGATCGTCTGTCTCAGTCCGTCTGTCTCAGTCCGTCAGTCTCCGTCCGTCTGTCTCAGATCGCCTGTCTCAGACCGTCTGTCTCAGGCCGCCTGTCTCAGACCGTCTGTCTCAGGCCGTCTGTCACTGTCCGTCTGTGTCAGACCGTCTGTCTCCGTCCGTCTGTCTCAGACCGCCTGTCTCAGACCGTCTGTCTCAGGCCGTCTGTCTCAGACCACCTGTCTCAGACCACCTGTCTCAGACGGTCTGTCTCAGATCGTCTGTCTCCGAGCCTCTGTCTCAGACCGTCTGTCTCCGACCGCCTGTCTCAGACCGTCTGTCTCAGACCGTCTGTCCCTGTCCGTCTGTCTCAGACCGTCTGTCTCAGACCGTCTGTCTCAGACCGTCTGTCTCAGACCGTCAGTCTCAGTCCGCCTGCCGCTATCGGGCAGCGTCTGTTCGCCTGTCCCTGTCCGCCTGTCTCAGTCCGTCTGTCTCAATCCGTCTGTCTCAGACCGTCTGTCTCAGACCGTCTGTCTCAGACCAACAGTCTCAGTCCGTCTGTCTCAGACCGTCTGTCTCAGTCCGTCTGTCCTAGACCACCTGTCTCAGACCGTCTGTTTCAGGTCGTCTCTCCCTGTCCGTCTGTCTCGGACCGTCTGTCTCAGTCCGTCTGCCTCAGGCCGTCTGTCTCAGACCATCAGCCTCAGTCCGTCTGTCTCAGTCCGTCTGTCTCAGTCCGTCTGTCTCAGACCGCCTGTCTAAGACCGTCTGTCTCAGTCCGTCTGTCTCAGACCACCTGCCGCTATCGGGCAGCGTCTGTTCGTCTGTCCCTGTCCGCCTGTCTCAGTCCGTCTGTCTTAGACCACCGGTCTCAGATCGTCTGTCTCGGACCGTCTGTCTCAGACCGTCTGTCTCAGAACGTCTATCACATTCCGCCTGTCTCAGTCAGTCTGTCTCAGACCGCCTGTCTCAGACCGTCTGTCACAGACCGTCTGTCTCAATCCGTCTGTCTCAATCCGTCTGTCTAAGACCACCTGTCTCAGACGGTCTGTCTCAGTCCGCCTGTCTCAATCCGTCTGTCTCAGGCCGTCTGTCTCAGATCGTCTGTCTCAGACCGTCTGTCTCAGTCCGTCTGCCTCAGGCCGTCTGTCTCAGACCATCAGCCTCAGTCCGTCTGTCTCAGTCCGTCTGTCTCAGTCCGTCTGTCTCAGACCGCCTGTCTCACACCATCTGTCTCAGGCCGTCTATCTCAGACCGTCTGTCTCAGACCGTCTGTCCCTGCCCGTCTGTCTCAGACCGTCTGTCTCAATCCGTCTGTCTGAGTCCGTCTGTCTCAGACCGCCTGTCTCACACCATCTGTCTCAGGCCGTCTGTCTCAGATCGTCTGTCTCAGACCGTCTGTCTCAGTCCGTCTGCCTCAGGCCGTCTGTCTCAGACCATCAGCCTCAGTCCGTCTGTCTCAGTCCGTCTGTCGCAGTCCGTCTGCCTCAGGCCGTCTGTCTCAGACCATCAGCCTCAGTCCGTCTGTCTCAGTCCGTCTGTCTCAGTCCGTCTGTCTCAGACCGCCTGTCTCACACCATCTGTCTCAGGCCGTCTATCTCAGACCGTCTGTCTCAGACCGTCTGTCCCTGCCCGTCTGTCTCAGACCGTCTGTCTCAATCCGTCTGTCTCAATCCGTCTGTCTCAGACCGTCTGTCTCAGACCAACAGTCTCAGTCCGTCTGTCTCAGACCGTCTGTCCCTGCCCGTCTGTCTCAGACCGTCTGTCTCAATCCGTCTGTCTCAATCCGTCTGTCTCAGACCGTCTGTCTCAGACCAACAGTCTCAGTCCGTCTGTCTCAGACCGTCTGTCTCAGTCCGTCTGTCTCAGTCCGTCAGTCTCCGTCCGTCTGTCTCAGATCGCCTGTCTCATACCGTCTGTCTCAGGCCGCCTGTCTCAGACCGTCTGTCTCAGGCCGTCTGTCTCAGACCATCAGCCTCAGTCCGTCTGTCTCAGTCCGTCTGTCTCAGACCGCCTGTCTCACACCATCTGTCTCAGGCCGTCTATCTCAGACCGTCTGTCTCAGACCGCCTGTCTCAATCCGTCTGTCTCAGACCGTCGGTCTCAGACCGTCTGTCTCAGACCGTCTGTCTGAGATCGTTCGTCAAAGACCGTCTGTCTCAGACCGTCCGTCTCAATCCGCCTGCCGCTATCGGGCAAAGTCTGTTCGCCTGTCCCTGTCCGTCAGTATCAGTCCGCCTGTCTCAGTCCGTCTGTCTCAGGCCGCCTGTCTCAGACCGTCTGTCTCAGGCCGTCTGTCACTGTCCGTCTGTGTCAGACCGTCTGTCTCCGTCCGTCTGTCTCAGACCGCCTGTCTCAGACCGTCTGTCTCACGCCGTCTGTCTCAGACCACCTGTCCCAGACCACCTGTCTCAGACGGTCTGTCTCAATCCGTCTGTCTCAGACCGTCTGTCTCAGACCAACAGTCTCAGTCCGTCTGTCTCAGACCGTCTGTCTCAGTCCGTCTGTCCTAGGCCACCTGTCTCAGACCGTCTGTTTCAGGTCGTCTCTCCCTGTCCGTCTGTCTCGGACCGTCTGTCTCAGTCCGTCTGCCTCAGGCCGTCTGTCTCAGACCATCAGCCTCAGTCCGTCTGTCTCAGTCCGTCTGTCTCAGTCCGTCTGTCTCAGTCCGTCTGTCTCAGACCGCCTGTCTAAGACCGTCTGTCTCAGGCCGTCTGTCTCAGACCACCTGCCGCTATCGGGCAGCGTCTGTTCGCCTGTCCCTGTCCGCCTGTCTCAGTCCGTCTGTCTTAGACCACCGGTCTCAGATCGTCTGTCTCGGACCGTCTGTCTCAGACCGTCTGTCTCAGAACGTCTATCACATTCCGCCTGTCTCAGTCAGTCTGTCTCAGACCGCCTGTCTCAGACCGTCTGTCACAGACCGTCTGTCTCAATCCGTCTGTGTAAGACCACCTGTCTCAGACGGTCTGTCTCAGTCCGCCTGTCTCAGTCCGTCTGTCTCAATCCGTCTGTCTCAGGCCGTCTATCTCAGACCATCAGTCTCAGTCCGTCTGTCTCAGAACATCAGTCTCAGTCCGTCTGTCTCAGTCCGTCTGTCCCTGCCCGTCTGTCTCAGACCGTCTGTCTCAATCCGTCTGTCTGAGTCCGTCTGTCTCAGACCGCCTGTCTCACACCATCTGTCTCAGGCCGTCTATCTCAGACCGTCTGTCTCAGACCGTCTGTCTCAATCCGTCTGTCTCAGACCGTCTGTCTCAGACCGTCTGTCTCAGACCGTCTGTCTCAGTCCGTCTGCCTCAGGCCGTCTGTCTCAGACCATCCGCCTCAGTCCGTCTGTCTCAGTCCGTCTGTCTCAGTCCGTCTGTCTCAGACCGCCTGTCTCACACCATCTGTCTCAGGCCGTCTATCTCAGACCGTCTGTCTCAGACCGTCTGTCTCAATCCGTCTGTCTCAGACCGTCTGCCTCAGACCGTCTGTCTCAGACCGTCTGTCTCAGAGCGTCTGTCTCAGAGCGTCTGTCTCAGACCGTCTGTCTGAGATCGTTCGTCAAAGACCGTCTGTCTCAGACCGTCCGTCTCAATCCGCCTGCCGCTATCGGGCAGCGTCTGTTCGCCTGTCCCTGTCCGTCAGTATCAGTCCGCCTGTCTCAGTCCGTCTGTCTCAGGCCGCCTGTCTCAGACCGTCTGTCTCAGGCCGTCTGTCACTGTCCGTCTGTGTCAGACCGTCTGTCTCCGTCCGTCTGTCTCAGACCGCCTGTCTCAGACCGTCTGTCTCACGCCGTCTGTCTCAGACCACCTGTCTCAGACCACCTGTCTCAGCAGGTCTGTCTCAGATCGTCTGTCTCCGACCGTCTGTCTCAGACCGTCTGTCTCAGACCGCGTGTCTCAGACCGTCTGTCTCAGGCCGTCTGTCTCAGACCGTCTGTCTCAGACCGTCAGTCTCAGTCCGCCTGTCTCAGACCACCTGTCTCAGACCGTCTGTCTCAGACCGTCAGTCTCAGTCCGCCTGTCTCAGACCACCTGTCTCAGACCGTCTGTCTCAGTCCGTCTGTCTCAGTCCGTCAGTCTCCGTCCGTCTGTCTCAGACCGTCTGTCTCAGTCCGTCTGTCTCAGTCCGTCAGTCTCCGTCCGTCTGTCTCAGACCGCCTGTCTCAGACCGTCTGTCTCAGGCTGTCTGTCTCAGCCCACCTGTCTCAGACGGTCTGTCTCAGATTGTCTGTCTCAGACCGTCTGTCACAGACCGTCTGTCTCGGACCGTCTGTCTCAGACCGTCAGTCTCAGTCCGGCTGTCTCAGTCCGCCTGTCTCAGTCCGCCTGTCTCAGACCGCCTGTCTCATACCGTCTGGCTCAGGCCGTCTGTCCCTGTCCGTCTGTCTCAGGCCGTCTGTCTCCGTCCGTCTGTCTCAGACCACCTGTCTCAGGCCGTCTGTCTCAGACCGTCTGTCTCAGACCACCTGTCTCAGACCACCTGTTTCAGACCGTCTGTCTCAGCCGGTCTGTCACAGTCCGTCTGTCCTAGACCGCCTGTCTCAGACCGTCTGTCTCAGGTCGTCTGTCCCTGTCCACCTGCCGCTATCGGGCAGCGTCTGTTCGCCTGTCCCTGTCCGTCAGTCTCAGTCCGCCTGTCTCAGTCCGTCTGTCTCAGGCCGCCTGTCTCAGACCGTCTGTCTCAGACCGTCTGTCTCATACCGTCTGTCTCAGACCGTCCGGCTCAATCCGCCTGCCGCTATCGGGCAGCGCCTGTTCGCCTGTCCCTGTCCGTCAGTCTCAGTCGTCTGTCTCTGTCCGTCAGTCTCATTCCGGCGGTCTCAGTCCGTCTGTCTTAGTCCGTCTGTCTCAGACCGCCTGTCTCAGACCGCCTGTCTCAGTCCGTCTGTCCTAGATCGCATGTCTCAATCCGTCTGTCTGAGTCCGTCTGTCTCAGACCGCCTGTCTCACACCATCTGTCTCAGGCCGTCTATCTCAGACCGTCTGTCTCAGACCGTCTGTCTCAATCCGTCTGTCTCAGACCGTCTGTCTCAGACCGTCTGTCTCAGACCGTCTGTCTCAGTCCGTCTGCCTCAGGCCGTCTGTCTCAGACCATCCGCCTCAGTCCGTCTGTCTCAGTCCGTCTGTCTCAGTCCGTCTGTCTCAGACCGCCTGTCTCACACCATCTGTCTCAGGCCGTCTATCTCAGACCGTCTGTCTCAGACCGTCTGTCTCAATCCGTCTGTCTCAGACCGTCTGCCTCAGACCGTCTGTCTCAGACCGTCTGTCTCAGAGCGTCTGTCTCAGAGCGTCTGTCTCAGACCGTCTGTCTGAGATCGTTCGTCAAAGACCGTCTGTCTCAGACCGTCCGTCTCAATCCGCCTGCCGCTATCGGGCAGCGTCTGTTCGCCTGTCCCTGTCCGTCAGTATCAGTCCGCCTGTCTCAGTCCGTCTGTCTCAGGCCGCCTGTCTCAGACCGTCTGTCTCAGGCCGTCTGTCACTGTCCGTCTGTGTCAGACCGTCTGTCTCCGTCCGTCTGTCTCAGACCGCCTGTCTCAGACCGTCTGTCTCACGCCGTCTGTCTCAGACCACCTGTCTCAGACCACCTGTCTCAGCAGGTCTGTCTCAGATCGTCTGTCTCCGACCGTCTGTCTCAGACCGTCTGTCTCAGACCGCGTGTCTCAGACCGTCTGTCTCAGGCCGTCTGTCTCAGACCGTCTGTCTCAGACCGTCAGTCTCAGTCCGCCTGTCTCAGACCACCTGTCTCAGACCGTCTGTCTCAGTCCGTCTGTCTCAGTCCGTCAGTCTCCGTCCGTCTGTCTCAGACCATCTGTCTCAGTCCGTCTGTCTCAGTCCGTCAGTCTCCGTCCGTCTGTCTCAGACCGCCTGTCTCAGACCGTCTGTCTCAGGCTGTCTGTCTCAGCCCACCTGTCTCAGACGGTCTGTCTCAGATTGTCTGTCTCAGACCGTCTGTCACAGACCGTCTGTCTCGGACCGTCTGTCTCAGACCGTCAGTCTCAGTCCGGCTGTCTCAGTCCGCATGTCTCAGTCCGCCTGTCTCAGACCGCCTGTCTCATACCGTCTGGCTCAGGCCGTCTGTCCCTGTCCGTCTGTCTCAGGCCGTCTGTCTCCGTCCGTCTGTCTCAGACCACCTGTCTCAGGCCGTCTGTCTCAGACCGTCTGTCTCAGACCACCTGTCTCAGACCACCTGTTTCAGACCGTCTGTCTCAGCCGGTCTGTCACAGTCCGTCTGTCCTAGACCGCCTGTCTCAGACCGTCTGTCTCAGGTCGTCTGTCCCTGTCCACCTGCCGCTATCGGGCAGCGTCTGTTCGCCTGTCCCTGTCCGTCAGTCTCAGTCCGCCTGTCTCAGTCCGTCTGTCTCAGGCCGCCTGTCTCAGACCGTCTGTCTCAGACCGTCTGTCTCATACCGTCTGTCTCAGACCGTCCGGCTCAATCCGCCTGCCGCTATCGGGCAGCGCCTGTTCGCCTGTCCCTGTCCGTCAGTCTCAGTCGTCTGTCTCTGTCCGTCAGTCTCATTCCGGCGGTCTCAGTCCGTCTGTCTTAGTCCGTCTGTCTCAGACCGCCTGTCTCAGACCGCCTGTACCAGTACGTCTGTCTCAGGCCGTCTGTCTCAGACCGTCTGTCCTAGACCGCCTGTCTCAGACCGTCTGTCTCAGTCCGTCTGTCCTAGATCGCATGTCTCAGACCGTCTGTCTCAGGTCGTCTGTCCCTGTCCGCTGTCTCGGACCGTCTGTCTCAGACCGCCTGTCTCAGACCGTCTGTCACAGACCGTGTGTCTCAATCCGTCTGTCTAAGACCACCTGTCTCAGACGGTCTGTCTCAGATCGTCTGCCCTGTCCGTCTGTCGCAGTCCGCCTGTCTCAGTCCGTCTGTCTCAATCCTTCTGTCTCAGGCCGTCTATCTCAGACCATCAGTCTCAGTCTGTCTGTCTCAGACCATCAGTCTCAGTCCGTCTGTCTCAGTCCGTCTGTCTTAGTCCGTCTGTCCCTGTCCGTCTGTCTCAGACCGTCTGTCCCAGTCCGTCTGTCTCAGTCCGTCTGTCTCAGACCGCCTGTCTCACACCATCTGTCTCAGACCGTCTGTCTCAGTCCGTCTGTCTCAGACCGCCTGTCTCAGACCGCCTGTCTCAGTCCGTCTGTCTCAGACCACCTGTCTCAGACCACCTGTTTCAGACCGTCTGTCTCAGCCGGTCTGTCTCAGTCCGTCTGTCCTAGACCGCCTGTCTCAGACCGTATGTCTCAGGTCGTCTGTCCCTGTCCACCTGCCGCTATTGGGCAGCGTCTGTTCGCCTGTCCCTGTCCGTCAGTCTCAGTCCGCCTGTCTCAGTCC
This sequence comes from Coelioxys conoideus, assembly GCA_947623535.1. Lineage (NCBI taxonomy): Eukaryota > Metazoa > Arthropoda > Insecta > Hymenoptera > Megachilidae > Coelioxys > Coelioxys conoideus. The sequence continues at coordinate 14,017,100 of OX392451.1, forward strand.
GTCTGTCTCAGGCCGCCTGTCTCAGACCGTCTGTCTCAGACCGTCTGTCTCAAACCGTCTGTCTCAGACCGTTTGTCTGAAATCGTCCGTCTCAGACCGTCCGGCTCAATCCGCCTGCCGCTATCGGGCAGCGTCTGTTCGCCTGTCCCTGTCCGTCAGTCTCAGTCGTCTGTCTCAGTCCGTCAGTCTCATTCCGGCGGTCTCAGTCCGTCTGTCTTAGTCCGTCTGTCTCAGACCGCCTGTCTCAGACCGCCTGTACCAGTACGTCTGTCTCAGGCCGTCTGTCTCAGACCGTCTGTCCTAGACCGCTTGTCTCAGACCGTCTGTCTCAGTCCGTCTGTCCTAGATCGCCTGTCTCAGACCGTCTGTCTCAGGTCGTCTGTCCCTGTCCGCTGTCTCGGACCGTCTGTCTCAGACCGCCTGTCTCAGACCGCCTGTCTCACACCATCTGTCTCAGACCGCCTGTCTCAGTCCGTCTGTCTCAGACCACCTGTCTCAGACCACCTGTTTCAGACCGTCTGTCTCAGCCGGTCTGTCTCAGTCCGTCTGTCCTAGACCGCCTGTCTCAGACCGTATGTCTCAGGTCGTCTGTCCCTGTCCACCTGCCGCTATTGGGCAGCGTCTGTTCGCCTGTCCCTGTCCGTCAGTCTCAGTCCGCCTGTCTCAGTCCGTCTGTCTCAGGCCGCCTGTCTCAGACCGTCTGTCTCAGACCGTCTGTCTCAAACCGTCTGTCTCAGACCGTTTGTCTGAAATCGTCCGTCTCAGACCGTCCGGCTCAATCCGCCTGCCGCTATCGGGCAGCGTCTGTTCGCCTGTCCCTGTCCGTCAGTCTCAGTCGTCTGTCTCAGTCCGTCAGTCTCATTCCGGCGGTCTCAGTCCGTCTGTCTTAGTCCGTCTGTCTCAGACCGCCTGTCTCAGACCGCCTGTACCAGTACGTCTGTCTCAGGCCGTCTGTCTCAGACCGTCTGTCCTAGACCGCCTGTCTCAGACCGTCTGTCTCAGTCCGTCTGTCCTAGATCGCCTGTCTCAGACCGTCTGTCTCAGGTCGTCTGTCCCTGTCCGCTGTCTCGGACCGTCTGTCTCAGACCGCCTGTCTCAGACCGCCTGTCTCACACCATCTGTCTCAGACCGTCTGTCTCAGTCCGTCTGTCTCAGACCGCCTGTCTCAGACCGCCTGTCTCAGTCCGTCTGTCTCAGACCACCTGTCTCAGACCACCTGTTTCAGACCGTCTGTCTCAGCCGGTCTGTCTCAGTCCGTCTGTCCTAGACCGCCTGTCTCAGACCGTATGTCTCAGGTCGTCTGTCCCTGTCCACCTGCCGCTATTGGGCAGCGTCTGTTCGCCTGTCCCTGTCCGTCAGTCTCAGTCCGCCTGTCTCAGTCCGTCTGTCTCAGGCCGCCTGTCTCAGACCGTCTGTCTCAGACCGTCTGTCTCAAACCGTCTGTCTCAGACCGTTTGTCTGAAATCGTCCGTCTCAGACCGTCCGGCTCAATCCGCCTGCCGCTATCGGGCAGCGTCTGTTCGCCTGTCCCTGTCCGTCAGTCTCAGTCGTCTGTCTCAGTCCGTCAGTCTCATTCCGGCGGTCTCAGTCCGTCTGTCTTAGTCCGTCTGTCTCAGACCGCCTGTCTCAGACCGCCTGTACCAGTACGTCTGTCTCAGGCCGTCTGTCTCAGACCGTCTGTCCTAGACCGCCTGTCTCAGACCGTCTGTCTCAGTCCGTCTGTCCTAGATCGCCTGTCTCAGACCGTCTGTCTCAGGTCGTCTGTCCCTGTCCGCTGTCTCGGACCGTCTGTCTCAGACCGCCTGTCTCAGACCGTCTGTCACAGACCGTGTGTCTCAATCCGTCTGTCTAAGACCACCTGTCTCAGACGGTCTGTCTCAGATCGTCTGCCCTGTCCGTCTGTCGCAGTCCGCCTGTCTCAGTCCGTCTGTCTCAATCCTTCTGTCTCAGGCCGTCTATCTGAGACCATCAGTCTCAGTCTGTCTGTCTCAGACCATCAGTCTCAGTCCGTCTGTCTCAGTCCGTCTGTCTCAGTCCGTCTGTCCCTGTCCGTCTGTCTCAGACCGTCTGTCTCAGTCCGTCTGTCTCAGTCCGTCTGTCTCAGACCGCCTGTCTCACACCATCTGTCTCAGACCGTCTGTCTCAGTCCGTCTGTCTCAGACCGCCTGTCTCAGACCGTCTGTCCCTGTCCGTCTGTCTCAGTCCGTCTGTCTCAGACCGCCTGTCTCACACCATCTGTCTCAGACCGTCTGTCTCAGTCCGTCTGTCTCAGACCGCCTGTCTCAGACCGCCTGTCTCAGTCCGTCTGTCTCAGACCACCTGTCTCAGACCACCTGTTTCAGACCGTCTGTCTCAGCCGGTCTGTCTCAGTCCGTCTGTCCTAGACCGCCTGTCTCAGACCGTATGTCTCAGGTCGTCTGTCCCTGTCCACCTGCCGCTATTGGGCAGCGTCTGTTCGCCTGTCCCTGTCCGTCAGTCTCAGTCCGCCTGTCTCAGTCCGTCTGTCTCAGGCCGCCTGTCTCAGACCGTCTGTCTCAGACCGTCTGTCTCAAACCGTCTGTCTCAGACCGTTTGTCTGAAATCGTCCGTCTCAGACCGTCCGGCTCAATCCGCCTGCCGCTATCGGGCAGCGTCTGTTCGCCTGTCCCTGTCCGTCAGTCTCAGTCGTCTGTCTCAGTCCGTCAGTCTCATTCCGGCGGTCTCAGTCCGTCTGTCATAGTCCGTCTGTCTCAGACCGCCTGTCTCAGACCGCCTGTACCAGTACGTCTGTCTCAGGCGGTCTGTCTCAGACCGTCTGTCCTAGACCGCCTGTCTCAGACCGTCTGTCTCAGTCCGTCTGTCCTAGATCGCCTGTCTCAGACCGTCTGTCTCAGGTCGTCTGTCCCTGTCCGCTGTCTCGGACCGTCTGTCTCAGACCGCCTGTCTCAGACCGTCTGTCACAGACCGTGTGTCTCAATCCGTCTGTCTAAGACCACCTGTCTCAGACGGTCTGTCTCAGATCGTCTGCCCTGTCCGTCTGTCGCAGTCCGCCTGTCTCAGTCCGTCTGTCTCAATCCTTCTGTCTCAGGCCGTCTATCTCAGACCATCAGTCTCAGTCTGTCTGTCTCAGACCATCAGTCTCAGTCCGTCTGTCTCAGTCCGTCTGTCTCAGTCCGTCTGTCCCTGTCCGTCTGTCTCAGACCGTCTGTCTCAATCCGTCTGTCTCAGTCCGTCTGTCTCAGACCGCCTGTCCCACACCATCTGTCTCAGGCCGTCTATCTCAGACCGTCTGTCTCAGACCGTCTGTCTCAATCCGTCTGTGTCAGACCGTCTGTCTCACACCGTCTGTCTCAGACCGTCTGTCTCAGACCGTGTGTCTCAGACCGTCTGTCTCAGACCGTCTGTCTCAGACCGTCTGTCTCAGACCGTCTGTCTCAGACTGTCTGTCTGAGATCGTCCGTCTCAGACCGTCTGTCTCAGACCGTCCGTCTCAATCCGCCTGCCGCTATCGGGCAGCGTCTGTTCGTCTGTCCCTGTCCGTCTGTCTCAGACCGCCTGTCTCAGACCGTCTGTCTCAGGCCGCCTGTCTCAGACCGTCTGTCTCAGATCGTCTGTCTCCGACCGTCTGCCTCAGACCGTCTGTCTCCGACCGCCTGTCTCAGACCGTCTGTCTCAGGCCGTCTGTCCCTGTCCGTCTGTCTCAGACCGTCAGTCTCAGTCCGCCAGCCGCTATCGGGCAGCGTCTGTTCGCCTGTCCCTGTCCGCCTGTCTCAGTCCGTCTGTCTCAATCCGTCTGTCTCAGACCGTCTGTCTCAGACCAACAGTCTCAGTCCGTCTGTCTCAGATCGTCCGTCTCAGTCCGTCTGTCTCAGTCCGTCAGTCTCCGTCCGTCTGTCTCAGATCGCCTGTCTCAGACCGTCTGTCTCAGGCCGCCTGTCTCAGACCGTCTGTCTCAGGCCGTCTGTCACTGTCCGTCTGTGTCAGACCGTCTGTCTCCGTCCGTCTGTCTCAGACCGCCTGTCTCAGACCGTCTGTCTCAGGCCGTCTGTCTCAGACCTTCTGTCTCAGACCACCTGTCTCAGACGGTCTGTCTCAGATCGTCTGTCTCCGAGCCTCTGTCTCAGACCGTCTGTCTCCGACCGCCTGTCTCAGACCGTCTGTCTCAGGCCGTCTGTCCCTGTCCGTCTGTCTCAGACCGTCTGTCTCAGACCGTCTGTCTCAGACCGTCTGTCTCAGACCGTCTGTCTCAGACCGTCTGTCTCAGACCGTCTGTCTCAGACCGTCAGTCTCAGTCCGCCTGCCGCTATCGGGCAGCGTCTGTTCGCCTGTCCCTGTCCGCCTGTCTCAGTCCGTCTGTCTCAATCCGTCTGTCTCAGACCGTCTGTCTCAGACCAACAGTCTCAGTCCGTCTGTCTCAGACCGTCTGTCTCAGTCCGTCTGTCCTAGACCACCTGTCTCAGACCGTCTGTTTCAGGTCGTCTCTCCCTGTCCGTCTGTCTCGGACCGTCTGTCTCAGTCCGTCTGCCTCAGGCCGTCTGTCTCAGACCATCAGCCTCAGTCCGTCTGTCTCAGTCCGTCTGTCTCAGTCCGTCTGTCTCAGACCGCCTGTCTAAGACCGTCTGTCTCAGGCCGTCTGTCTCAGACCACCTGCCGCTATCGGGCAGCGTCTGTTCGTCTGTCCCTGTCCGCCTGTCTCAGTCCGTCTGTCTTAGACCACCGGTCTCAGATCGTCTGTCTCGGACCGTCTGTCTCAGACCGTCTGTCTCAGAACGTCTATCACATTCCGCCTGTCTCAGTCAGTCTGTCTCAGACCGCCTGTCTCAGACCGTCTGTCACAGACCGTCTGTCTCAATCCGTCTGTCTCAATCCGTCTGTCTAAGACCACCTGTCTCAGACGGTCTGTCTCAGTCCGCCTGTCTCAATCCGTCTGTCTCAGGCCGTCTGTCTCAGATCGTCTGTCTCAGACCGTCTGTCTCAGTCCGTCTGCCTCAGGCCGTCTGTCTCAGACCATCAGCCTCAGTCCGTCTGTCTCAGTCCGTCTGTCTCAGTCCGTCTGTCTCAGACCGCCTGTCTCACACCATCTGTCTCAGGCCGTCTATCTCAGACCGTCTGTCTCAGACCGTCTGTCCCTGCCCGTCTGTCTCAGACCGTCTGTCTCAATCCGTCTGTCTGAGTCCGTCTGTCTCAGACCGCCTGTCTCACACCATCTGTCTCAGGCCGTCTGTCTCAGATCGTCTGTCTCAGACCGTCTGTCTCAGTCCGTCTGCCTCAGGCCGTCTGTCTCAGACCATCAGCCTCAGTCCGTCTGTCTCAGTCCGTCTGTCGCAGTCCGTCTGCCTCAGGCCGTCTGTCTCAGACCATCAGCCTCAGTCCGTCTGTCTCAGTCCGTCTGTCTCAGTCCGTCTGTCTCAGACCGCCTGTCTCACACCGTCTGCCTCAGTCCGTCTGCCTCAGGCCGTCTGTCTCAGATCGCCTGTCTCATACCGTCTGTCTCAGGCCGCCTGTCTCAGACCGTCTGTCTCAGGCCGTCTGTCACTGTCCGTCTGTGTCAGACCGTCTGTCTCCGTCCGTCTGCCTCAGACCGCCTGTCTCAGACCGCCTGCCTCACACCTTGTGTCTCAGGCCGTCTATCTCAGACCGTCTGTCTCAGACCGTCTGTCTCAATCCGTCTGTCTCAGACCGTCTGTCTCACACCGTCTGCCTCAGTCCGTCTGCCTCAGGCCGTCTGTCTCAGACCATCAGCCTCAGTCCGTCTGTCTCAGTCCGTCTGTCTCAGACCGCCTGTCTCACACCATCTGTCTCAGGCCGTCTATCTCAGACCGTCTGTCTCAGACCGCCTGTCTCAATCCGTCTGTCTCAGACCGTCTGTCTCAGACCGTCTGTCTCAGACCGTCTGTCTCAGACCGTCTGTCTCAGAGCGTCTGTCTCACGCCGTCTGTCTCAGACCACCTGTCTCAGACGGTCTGTCTCAATCCGTCTGTCTCAGACCGTCTGTCTCAGACCAACAGTCTCAGTCCGTCTGTCTCAGACCGTCTGTCTCAATCCGTCTGTCTCAGACCGTCTGTCTCAGACCGTCTGTCTCAGACCGTCTGCCTCAGTCCGTCTGCCTCAGGCCGTCTGTCTCAGACCATCAGCCTCAGTCCGTCTGTCTCAGTCCGTCTGTCTCAGACCGCCTGTCTAAGACCGTCTGTCTCAGGCCGTCTGTCTCAGACCACCTGCCGCTATCGGGCAGCGTCTGTTCGCCTGTCCCTGTCCGCCTGTCTCAGTCCGCCTGTCTCAGTCCGCCTGTCTCAGACCGCCTGTCTCATACCGTCTGGCTCAGGCCGTCTGTCCCTGTCCGTCTGTCTCAGGCCGTCTGTCTCCGTCCGCTGTCTCGGACCGTCTGTCTCAGACCGCCTGTCTCAGACCGTCTGTCACAGACCGTCTGTCTCAATCCTTCTGTCTCAGGCCGTCTATCTCAGACCATCAGTCTCAGTCTGTCTGTCTCAGACCATCAGTCTCAGTCCGTCTATCTCAGAACGTCTGTCTTAGTCCGTCTGTCCCTGTCCGTCTGTCTCAGACCGTCTGTCCCAGTCCGTCTGTCTCAGTCCGTCTGTCTCAGACCGCCTGTCTCACACCATCTGTCTCAGACCGTCTGTCTCAGTCCGTCTGTCTCAGACCGCCTGTCTCAGACCACCTGTTTCAGACCGTCTGTCTCAGCCGGTCTGTCTCAGTCCGTCTGTCCTAGACCGCCTGTCTCAGACCGTATGTCTCAGGTCGTCTGTCCCTGTCCACCTGCCGCTATTGGGCAGCGTCTGTTCGCCTGTCCCTGTCCGTCAGTCTCAGTCCGCCTGTCTCAGTCCGTCTGTCTCAATCCGTCTGTCTGAGTCCGTCTGTCTCAGACCGCCTGTCTCAGACCGTCTGTCACAGACCGTCTGTCTCAATCCTTCTGTCTCAGACCGCCTGTCTAAGACCGTCTGTCTCAGGCCGTCTGTCTCAGACCACCTGCCGCTATCGGGCAGCGTCTGTTCGTCTGTCCCTGTCCGCCTGTCTCAGTCCGTCTGTCTTAGACCACCGGTCTCAGATCGTCTGTCTCGGACCGTCTGTCTCAGACCGTCTGTCTCAGAACGTCTATCACATTCCGCCTGTCTCAGTCAGTCTGTCTCAGACCGCCTGTCTCAGACCGTCTGTCACAGACCGTCTGTCTCAATCCGTCTGTCTCAATCCGTCTGTCTAAGACCACCTGTCTCAGACGGTCTGTCTCAGTCCGCCTGTCTCAATCCGTCTGTCTCAGGCCGTCTGTCTCAGATCGTCTGTCTCAGACCGTCTGTCTCAGTCCGTCTGCCTCAGGCCGTCTGTCTCAGACCATCAGCCTCAGTCCGTCTGTCTCAGTCCGTCTGTCTCAGTCCGTCTGTCTCAGACCGCCTGTCTCACACCATCTGTCTCAGGCCGTCTATCTCAGACCGTCTGTCTCAGACCGTCTGTCCCTGCCCGTCTGTCTCAGACCGTCTGTCTCAATCCGTCTGTCTGAGTCCGTCTGTCTCAGACCGCCTGTCTCACACCATCTGTCTCAGGCCGTCTGTCTCAGATCGTCTGTCTCAGACCGTCTGTCTCAGTCCGTCTGCCTCAGGCCGTCTGTCTCAGACCATCAGCCTCAGTCCGTCTGTCTCAGTCCGTCTGTCGCAGTCCGTCTGCCTCAGGCCGTCTGTCTCAGACCATCAGCCTCAGTCCGTCTGTCTCAGTCCGTCTGTCTCAGTCCGTCTGTCTCAGACCGCCTGTCTCACACCATCTGTCTCAGGCCGTCTATCTCAGACCGTCTGTCTCAGACCGTCTGTCGCTGCCTGTCTGTCTCAGACCGTCTGTCTCAATCCGTCTGTCTCAATACGTCTGTCTCAGACCGTCTGTCTCAGACCAACAGTCTCAGTCCGTCTGTCTCAGACCGTCTGTCTCAGTCCGTCTGTCTCAGTCCGTCAGTCTCCGTCCGTCTGTCTCAGATCGCCTGTCTCATACCGTCTGTCTCAGGCCGCCTGTCTCAGACCGTCTGTCTCAGGCCGTCTGTCACTGTCCGTCTGTGTCAGACCGTCTGTCTCCGTCCGTCTGCCTCAGACCGCCTGTCTCAGACCGCCTGCCTCACACCTTGTGTCTCAGGCCGTCTATCTCAGACCGTCTGTCTCAGACCGTCTGTCTCAATCCGTCTGTCTCAGACCGTCTGTCTCAGACCGTCTGCCTCAGTCCGTCTGCCTCAGGCCGTCTGTCTCAGACCATCAGCCTCAGTCCGTCTGTCTCAGTCCGTCTGTCTCAGACCGCCTGTCTCACACCATCTGTCTCAGGCCGTCTATCTCAGACCGTCTGTCTCAGACCGCCTGTCTCAATCCGTCTGTCTCAGACCGTCTGTCTCAGACCGTCTGTCTCAGACCGTCTGTCTCAGACCGTCTGTCTCAGAGCGTCTGTCTCAGACCGTCTGTCTCAGACCGTCTGTCTCAGACCGTCTGTCTGAGATCGTTCGTCAAAGACCGTCTGTCTCAGACCGTCCGTCTCAATCCGCCTGCCCCTATCGGGCAAAGTCTGTTCGCCTGTCCCTGTCCGTCAGTATCAGTCCGCCTGTCTCAGTCCGTCTGTCTCAGGCCGCCTGTCTCAGACCGTCTGTCTCAGGCCGTCTGTCACTGTCCGTCTGTGTCAGACCGTCTGTCTCCGTCCGTCTGTCTCGGACCGCCTGTCTCAGACCGTCTGTCTCACGCCGTCTGTCTCAGACCACCTGTCTCAGACGGTCTGTCTCAATCCGTCTGTCTCAGACCGTCTGTCTCAGACCAACAGTCTCAGTCCGTCTGTCTCAGACCGTCTGTCTCAATCCGTCTGTCTCAGACCGTCTGTCTCAGACCGTCTGTCTCAGACCGTCTGCCTCAGTCCGTCTGCCTCAGGCCGTCTGTCTCAGACCATCAGCCTCAGTCCGTCTGTCTCAGTCCGTCTGTCTCAGACCGCCTGTCTAAGACCGTCTGTCTCAGGCCGTCTGTCTCAGACCACCTGCCGCTATCGGGCAGCGTCTGTTCGCCTGTCCCTGTCCGCCTGTCTCAGTCCGCCTGTCTCAGTCCGCCTGTCTCAGACCGCCTGTCTCATACCGTCTGGCTCAGGCCGTCTGTCCCTGTCCGTCTGTCTCAGGCCGTCTGTCTCCGTCCGCTGTCTCGGACCGTCTGTCTCAGACCGCCTGTCTCAGACCGTCTGTCACAGACCGTCTGTCTCAATCCTTCTGTCTCAGGCCGTCTATCTCAGACCATCAGTCTCAGTCTGTCTGTCTCAGACCATCAGTCTCAGTCCGTCTGTCTCAGAACGTCTGTCTTAGTCCGTCTGTCCCTGTCCGTCTGTCTCAGACCGTCTGTCCCAGTCCGTCTGTCTCAGTCCGTCTGTCTCAGACCGCCTGTCTCACACCATCTGTCTCAGACCGTCTGTCTCAGTCCGTCTGTCTCAGACCGCCTGTCTCAGACCACCTGTTTCAGACCGTCTGTCTCAGCCGGTCTGTCTCAGTCCGTCTGTCCTAGACCGCCTGTCTCAGACCGTATGTCTCAGGTCGTCTGTCCCTGTCCACCTGCCGCTATTGGGCAGCGTCTGTTCGCCTGTCCCTGTCCGTCAGTCTCAGTCCGCCTGTCTCAGTCCGTCTGTCTCAGGCCGCCTGTCTCAGACCGTCTGTCTCAGACCGTCTGTCTCAAACCGTCTGTCTCAGACCGTTTGTCTGAAATCGTCCGTCTCAGACCGTCCGGCTCAATCCGCCTGCCGCTATCGGGCAGCGTCTGTTCGCCTGTCCCTGTCCGTCAGTCTCAGTCGTCTGTCTCAGTCCGTCAGTCTCATTCCGGCGGTCTCAGTCCGACTGTCTTAGTCCGTCTGTCTCAGACCGCCTGTCTCAGACCGCCTGTACCAGTACGTCTGTCTCAGGCCGTCTGTCTCAGACCGTCTGTCCTAGACCGCTTGTCTCAGACCGTCTGTCTCAGTCCGTCTGTCCTAGATCGCCTGTCTCAGACCGTCTGTCTCAGGTCGTCTGTCCCTGTCCGCTGTCTCGGACCGTCTGTCTCAGACCGCCTGTCTCAGACCGTCTGTCACAGACCGTGTGTCTCAATCCGTCTGTCTAAGACCACCTGTCTCAGACGGTCTGTCTCAGATCGTCTGCCCTGTCCGTCTGTCGCAGTCCGCCTGTCTCAGTCCGTCTGTCTCAATCCTTCTGTCTCAGGCCGTCTATCTCAGACCATCAGTCTCAGTCTGTCTGTCTCAGACCATCAGTCTCAGTCCGTCTGTCTCAGTCCATCTGTCTCAGTCCGTCTGTCCCTGTCCGTCTGTCTCAGACCGTCTGTCTCAGTCCGTCTGTCTCAGTCCGTCTGTCTCAGACCGCCTGTCTCACACCATCTGTCTCAGACCGTCTGTCTCAGTCCGTCTGTCTCAGACCGCCTGTCTCAGACCGCCTGTCTCAGTCCGTCTGTCTCAGACCACCTGTCTCAGACCACCTGTTTCAGACCGTCTGTCTCAGCCGGTCTGTCTCAGTCCGTCTGTCCTAGACCGCCTGTCTCAGACCGTATGTCTCAGGTCGTCTGTCCCTGTCCACCTGCCGCTATTGGGCAGCGTCTGTTCGCCTGTCCCTGTCCGTCAGTCTCAGTCCGCCTGTCTCAGTCCGTCTGTCTCAGGCCGCCTGTCTCAGACCGTCTGTCTCAGACCGTCTGTCTCAAACCGTCTGTCTCAGTCCGTCTGTCTCAGACCACCTGTCTCAGACGGTCTGTCTCAGACGGTCTGTCTCAGATTGTCTGTCTCAGACCGTCTGTCTCAGACCGTCTGTCTCAGACCGTCTGTCTCAGACCGTCAGTCTCAGTCCGTCAGTCTCAGTCAGTCTGTCTCAGTCCGTCTGTCTCAGACCGTCTGTCTCAGATCAACAGTCTCAGTCCGTCTGTCTCAGACCGTCTGTCTCAGTCCGTCTGTCTCAGTCCGTCAGTCTCCGTCCGTCTGTCTCAGACCGCCTGTCTCAGACCGTCTGTCTCAGGCCGTCTGTCTCTGACCACCTGTCTCAGACGGTCTGTCTCAGATTGTCTGTCTCAGACCGTCTCTCTCAGACCGTCTGTCTCAGACCATCTGTCTCAGACCGTCTGTCTCAGTCCGTCTGTCTCAGTCCGTCAGTCTCCGTCCGTCTGTCTCAGACCGTCTGTCTCAGTCCGTCTGTCTCAGTCCGTTAGTCTCCGTCCGTCTGTCTCAGACCGCCTGTCTCAGACCGTCTGTCTCAGGCCGTCTGTCTCAGACCACCTGTCTCAGACGGTCTGTCTCAGATTGTCTGTCTCAGACCGTCTGTCACAGACCGTCTGTCCCGGACCGTCTGTCTCAGACCGTCAGTCTCAGTCCGCCTGTCTCAGACCGCCTGTCTCATACCGTCTGTCTCAGGCCGTCTGTCCCTGTCCGTCTGTCTCAGGCCGTCTGTCTCAGACCGTCTGTCTCAGACCGTCTGTCTCAGACCGTCTGTCTCAGATCAACAATCTCAGACCGTCTGTCTCAGAACGTCTATCACAGTCCGCCTGTCTCAGTCCGTCAGTCTCCGTCCGTCTGTCTCAGACCGCCTGTCTCAGACCGTCTGTCTCAGGCCGTCTGTCTCAGACCACCTGTCTCAGACGGTCTGTCTCACATTGTCTGTCTCAGACCGTCTGTCACAGACCGTCTGTCTCAGACCGTCTGTCTCAGACCGTCTGTCTCAGTCCGTCTGTCTCAGTCCGTCAGTCTCCGTCCGTCTGTCTCAGACCGCCTGTCTCAGACCGTCTGTCTTAGACCGTCTGCCTCAGACCGTCTTTCTCAGATCAACAGTCTCAGTCCGTCTGTCTCAGTCCGTCTGTGTCAGTCCGTCAGTCTCCGTCCGTCTGTATCAGACCGCCTGTCTCAGACCGTCTGTCTCAGGCTGTCTGTCTCAGACCACCTGTCTCAGACGGTCTGTCTCAGATTGTCTGTCTCAGACCGTCTGTCTCAGACCGTCCGTCTCAGACCGTCTGTCTCAATCCGTCTGTCTAAGACCACCTGTCTCAGACGGTCTGTCTCAGATCGTCTGCCCTGTCCGTCTCTCTCAGTCCGCCTGTCTCAGTCCGTCTGTCTCAATCCGTCTGTCTCAGGCCGTCTATCTCAGACCTTCAATCTCAGTCCGTCTGTCTCAGACCATCAGTCTCAGTCCGTCTGTCTCAGTCCGTCTGTCCCTGCCCGTCTGTCTCAGACCGTCTGTCTCAGTCCGTCTGTCTCAGTCCGTCTGTCTCAGACCGCCTGTCTCACACCATCTGTCTCAGACCGTCAGTCTCAGTCCGCCTGTCTCAGTCCGCCTGTCTCAGACCGCCTGTATCATACCGTCTGTCTCAGGCCGTCTGTCCCTGTCCGTCTGTCTCCGTCCGTCTGTCTCAGACCACCTGTCTCAGACCGTCTATCTCAGGCCGTCTGTCTCAGACCACCTGTCTCAGACCACCTGTCTCAGACCACCTGTCTCAGACCGTCTGTCTCAGTCGGTCTGTCTCAGTCCGTCCGTCTCAACCCGCCTGCCGCTATCGGGCAGCGTCTCTTCGCCTGTCCCTGTCCGTCAGTCTCAGTCCGTCAGTCTCAGGCCGTCTGTCCCTGTCCACCTGCCGCTATCGGGCAGCGTCTGTTCGCCTGTCCCTGTCCGTCAGTCACAGTCCGCCTGTCTCAGTCCGTCTGTCTCAAGCCGCCTGTCTCAGACCTTCTGTCTCAGACCGTCTGTCTCCGACCGCCTGTCTCAGACCGCCTGTACCAGTACGTCTGTCTCAGGCCGTCTGTCTCAGACCGCCTGTCCTAGACCGCCTGACTCAGTCCGTCAGTCTCCGTCCGTCTGTCTCAGACCGCCTGTCTCAGACCGTCTGTCTCAGGCCGTCTGTCTCAGACCACCTGTCTCAGACGGTCTGTCTCAGATTGTCTGTCTCAGACCGTCTGTCACAGACCGTCTGTCACAGACCGTCTGTCCCGGACCGTCTGTCTCAGACCATCAGTCTCAGTCCGCATGTCTCAGTCCGCCTGTCTCAGTCCGCCTGTCTCAGACCGCCTGTCTCATACCGTCTGGCTCAGGCCGTCTGTCCCTGTCCGTCTGTCTCAGGCCGTCTGTCTCCGTCCGTCTGTCTCAGACCACCTGTCTCAGGCCGTCTGTCTCAGACCGTCTGTCTCAGACCACCTGTCTCAGACCACCTGTTTCAGACCGTCTGTCTCAGCCGGTCTGTCTCAGTCCGTCTGTCCTAGACCGCCTGTCTCAGACCGTCTGTCTCAAGTCGTCTGTCCCTGTCCACCTGCCGCTATCGGGCAGCGTCTGTTCGCCTGTCCCTGTCCGTCAGTCTCAGTCCGCCTGTCTCAGTCCGTCTGTCTCAGGCCGCCTGTCTCAGACCGTCTGTCTCAGACCGTCTGTCTCATACCGTCTGTCTCAGACCGTTTGTCTGAAATCGTCCGTCCCAGACCGTCTGTCTCAGACCGTCCGGCTCAATCCGCCTGCCGCTATCGGGAAGCGCCTGTTCGCCTGTCCCTGTCCGTCAGTCTCAGTCGTCTGTCTCTGTCCGTCAGTCTCATTCCGGCGGTCTCAGTCCGTCTGTCTTAGTCCGTCTGTCTCAGACCGCCTGTCTCAGACCGCCTGTACCAGTACGTCTGTCTCAGGCCGTCTGTCTCAGACCGTCTGTCCTAGACCGCCTGTCTCAGACCGTCTGTCTCAGTCCGTCTGTCTAAGACCACCTGTCTCAGACGGTCTGTCTCAGATCGTCTGCCCTGTCCGTCTGTCGCAGTCCGCCTGTCTCAGTCCGTCTGTCTCAATCCTTCTGTCTCAGGCCGTCTATCTCAGACCATCAGTCTCAGTCTGTCTGTCTCAGACCATCAGTCTCAGTCCGTCTGTCTCAGTCCGTCTGTCTCAGTCCGTCTGTCCCTGTCCGTCTGTCTCAGACCGTCTGTCTCAGTCCGTCTGTCTCAGTCCGTCTGTCTCAGACCGCCTGTCTCACACCATCTGTCTCAGACCGTCTGTCTCAGTCCGTCTGTCTCAGACCGCCTGTCTCAGACCGCCTGTCTCAGTCCGTCTGTCTCAGACCACCTGTCTCAGACCACCTGTTTCAGACCGTCTGTCTCAGCCGGTCTGTCTCAGTCCGTCTGTCCTAGACCGCCTGTCTCAGACCGTATGTCTCAGGTCGTCTGTCCCTGTCCACCTGCCGCTATTGGGCAGCGTCTGTTCGCCTGTCCCTGTCCGTCAGTCTCAGTCCGCCTGTCTCAGTCCGTCTGTCTCAGGCCGCCTGTCTCAGACCGTCTGTCTCAGACCGTCTGTCTCAAACCGTCTGTCTCAGACCGTTTGTCTGAAATCGTCCGTCTCAGACCGTCCGGCTCAATCCGCCTGCCGCTATCGGGCAGCGTCTGTTCGCCTGTCCCTGTCCGTCAGTCTCAGTCGTCTGTCTTAGTCCGTCTGTCTCAGACCGCCTGTCTCAGACCGCCTGTACCAGTACGTCTGTCTCAGGCCGTCTGTCTCAGACCGCCTGTCCTAGACCGCCTGTCTCAGACCGTCTGTCTCAGTCCGTCTGTCCTAGATCGCCTGTGTCAGACCGTCTGTCTCAGGTCGTGTGTCCCTGTCCGCTGTCTCGGACCGTCTGTCTCAGTCAGTCTGTCTCAGTCCGTCTGTCTCAGACCGCCTGTCTCAGACCGTCTGTCACAGATCGTGTGTCTCAATCCGTCTGTCTAAGACCACCTGTCTCAGACGGTCTGTCTCAGATCATCTGTCTCAGACCGTCAGTCTAAGACCGTCTGTCTCAGGCCGTCTGTCTCTGACCACCTGTCTCAGACGGTCTGTCTCAGATTGTCTGTCTCAGACCGTCTCTCTCAGACCGTCTGTCTCAGACCATCTGTCTCAGACGGGCTGTCTCAGTCCGTCTGTCTCAGTCCGTCAGTCTCCGTCCGTCTGTCTCAGACCGTCTGTCTCAGTCCGTCTGTCTCAGTCCGTTAGTCTCCGTCCGTCTGTCTCAGACCGCCTGTCTCAGACCGTCTGTCTCAGGCCGTCTGTCTCAGACCACCTGTCTCAGACGGTCTGTCTCAGATTGTCTGTCTCAGACCGTCTGTCACAGACCGTCTCTCCCGGACCGTCTGTCTCAGACCGTCAGTCTCAGTCCGTCTGTCTCAGACCGCCTGTCTCATACCGTCTGTCTCAGGCCGTCTGTCCCTGTCCGTCTGTCTTAGGCCGTCTGTCTCAGACCGTCTGTCTCAGACCGTCTGTCTCAGATCAACAATCTCAGACCGTCTGTCTCAGAACGTCTATCGCAGTCCGCCTGTCTCATACCGTCTGTCTCAGACCGTCTGTCTCAGACCGTCTGTCTCAGATCAACAATCTCAGACCGTCTGTCTCAGAACGTCTATCACAGTCCGCCTGTCTCAGTCCGTCAGTCTCCGTCCGTCTGTCTCCGACCGCCTGTCTCAGACCGTCTGTCTCAGGCCGTCTGTCTCAGACCACCTGTCTCAGACGGTCTGTCTCAGATTGTCTGTCTCAGACCGTCTGTCACAGACCGTCTGTCTCAGACCGTCTGTCTCAGACCGTCTGTCTCAGTCCGTCTGTCTCAGTCCGTCAGTCTCCGTCCGTCTGTCTCAGACCGCCTGTCTCAGACCGTCTGTCTCAGACCGTCTGTCTCAGACCGTCTGTCTCAGATCAACAGTCTCAGACCGTCTGTCTCAGACCGTCTGTCTCAGACCGTCTGTCTCAGACCGTCTGTCTCAATCCGTCTGTCTAAGACCACCTGTCTCAGACGGTCTGTCTCAGATCGTCTGCCCTGTCCGTCTCTCTCAGTCCGCCTGTCTCAGTCCGTCTGTCTCAATCCGTCTGTCTCAGGCCGTCTATCTCAGACCTTCAATCTCAGTCCGTCTGTCTCAGACCATCAGGCTCAGTCCGTCTGTCTCAGTCCGTCTGTCCCTGCCCGTCTGTCTCAGACCGTCTGTCTCAGTCCGTCTGTCTCAGTCCGTCTGTCTCAGACCGCCTGTCTCACACCATCTGTCTCAGACCGTCTGTCTCAGGCCGTCTGTCTCAGACCACCTGTCTCAGACGGTCTGTCTCAGATTGTCTGTCTCAGACCGTCAGTCTCAGTCCGCCTGTCTCAGTCCGCCTGACTCAGACCGCCTGTATCATACCGTCTGTCTCAGGCCGTCTGTCCCTGTCCGTCTGTCTCCGTCCGTCTGTCTCAGACCACCTGTCTCAGACCGTCTATCTCAGGCCGTCTGTCTCAGACCACCTGTCTCAGACCACCTGTCTCAGACCACCTGTCTCAGACCGTCTGTCTCAGCCGGTCTGTCTCAGTCCGTCTGTCCTAGACCGCCTGTCTCAGACCGTCTGTCTGAGATCGTCCGTCTCAGACCGTCTGTCTCAGACCGTCCGTCTCAACCCGCCTGCCGCTATCGGGCAGCGTCTCTTCGCCTGTCCCTGTCCGTCAGTCTCAGTCCGTCAGTCTCAGGCCGTCTGTCCCTGTCCACCTGCCGCTATCGGGCAGCGTCTGTTCGCCTGTCCCTGTCCGTCAGTCACAGTCCGCATGTCTCAGTCCGTCTGTCTCAAGCCGCCTGTCTCAGTCCGTCTGTCTCAAGCCGCCTGTCTCAGACCTTCTGTCTCAGACCGTCTGTCTCCGACCGCCTGTCTCAGACCGCCTGTACCAGTACGTCTGTCACAGGCCGTCTGTCTCAGAGCGCCTGTCCTAGACCGCCTGACTCAGTCCGTCTGTCTCAGACCGCCTGTCTCACACCATCTGTCTCAGACCGTCTGTCTCAGTCCGTCTGTCTCAGACCGCCTGTCTCAGACCGCCTGTCTCAGTCCGTCTGTCTCAGACCACCTGTCTCAGACCACCTGTTTCAGACCGTCTGTCTCAGCCGGTCTGTCTCAGTCCGTCTGTCCTAGACCGCCTGTCTCAGACCGTCTGTCTCAGACCGTTTGTCTGAAATCGTCCGTCTCAGACCGTCCGGCTCAATCCGCCTGCCGCTATCGGACAGCGTCTGTTCGCCTGTCCCTGTCCGTCAGTCTCAGTCGTCTGTCTTAGTCCGTCTGTCTCAGACCGCCTGTCTCAGACCGCCTGTACCAGTACGTCTGTCTCAGGCCGTCTGTCTCAGACCGTCTGTCCTAGAACGCCTGTCTCAGACCGTCTGTCTCAGTCCGTCTGTCCTAGATCGCCTGTGTCAGACCGTCTGTCTCAGGTCGTGTGTCCCTGTCCGCTGTCTCGGACCGTCTGTCTCAGTCAGTCTGTCTCAGTCCGTCTGTCTCAGACCGCCTGTCTCAGACCGTCTGTCACAGATCGTGTGTCTCAATCCGTCTGTCCAAGACCACCTGTCTCAGACGGTCTGTCTCAGATCGTCTGTCTCAGACCGTCAGTCTAAGACCGTCTGTCTCAGGCCGTCTGTCTCTGACCACCTGTCTCAGACGGTCTGTCTCAGATTGTCTGTCTCAGACCGTCTCTCTCAGACCGTCTGTCTCAGACCATCTGTCTCAGACCGTCTGTCTCAGTCCGTCTGTCTCAAGCCGCCTGTCTCAGACCTTCTGTCTCAGACCGTCTGTCTCCGACCGCCTGTCTCAGACCGCCTGTACCAGTACGTCTGTCTCAGCCGGTCTGTCTCAGTCCGTCTGTCCTAGACCGCCTGTCTCAGACCGTCTGTCTCAGGTCGTCTGTCCCTGTCCACCTGCCGCTATCGGGCAGCGTCTGTTCGCCTGTCCCTGTCCGTCAGTCTCAGTCCGCCTGTCTCAGTCCGTCTGTCTCAGGCCGCCTGTCTCAGACCGTCTGTCTCAGACCGTCTGTCTCATACCGTCTGTCTCAGACCGTTTGTCTGAAATCGTCCGTCCCAGACCGTCTGTCTCAGACCGTCCGGCTCAATCCGCCTGCCGCTATCGGGAAGCGCCTGTTCGCCTGTCCCTGTCCGTCAGTCTCAGTCGTCTCTCTCTGTCCGTCAGTCTCATTCCGGCGGTCTCAGTCCGTCTGTCTTAGTCCGTCTGTCTCAGACCGCCTGTCTCAGACCGCCTGTACCAGTACGTCTGTCTCAGGCCGTCTGTCTCAGACCGTCTGTCCTAGACCGCCTGTCTCAGACCGTCTGTCTCAGTCCGTCTGTCTAAGACCACCTGTCTCAGACGGTCTGTCTCAGATCGTCTGCCCTGTCCGTCTGTCGCAGTCCGCCTGTCTCAGTCCGTCTGTCTCAATCCTTCTGTCTCAGGCCGTCTATCTCAGACCATCAGTCTCAGTCTGTCTGTCTCAGACCATCAGTCTCAGTCCGTCTGTCTCAGTCCGTCTGTCTCAGTCCGTCTGTCCCTGTCCGTCTGTCTCAGACCGTCTGTCTCAGTCCGTCTGTCTCAGTCCGTCTGTCTCAGACCATCAGTCTCAGTCCGTCTGTCTCAGTCCGTCTGTCCCTGCCCGTCTGTCTCAGACCGTCTGTCTCAGTCCGTCTGTCTCAGTCCGTCTGTCTCAGACCGCCTGTCTCACACCATCTGTCTCAGACCGTCAGTCTCAGTCCGCCTGTCTCAGTCCGCCTGTCTCAGACCGCCTGTATCATACCGTCTGTCTCAGGCCGTCTGTCCCTGTCCGTCTGTCTCAGACCACCTGTCTCAGACCGTCTATCTCAGGCCGTCTGTCTCAGACCACCTGTCTTAGACCACCTGTCTCAGACCACCTGTCTCAGACCGTCTGTCTCAGCCGGTCTGTCTCAGTCCGTCCGTCTCAACCCGCCTGCCGCTATCGGGCAGCGTCTCTTCGCCTGTCCCTGTCCGTCAGTCTCAGTCCGTCAGTCTCAGGCCGTCTGTCCCTGTCCACCTGCCGCTATCGGGCAGCGTCTGTTCGCCTGTCCCTGTCCGTCAGTCACAGTCCGCCTGTCTCAGTCCGTCTGTCTCAAGCCGCCTGTCTCAGACCTTCTGTCTCAGACCGTCTGTCTCCGACCGCCTGTCTCAGACCGCCTGTACCAGTACGTCTGTCTCAGGCCGTCTGTCTCAGACCGCCTGTCCTAGACCGCCTGACTCAGTCCGTCAGTCTCCGTCCGTCTGTCTCAGACCGCCTGTCTCAGACCGTCTGTCTCAGGCCGTCTGTCTCAGACCACCTGTCTCAGACGGTCTGTCTCAGATTGTCTGTCTCAGACCGTCTGTCACAGACCGTCTGTCACAGACCGTCTGTCCCGGACCGTCTGTCTCAGACCATCAGTCTCAGTCCGCATGTCTCAGTCCGCCTGTCTCAGTCCGCCTGTCTCAGACCGCCTGTCTCATACCGTCTGGCTCAGGCCGTCTGTCCCTGTCCGTCTGTCTCAGGCCGTCTGTCTCCGTCCGTCTGTCTCAGACCACCTGTCTCAGGCCGTCTGTCTCAGACCGTCTGTCTCAGACCACCTGTCTCAGACCACCTGTTTCAGACCGTCTGTCTCAGCCGGTCTGTCTCAGTCCGTCTGTCCTAGACCGCCTGTCTCAGACCGTCTGTCTCAGGTCGTCTGTCCCTGTCCACCTGCCGCTATCGGGCAGCGTCTGTTCGCCTGTCCCTGTCCGTCAGTCTCAGTCCGCCTGTCTCAGTCCGTCTGTCTCAGGCCGCCTGTCTCAGACCGTCTGTCTCAGACCGTCTGTCTCATACCGTCTGTCTCAGACCGTTTGTCTGAAATCGTCCGTCCCAGACCGTCTGTCTCAGACCGTCCGGCTCAATCCGCCTGCCGCTATCGGGAAGCGCCTATTCGCCTGTCCCTGTCCGTCAGTCTCAGTCGTCTGTCTCTGTCCGTCAGTCTCATTCCGGCGGTCTCAGTCCGTCTGTCTTAGTCCGTCTGTCTCAGACCGCCTGTCTCAGACCGCCTGTACCAGTACGTCTGTCTCAGGCCGTCTGTCTCAGACCGTCTGTCCTAGACCGCCTGTCTCAGACCGTCTGTCTCAGTCCGTCTGTCTAAGACCACCTGTCTCAGACGGTCTGTCTCAGATCGTCTGCCCTGTCCGTCTGTCGCAGTCCGCCTGTCTCAGTCCGTCTGTCTCAATCCTTCTGTCTCAGGCCGTCTATCTCAGACCATCAGTCTCAGTCTGTCTGTCTCAGTCCGTCTGTCTCAGTCCGTCTGTCCCTGTCCGTCTGTCTCAGACCGTCTGTCTCAGTCCGCCTGTCTCAGACCGTATGTCTCAGGTCGTCTGTCCCTGTCCACCTGCCGCTATTGGGCAGCGTCTGTTCGCCTGTCCCTGTCCGTCAGTCTCAGTCCGCCTGTCTCAGTCCGTCTGTCTCAGGCCGCCTGTCTCAGACCGTCTGTCTCAGACCGTCTGTCTCAAACCGTCTGTCTCAGACCGTTTGTCTGAAATCGTCCGTCTCAGACCGTCCGGCTCAATCCGCCTGCCGCTATCGGGCAGCGTCTGTTCGCCTGTCCCTGTCCGTCAGTCTCAGTCGTCTGTCTTAGTCCGTCTGTCTCAGACCGCCTGTCTCAGACCGCCTGTACCAGTACGTCTGTCTCAGGCCGTCTGTCTCAGACCGTCTGTCCTAGACCGCCTGTCTCAGACCGTCTGTCTCAGTCCGTCTGTCCTAGATCGCCTGTGTCAGACCGTCTGTCTCAGGTCGTGTGTCCCTGTCCGCTGTCTCGGACCGTCTGTCTCAGTCAGTCTGTCTCAGTCCGTCTGTCTCAGACCGCCTGTCTCAGACCGTCTGTCACAGATCGTGTGTCTCAATCCGTCTGTCTAAGACCACCTGTCTCAGACGGTCTGTCTCAGATCATCTGTCTCAGACCGTCAGTCTAAGACCGTCTGTCTCAGGCCGTCTGTCTCTGACCACCTGTCTCAGACGGTCTGTCTCAGATTGTCTGTCTCAGACCGTCTCTCTCAGACCGTCTGTCTCAGACCATCTGTCTCAGACGGGCTGTCTCAGTCCGTCTGTCTCAGTCCGTCAGTCTCCGTCCGTCTGTCTCAGACCGTCTGTCTCAGTCCGTCTGTCTCAGTCCGTTAGTCTCCGTCCGTCTGTCTCAGACCGCCTGTCTCAGACCGTCTGTCTCAGGCCGTCTGTCTCAGACCACCTGTCTCAGACGGTCTGTCTCAGATTGTCTGTCTCAGACCGTCTGTCACAGACCGTCTCTCCCGGACCGTCTGTCTCAGACCGTCAGTCTCAGTCCGCCTGTCTCAGTCCGTCTGTCTCAGGCCGCCTGTCTCAGACCGTCTGTCTCAGACCGTCTGTCTCAAACCGTCTGTCTCAGACCGTTTGTCTGAAATCGTCCGTCTCAGACCGTCCGGCTCAATCCGCCTGCCGCTATCGGGCAGCGTCTGTTCGCCTGTCCCTGTCCGTCAGTCTCAGTCGTCTGTCTTAGTCCGTCTGTCTCAGACCGCCTGTCTCAGACCGCCTGTACCAGTACGTCTGTCTCAGGCCGTCTGTCTCAGACCGTCTGTCCTAGACCGCCTGTCTCAGACCGTCTGTCTCAGTCCGTCTGTCCTAGATCGCCTGTGTCAGACCGTCTGTCTCAGGTCGTGTGTCCCTGTCCGCTGTCTCGGACCGTCTGTCTCAGTCAGTCTGTCTCAGTCCGTCTGTCTCAGACCGCCTGTCTCAGACCGTCTGTCACAGATCGTGTGTCTCAATCCGTCTGTCGAAGACCACCTGTCTCAGACGGTCTGTCTCAGATCATCTGTCTCAGACCGTCAGTCTAAGACCGTCTGTCTCAGGCCGTCTGTCTCTGACCACCTGTCTCAGACGGTCTGTCTCAGATTGTCTGTCTCAGACCGTCTCTCTCAGACCGTCTGTCTCAGACCATCTGTCTCAGACGGGCTGTCTCAGTCCGTCTGTCTCAGTCCGTCAGTCTCCGTCCGTCTGTCTCAGACCGTCTGTCTCAGTCCGTCTGTCTCAGTCCGTTAGTCTCCGTCCGTCTGTCTCAGACCGCCTGACTCAGACCGTCTGTCTCAGGCCGTCTGTCTCAGACCACCTGTCTCAGACGGTCTGTCTCAGATTGTCTGTCTCAGACCGTCTGTCACAGACCGTCTCTCCCGGACCGTCTGTCTCAGACCGTCAGTCTCAGTCCGCCTGTCTCAGACCGCCTGTCTCATACCGTCTGTCTCAGGCCGTCTGTCCCTGTCCGTCTGTCTTAGGCCGTCTGTCTCAGACCGTGTGTCTCAGATCAACAATCTCAGACCGTCTGTCTCAGAACGTCTATCACAGTCCGCCTGTCTCATACCGTCTGTCTCAGACCGTCTGTCTCAGACCGTCTGTCTCAGATCAACAATCTCAGACCGTCTGTCTCAGAACGTCTATCACAGTCCGCCTGTCTCAGTCCGTCAGTCTCCGTCCGTCTGTCTCAGTCCGTCTGTCTCAGACCGTCTGTCTCAGGCCGTCTATCTCAGACCATCAGTCTCAGTCTGTCTGTCTCAGACCATCAGTCTCAGTCCGTCTGTCTCAGTCCGTCTGTCTCAGTCCGTCTGTCCCTGTCCGTCTGTCTCAGACCGTCTGTCTCAGTCCGTCTGTCTCAGTCCGTCTGTCTCAGACCATCAGTCTCAGTCCGTCTGTCTCAGTCCGTCTGTCCCTGCCCGTCTGTCTCAGACCGTCTGTCTCAGTCCGTCTGTCTCAGTCCGTCTGTCTCAGACCGCCTGTCTCACACCATCTGTCTCAGACCGTCAGTCTCAGTCCGCCTGTCTCAGTCCGCCTGTCTCAGACCGCCTGTATCATACCGTCTGTCTCAGGCCGTCTGTCCCTGTCCGTCTGTCTCAGACCACCTGTCTCAGACCGTCTATCTCAGGCCGTCTGTCTCAGACCACCTGTCTTAGACCACCTGTCTCAGACCACCTGTCTCAGACCGTCTGTCTCAGCCGGTCTGTCTCAGTCCGTCCGTCTCAACCCGCCTGCCGCTATCGGGCAGCGTCTCTTCGCCTGTCCCTGTCCGTCAGTCTCAGTCCGTCAGTCTCAGGCCGTCTGTCCCTGTCCACCTGCCGCTATCGGGCAGCGTCTGTTCGCCTGTCCCTGTCCGTCAGTCACAGTCCGCCTGTCTCAGTCCGTCTGTCTCAAGCCGCCTGTCTCAGACCTTCTGTCTCAGACCGTCTGTCTCCGACCGCCTGTCTCAGACCGCCTGTACCAGTACGTCTGTCTCAGGCCGTCTGTCTCAGACCGCCTGTCCTAGACCGCCTGACTCAGTCCGTCAGTCTCCGTCCGTCTGTCTCAGACCGCCTGTCTCAGACCGTCTGTCTCAGGCCGTCTGTCTCAGACCACCTGTCTCAGACGGTCTGTCTCAGATTGTCTGTCTCAGACCGTCTGTCACAGACCGTCTGTCACAGACCGTCTGTCCCGGACCGTCTGTCTCAGACCATCAGTCTCAGTCCGCATGTCTCAGTCCGCCTGTCTCAGTCCGCCTGTCTCAGACCGCCTGTCTCATACCGTCTGGCTCAGGCCGTCTGTCCCTGTCCGTCTGTCTCAGGCCGTCTGTCTCCGTCCGTCTGTCTCAGACCACCTGTCTCAGGCCGTCTGTCTCAGACCGTCTGTCTCAGACCACCTGTCTCAGACCACCTGTTTCAGACCGTCTGTCTCAGCCGGTCTGTCTCAGTCCGTCTGTCCTAGACCGCCTGTCTCAGACCGTCTGTCTCAGGTCGTCTGTCCCTGTCCACCTGCCGCTATCGGGCAGCGTCTGTTCGCCTGTCCCTGTCCGTCAGTCTCAGTCCGCCTGTCTCAGTCCGTCTGTCTCAGGCCGCCTGTCTCAGACCGTCTGTCTCAGACCGTCTGTCTCATACCGTCTGTCTCAGACCGTTTGTCTGAAATCGTCCGTCCCAGACCGTCTGTCTCAGACCGTCCGGCTCAATCCGCCTGCCGCTATCGGGAAGCGCCTATTCGCCTGTCCCTGTCCGTCAGTCTCAGTCGTCTGTCTCTGTCCGTCAGTCTCATTCCGGCGGTCTCAGTCCGTCTGTCTTAGTCCGTCTGTCTCAGACCGCCTGTCTCAGACCGCCTGTACCAGTACGTCTGTCTCAGGCCGTCTGTCTCAGACCGTCTGTCCTAGACCGCCTGTCTCAGACCGTCTGTCTCAGTCCGTCTGTCTAAGACCACCTGTCTCAGACGGTCTGTCTCAGATCGTCTGCCCTGTCCGTCTGTCGCAGTCCGCCTGTCTCAGTCCGTCTGTCTCAATCCTTCTGTCTCAGGCCGTCTATCTCAGACCATCAGTCTCAGTCTGTCTGTCTCAGTCCGTCTGTCTCAGTCCGTCTGTCCCTGTCCGTCTGTCTCAGACCGTCTGTCTCAGTCCGCCTGTCTCAGACCGTATGTCTCAGGTCGTCTGTCCCTGTCCACCTGCCGCTATTGGGCAGCGTCTGTTCGCCTGTCCCTGTCCGTCAGTCTCAGTCCGCCTGTCTCAGTCCGTCTGTCTCAGGCCGCCTGTCTCAGACCGTCTGTCTCAGACCGTCTGTCTCAAACCGTCTGTCTCAGACCGTTTGTCTGAAATCGTCCGTCTCAGACCGTCCGGCTCAATCCGCCTGCCGCTATCGGGCAGCGTCTGTTCGCCTGTCCCTGTCCGTCAGTCTCAGTCGTCTGTCTTAGTCCGTCTGTCTCAGACCGCCTGTCTCAGACCGCCTGTACCAGTACGTCTGTCTCAGGCCGTCTGTCTCAGACCGTCTGTCCTAGACCGCCTGTCTCAGACCGTCTGTCTCAGTCCGTCTGTCCTAGATCGCCTGTGTCAGACCGTCTGTCTCAGGTCGTGTGTCCCTGTCCGCTGTCTCGGACCGTCTGTCTCAGTCAGTCTGTCTCAGTCCGTCTGTCTCAGACCGCCTGTCTCAGACCGTCTGTCACAGATCGTGTGTCTCAATCCGTCTGTCTAAGACCACCTGTCTCAGACGGTCTGTCTCAGATCATCTGTCTCAGACCGTCAGTCTAAGACCGTCTGTCTCAGGCCGTCTGTCTCTGACCACCTGTCTCAGACGGTCTGTCTCAGATTGTCTGTCTCAGACCGTCTCTCTCAGACCGTCTGTCTCAGACCATCTGTCTCAGACGGGCTGTCTCAGTCCGTCTGTCTCAGTCCGTCAGTCTCCGTCCGTCTGTCTCAGACCGTCTGTCTCAGTCCGTCTGTCTCAGTCCGTTAGTCTCCGTCCGTCTGTCTCAGACCGCCTGTCTCAGACCGTCTGTCTCAGGCCGTCTGTCTCAGACCACCTGTCTCAGACGGTCTGTCTCAGATTGTCTGTCTCAGACCGTCTGTCACAGACCGTCTCTCCCGGACCGTCTGTCTCAGACCGTCAGTCTCAGTCCGCCTGTCTCAGTCCGTCTGTCTCAGGCCGCCTGTCTCAGACCGTCTGTCTCAGACCGTCTGTCTCAAACCGTCTGTCTCAGACCGTTTGTCTGAAATCGTCCGTCTCAGACCGTCCGGCTCAATCCGCCTGCCGCTATCGGGCAGCGTCTGTTCGCCTGTCCCTGTCCGTCAGTCTCAGTCGTCTGTCTTAGTCCGTCTGTCTCAGACCGCCTGTCTCAGACCGCCTGTACCAGTACGTCTGTCTCAGGCCGTCTGTCTCAGACCGTCTGTCCTAGACCGCCTGTCTCAGACCGTCTGTCTCAGTCCGTCTGTCCTAGATCGCCTGTGTCAGACCGTCTGTCTCAGGTCGTGTGTCCCTGTCCGCTGTCTCGGACCGTCTGTCTCAGTCAGTCTGTCTCAGTCCGTCTGTCTCAGACCGCCTGTCTCAGACCGTCTGTCACAGATCGTGTGTCTCAATCCGTCTGTCGAAGACCACCTGTCTCAGACGGTCTGTCTCAGATCATCTGTCTCAGACCGTCAGTCTAAGACCGTCTGTCTCAGGCCGTCTGTCTCTGACCACCTGTCTCAGACGGTCTGTCTCAGATTGTCTGTCTCAGACCGTCTCTCTCAGACCGTCTGTCTCAGACCATCTGTCTCAGACGGGCTGTCTCAGTCCGTCTGTCTCAGTCCGTCAGTCTCCGTCCGTCTGTCTCAGACCGTCTGTCTCAGTCCGTCTGTCTCAGTCCGTTAGTCTCCGTCCGTCTGTCTCAGACCGCCTGACTCAGACCGTCTGTCTCAGGCCGTCTGTCTCAGACCACCTGTCTCAGACGGTCTGTCTCAGATTGTCTGTCTCAGACCGTCTGTCACAGACCGTCTCTCCCGGACCGTCTGTCTCAGACCGTCAGTCTCAGTCCGCCTGTCTCAGACCGCCTGTCTCATACCGTCTGTCTCAGGCCGTCTGTCCCTGTCCGTCTGTCTTAGGCCGTCTGTCTCAGACCGTGTGTCTCAGATCAACAATCTCAGACCGTCTGTCTCAGAACGTCTATCACAGTCCGCCTGTCTCATACCGTCTGTCTCAGACCGTCTGTCTCAGACCGTCTGTCTCAGATCAACAATCTCAGACCGTCTGTCTCAGAACGTCTATCACAGTCCGCCTGTCTCAGTCCGTCAGTCTCCGTCCGTCTGTCTCCGACCGCCTGTCTCAGACCGTCTGTCTCAGGCCGTCTGTCTCAGACCACCTGTCTCAGACGGTCTGTCTCAGATTGTCTGTCTCAGACCGTCTGTCACAGACCGTCTGTCTCAGACCGTCTGTCTCAGACCGTCTGTCTCAGTCCGTCTGTCTCAGTCCGTCAGTCTCCGTCCGTCTGTCTCAGACCGCCTGTCTCAGACCGTCTGTCTCAGACCGTCTGTCTCAGACCGTCTGTCTCAGATCAACAGTCTCAGACCGTCTGTCTCAGACCGTCTGTCTCAGACCGTCTGCCTCAGACCGTCTGTCTCAGACCGTCTGTCTCAGACCGTCTGTCTCAATCCGTCTGTCTAAGACCACCTGTCTCAGACGGTCTGTCTCAGATCGTCTGCCCTGTCCGTCTCTCTCAGTCCGCCTGTCTCAGTCCGTCTGTCTCAATCCGTCTGTCTCAGGCCGTCTATCTCAGACCTTCAATCTCAGTCCGTCTGTCTCAGACCATCAGTCTCAGTCCGTCTGTCTCAGTCCGTCTGTCCCTGCCCGTCTGTCTCAGACCGTCTGTCTCAGTCCGTCTGTCTCAGTCCGTCTGTCTCAGACCGCCTGTCTCACACCATCTGTCTCAGACCGTCTGTCTCAGGCCGTCTGTCTCAGACCACCTGTCTCAGACGGTCTGTCTCAGATTGTCTGTCTCAGACCGTCAGTCTCAGTCCGCCTGTCTCAGTCCGCCTGACTCAGACCGCCTGTATCATACCGTCTGTCTCAGGCCGTCTGTCCCTGTCCGTCTGTCTCCGTCCGTCTGTCTCAGACCACCTGTCTCAGACCGTCTATCTCAGGCCGTCTGTCTCAGACCACCTGTCTCAGACCACCTGTCTCAGACCACCTGTCTCAGACCGTCTGTCTCAGCCGGTCTGTCTCAGTCCGTCTGTCCTAGACCGCCTGTCTCAGACCGTCTGTCTGAGATCGTCCGTCTCAGACCGTCTGTCTCAGACCGTCCGTCTCAACCCGCCTGCCGCTATCGGGCAGCGTCTCTTCGCCTGTCCCTGTCCGTCAGTCTCAGTCCGTCAGTCTCAGGCCGTCTGTCCCTGTCCACCTGCCGCTATCGGGCAGCGTCTGTTCGCCTGTCCCTGTCCGTCAGTCACAGTCCGCCTGTCTCAGTCCGTCTGTCTCAAGCCGCCTGTCTCAGACCTTCTGTCTCAGACCGTCTGTCTCCGACCGCCTGTCTCAGACCGCCTGTACCAGTACGTCTGTCACAGGCCGTCTGTCTCAGAGCGCCTGTCCTAGACCGCCTGACTCAGTCCGTCAGTCTCCATCCGTCTGTCTCAGTCCGTCTGTCTCAGTCCGTCTGTCTCAGACCGCCTGTCTCACACCATCTGTCTCAGACCGTCTGTCTCAGTCCGTCTGTCTCAGACCGCCTGTCTCAGACCGCCTGTCTCAGTCCGTCTGTCTCAGACCACCTGTCTCAGACCACCTGTTTCAGACCGTCTGTCTCAGCCGGTCTGTCTCAGTCCGTCTGTCCTAGACCGCCTGTCTCAGACCGTCTGTCTCAGACCGTTTGTCTGAAATCGTCCGTCTCAGACCGTCCGGCTCAATCCGCCTGCCGCTATCGGGCAGCGTCTGTTCGCCTGTCCCTGTCCGTCAGTCTCAGTCGTCTGTCTTAGTCCGTCTGTCTCAGACCGCCTGTCTCAGACCGCCTGTACCAGTACGTCTGTCTCAGGCCGTCTGTCTCAGACCGTCTGTCCTAGACCGCCTGTCTCAGACCGTCTGTCTCAGTCCGTCTGTCCTAGATCGCCTGTGTCAGACCGTCTGTCTCAGGTCGTGTGTCCCTGTCCGCTGTCTCGGACCGTCTGTCTCAGTCAGTCTGTCTCAGTCCGTCTGTCTCAGACCGCCTGTCTCAGACCGTCTGTCACAGATCGTGTGTCTCAATCCGTCTGTCCAAGACCACCTGTCTCAGACGGTCTGTCTCAGATCGTCTGTCTCAGACCGTCAGTCTAAGACCGTCTGTCTCAGGCCGTCTGTCTCTGACCACCTGTCTCAGACGGTCTGTCTCAGATTGTCTGTCTCAGACCGTCTCTCTCAGACCGTCTGTCTCAGACCATCTGTCTCAGACCGTCTGTCTCAGTCCGTCTGTCTCAGTCCGTCAGTCTCCGTCCGTCTGTCTCAGACCGTCTGTCTCAGTCCGTCTGTCTCAGCCCGTTAGTCTCCGTCCGTCTGTCTCAGACCGCCTGTCTCAGACCGTCTGTCTCAGGCCGTCTGTCTCAGACCACCTGTCTCAGACGGTCTGTCTCAGATTGTCTGTCTCAGACCGTCTGTCACAGACCGTCTCTCCCGGACCGTCTGTCTCAGACCGTCAGTCTCAGTCCGCCAGTCTCAGACCGCCTGTCTCATACCGTCTGTCTCAGGCCGTCTGTCCCTGTCCGTCTGTCTTAGGCCGTCTGTCTCAGACCGTCTGTCTCAGACCGTCTGTCTCAGATCAACAATCTCAGACCGTCTGTCTCAGAACGTCTATCACAGTCCGCCTGTCTCATACCGTCTGTCTCAGACCGTCTGTCTCAGACCGTCTGTCTCAGATCAACAATCTCAGACCGTCTGTCTCAGAACGTCTATCACAGTCCGCCTGTCTCAGTCCGTCAGTCTCCGTCCGTCTGTCTCCGACCGCCTGTCTCAGACCGTCTGTCTCAGGCCGTCTGTCCCTGTCCGTCTGTCTTAGGCCGTCTGTCTCAGATCAACAATCTCAGACCGTCTGTCTCAGAACGTCTATCACAGACCGCCTGTCTCATACCGTCTGTCTCAGGCCGTCTGTCCCTGTCCGTCTGTCTTAGGCCGTCTGTCTCAGACCGTCTGTCTCAGACCGTCTGTCTCAGATCAACAATCTCAGACCGTCTGTCTCAGAACGTCTATCACAGTCCGCCTGTCTCATACCGTCTGTCTCAGACCATCAGTCTCAGTCCGTCTGTCTCAGTCCGTCTGTCCTAGACCACCTGTCTCAGACCGTCTGTTTCAGGTCGTCTGTCCCTGTCCGTATGTCTCGGACCGTCTGTCTCAGTCCGTCTGCCTCAGGCCGTCTGTCTCAGACCATCAGTCTCAGTCCGTCTGTCTCAGACCATCAGTCTCAGTCCGTCTGTCTCAGTCCGTCTGTCCTAGACCGCCTGTCTCGGACCGTCTGTCTCAGTCCGTCTGTCCTAGACCGCCTGTCTCAGACCGTCTGTCTCAGGTCGTCTGTCCCTGTCCGCTGTATCGGACCATCTGTCTCAGTCCGTCTGTCTCAGTCCGCCTGTCTCAGACCGTCTGTCTCAGTCCGTCTGTCGCAGTCCGTCTGTCTCAGACCACCTGTCTCAGACCACCTGTCTCAGTCCGTCTGTGCCTGTCCGTCTGTCTCAGATCGTCTGTCACAGTCCGTCTGTCTCAGTCCGTCTGTCTCACACCGCCTGTCGCAGACCGTCTGTCTCAGGCCGTCTGTGCCTGTCCGTCTGTCTCAGGTCATCTGTCTCAGTCCGTCTGTCTCAGTCCGTCTGTCTCAGTCCGTCTGTCTCAGACCGCCTGTCTAAGACCGTCTGTCTCAGGCCGTCTGTCTCAGACCACCTGTGTCAGACGGTCTGTCTCAGACCGTCTGTTTCAGACTTTCTGTCTGAGATCGTCCGTGTCAGACCGTCTGTCTCAGACCGTCCGTCTCCATCCGCCTGCCGCTATCCGGCAGCGTCTGTTCGCCTGTCCCTGTCCGTCAGTCTCAGTCCGTCAGTCTCAGTCAGTCTGTCTCAGTCCGTCTGTCTCAGACCGTCTGTCTCAGATCAACAGTCTCAGTCCGTCTGTCTCAGACCGTCTGTCTCAGTCCGTCTGTCTCAGTCCGTCAGTCTCGGTCCGTCTGTCTCAGACCGCCTGTCTCAGACCGTCTGTCTCAGGCCGTCTGTCTCAGACCACCTGTCTCAGACGGTCTGTCTCAGATTGTCTGTCTCAGAACGTCTGTCTCAGTCCGTCTGTCTCAGTCCGTCAGTCTCCGTCCGTCTGTCTCAGACCGTCTGTCTCAGTCCGTCTGTCTCAGTCCGTCAGTCTCCGTCCGATTGTCTTAGACCGCCTGTCTCAGACCGTCTGTCTCAGGCCGTCTGTCTCAGACCACCTGTCTCAGACGGTCTGTCTCAGATTGTCTGTCTCAGACCGTCTGTCTCAGACCGTCTGTTTCAGGTCGTCTGTCCCTGTCCGTCTGTCTCAGTCCGTCTGTGCCTGTCCGTCTGTCTCAGATCGTCTGTCACAGTCCGTCTGTCTCAGTCCGTCTGTCTCACACCGCCTGTCTCAGACCGTCTGTCTCAGTCCGTCTGTCTCAGTCCGTCAGTCTCCGTCCGTCTGTCTCAGACCGCCTGTCTCAGACCGTCTGTCTCAGGCCGTCTGTCTCAGACCACCTGTCTCAGATTGTCTGTCTCAGACCGTCTGTCTCAGACCGTCTGTCTCAGTCCGTCTGTCTCAGTCCGTCAGTCTCCGTCCGTCTGTCTCAGACCGCCTGTCTCAGACCGTCTGTCTCAGGCCGTCTGTCTCAGACCACCTGTCTCAGACCGCCTGTCTCAGACCGTCCGTCTCCATCCGCCTGCCGCTATCCGGCAGCGTCTGTTCGCCTGTCCCTGTCCGTCAGTCTCAGTCCGTCAGTCTCAGTCAGTCTGTCTCAGTCCGTCTGTCTCAGACCGTCTGTCTCAGATCAACAGTCTCAGTCCGTCTGTCTCAGACCGTCTGTCTCAGACCGTCTGTCTCAGACCGTCTGTCTCAGTCCGTCTGTCTCAGTCCGTCAGTCTCCGTCCGTCTCTCTCAGACCGCCTGCCTCAGGACGTCTGTCTCAGACCACCTGTCTCAGATTGTCTGTCTCAGACCGTCTGTCTCAGACCGTCTGTCTCAGACCGTCTGTCTCAGAACGTCTGTCTCAGTCCGTCTGTCGCAGTCCGTCAGTCTCCGTCCGTCTGTCTCAGACCGTCTGTCTCAGTCCGTCTGAGTCAGTCCGTCAGTCTCCGTCCATCTGTCTCAGACCGCCTGTCTCAGACCGTCTGTCTCAGTCCGTCTGTCTCAGACCATCAGTCTCAGTCCGTCTGTCTCAGTCCGTCTGTCCTAGACCGCCTGTCTCAGACCGTCTGTCTCAGTCCGTCTGTCCTAGACCGCCTGTCTCAGACCGTCTGTCTCAGGTCGTCTGTCCCTGTCCGCTGTCTCGGACCATCTGTCTCAGTCCGTCTGTCTCAGTCCGTCTGTCTCAGTCCGTCTGTCTCAGACCGCCTGTCAGACACCGTCTGTCTCAGGCCGTCTGTGCCTGTCCATCTGTCTCAGATAGTCTGTCTCAGACCGTCTGTCTGAGATCGTCCGTCTCAGACCGTCTGTCTCAGACCGTCCGTCTCAATCCGCCTGCCGCTATCGGGCAGCGTCTCTTCGCCTGTCCCTGTCCGTCAGTCTCAGGCCGTCAGTCTCAGTCAGTCTGTCTCAGTCCGTCTGTCTCAGACCGTCTGTCTCAGATCAACAGTCTCAGTCCGTCTGTCTCAGACCGTCTGTCTCAGTCCGTCTGTCTCAGTCCGTCAGTCTCGGTCCGTCTGTCTCAGACCGCCTGTCTCAGACCGTCTGTCTCAGGCCGTCTGTCCTAGACCGCCTGTCTCAGACCGTCTGTCTCAGGTCGTCTGTCCCTGTCCGCTGTCTCGGACCATCTGTCTCAGTCCGTCTGTCTCAGTCCGTCTGTCTCAGGCCGCCTGTCAGAGACCGTCTGTCTCAGGCCGTCTGTGCCTGTCCGTCTGTCTCAGATCGTCTGTCTCAGTCCGACTGTCTCAGACCTCCTGTCTCAGTCGGCCTATCTCAGACCATCAGTCTCAGTCCGTCTGTCTCAGTCCGTCTGTCCTAGACCGTCTGTCTCAGGTCGTCTGTCCCTGTCCGTCTGACTCGGACCGTCTGTCTCAGTCCGTCTGTCTCAGTCCGTCTGTCTCAGACCACCTGTCTCAGACCACCTGTCTCAGACCACCTGTCTCGGACGGTCTGTCTCAGATCGTCTGTCCCAGACCGTCTGTCTCAGATAGTCTGTCTCAGTCCGACTGTCTCAGACCTCCTGTCTCAGTCGGCCTATCTCAGACCATCAGTCTCAGTCCGTCTGTCTCAGTCCGTCTGTCCTAGACCGCCTGTCTCATACCGTCTGTCTCAGGTCGTCTGTCCCTGTCCGTCTGACTCGGACCGTCTGTCTCAGTCCGTCTGTCTCAGTCCGTCTGTCTCAGACCACCTGTCTCAGACCACCTGTCTCGGACGGTCTGTCTCAGATCGTCTGTCTCAGACCGTCTGTCTCAGTCCGTCTGTCTCGGTCCGTCTGTCTCAGACCGTCTGTCTCCGACCGTCAGTCTCAGGCCGTCTGTCTCAGACCGTCTGTCTCAGACCGTCTGTCTCAGACCGTCTGTCTCAGACCGTCTGTCTCAGACCGTCTGTCTCAGACCGTCTGTCTCAGACCGTCTGTCTCAGACCGTCTGTCTCAGACCGTCTGTCTCAGACCGTCTGTCTCACACCGCCTGTCGCAGACCGTCTGTCTCAGGCCGTCTGTGCCTGTCCGTCTGTCTCAGGTCATCTGTCTCAGTCCGACTGTCTCAGTCCGTCTGTCTCCGTCCGTCTGTCTCAGACCGCCTGTCTCAGTCCGTCTGTCCTAGACCACCTGTCTCAGACCATCTGTTTCAGACCATCGGTCTCAGTCCGTCTGTCTCAGTCCGTCTGTCTCAGTCCGTCTGTCTCAGTCCGTCTGTCTCAGACCACCTGTCTCAGACGGTTTGTCTCAGATTGTCTGTCTCAGAACGTCTGTCTCAGTCCGTCTGTCTCAGTCCGTCAGTCTCCGTCCGTCTGTCTCAGACCGTCTGTCTCAGGCCGTCTGTCTCAGACCACCTGTCTCAGACGGTCTGTCTCAGATTGTCTGTCTCAGAACGTCTGTCTCAGTCCGTCTGTCTCAGTCCGTCAGTCTCCGTCCGTCTGTCTCAGACCGTCTGTCTCAGTCCGTCTGTCTCAGTCCGTCAGTCTCCGTCCGATTGTCTTAGACCGCCTGTCTCAGACCGTCTGTCTCAGACCGTCTGTTTCAGGTCGTCTGTCCCTGTCTGTCTGTCTCAGTCCGTCTGTGCCTGTCCGTCTGTCTCAGATCGTCTGTCACAGTCCGTCTGTCTCAGTCCGTCTGTCTCACACCGCCTGTCGCAGACTGTCTGTCTCAGACCGTCTGTCTCAGACCGTCTGTTTCAGACTGTCTGTCTGAGATCGTCCGTCTCAGACCGCCTGTCTCAGACCGTCCGTCTCCATCCGCCTGCCGCTATCCGGCAGCGTCGGTTCGCCTGTCCCTGTCCGTCAGTCTCAGTCCGTCAGTCTCAGTCCGTCAGTCTCAGTCAGTCTGTCTCAGTCCGTCTGTCTCAGACCGTCTGTCTCAGATCAACAGTCTCAGTCCGTCTGTCTCAGACCGTCTGTCTCAGACCGTCTGTCTCAGTCCGTCTGTCTCAGTCCGTCAGTCTCCGTCCGTCTGTCTCCGACCGCCTGTCTCAGACCGTCTGTCTCAGGCCGTCTGTCTCAGACCACCTGTCTCAGATTGTCTGTCTCAGACCGTCTGTCTCAGACCGTCTGTCTCAGACCGTCTGTCTCAGACCGTCTGTCTCAGAACGTCTGTCTCAGTCCGTCTGAGTCAGTCCGTCAGTCTCCGTCCATCTGTCTCAGACCGCCTGTCTCAGACCGTCTGTCTCAGGCCGTCTGTCTCAGACCATCAGTCTCAGTCCGTCTGTCTCAGTCCGTCTGTCCTAGACCGCCTGTCTCAGACCGTCTGTCTCAGTCCGTCTGTCCTAGACCGCCTGTCTCAGACCGTCTGTCTCAGGTCGTCTGTCCCTGTCCGCTGTCTCGGACCATCTGTCTCAGTCCGTCTGTCTCAGTCCGTCTGTCTCAGTCCGTCTGTCTCAGACCGCCTGTCAGACACCGTCTGTCTCAGGCCGTCTGTGCCTGTCCATCTGTCTCAGATAGTCTGTCTCAGACCGTCTGTCTGAGATCGTCCGTCTCAGACCGTCTGTCTCAGACCGTCCGTCTCAATCCGCCTGCCGCTATCGGGCAGCGTCTCTTCGCCTGTCCCTGTCCGTCAGTCTCAGGCCGTCTGTCTCAGACCGTCTGTCTCAGGTCGTCTGTCCCTGTCCGCTGTCTCGGACCATCTGTCTCAGTCCGTCTGTCTCAGTCCGTCTGTCTCAGACCGCCTGTCAGAGACCGTCTGTCTCAGGCCGTCTGTGCCTGTCCGTCTGTCTCAGATCGTCTGTCTCAGTCCGACTGTCTCAGACCTCCTGTCTCAGTCGGCCTATCTCAGACCATCAGTCTCAGTCCGTCTGTCTCAGTCCGTCTGTCCTAGACCGCCTGTCTCATACCGTCTGTCTCAGGTCGTCTGTCCCTGTCCGCCTGACTCGGACCGTCTGTCTCAGTCCGTCTGTCTCAGTCCGTCTGTCTCAGACCACCTGTCTCAGACTACCTGTCTCGGACGGTCTGTCTCAGATCGTCTGTCTCAGACCGTCTGTCTCAGTCCGTCTGTCTCGGTCCGTCTGTCTCAGACCGTCTGTCTCCGACCGTCAGTCTCAGGCCGTCTGTCTCAGACCGTCTGTCTCAGACCGTCTGTCTCAGACCGTCTGTATCAGACCGTCTGTCTCAGACCGTCTGTCTCAGGCCGTCTGTGCCTGTCCGTCTGTCTCAGGTTATCTGTCTCAGTCCGACTGTCTCAGTCCGACTGTCTCAGTCCGACTGTCTCCGTCCGTCTGTCTCAGACCGCCTGTCTCAGTCCGTCTGTCCTAGACCACCTGTCTCAGACCATCTGTTTCAGACCATCGGTCTCAATCCGTCTGTCTCAGTCCGTCTGTCTCAGTCCGTCTGTCTCAGTCCGTCTGTCTCAGTCCGTCTGTCTCAGTCCGTCTGTCTCAGTCCGTCTGTCTCAGACCGCCTGTCTAAGACCGTCTGTCTCAGGCCGTCTGTCTCAGACCACCTGTGTCAGACGGTCTGTCTCAGACCGTCTGTCTCAGACCACCTGTGTCAGACGGTCTGTCTCAGACCGTCTGTTTCAGACTGTCTGTCTGAGATCGTCCGTGTCAGACCGTCTGTCTCAGACCGTCCGTCTCTATCCGCCTGCCGCTATCCGGCAGCGTCTGTTCGCCTGTCCCTGTCCGTCAGTCTCAGTCCGTCAGTCTCAGTCAGTCTGTCTCAGTCCGTCTGTCTCAGACCGTCTGTCTCAGATCAGCAGTCTCAGTCCGTCTGTCTCAGACCGTCTGTCTCAGTCCGTCTGTCTCAGTCCGTCAGTCTCGGTCCGTCTGTCTCAGACCGCCTGTCTCAGACCGTCTGTCTCAGGCCGTCTGTCTCAGACCGCCTGTCTCATACCGTCTGTCTCAGTCCGTCTGTCTCGGTCCGTCTGTCTCAGACCGTCTGTCTCCGACCGTCAGTCTCAGGCCGTCTGTCTCAGTCCGACTGTCTCCGTCCGTCTGTCTCAGACCGCCTGTCTCAGTCCGTCTGTCCTAGACCACCTGTCTCAGACCATCTGTTTCAGACCATCGGTCTCAATCCGTCTGTCTCAGTCCGTCAGTCTCAGGCGGTCTGTCTCAGTCCGTCTGTCTCAGTCCGTCTGTCTCAGACCGCCTGTCTAAGACCGTCTGTCTCAGGCCGTCTGTCTCAGACCACCTGTGTCAGACGGTCTGTCTCAGTCCGTCTGTCTCAGACCACCTGTGTCAGACGGTCTGTCTCAGACCGTCTGTTTCAGACTGTCTGTCTGAGATCGTCCGTGTCAGACCGTCTGTCTCAGACCGTCTGTTTCAGACTGTCTGTCTGAGATCGTCCGTGTCAGACCGTCTGTCTCAGACCGTCCGTCTCTATCCGCCTGCCGCTATCCGGCAGCGTCTGTTCGCCTGTCCCTGTCCGTCAGTCTCAGTCCGTCAGTCTCAGTCAGTCTGTCTCAGTCCGTCTGTCTCAGACCGTCTGTCTCAGATCAACAGTCTCAGTCCGTCTGTCTCAGACCGTCTGTCTCAGTCCGTCTGTCTCAGTCCGTCAGTCTCGGTCCGTCTGTCTCAGACCGCCTGTCTCAGACCGTCTGTCTCAGGCCGTCTGTCTCAGACCGCCTGTCTCATACCGTCTGTCTCAGTCCGTCTGTCTCGGTCCGTCTGTCTCAGACCGTCTGTCTCCGACCGTCAGTCTCAGGCCGTCTGTCTCAGTCCGTCAGTCTCGGTCCGTCTGTCTCAGACCGCCTGTCTCAGACCGTCTGTCTCAGGCCGTCTGTCTCAGACCACCTGTCTCAGACGGTCTGTCTCAGATTGTCTGTCTCAGAACGTCTGTCTCAGTCCGTCTGTCTCAGTCCGTCAGTCTCCGTCCGTCTGTCTCAGACCGTCTGTCTCAGATCAACAGTCTCAGTCCGTCTGTCTCAGACCGTCTGTCTCAGTCCGTCAGTCTCAGACCGTCTGTTTCAGGTCGTCTGTCCCTGTCCGTCTGTCTCAGTCCGTCTGTGCCTGTCCGTCTGTCTCAGATCGTCTGTCACAGTCCGTCTGTCTCAGTCCGTCTGTCTCAGACCGCCTGTCTCAGACCGTCTGTCTCAGGCCGTCTGTCTCAGACCGCCTGTCTCATACCGTCTGTCTCAGTCCGTCTGTCTCGGTCCGTCTGTCTCAGACCGTCTGTCTCCGACCGTCAGTCTCAGGCCGTCTGTCTCAGTCCGTCAGTCTCGGTCCGTCTGTCTCAGACCGCCTGTCTCAGACCGTCTGTCTCAGACCGTCTGTCTCAGATCAACAGTCTCAGTCCGTCTGTCTCAGACCGTCTGTCTCAGTCCGTCTGTCTCAGTCCGTCAGTCTCGGTCCGTCTGTCTCAGTCCGTCTGTCTCAGACCGTCTGTCTCAGATCAACAGTCTCAGTCCGTCTGTCTCAGACCGTCTGTCTCAGTCCGTCTGTCTCAGTCCGTCAGTCTCGGTCCGTCTGTCTCAGACCGCCTGTCTCAGACCGTCTGTCTCAGGCCGTCTGTCTCAGACCGCCTGTCTCATACCGTCTGTCTCAGGTCGTCTGTCCCTGTCCGTCTGACTCGGACCGTCTGTCTCAGTCCGTCTGTCTCAGTCCGTCTGTCTCAGACCACCTGTCTCAGACCACCTGTCTCGGACGGTCTGTCTCAGATCGTCTGTCTCAGACCGTCTGTCTCAGTCCGTCTGTCTCGGTCCGTCTGTCTCAGACCGTCTGTCTCCGACCGTCAGTCTCAGGCGGTCTGTCTCAGATCAACAGTCTCAGTCCGTCTGTCTCAGACCGTCTGTCTCAGTCCGTCTGTCTCAGTCCGTCAATCTCGGTCCGTCTGTCTCAGACCGCCTGTCTCAGACCGTCTGTCTCAGGCCGTCTGTCTCAGACCGCCTGTCTCATACCGTCTGTCTCAGTCCGTCTGTCTCGGTCCGTCTGTCTCAGACCGTCTGTCTCCGACCGTCAGTCTCAGGCCGTCTGTCTCAGTCCGTCAGTCTCGGTCCGTCTGTCTCAGACCGCCTGTCTCAGACCGTCTGTCTCAGGCCGTCTGTCTCAGACCACCTGTCTCAGACGGTCTGTCTCAGATTGTCTGTCTCAGAACGTCTGTCTCAGTCCGTCTGTCTCAGTCCGTCAGTCTCCGTCCGTCTGTCTCAGACCGTCTGTCTCAGATCAACAGTCTCAGTCCGTCTGTCTCAGACCGTCTGTCTCAGTCCGTCAGTCTCAGACCGTCTGTTTCAGGTCGTCTGTCCCTGTCCGTCTGTCTCAGTCCGTCTGTGCCTGTCCGTCTGTCTCAGATCGTCTGTCACAGTCCGTCTGTCTCAGTCCGTCTGTCTCAGACCGCCTGTCTCAGACCGTCTGTCTCAGGCCGTCTGTCTCAGACCGCCTGTCTCATACCGTCTGTCTCAGTCCGTCTGTCTCGGTCCGTCTGTCTCAGACCGTCTGTCTCCGACCGTCAGTCTCAGGCCGTCTGTCTCAGTCCGTCAGTCTCGGTCCGTCTGTCTCAGACCGCCTGTCTCAGACCGTCTGTCTCAGACCGTCTGTCTCAGATCAACAGTCTCAGTCCGTCTGTCTCAGACCGTCTGTCTCAGTCCGTCTGTCTCAGTCCGTCAGTCTCGGTCCGTCTGTCTCAGTCCGTCTGTCTCAGACCGTCTGTCTCAGATCAACAGTCTCAGTCCGTCTGTCTCAGACCGTCTGTCTCAGTCCGTCTGTCTCAGTCCGTCAGTCTCGGTCCGTCTGTCTCAGACCGCCTGTCTCAGACCGTCTGTCTCAGGCCGTCTGTCTCAGACCGCCTGTCTCATACCGTCTGTCTCAGGTCGTCTGTCCCTGTCCGTCTGACTCGGACCGTCTGTCTCAGTCCGTCTGTCTCAGTCCGTCTGTCTCAGACCACCTGTCTCAGACCACCTGTCTCGGACGGTCTGTCTCAGATCGTCTGTCTCAGACCGTCTGTCTCAGTCCGTCTGTCTCGGTCCGTCTGTCTCAGACCGTCTGTCTCCGACCGTCAGTCTCAGGCCGTCTGTCTCAGTCCGTCAGTCTCGGTCCGTCTGTCTCAGACCGCCTGTCTCAGACCGTCTGTCTCAGGCCGTCTGTCTCAGACCACCTGTCTCAGACGGTCTGTCTCAGATTGTCTGTCTCAGAACGTCTGTCTCAGTCCGTCTGTCTCAGTCCGTCAGTCTCCGTCCGTCTGTCTCAGACCGTCTGTCTCAGTCCGTCTGTCTCAGTCCGTCAGTCTCAGACCGTCTGTTTCAGGTCGTCTGTCCCTGTCCGTCTGTCTCAGTCCGTCTGTGCCTGTCCGTCTGTCTCAGATCGTCTGTCACAGTCCGTCTGTCTCAGTCCGTCTGTCTCACACCGCCTGTCGCAGACTGTCTGTCTCAGACCGTCTGTCTCAGACCGTCTGTTTCAGACTGTCTGTCTGAGATCGTCCGTGTCAGACCGTCTGTCTCAGACCGTCCGTCTCCATCCGCCTGCCGCTATCCGGCAGCGTCTGTTCGCCTGTCCCTGTCCGTCAGTCTCCGTCCGTCTGTCTCAGACCGCCTGTCTCAGTCCGTCTGTCCTAGACCACCTGTCTCAGACCGTCTGTCTCAGATCAATAGTCTCAGTCCGTCTGTCTCAGACCGTCTGTCTCAGTCCGTCTGTCTCAGTCCGTCTGTCTCAGGCCGTCTGTCTCAGACCACCTGTCTCAGACGGCCTGTCTCAGATTGTCTGTCTCAGAACGTCTGTCTCAGTCCGTCTGTCTCCGTCCGTCAGTCTCCGTCCGTCTGTCTCAGACCGTCTGTCTCAGTCCGTCTGTCTCAGTCCATCAGTCTCCGTCCGATTGTCTTAGACCGCCTGTCTCAGACCGTCTGTCTCAGGCCGCCTGTCTCAGACCGTCTGTCTCAGACCGTCTGTCTCAGGCCGTCTGTCTCAGACCATCAGTCTCAGTCCGTCTGTCTCAGTCCGTCTGTCCTAGACCGCCTGTCTCAGACCGTCTGTCTCAGGTCGTCTGTCCCTGTCCGCTGTCTCGGACCATCTGTCTCAGTCCGTCTGTCTCAGTCCGTCTGTCCTAGACCGCCTGTCTCAGACCGTCTGTCTCAGGTCGTCTGTCCCTGTCCGCTGTCTCGGACCATCTGTCTCAGTCCGTCTGTCTCAGTCCGTCTGTCTCAGACCGCCTGTCAGACACCGTCTGTCTCAGGCCGTCTGTGCCTGTCCATCTGTCTCAGATCGTCTGTCTCAGACCGTCTGTCTGAGATCGTCCGTCTCAGACCGTCTGTCTCAGACCGTCCGTCTCAATCCGCCTGCCGCTATCGGGCAGCGTCTCTTCGCCTGTCCCTGTCCGTCAGTCTCAGGCCGTCTGTCTCAGACCGTCTGTCTCAGACCGTCTGTCTCAGACCGTCAGTCTCAGACCGTCTGTTTCAGACTGTCTGTCTGAGATCGTCCGTCTCAGACCGTCTGTCTCAGACCGTCCGTCTCCATCCGCCTGCCGCTATCCGGCAGCGTCTGTTCGCCTGTCCCTGTCCGTCAGTCTCAGTCCGTCAGTCTCAGTCAGTCTGTCGCAGTCCGTCTGTCTCAGACCGTCTGTCTCAGTCCGTCTGTCTCAGTCCGTCAGTCTCCGTCCGTCTGTCTCAGACCGCCTGTCTCAGACCGTCTGTCTCAGGCCGTCTGTCTCAGACCACCTGTCTCAGACGGTCTGTCTCAGATTGTCTGTCTCAGACCGTCTGTCTCAGAACGTCTGTCTCAGTCCGTCTGTCTCAGTCCGTCAGTCTCCGTCCGTCTGTCTCAGACCGTCTGTCTCAGTCCGTCTGAGTCAGTCCGTCAGTCTCCGTCCGTCTGTCTCAGACCGCCTGTCTCAGACCGTCTGTCTCAGGCCGTCTGTCTCAGACCATCAGTCTCAGTCCGTCTGTCTCAGTCCGTCTGTCCTAGACCGCCTGCCTCAG
The DNA here is from genome assembly GCA_947623535.1 of Coelioxys conoideus. Classification (NCBI taxonomy): domain Eukaryota; kingdom Metazoa; phylum Arthropoda; class Insecta; order Hymenoptera; family Megachilidae; genus Coelioxys; species Coelioxys conoideus. The sequence goes on from OX392451.1 coordinate 14,057,734, forward strand.
ACCGTCTGTCTCAGGTCGTCTGTCCCTATCCGCTGTCTCGGACCATCTGTCTCAGTCCGTCTGTCTCAGTCCGTCTGTCTCAGTCCGTCATTCTCCGTCCGTCTGTCTCAGACCGCCTGTCTCAGACCGTCTGTCTCAGGCCGTCTGTCTCAGACCACCTGTATCAGACGGTCTGTCTCAGATTGTCTGTCTCAGAACGTCTGTCTCAGTCCGTCTGTCTCAGTCCGTCAGTCTCCGTCCGTCTGTCTCAGACCGTCTGTCTCAGTCCGTCTGTCTCAGTCCGTCAGTCTCAGACCGTCTGTTTCAGGTCGTCTGTCCCTGTCCGTCTGTCTCAGTCCGTCTGTGCCTGTCCGTCTGTCTCAGATCGTCTGTCACAGTCCGTCTGTCTCAGTCCGTCTGTCTCACACCGCCTGTCGCAGACTGTCTGTCTCAGACCGTCTGTCTCAGACCGTCTGTCTCAGACCGTCTGTTTCAGACTGTCTGTCTGAGATCGTCCGTGTCAGACCGTCTGTCTCAGACCGTCCGTCTCCATCCGCCTGCCGCTATCCGGCAGCGTCTGTTCGCCTGTCCCTGTCCGTCAGTCTCCGTCCGTCTGTCTCAGACCGCCTGTCTCAGTCCGTCTGTCCTAGACCACCTGTCTCAGACCGTCTGTCTCAGATCAATAGTCTCAGTCCGTCTGTCTCAGACCGTCTGTCTCAGTCCGTCTGTCTCAGTCCGTCTGTCTCAGGCCGTCTGTCTCAGACCACCTGTCTCAGACGGCCTGTCTCAAATTGTCTGTCTCAGAACGTCTGTCTCAGTCCGTCTGTCTCCGTCCGTCAGTCTCCGTCCGTCTGTCTCAGACCGTCTGTCTCAGTCCGTCTGTCTCAGTCCATCAGTCTCCGTCCGATTGTCTTAGACCGCCTGTCTCAGACCGTCTGTCTCAGGCCGCCTGTCTCAGACCGTCTGTCTCAGTCCGTCTGTCTCACACCGCCTGTCGCAGACGGTCTGCCTCAGACCGTCTGTCTCAGACCGTCTGTCTCAGAACGTCTGTCTCAGTCCGTCTGTCTCAGTCCGTCAGTCTCCGTCCGTCTGTCTCAGACCGTCTGTCTCAGTCCGTCTGAGTCAGTCCGTCAGTCTCCGTCCATCTGTCTCAGACCGCCTGTCTCAGACCGTCTGTCTCAGGCCGTCTGTCTCAGACCATCAGTCTCAGTCCGTCTGTCCCTGTCCGTCTGTCCTAGACCGCCTGTCTCAGACCGTCTGTCTCAGGTCGTCTGTCCCTGTCCGCTGTCTCGGACCATCTGTCTCAGTCCGTCTGTCTCAGTCCGTCTGTCCTAGACCGCCTGTCTCAGACCGTCTGTCTCAGGTCGTCTGTCCCTGTCCGCTGTCTCGGACCATCTGTCTCAGTCCGTCTGTCTCAGCCCGTCTGTCTCAGACCGCCTGTCAGACACCGTCTGTCTCAGGCCGTCTGTGCCTGTCCATCTGTCTCAGATCGTCTGTCTCAGACCGTCTGTCTGAGATCGTCCGTCTCAGACCGTCTGTCTCAGACCGTCCGTCTCAATCCGCCTGCCGCTATCGGGCAGCGTCTCTTCGCCTGTCCCTGTCCGTCAGTCTCAGGCCGTCTGTCTCAGACCGTCTGTCTCAGACCGTCTGTCTCAGACCGTCAGTCTCAGACCGTCTGTTTCAGACTGTCTGTCTGAGATCGTCCGTCTCAGACCGTCTGTCTCAGACCGTCCGTCTCCATCCGCCTGCCGCTATCCGGCAGCGTCTGTTCGCCTGTCCCTGTCCGTCAGTCTCAGTCCGTCAGTCTCAGTCAGTCTGTCGCAGTCCGTCTGTCTCAGACCGTCTGTCTCAGTCCGTCTGTCTCAGTCCGTCAGTCTCCGTCCGTCTGTCTCAGACCGCCTGTCTCAGACCGTCTGTCTCAGGCCGTCTGTCTCAGACCACCTGTCTCAGACGGTCTGTCTCAGATTGTCTGTCTCAGACCGTCTGTCTCAGAACGTCTGTCTCAGTCCGTCTGTCTCAGTCCGTCAGTCTCCGTCCGTCTGTCTCAGACCGTCTGTCTCAGTCCGTCTGAGTCAGTCCGTCAGTCTCCGTCCGTCTGTCTCAGACCGCCTGTCTCCGACCGTCTGTCTCAGGCCGTCTGTCTCAGACCATCAGTCTCAGTCCGTCTGTCTCAGTCCGTCTGTCCTAGACCGCCTGTCTCAGACCGTCTGTCTCAGGTCGTCTGTCCCTATCCGCTGTCTCGGACCATCTGTCTCAGTCCGTCTGTCTCAGTCCGTCTGTCTCAGACCGCCTGTCAGACACCGTCTGTCTCAGGCCGTCTGTGCCTGTCCGTCTGTCTCAGATCGTCTGTCTCAGACCGTCTGTCTGAGATCGTCCGTCTCAGACCGTCTGTCTCAGACCGTCCGTCTCAATCCGCCTGCCGCTATCGGGCAGCGTCTCTTCGCCTGTCCCTGTCCGTCAGTCTCAGTCCGTCTGTCTCACACCGCCTGTCGCAGACCGTCTGTCTCAGGCCGTATGTGCCTGTCCGTCTGTCTCAGGTCATCTGTCTCAGTCCGACTGTTTCAGTCCGTCTGTCTCCGTCCGTCTGTCTCAGACCGCCTGTCTCATTCCGTCTGTCTCAGACCGCCTGTCTAAGACCGTCAGTCTCAGTCCGTCTGTCTCAGACCGCCTGTCTAAGACCGTCTGTCTCAGGCCGTCTGTCTCAGACCACCTGTCTCAGACGGTCTGTCTCAGACGGTCTGTCTCAGATTTTCTGTCTGAGATCGTCCGTGTCAGACCGTCTGTCTCAGACCGTCCGTCTCCATCCGCCTGCCGCTATCCGGCAACGTCTGTTCGCCTGTCCCTGTCCGTCAGTCTCAGTCCGTCAGTCTCAGTCAGTCTGTCTCAGTCCGTCTGTCTCAGACCGTCTGTCTCAGATCAACAGTCTCAGTCCGTCTGTCTCAGACCGTCTGTCTCAGTCCGTCTGTCTCAGTCCGTCAGTCTCCGTCCGTCTGTCTCAGACCGCCTGTCTCAGACCGTCTGTCTCAGGCCGTCTGTCTCAGACCACCTGTCTCAGACGGTCTGTCTCAGATTGTCTGTCTCAGATCGTCTGTCTCAGACCGTCTGTCTCAGAACGTCTGTCTCAGTCCGTCTGTCTCAGTCCGTCAGTCTCCGTCCGTCTGTCTCAGACCGTCTGTCTCAGTCCGTCTGTCTCAGTCCGTCAGTCTCCGTCCGTCTGTCTCAGACCGCCTGTCTCAGACCGTCTGTCTCAGGCCGTCTGTCTCAGACCACCTGTCTCAGACGGTCTGTCTGAGATTGTCTGTCTCAGACCGTTTGTCTCAGACCGTGTGTCTCAGACCGTCTGTCTCAGAACGTCTGTCTCCGTCCGTCTGTCTAAGTCCGTCAGTCTCCGTCCGTCTGTCTCAGACCGCCTGTCTCAGACCGTCTGTCTCAGGCCGTCTGTCCTAGACCGCCTGTCTCAGACCGTCTGTCTCAGGTCGTCTGTCCCTGTCCGCTGTCTCGGACCATCTGTCTCAGTCCGTCTGTCTCAGTCCGTCTGTCTCAGACCGCCTGTCAGACACCGCCTGTCCCAGGCCGTCTGTGCCTGTCCGTCTGTCTCAGATCGTCTGTCTCAGACCGTCTGTCTGAGATCGTCCGTCTCAGACCGTCTGTCTCAGACCGTCTGTCTGAGATCGTCCGTCTCAGACCGTCTGTCTCAGGCCGTCTGTCTCAGACCACCTGTCTCAGACGGTCTGTCTCAGATTGTCTGTCACAGACCGTCTGTCTCAGAACGTCTGTCTCAGTCCGTCTGTCTCAGTCCGTCAGTCTCCGTCCGTCTGTCTCAGACCGTCTGTCTCAGTCCGTCTGTCTCAGACCGTCAGTCTCCGTCCGTCTGTTTCAGACCGCCTGTCTCAGACCGTCTGTCTCAGGCCGTCTGTCTCAGACCACCTGTCTCAGACGGTCTGTCTCAGATTGTCTGTCTCAGACCGTCTGTCTCAGACCGTCTGTCTCAGACCGTCTGTCTCAGACCGTCTGTCTCAGACCGTCTGTTTCAGGTCGTCTGTCCCTGTCCGTCTGTCTCGGTCCGTCTGTGCCTGTCCGTCTGTCTCAGATCGTCTGTCACAGTCCGTCTGTCTCAGTCCGTCTGTCTCACACCGCCTGTCGCAGACCGTCTGTCTCAGGCCGTCTGTGCCTGTCCGTCTGTCTCAGGTCATCTGTCTCAGTCCGACTGTCTCAGTCCGTCTGTCTCCGTCCGTCTGTCTCAGACCGCCTGTCTCAGTCCGTCTGTCCTAGACCACCTGTCTCAGACCATCTGTTTCAGACCATCAGTCTCAGTCCGTCTGTCTCAGTCTGTCTGTCTCAGTCCGTCTGTCTCAGACCGCCTGTCTAAGACCGTCTGTCTCAGGCCGTCTGTCTCAGACCACCTGTCTCAGACGGTCTGTCTCAGACGGTCTGTCTCAGATTGTCTGTCTCAGACCGTCTGTGTCAGACCGTCTGTCTCAGACCGTCTGTCTCAGACCGTCTGTCTCAGGCCGTCTGTCTCAGACCGTCTGTCTCAGACCGTCTGTCTCAGACCGTCTGTCTCAGACCGTCTGTTTCAGACTGTCTGTCTCAGACCGCCTGTCTCAGACCGTCTGTCTCAGGCCGTCTGTCTCAGACCACCTGTCTCAGACGGTCTGTCTCAGATTATCTGTCTCAGACCGTCTGTCTCAGACCGTCTGCCTCAGACCACCTGTCTCAGACGGTCTGTCTGAGATTGTCTGTCTCAGACCGTTTGTCTCAGACCGTGTGTCTCAGACCGTCTTTCTCAGAACGTCTGTCTCAGTCCGTCTGTCTAAGTCCGTCAGTCTCCGTCCGTCTGTCTCAGACCGCCTGTCTCAGACCGTCTGTCTCAGGCCGTCTGTCCTAGACCGCCTGTCTCAGACCGTCTGTCTCAGGTCGTCTGTCCCTGTCCGCGGTCTCGGACCATCTGTCTCAGTCCGTCTGTCTCAGACCGCCTGTCAGACACCGCCTGTCTCAGGCCGTCTGTGCCTGTCCGTCTGTCTCAGATCGTCTGTCTCAGACCGTCTGTCTGAGATCGTCCGTCTCAGACCGTGTGTCTCAGACCGTCTGTCTGAGATCGTCCGTCTCAGACCGTCTGTCTCAGGCCGTCTGTCTCAGAACGTCTGTCTCAGTCCGTCTGTCTCAGTCCGTCAGTCTCCGTCCGTCTGTCTCAGACCGTCTGTCTCAGTCCGTCTGTCTCAGACCGTCAGTCTCCGTCCGTCTGTCTCAGACCGCCTGTCTCAGACCGTCTGTCTCAGGCCGTCTGTCTCAGACCACCTGTCTCAGACGGTCTGTCTCAGACCGTCTGTCTCAGACCGTCTGTCTCAGACCGTCTGTTTCAGGTCGTCTGTCCCTGTCCGTCTGTCTCGGTCCGTCTGTGCCTGTCCGTCTGTCTCAGATCGTCTGTCACAGTCCGTCTGTCTCAGTCCGTCTGTCTCACACCGCCTGTCGCAGACCGTCTGTCTCAGGCCGTCTGTGCCTGTCCGTCTGTCTCAGATCGTCTGTCTCAGACCGTCTGTCTGAGATCGTCCGTCTCAGACCGTCTGTCTCAGAACGTCTGTCTCAGTCCGTCTGTCTCAGTCCGTCAGTCTCCGTCCGTCTGTCTCAGACCGTCTGTCTCAGTCCGTCTGTCTCAGACCGTCAGTCTCCGTCCGTCTGTCTCAGACCGCCTGTCTCAGACCGTCTGTCTCAGGCCGTCTGTCTCAGACCACCTGTCTCAGACGGTCTGTCTCAGATTGTCTGTCTCAGACCGTCTGTCTCAGACCGTCTGTCTCAGACCGTCTGTCTCAGACCGTCTGTCTCAGACCGTCTGTTTCAGGTCGTCTGTCCCTGTCCGTCTGTCTCGGTCCGTCTGTGCCTGTCCGTCTGTCTCAGATCGTCTGTCACAGTCCGTCTGTCTCAGTCCGTCTGTCTCACACCGCCTGTCGCAGACCGTCTGTCTCAGGCCGTCTGTGCCTGTCCGTCTGTCTCAGGTCATCTGTCTCAGTCCGACTGTCTCAGTCCGTCTGTCTCCGTCCGTCTGTCTCAGACCGCCTGTCTCAGTCCGTCTGTCCTAGACCACCTGTCTCAGACCATCTGTTTCAGACCATCAGTCTCAGTCCGTCTGTCTCAGTCTGTCTGTCTCAGTCCGTCTGTCTCAGACCGCCTGTCTAAGACCGTCTGTCTCAGGCCGTCTGTCTCAGACCACCTGTCTCAGACGGTCTGTCTCAGACGGTCTGTCTCAGATTGTCTGTCTCAGACCGTCTGTGTCAGACCGTCTGTCTCAGACCGTCTGTCTCAGACCGTCTGTCTCAGGCCGTCTGTCTCAGACCGTCTGTCTCAGACCGTCTGTCTCAGACCGTCTGTCTCAGACCGTCTGTTTCAGACTGTCTGTCTCAGACCGCCTGTCTCAGACCGTCTGTCTCAGGCCGTCTGTCTCAGACCACCTGTCTCAGACGGTCTGTCTCAGATTATCTGTCTCAGACCGTCTGTCTCAGACCGTCTGCCTCAGACCACCTGTCTCAGACGGTCTGTCTGAGATTGTCTGTCTCAGACCGTTTGTCTCAGACCGTGTGTCTCAGACCGTCTGTCTCAGAACGTCTGTCTCAGTCCGTCTGTCTAAGTCCGTCAGTCTCCGTCCGTCTGTCTCAGACCGCCTGTCTCAGACCGTCTGTCTCAGGCCGTCTGTCCTAGACCGCCTGTCTCAGACCGTCTGTCTCAGGTCGTCTGTCCCTGTCCGCGGTCTCGGACCATCTGTCTCAGTCCGTCTGTCTCAGTCCGTCTGTCTCAGACCGCCTGTCAGACACCGTCTGTCTCAGGCCGTCTGTGCCTGTCCGTCTGTCTCAGATCGTCTGTCTCAGACCGTCTGTCTGAGATGGTCCGTCTCAGACCGTGTGTTTCAGACCGTCTGTCTGAGATCGTCCGCCTCAGACCGTCTGTCTCAGGCCGTCTGTCTCAGAACGTCTGTCTCAGTCCGTCTGTCTCAGTCCGTCAGTCTCCGTCCGTCTGTCTCAGACCGTCTGTCTCAGTCCGTCTGTCTCAGACCGTCAGTCTCAGACCGCCTGTCTCAGACCGTCTGTCTCAGGCCGTCTGTCTCAGACCACCTGTCTCAGACGGTCTGTCTCAGACCGTCTGTCTCAGACCGTCTGTCTCAGACCGTCTGTTTCAGGTCGTCTGTCCCTGTCCGTCTGTCTCGGTCCGTCTGTGCCTGTCCGTCTGTCTCAGATCGTCTGTCACAGTCCGTCTGTCTCAGTCCGTCTGTCTCACACCGCCTGTCGCAGACCGTCTGTCTCAGGCCGTCTGTGCCTGTCCGTCTGTCTCAGGTCATCTGTCTCAGTCCGACTGTCTCAGTCCGTCTGTCTCCGTCCGTCTGTCTCAGACCGCCTGTCTCAGTCCGTCTGTCCTAGACCACCTGTCTCAGACCATCTGTTTCAGACCATCAGTCTCAGTCCGTCTGTCTCAGTCTGTCTGTCTCAGTCCGTCTGTCTCAGACCGCCTGTCTAAGACCGTCTGTCTCAGGCCGTCTGTCTCAGACCACCTGTCTCAGACGGTCTGTCTCAGACGGTCTGTCTCAGATTGTCTGTCTCAGACCGTCTGTCTCAGACCGTCTGTCTCAGACCGTCTGTCTCAGACCGTCTGTCTCAGACCGTCTGTCTCAGACCGTCTGTCTCAGACCGTCTGTCTCAGACCGTCTGTCTCAGACCGTCTGTCTCAGACCGTCTGTCTCAGACCGTCTGTTTCAGACTGTCTGTCTGAGATCGTCCGTCTCAGACCGTCTGTCTCAGACCGTCCGTCTCCATCCGCCTGCCGCTATCCGGCAGCGTCTGTTCGCCTGTCCCTGTCCGTCAGTCTCAGTCAGTCTGTCTCAGTCCGTCTGTCTCAGACTGTCTGTCTGAGATCGTCCGTCTCAGACCGTCTGTCTCAGACCGTCCGTCTCCATCCGCCTGCCGCTATCCGGCAGCGTCTGTTCGCCTGTCCCTGTCCGTCAGTCTCAGTCCGTCAGTCTCAGTCAGTCTGTCTCAGTCCGTCTGTCTCAGACCGTCTGTCTCAGATCAACAGTCTCAGTCCGTCAGTCTCAGACCGTCTGACTCAGTCCGTCTGTCTCAGTCCGTCAGTCTCCGTCCGTCTGTCTCAGACCGCCTGTCTCAGACCGTCTGTCTCAGGCCGTCTGTCTCCGACCACCTGTCTCAGTCCGTCAGTCTCAGACCGTCTGACTCAGTCCGTCTGTCTCAGTCCGTCAGTCTCCGTCCGTCTGTCTCAGACCGCCTGTCTCAGACCGTCTGTCTCAGGCCGTCTGTCTCAGACCACCTGTCTCAGACGGTCTGTCTCAGATTGTCTGTCTCAGACCGTCTGTCTCAGACCGTCTGCCTCAGACCACCTGTCTCAGACGGTCTGTCTGAGATTGTCTGTCTCAGACCGTTTGTCTCAGACCGTGTGTCTCAGACCGTCTGTCTCAGAACGTCTGTCTCAGTCCGTCTGTCTAAGTCCGTCAGTCTCCGTCCGTCTGTCTCAGACCGCCTGTCTCAGACCGTCTGTCTCAGGCCGTCTGTCCTAGACCGCCTGTCTCAGACCGTCTGTCTCAGGTCGTCTGTCCCTGTCCGCTGTCTCGGACCATCTGTCTCAGTCCGTCTGTCTCAGTCCGTCTGTCTCAGACCGCCTGTCAGACACCGCCTGTCTCAGGCCGTCTGTGCCTGTCCGTCTGTCTCAGATCGTCTGTCTCAGACCGTCTGTCTGAGATCGTCCGTCTCAGACCGTCTGTCTCAGACCGTCTGTCTGAGATCGTCCGTCTCAGACCGTCTGTCTCAGTCCGTCAGTCTCCGTCCGTCTGTCTCAGACCGTCTGTCTCAGTCCGTCTGTCTCAGTCCGTCAGTCTCAGACCGTCTGTTTCAGGTCGTCTGTCCCTGTCCGTCTGTCTCAGTCCGTCTGTGCCTGTCCGTCTGTCTCAGATCGTCTGTCACAGTCCGTCTGTCTCAGTCCGTCTGTCTCACACCGCCTGTCGCAGACTGTCTGTCTCAGACCGTCTGTCTCAGACCGTCTGTTTCAGACTGTCTGTCTGAGATCGTCCGTCTCAGACCGCCTGTCTCAGACCGCCCGTCTCCATCCGCCTGCCGCTATCCGGCAGCGTCTGTTCGCCTGTCCCTGTCCGTCAGTCTCCGTCCGTCTGTCTCAGACCGCCTGTCTCAGTCCGTCTGTCCTAGACCACCTGTCTCAGACCATCTGTTTCAGACCATCGGTCTCAGTCCGTCTGTCTCAGTCCGTCTGTCTCAGTAGGTCTGTCTCAGTCCGTCTGTCTCAGACCGCCTGTCTAAGACCGTCTGTCTCAGGCCGTCTGTCTCAGACCACCTGTGTCAGACGGTCTGCCTCAGACCGTCTGTTTCAGACTGTCTGTCTGAGATCGTCCGTGTCAGACCGTCTGTCTCAGACCGTCCGTCTCCATCCGCCTGCCGCTATCCGGCAGCGTCTGTTCGCCTGTCCCTGTCCGTCAGTCTCCGTCCGTCTGTCTCAGACCGCCTGTCTCAGTCCGTCTGTCCTAGACCACCTGTCTCAGACCGTCTGTCTCAGATCAATAGTCTCAGTCCGTCTGTCTCAGACCGTCTGTCTCAGTCCGTCTGTCTCAGACCGTCTGTCTCAGACCGTCTGTCTCAGACCGTCTGTCTCAGACCGTCTGTCTCAGACCGTCTGTCTCAGACCGTCTGTCTCAGACCGTCTGTCTCAGACCGTCTGTCTCAGACCGTCTGTTTCAGGTCGTCTGTCCCTGTCCGTCTGTCTCAGTCCGTCTGTGCCTGTCCGTCTGTCTCAGATCGTCTGTCACAGTCCGTCTGTCTCAGTCCGTCTGTCTCACACCGCCTGTCGCAGACCGTCTGTCTCAGGCCGTCTGTGCCTGTCCGTCTGTCTCAGATCGTCTGTCACAGTCCGTCTGTCTCAGTCCGTCTGTCTCACACCGCCTGTCGCAGACCGTCTGTCTCAGGCCGTCTGTGCCTGTCCGTCTGTCTCAGGTCATCTGTCTCAGTCCGACTGTCTCAGTCCGTCTGTCTCCGTCCGTCTGTCTCCGACCGCCTGTCTCAGACCGTCTGTCTCAGGCCGTCTGTCTCAGACCACCTGTCTCAGACGGTCTGTCTCAGATTGTCTGTCTCAGAACGTCTGTCTCAGTCCGTCTGTCTCAGACCGTCTGTTTCAGACTGTCTGTCTGAGATCGTCCGTCTCAGACCGCCTGTCTCAGACCGTCCGTCTCCATCCGCCTGCCGCTATCCGGCAGCGTCGGTTCGCCTGTCCCTGTCCGTCAGTCTCAGTCCGTCAGTCTCAGTCAGTCTGTCTCAGTCCGTCTGTCTCAGACCGTCTGTCTCAGATCAACAGTCTCAGTCCGTCTGTCTCAGACCGTCTGTCTCAGACCGTCTGTCTCAGTCCGTCTGTCTCAGTCCGTCAGTCTCCGTCCGTCTGTCTCCGACCGCCTGTCTCAGACCGTCTGTCTCAGGCCGTCTGTCTCAGACCACCTGTCTCAGATTGTCTGTCTCAGACCGTCTGTCTCAGACCGTCTGTCTCAGACCGTCTGAGTCAGTCCGTCAGTCTCCGTCCATCTGTCTCAGACCGCCTGTCTCAGACCGTCTGTCTCAGGCCGTCTGTCTCAGACCATCAGTCTCAGTCCGTCTGTCTCAGTCCGTCTGTCCTAGACCGCCTGTCTCAGACCGTCTGTCTCAGACCGTCCGTCTCAATCCGCCTGCCGCTATCGGGCAGCGTCTCTTCGCCTGTCCCTGTCCGTCAGTCTCAGGCCGTCTGTCTCAGACCGTCTGTCTCAGGTCGTCTGTCCCTGTCCGCTGTCTCGGACCATCTGTCTCAGTCCGTCTGTCTCAGTCCGTCTGTCTCAGACCGCCTGTCAGAGACCGTCTGTCTCAGGCCGTCTGTGCCTGTCCGTCTGTCTCAGATCGTCTGTCTCAGTCCGACTGTCTCAGACCTCCTGTCTCAGTCGGCCTATCTCAGACCATCAGTCTCAGTCCGTCTGTCTCAGTCCGTCTGTCCTAGACCGCCTGTCTCATACCGTCTGTCTCAGGTCGTCTGTCCCTGTCCGCCTGACTCGGACCGTCTGTCTCAGTCCGTCTGTCTCAGTCCGTCTGTCTCAGACCACCTGTCTCAGACTACCTGTCTCGGACGGTCTGTCTCAGATCGTCTGTCTCAGACCGTCTGTCTCAGTCCGTCTGTCTCGGTCCGTCTGTCTCAGACCGTCTGTCTCCGACCGTCAGTCTCAGGCCGTCTGTCTCAGACCGTCTGTCTCAGACCGTCTGTATCAGACCGTCTGTCTCAGACCGTCTGTCTCAGGCCGTCTGTGCCTGTCCGTCTGTCTCAGGTTATCTGTCTCAGTCCGACTGTCTCAGTCCGACTGTCTCCGTCCGTCTGTCTCAGACCGCCTGTCTCAGTCCGTCTGTCCTAGACCACCTGTCTCAGACCATCTGTTTCAGACCATCGGTCTCAATCCGTCTGTCTCAGTCAGTCTGTCTCAGTCCGTCTGTCTCAGACCGTCTGTCTCAGATCAACAGTCTCAGTCCGTCTGTCTCAGACCGTCTGTCTCAGTCCGTCTGTCTCAGTCCGTCAGTCTCGGTCCGTCTGTCTCAGACCGCCTGTCTCAGACCGTCTGTCTCAGGCCGTCTGTCTCAGACCGCCTGTCTCATACCGTCTGTCTCAGTCCGTCTGTCTCGGTCCGTCTGTCTCAGACCGTCTGTCTCCGACCGTCAGTCTCAGGCCGTCTGTCTCAGTCCGTCAGTCTCGGTCCGTCTGTCTCAGACCGCCTGTCTCAGACCGTCTGTCTCAGGCCGTCTGTCTCAGACCACCTGTCTCAGACGGTCTGTCTCAGATTGTCTGTCTCAGAACGTCTGTCTCAGTCCGTCTGTCTCAGTCCGTCAGTCTCCGTCCGTCTGTCTCAGACCGTCTGTCTCAGATCAACAGTCTCAGTCCGTCTGTCTCAGACCGTCTGTCTCAGTCCGTCAGTCTCAGACCGTCTGTTTCAGGTCGTCTGTCCCTGTCCGTCTGTCTCAGTCCGTCTGTGCCTGTCCGTCTGTCTCAGATCGTCTGTCACAGTCCGTCTGTCTCAGTCCGTCTGTCTCAGACCGCCTGTCTCAGACCGTCTGTCTCAGGCCGTCTGTCTCAGACCGCCTGTCTCATACCGTCTGTCTCAGTCCGTCTGTCTCGGTCCGTCTGTCTCAGACCGTCTGTCTCCGACCGTCAGTCTCAGGCCGTCTGTCTCAGTCCGTCAGTCTCGGTCCGTCTGTCTCAGACCGCCTGTCTCAGACCGTCTGTCTCAGACCGTCTGTCTCAGATCAACAGTCTCAGTCCGTCTGTCTCAGACCGTCTGTCTCAGTCCGTCTGTCTCAGTCCGTCAGTCTCGGTCCGTCTGTCTCAGTCCGTCTGTCTCAGACCGTCTGTCTCAGATCAACAGTCTCAGTCCGTCTGTCTCAGACCGTCTGTCTCAGTCCGTCTGTCTCAGTCCGTCAGTCTCGGTCCGTCTGTCTCAGACCGCCTGTCTCAGACCGTCTGTCTCAGGCCGTCTGTCTCAGACCGCCTGTCTCATACCGTCTGTCTCAGGTCGTCTGTCCCTGTCCGTCTAACTCGGACCGTCTGTCTCAGTCCGTCTGACTCAGACCACCTGTCTCAGACCACCTGTCTCAGACGGTCTGTCTCAGATCGTCTGTCTCAGACCGTCTGTCTCAGTCCGTCTGTCTCGGTCCGTCTGTCTCAGACCGTCTGTCTCCGACCATCAGTCTCAGGCCGTCTGTCTCAGTCCGTCAGTCTCGGTCCGTCTGTCTCAGACCGCCTGTCTCAGACCGTCTGTCTCAGGCCGTCTGTCTCAGACCACCTGTCTCAGACGGTCTGTCTCAGATTGTCTGTCTCAGAACGTCTGTCTCAGTCCGTCTGTCTCAGTCCGTCAGTCTCCGTCCGTCTGTCTCAGACCGTCTGTCTCAGTCCGTCTGTCTCAGTCCGTCAGTCTCAGACCGTCTGTTTCAGGTCGTCTGTCCCTGTCCGTCTGTCTCAGTCCGTCTGTGCCTGTCCGTCTGTCTCAGATCGTCTGTCACAGTCCGTCTGTCTCAGTCCGTCTGTCTCACACCGCCTGTCGCAGACTGTCTGTCTCAGACCGTCTGTCTCAGACCGTCTGTTTCAGACTGTCTGTCTGAGATCGTCCGTGTCAGACCGTCTGTCTCAGACCGTCCGTCTCCATCCGCCTGCCGCTATCCGGCAGCGTCTGTTCGCCTGTCCCTGTCCGACAGTCTCCGTCCGTCTGTCTCAGACCGCCTGTCTCAGTCCGTCTGTCCTAGACCACCTGTCTCAGACCGTCTGTCTCAGATCAATAGTCTCAGTCCGTCTGTCTCAGACCGTCTGTCTCAGTCCGTCTGTCTCAGTCCGTCTGTCTCAGGCCGTCTGTCTCAGACCACCTGTCTCAGACGGCCTGTCTCAGATTGTCTGTCTCAGAACGTCTGTCTCAGTCCGTCTGTCTCCGTCCGTCAGTCTCCGTCCGTCTGTCTCAGACCGTCTGTCTCAGTCCGTCTGTCTCAGTCCATCAGTCTCCGTCCGATTGTCTTAGACCGCCTGTCTCAGACCGTCTGTCTCAGGCCGCCTGTCTCAGACCGTCTGTCTCAGTCCGTCTGTCTCACACCGCCTGTCGCAGACGGTCTGCCTCAGACCGTCTGTCTCAGACCGTCTGTCTCAGAACGTCTGTCTCAGTCCGTCTGTCTCAGTCCGTCAGTCTCCGTCCGTCTGTCTCAGACCGTCTGTCTCAGTCCGTCTGAGTCAGTCCGTCAGTCTCCGTCCATCTGTCTCAGACCGCCTGTCTCAGACCGTCTGTCTCAGGCCGTCTGTCTCAGACCATCAATCTCAGTCCGTCTGTCTCAGTCCGTCTGTCCTAGACCGCCTGTCTCAGACCGTCTGTCTCAGGTCGTCTGTCCCTGTCCGCTGTCTCGGACCATCTGTCTCAGTCCGTCTGTCTCAGTCCGTCTGTCCTAGACCGCCTGTCTCAGACCGTCTGTCTCAGGTCGTCTGTCCCTGTCCGCTGTCTCGGACCATCTGTCTCAGTCCGTCTGTCTCAGTCCGTCTGTCTCAGACCGCCTGTCAGACACCGTCTGTCTCAGGCCGTCTGTGCCTGTCCATCTGTCTCAGATCGTCTGTCTCAGACCGTCTGTCTGAGATCGTCCGTCTCAGACCGTCTGTCTCAGACCGTCCGTCTCAATCCGCCTGCCGCTATCGGGCAGCGTCTCTTCGCCTGTCCCTGTCCGTCAGTCTCAGGCCGTCTGTCTCAGACCGTCTGTCTCAGACCGTCTGTCTCAGACCGTCAGTCTCAGACCGTCTGTTTCAGACTGTCTGTCTGAGATCGTCCGTCTCAGACCGTCTGTCTCAGACCGTCCGTCTCCATCCGCCTGCCGCTATCCGGCAGCGTCTGTTCGCCTGTCCCTGTCCGTCAGTCTCAGTCCGTCAGTCTCAGTCAGTCTGTCGCAGTCCGTCTGTCTCAGACCGTCTGTCTCAGTCCGTCTGTCTCAGTCCGTCAGTCTCCGTCCGTCTGTCTCAGACCGCCTGTCTCAGACCGTCTGTCTCAGGCCGTCTGTCTCAGACCACCTGTCTCAGACGGTCTGTCTCAGATTGTCTGTCTCAGACCGTCTGTCTCAGAACGTCTGTCTCAGTCCGTCTGTCTCAGTCCGTCAGTCTCCGTCCGACTGTCTCAGACCGTCTGTCTCAGTCCGTCTGAGTCAGTCCGTCAGTCTCCGTCCGTCTGTCTCAGACCGCCTGTCTCAGACCGTCTGTCTCAGGCCGTCTGTCTCAGACCATCAGTCTCAGTCCGTCTGTCTCAGTCCGTCTGTCCTAGACCGCCTGTCTCAGACCGTCTGTCTCAGGTCGTCTGTCCCTATCCGCTGTCTCGGACCATCTGTCTCAGTCCGTCTGTCTCAGTCCGTCTGTCTCAGACCGCCTGTCAGACACCGTCTGTCTCAGGCCGTCTGTGCCTGTCCGTCTGTCTCAGATCGTCTGTCTCAGACCGTCTGTCTGAGATCGTCCGTCTCAGACCGTCTGTCTCAGACCGTCCGTCTCAATCCGCCTGCCGCTATCGGGCAGCGTCTCTTCGCCTGTCCCTGTCCGTCAGTCTCAGTCCGTCTGTCTCACACCGCCTGTCGCAGACCGTCTGTCTCAGGCCGTATGTGCCTGTCCGTCTGTCTCAGGTCATCTGTCTCAGTCCGACTGTTTCAGTCCGTCTGTCTCCGTCCGTCTGTCTCAGACCGCCTGTCTCAGTCCGTCTGTCATAGACCACCTGTCTCAGACCATCTGTTTCAGACCATCAGTCTCAGTCCGTCTGTCTCAGTCCGTCAGTCTCATTCCGTCTGTCTCAGACCGCCTGTCTAAGACCGTCAGTCTCAGTCCGTCTGTCTCAGACCGCCTGTCTAAGACCGTCTGTCTCAGGCCGTCTGTCTCAGACCACCTGTCTCAGACGGTCTGTCTCAGACGGTCTGTCTCAGATTTTCTGTCTGAGATCGTCCGTGTCAGACCGTCTGTCTCAGACCGTCCGTCTCCATCCGCCTGCCGCTATCCGGCAACGTCTGTTCGCCTGTCCCTGTCCGTTAGTCTCAGTCCGTCAGTCTCAGTCAGTCTGTCTCAGTCCGTCTGTCTCAGACCGTCTGTCTCAGATCAACAGTCTCAGTCCGTCTGTCTCAGACCGTCTGTCTCAGTCCGTCTGTCTCAGTCCGTCAGTCTCCGTCCGTCTGTCTCAGACCGCCTGTCTCAGACCGTCTGTCTCAGGCCGTCTGTCTCAGACCACCTGTCTCAGACGGTCTGTCTCAGATTGTCTGTCTCAGATCGTCTCTCTCAGACCGTCTGTCTCAGAACGTCTGTCTCAGTCCGTCTGTCTCAGTCCGTCAGTCTCCGTCCGTCTGTCTCAGACCGTCTGTCTCAGTCCGTCTGTCTCAGTCCGTCAGTCTCCGTCCGTCTGTCTCAGACCGCCTGTCTCAGACCGTCTGTCTCAGGCCGTCTGTCTCAGACCACCTGTCTCAGACGGTCTGTCTGAGATTGTCTGTCTCAGACCGTTTGTCTCAGACCGTGTGTCTCAGACCGTCTGTCTCAGAACGTCTGTCTCAGTCCGTCTGTCTAAGTCCGTCAGTCTCCGTCCGTCTGTCTCAGACCGCCTGTCTCAGACCGTCTGTCTCAGGCCGTCTGTCCTAGACCGCCTGTCTCAGACCGTTTGTCTCAGGTCGTCTGTCCCTGTCCGCTGTCTCGGACCATCTGTCTCAGTCCGTCTGTCTCAGTCCGTCTGTCTCAGACCGCCTGTCAGACACCGCCTGTCTCAGGCCGTCTGTGCCTGTCCGTCTGTCTCAGATCGTCTGTCTCAGACCGTCTGTCTGAGATCGTCCGTCTCAGACCGTCTGTCTCAGACCGTCTCAGACCGTCTGTCTCAGGCCGTCTGTCTCAGACCACCTGTCTCAGACGGTCTGTCTCAGATTGTCTGTCACAGACCGTCTGTCTCAGAACGTCTGTCTCAGTCCGTCTGTCTCAGTCCGTCAGTCTCCGTCCGTCTGTCTCAGACCGTCTGTCTCAGTCCGTCTGTCTCAGACCGTCAGTCTCCGTCCGTCTGTCTCAGACCGCCTGTCTCAGACCGTCTGACTCAGGCCGTCTGTCTCAGACCACCTGTCTCAGACGGTCTGTCTCAGATTGTCTGTCTCAGACCGTCTGTCTCAGACCGTCTGTCTCAGACCGTCTGTCTCAGACCGTCTGTCTCAGACCGTCTGTTTCAGGTCGTCTGTCCCTGTCCGTCTGTCTCGGTCCGTCTGTGCCTGTCCGTCTGTCTCAGATCGTCTGTCACAGTCCGTCTGTCTCAGTCCGTCTGTCTCACACCGCCTGTCGCAGACCGTCTGTCTCAGGCCGTCTGTGCCTGTCCGTCTGTCTCAGGTCATCTGTCTCAGTCCGACTGTCTCAGTCCGTCTGTCTCCGTCCGTCTGTCTCAGACCGCCTGTCTCAGTCCGTCTGTCCTAGACCACCTGTCTCAGACCATCTGTTTCAGACCATCAGTCTCAGTCCGTCTGTCTCAGTCTGTCTGTCTCAGTCCGTCTGTCTCAGACCGCCTGTCTAAGACCGTCTGTCTCAGGCCGTCTGTCTCAGACCACCTGTCTCAGACGGTCTGTCTCAGACGGTCTGTCTCAGATTGTCTGTCTCAGACCGTCTGTGTCAGACCGTCTGTCTCAGACCGTCTGTCTCAGACCGTCTGTCTCAGGCCGTCTGTCTCAGACCGTCTGTCTCAGACCGTCTGTCTCAGACCGTCTGTCTCAGACCGTCTGTTTCAGACTGTCTGTCTCAGACCGCCTGTCTCAGACCGTCTGTCTCAGGCCGTCTGTCTCAGACCACCTGTCTCAGACGGTCTGTCTCAGATTGTCTGTCTCAGACCGTCTGTCTCAGACCGTCTGCCTCAGACCACCTGTCTCAGACGGTCTGTCTGAGATTGTCTGTCTCAGACCGTTTGTCTCAGACCGTGTGTCTCAGACCGTCTGTCTCAGAACGTCTGTCTCAGTCCGTCTGTCTAAGTCCGTCAGTCTCCGTCCGTCTGTCTCAGACCGCCTGTCAGACACCGCCTGTCTCAGGCCGTCTGTGCCTGTCCGTCTGTCTCAGATCGTCTGTCTCAGACCGTCTGTCTGAGATCGTCCGTCTCAGACCGTCTGTCTCAGACCGTCTCAGACCGTCTGTCTCAGGCCGTCTGTCTCAGACCACCTGTCTCAGACGGTCTGTCTCAGATTGTCTGTCACAGACCGTCTGTCTCAGAACGTCTGTCTCAGTCCGTCTGTCTCAGTCCGTCAGTCTCCGTCCGTCTGTCTCAGACCGTCTGTCTCAGTCCGTCTGTCTCAGACCGTCAGTCTCCGTCCGTCTGTCTCAGACCGCCTGTCTCAGACCGTCTGACTCAGGCCGTCTGTCTCAGACCACCTGTCTCAGACGGTCTGTCTCAGATTGTCTGTCTCAGACCGTCTGTCTCAGACCGTCTGTCTCAGACCGTCTGTCTCAGACCGTCTGTCTCAGACCGTCTGTTTCAGGTCGTCTGTCCCTGTCCGTCTGTCTCGGTCCGTCTGTGCCTGTCCGTCTGTCTCAGATCGTCTGTCACAGTCCGTCTGTCTCAGTCCGTCTGTCTCACACCGCCTGTCGCAGACCGTCTGTCTCAGGCCGTCTGTGCCTGTCCGTCTGTCTCAGGTCATCTGTCTCAGTCCGACTGTCTCAGTCCGTCTGTCTCCGTCCGTCTGTCTCAGACCGCCTGTCTCAGTCCGTCTGTCCTAGACCACCTGTCTCAGACCATCTGTTTCAGACCATCAGTCTCAGTCCGTCTGTCTCAGTCTGTCTGTCTCAGTCCGTCTGTCTCAGACCGCCTGTCTAAGACCGTCTGTCTCAGGCCGTCTGTCTCAGACCACCTGTCTCAGACGGTCTGTCTCAGACGGTCTGTCTCAGATTGTCTGTCTCAGACCGTCTGTGTCAGACCGTCTGTCTCAGACCGTCTGTCTCAGACCGTCTGTCTCAGGCCGTCTGTCTCAGACCGTCTGTCTCAGACCGTCTGTCTCAGACCGTCTGTCTCAGACCGTCTGTTTCAGACTGTCTGTCTCAGACCGCCTGTCTCAGACCGTCTGTCTCAGGCCGTCTGTCTCAGACCACCTGTCTCAGACGGTCTGTCTCAGATTGTCTGTCTCAGACCGTCTGTCTCAGACCGTCTGCCTCAGACCACCTGTCTCAGACGGTCTGTCTGAGATTGTCTGTCTCAGACCGTTTGTCTCAGACCGTGTGTCTCAGACCGTCTGTCTCAGAACGTCTGTCTCAGTCCGTCTGTCTAAGTCCGTCAGTCTCCGTCCGTCTGTCTCAGACCGCCTGTCTCAGACCGTCTGTCTCAGGCCGTCTGTCCTAGACCGCCTGTCTCAGACCGTCTGTCTCAGGTCGTCTGTCCCTGTCCGCGGTCTCGGACCATCTGTCTCAGTCCGTCTGTCTCAGTCCGTCTGTCTCAGACCGCCTGTCAGACACCGCCTGTCTCAGGCCGTCTGTGCCTGTCCGTCTGTCTCAGATCGTCTGTCTCAGACCGTCTGTCTGAGATCGTCCGTCTCAGACCGTGTGTCTCAGACCGTCTGTCTGAGATCGTCCGTCTCAGACCGTCTGTCTCAGGCCGTCTGTCTCAGAACGTCTGTCTCAGTCCGTCTGTCTCAGTCCGTCAGTCTCCGTCCGTCTGTCTCAGACCGTCTGTCTCAGTCCGTCTGTCTCAGACCGTCAGTCTCCGTCCGTCTGTCTCAGACCGCCTGTCTCAGACCGTCTGTCTCAGGCCGTCTGTCTCAGACCACCTGTCTCAGACGGTCTGTCTCAGACCGTCTGTCTCAGACCGTCTGTCTCAGTCCGTCTGTCTCAGACCGTCTGTCTCAGTCCGTCTGTCTCAGTCCGTCAGTCTCCGTCCGTCTGTCTCAGACCGCCTGTCTCAGACCGTCTGTCTCAGGCCGTCTGTCTCAGACCACCTGTCTCAGACGGTCTGTCTCAGATTGTCTGTCTCAGATCGTCTGTCTCAGTCCGTCTGTCTCAGTCCGTCAGTCTCCGTCCGTCTGTCTCAGACCGCCTGTCTCAGACCGTCTGTCTCAGGCCGTCTGTCTCAGACCACCTGTCTCAGACGGTCTGTCTGAGATTGTCTGTCTCAGACCGTTTGTCTCAGACCGTGTGTCTCAGACCGTCTGTCTCAGAACGTCTGTCTCCGTCCGTCTGTCTAAGTCCGTCAGTCTCCGTCCGTCTGTCTCAGACCGCCTGTCTCAGACCGTCTGTCTCAGGCCGTCTGTCCTAGACCGCCTGTCTCAGACCGTTTGTCTCAGGTCGTCTGTCTCAGACCACCTGTCTCAGACGGTCTGTCTCAGACCGTCTGTCTCAGACCGTCTGTTTCAGGTCGTCTGTCCCTGTCCGTCTGTCTCGGTCCGTCTGTGCCTGTCCGTCTGTCTCAGATCGTCTGTCACAGTCCGTCTGTCTCAGTCCGTCTGTCTCACACCGCCTGTCGCAGACCGTCTGTCTCAGGCCGTCTGTGCCTGTCCGTCTGTCTCAGGTCATCTGTCTCAGTCCGACTGTCTCAGTCCGTCTGTCTCCGTCCGTCTGTCTCAGACCGCCTGTCTCAGTCCGTCTGTCCTAGACCACCTGTCTCAGACCATCTGTTTCAGACCATCAGTCTCAGTCCGTCTGTCTCAGTCTGTCTGTCTCAGTCCGTCTGTCTCAGACCGCCTGTCTAAGACCGTCTGTCTCAGGCCGTCTGTCTCAGACCACCTGTCTCAGACGGTCTGTCTCAGACGGTCTGTCTCAGATTGTCTGTCTCAGACCGTCTGTCTCAGACCGTCTGTCTCAGACCGTCTGTCTCAGACCGTCTGTCTCAGACCGTCTGTCTCAGACCGTCTGTCTCAGACCGTCTGTCCCAGACCGTCTGTCTCAGACCGTCTGTCTCAGACCGTCTGTCTCAGACCGTCTGTCTCAGACCGTCTGTCTCAGACCGTCTGTTTCAGACTGTCTGTCTGAGATCGTCCGTCTCAGACCGTCTGTGTCAGACCGTCCGTCTCCATCCGCCTGCCGCTATCCGGCAGCGTCTGTTCGCCTGTCCCTGTCCGTCAGTCTCAGTCCGTCAGTCTCAGTCAGTCTGTCTCAGTCCGTCTGTCTCAGACCGTCTGTCTCAGATCAACAGTCTCAGTCCGTCAGTCTCAGACCGTCTGACTCAGTCCGTCTGTCTCAGTCCGTCAGTCTCCGTCCGTCTGTCTCAGACCGCCTGTCTCAGACCGTCTGTCTCAGGCCGTCTGTCTCCGACCACCTGTCTCAGTCCGTCAGTCTCAGACCGTCTGACTCAGTCCGTCTGTCTCAGTCCGTCAGTCTCCGTCCGTCTGTCTCAGACCGCCTGTCTCAGACCGTCTGTCTCAGGCCGTCTGTCTCAGACCACCTGTCTCAGACGGTCTGTCTCAGATTGTCTGTCTCAGACCGTCTGTCTCAGACCGTCTGCCTCAGACCACCTGTCTCAGACGGTCTGTCTGAGATTGTCTGTCTCAGACCGTTTGTCTCAGACCGTGTGTCTCAGACCGTCTGTCTCAGAACGTCTGTCTCAGTCCGTCTGTCTAAGTCCGTCAGTCTCCGTCCGTCTGTCTCAGACCGCCTGTCTCAGACCGCCTGTCTCAGACCGTCTGTCTCAGGTCGTCTGTCCCTGTCCGCTGTCTCGGACCATCTGTCTCAGTCCGTCTGTCTCAGTCCGTCTGTCTCAGACCGCCTGTCAGACACCGCCTGTCTCAGGCCGTCTGTGCCTGTCCGTCTGTCTCAGATCGTCTGTCTCAGACCGTCTGTCTGAGATCGTCCGTCTCAGACCGTCTGTCTCAGACCGTCTGTCTGAGATCGTCCGTCTCAGACCGTCTGTCTCAGGCCGTCTGTCTCAGACCACCTGTCTCAGACGGTCTGTCTCAGATTGTCTGTCACAGACCGTCTGTCTCAGAACGTCTGTCTCAGTCCGTCTGTCTCAGTCCGTCAGTCTCCGTCCGTCTGTCTCAGACCGTCTGTCTCAGTCCGTCTGTCTCAGACCGTCAGTCTCCGTCCGTCTGTCTCAGACCGCCTGTCTCAGACCGTCTGTCTCAGGCCGTCTGTCTCAGACCACCTGTCTCAGACGGTCTGTCTCAGATTGTCTGTCTCAGACCGTCTGTCTCAGACCGTCTGTCTCAGACCGTCTGTCTCAGACCGTCTGTCTCAGACCGTCTGTTTCAGGTCGTCTGTCCCTGTCCGTCTGTCTCGGTCCGTCTGTGCCTGTCCGTCTGTCTCAGATCGTCTGTCACAGTCCGTCTGTCTCAGTCCGTCTGTCTCACACCGCCTGTCGCAGACCGTCTGTCTCAGGCCGTCTGTGCCTGTCCGTCTGTCTCAGGTCATCTGTCTCAGTCCGACTGTCTCAGTCCGTCTGTCTCCGTCCGTCTGTCTCAGACCGCCTGTCTCAGTCCGTCTGTCCTAGACCACCTGTCTCAGACCATCTGTTTCAGACCATCACTCTCAGTCCGTCTGTCTCAGTCTGTCTGTCTCAGTCCGTCTGTCTCAGACCGCCTGTCTAAGACCGTCTGTCTCAGGCCGTCTGTCTCAGACCACCTGTCTCAGACGGTCTGTCTCAGACGGTCTGTCTCAGATTGTCTGTCTCAGACCGTCTGTCTCAGACCGTCTGTCTCAGACCGTCTGTCTCAGACCGTCTGTCTCAGGCCGTCTGTCTCAGACCGTCTGTCTCAGACCGTCTGTCTCAGACCGTCTGTCTCAGACCGTCTGTTTCAGACTGTCTGTCTCAGACCGCCTGTCTCAGACCGTCTGTCTCAGGCCGTCTGTCTCAGACCACCTGTCTCAGACGGTCTGTCTCAGATTGTCTGTCTCAGACCGTCTGTCTCAGACCGTCTGCCTCAGACCACCTGTCTCAGACGGTCTGTCTGAGATTGTCTGTCTCAGACCGTTTGTCTCAGACCGTGTGTCTCAGACCGTCTGTCTCAGAACGTCTGTCTCAGTCCGTCTGTCTAAGTCCGTCAGTCTCCGTCCGTCTGTCTCAGACCGCCTGTCTCAGACCGTCTGTCTCAGGCCGTCTGTCCTAGACCGCCTGTCTCAGACCGTCTGTCTCAGGTCGTCTGTCCCTGTCCGCTGTCTCGGACCATCTGTCTCAGTCCGTCTGTCTCAGTCCGTCTGTCTCAGACCGCCTGTCAGACACCGCCTGTCTCAGGCCGTCTGTGCCTGTCCGTCTGTCTCAGATCGTCTGTCTCAGACCGTCTGTCTGAGATCGTCCGTCTCAGACCGTCTGTCTCAGACCGTCTGTCTGAGATCGTCCGTCTCAGACCGTCTGTCTCAGGCCGTCTGTCTCAGAACGTCTGTCTCAGTCCGTCTGTCTCAGTCCGTCAGTCTCCGTCCGTCTGTCTCAGACCGTCTGTCTCAGTCCGTCTGTCTCAGACCGTCAGTCTCCGTCCGTCTGTCTCAGACCGCCTGTCTCAGACCGTCTGTCTCAGGCCGTCTGTCTCAGACCACCTGTCTCAGACGGTCTGTCTCAGATTGTCTGTCTCAGACCGTCTGTCTCAGACCGTCTGTCTCAGACCGTCTGTCTCAGACCGTCTGTTTCAGGTCGTCTGTCCCTGTCCGTCTGTCTCGGTCCGTCTGTGCCTGTCCGTCTGTCTCAGATCGTCTGTCACAGTCCGTCTGTCTCAGTCCGTCTGTCTCACACCGCCTGTCGCAGACCGTCTGTCTCAGGCCGTCTGTGCCTGTCCGTCTGTCTCAGGTCATCTGTCTCAGTCCGACTGTCTCAGTCCGTCTGTCTCCGTCCGTCTGTCTCAGACCGCCTGTCTCAGTCCGTCTGTCCTAGACCACCTGTCTCAGACCATCTGTTTCAGACCATCAGTCTCAGTCCGTCTGTCTCAGTCTGTCTGTCTCAGTCCGTCTGTCTCAGACCGCCTGTCTAAGACCGTCTGTCTCAGGCCGTCTGTCTCAGACCACCTGTCTCAGACGGTCTGTCTCAGACGGTCTGTCTCAGATTGTCTGTCTCAGACCGTCTGTCTCAGACCGTCTGTCTCAGACCGTCTGTCTCAGACCGTCTGTCTCAGACCGTCCGTCTCCATCCGCCTGCCGCTGTCCGGCAGCGTCTGTTCGCCTGTCCCTGTCCGTCAGTCTCAGTCAGTCTGTCTCAGTCCGTCTGTCTCAGACTGTCTGTCTGAGATCGTCCGTCTCAGACCGCCTGTCTCAGACCGTCCGTCTCCATCCGCCTGCCGCTATCCGGCAGCGTCTGTTCGCCTGTCCCTGTCCGTCAGTCTCAGTCCGTCAGTCTCAGTCAGTCTGTCTCAGTCCGTCTGTCTCAGACCGTCTGTCTCAGATCAACAGTCTCAGTCCGTCAGTCTCAGACCGTCTGACTCAGTCCGTCTGTCTCAGTCCGTCAGTCTCCGTCCGTCTGTCTCAGACCGCCTGTCTCAGACCGTCTGTCTCAGGCCGTCTGTCTCCGACCACCTGTCTCAGTCCGTCAGTCTCAGACCGTCTGACTCAGTCCGTCTGTCTCAGTCCGTCAGTCTCCGTCCGTCTGTCTCAGACCGCCTGTCTCAGACCGTCTGTCTCAGGCCGTCTGTCTCAGACCACCTGTCTCAGACGGTCTGTCTCAGATTGTCTGTCTCAGACCGTCTGTCTCAGACCGTCTGGCTCAGACCACCTGTCTCAGACGGTCTGTCTGAGATTGTCTGTCTCAGACCGTTTGTCTCAGACCGTGTGTCTCAGACCGTCTGTCTCAGAACGTCTGTCTCCGTCCGTCTGTCTAAGTCCGTCAGTCTCCGTCCGTCTGTCTCAGACCGCCTGTCTCAGACCGTCTGTCTCAGGCCGTCTGTCCTAGACCGCCTGTCTCAGACCGTCTGTCTCAGGTCGTCTGTCCCTGTCCGCTGTCTCGGACCATCTGTCTCAGTCCGTCTGTCTTAGTCCGTCTGTCTCAGACCGCCTGTCAGACACCGCCTGTCTCAGGCCGTCTGTGCCTGTCCGTCTGTCTCAGATCGTCTGTCTCAGACCGTCTGTCTGAGATCGTCCGTCTCAGACCGTCTGTCTCAGACCGTCTGTCTGAGATCGTCCGTCTCAGACCGTCTGTCTCAGGCCGTCTGTCTCAGACCACCTGTCTCAGACGGTCTGTCTCAGATTGTCTGTCACAGACCGTCTGTCTCAGAACGTCTGTCTCAGTCCGTCTGTCTCAGTCCGTCTGTCTCAGACCGTCAGTCTCCGTCCGTCTGTCTCAGACCGCCTGTCTCAGACCGTCTGTCCCAGGCCGTCTGTCTCAGACCACCTGTCTCAGACGGTCTGTCTCAGATTGTCTGTCTCAGACCGTCTGTCTCAGACCGTCTGTCTCAGACCGTCTGTCTCAGACCGTCTGTTTCAGGTCGTCTGTCCCTGTCCGTCTGTCTCGGTCCGTCTGTGCCTGTCCGTCTGTCTCAGATCGTCTGTCACAGTCCGTCTGTCTCAGTCCGTCTGTCTCACACCGCCTGTCGCAGACCGTCTGTCTCAGGCCGTCTGTGCCTGTCCGTCTGTCTCAGGTCATCTGTCTCAGTCCGACTGTCTCAGTCCGTCTGTCTCCGTCCGTCTGTCTCAGACCGCCTGTCTCAGTCCGTCTGTCCTAGACCACCTGTCTCAGACCATCTGTTTCAGACCATCAGTCTCAGTCCGTCTGTCTCAGTCTGTCTGTCTCAGTCCGTCTGTCTCAGACCGCCTGTCTAAGACCGTCTGTCTCAGGCCGTCTGTCTCAGACCACCTGTCTCAGACGGTCTGTCTCAGACGGTCTGTCTCAGATTGTCTGTCTCAGACCGTCTGTCTCAGACCGTCTGTCTCAGACCGTCTGTCTCAGACCGTCTGTCTCAGACCGTCTGTCTCAGACCGTCTGTCTCAGACCGTCTGTCTCAGACCGTCTGTCTCAGACCGTCTGTCTAAGTCCGTCAGTCTCAGTCCGTCTGTCTAAGTCCGTCAGTCTCCGTCCGTCTGTCTCAGACCGCCTGTCTCAGACCGTCTGTCTCAGGCCGTCTGTCCTAGACCGCCTGTCTCAGACCGTCTGTCTCAGGTCGTCTGTCCCTGTCCGCTGTCTCGGACCATCTGTCTCAGTCCGTCTGTCTCAGTCCGTCTGTCTCAGACCGCCTGTCAGACACCGCCTGTCTCAGGCCGTCTGTGCCTGTCCGTCTGTCTCAGATCGTCTGTCTCAGACCGTCTGTCTGAGATCGTCCGTCTCAGACCGTCTGTCTCAGACCGTCTGCCTGAGATCGTCCGTCTCAGACCGTCTGTCTCAGGCCGTCTGTCTCAGAACGTCTGTCTCAGTCCGTCTGTCTCAGTCCGTCAGTCTCCGTCCGTCTGTCTCAGACCGTCTGTCTCAGTCCGTCTGTCTCAGACCGTCAGTCTCCGTCCGTCTGTCTCAGACCGCCTGTCTCAGACCGTCTGTCTCAGGCCGTCTGTCTCAGACCACCTGTCTCAGACGGTCTGTCTCAGATTGTCTGTCTCAGACCGTCTGTCTCAGACCGTCTGTCTCAGACCGTCTGTCTCAGACCGTCTGTTTCAGGTCGTCTGTCCCTGTCCGTCTGTCTCGGTCCGTCTGTGCCTGTCCGTCTGTCTCAGATCGTCTGTCTCAGACCGCCTGTCAGACACCGTCTGTCTCAGGCCGTCTGTGCCTGTCCGTCTGTCTCAGATCGTCTGTCTCAGACCGCTTGTCTTAGATCGTCCGTCTCAGACCGTCTGTCTCAGACCGTCCGTCTCAATCCGCCTGCCGCAGACCGTCTGTCTCAGGCCGTCTGTGCCTGTCCGTCTGTCTCAGGTCATCTGTCTCAGTCCGACTGTCTCAGTCCGTCTGTCCTAGACCGCCTGTCTCAGACCGTCTGTCTCAGATCGTCTGTCCCTGTCCGCTGTATCGGACCATCTGTCTCAGTCCGTCTGTCTCAGTCCGTCTGTCTCAGACCGCCTGTCAGACACCGTCTGTCTCAGGCCGTCTGTGCCTGTCCGTCTGTCTCAGATCGTCTGTCTCAGACCGCTTGTCTTAGATCGTCCGTCTCAGACCGTCTGTCTCAGACCGTCCGTCTCAATCCGCCTGCCGCTATCGGGTAGCGTCTCTTCGCCTGTCCCTGTCCGTCGGTCTCAGGCCGTCTGTCTCAGACCGTCTGTCTCAGACCGTCTGTCTCAGACCGTCTGTCTCAGACCGTCTGTCTCAGACCGTCTGTCTCAGACCGTCTGTCTCAGACCGTCTGTCTCAGACCGTCTGTCTCAGACCGTCTGTCTCAGGCCGTCTGTCTCAGACCACCTGTCTCAGACGGTCTGTCTCAGATTGTCTGTCTCAGACCGTCTGTCTCAGACCGTCTGTCTCAGACCGTCTGTATCAGACCGTCTGTCTCAGACCGTCTGTCTCAGACCGTCTGTCTCAGACCGTCTGTCTCAGACCGTCTGTCTCAGACCGTCTGTCTCAGACCGTCTGTCTCAGACCGTCTGTCTCAGACCGTCTGTTTCAGTCTGTCTGTCTGAGATCGTCCGTCTCAGACCGTCTGTCTCAGACCGTCCGTCTCCATCCGCCTGCCGCTATCCGGCAGCGTCTGTTCGCCTGTCCCTGTCCGTCAGTCTCAGTCCGTCAGTCTCAGTCAGTCTGTCTCAGTCCGTCTGTCTCAGACCGTCTGTCTCAGATCAACAGTCTCAGTTCGTCTGTCTCAGACCGTCTGTCTCAGTCCGTCTGTCTCAATCCGTCAGTCTCCGTCCGTCTGTCTCAGACCGCCTGTCTCAGACCGTCTGTCTCAGGCCGTCTGTCTCAGACCACCTGTCTCAGACGGTATGTCTCAGATTGTCTGTCTCAGACCGTCTGTCTCAGACCGTCTGACTCAGACCGTCTGTCTCAGAACGTCTGTCTCAGTGCGTCTGTCTCAGTCCGTCAGTCTCCGTCCGTCTGTCTCAGACCGTCTGTCTCAGTCCGTCTGTCTCAGTCGGTCAGTCTCCGTCCGTCTGTCCCAGACCGCCTGTCTAAGACCGTCTGTCTCAGGCCGTCTGTCTCAGACCACCTGTCTCAGACGGTCTGTCTCAGACGGTCTGTCTCAGATTGTCTGTCTCAGACCGTCTGTCTCCGTCCGTCTGTCCTAGACCGCCTGTCTCAGACCGTCTGTCTCAGTCCGTCTGTCCTAGACCGCCTGTCTCAGACCGTCTGTCTCACGTCGTCTGTCCCTGTCCGCTGTCTCGGACCATCTGTCTCAGTCCGTCTGTCTCAGTCCGTCTGTCTCAGACCGCCTGTCAGAGACCGCCTGTCGCAGACGGTCTGTCTCAGATTGTCTGTCTCAGACCGTCTGTCTCAGACCGTCTGTCTCAGACCGTCTGTTTCAGGTCGTCTGTCCCTGTCCGTCTGTCTCGGTCCGTCTGTGCCTGTCCGTCTGTCTCAGATCGTCTGTCACAGTCCGTCTGTCTCAGTCCGTCTGTCTCACACCGCCTGTCGCAGACCGTCTGTCTCAGGCCGTCTGTGCCTGTCCGTCTGTCTCAGGTCATCTGTCTCAGTCCGACTGTCTCAGTGCGTCTGTCTCCGTCCGTCTGTCTCAGACCGCCTGTCTCAGTCCGTCTGTCCTAGACCACCTGTCTCAGACCATCTGTTTCAGACCATCAGTCTCAGTCCGTCTGTCTCAGTCTGTCTGTCTCAGTCCGTCTGTCTCAGACCGCCTGTCTAAGACCGTCTGTCTCAGGCCGTCTGTCTCAGACCACCTGTCTCAGACGGTCTGTCTCAGACGGTCTGTCTCAGATTGTCTGTCTCAGACCGTCTGTCTCAGACCGTCTGTCTCAGACCGTCTGTCTCAGACCGTCTGTCTCAGACCGTCTGTCTCAGACCGTCTGTCTCAGACCGTCTGTCTCAGACCGTCTGTCTCAGACCGTCTGTCTCAGACCGTCTGTCTCAGACCGTCCGTCTCCATCCGCCTGCCGCTATCCGGCAGCGTCTGTTCGCCTGTCCCTGTCCGTCAGTCTCAGTCAGTCTGTCTCAGTCCGTCTGTCTCAGAACGTCTGTCTCATTCCGTCTGTGTCAGTCCGTCAGTCTCCGTCCGTCTGTCTCAGACCGTCTGTCTCAGTCCGTCTGAGTCAGTCCGTCAGTCTCCGTCCGTCGGTCTCAGACCGCCTGTCTCAGACCGTCTGTCTCAGGCCGTCTGTCTCAGACCATCAGTCTCAGTCCGTCTGTCTCAGTCCGTCTGTCCTAGACCGCCTGTCTCAGACCGTCTGTCTCAGATCGTCTGTCCCTGTCCGCTGTATCGGACCATCTGTCTCAGTCCGTCTGTCTCAGTCCGTCTGTCTCAGACCGCCTGTCAGACACCGTCTGTCTCAGGCCGTCTGTGCCTGTCCGTCTGTCTCAGATCGTCTGTCTCAGACCGCTTGTCTTAGATCGTCCGTCTCAGACCGTCTGTCTCAGACCGTCCGTCTCAATCCGCCTGCCGCTATCGGGTAGCGTCTCTTCGCCTGTCCCTGTCCGTCGGTCTCAGGCCGTCTGTCTCAGACCGTCTGTCTCAGACCGTCTGTCTCAGACCGTCTGTCTCAGACCGTCTGTCTCAGACCGTCTGTCTCAGACCGTCTGTCTCAGACCGTCTGTCTCAGACCGTCTGTCTCAGACCGTCTGTCTCAGACCGTCTGTCTCAGGCCGTCTGTCTCAGACCACCTGTCTCAGACGGTCTGTCTCAGATTGTCTGTCTCAGACCGTCTGTCTCAGACCGTCTGTCTCAGACCGTCTGTATCAGACCGTCTGTCTCAGACCGTCTGTCTCAGACCGTCTGTCTCAGACCGTCTGTCTCAGACCGTCTGTCTCAGACCGTCTGTCTCAGACCGTCTGTCTCAGACCGTCTGTTTCAGTCTGTCTGTCTGAGATCGTCCGTCTCAGACCGTCTGTCTCAGACCGTCCGTCTCCATCCGCCTGCCGCTATCCGGCAGCGTCTGTTCGCCTGTCCCTGTCCGTCAGTCTCAGTCCGTCAGTCTCAGTCAGTCTGTCTCAGTCCGTCTGTCTCAGACCGTCTGTCTCAGATCAACAGTCTCAGTTCGTCTGTCTCAGACCGTCTGTCTCAGTCCGTCTGTCTCAATCCGTCAGTCTCCGTCCGTCTGTCTCAGACCGCCTGTCTCAGACCGTCTGTCTCAGGCCGTCTGTCTCAGACCACCTGTCTCAGACGGTATGTCTCAGATTGTCTGTCTCAGACCGTCTGTCTCAGACCGTCTGACTCAGACCGTCTGTCTCAGAACGTCTGTCTCAGTGCGTCTGTCTCAGTCCGTCAGTCTCCGTCCGTCTGTCTCAGACCGTCTGTCTCAGTCCGTCTGTCTCAGTCGGTCAGTCTCCGTCCGTCTGTCCCAGACCGCCTGTCTAAGACCGTCTGTCTCAGGCCGTCTGTCTCAGACCACCTGTCTCAGACGGTCTGTCTCAGACGGTCTGTCTCAGATTGTCTGTCTCAGACCGTCTGTCTCCGTCCGTCTGTCCTAGACCGCCTGTCTCAGACCGTCTGTCTCAGTCCGTCTGTCCTAGACCGCCTGTCTCAGACCGTCTGTCTCAGGTCGTCTGTCCCTGTCCGCTGTCTCGGACCATCTGTCTCAGTCCGTCTGTCTCAGTCCGTCTGTCTCAGACCGCCTGTCAGAGACCGCCTGTCGCAGACCGTCTGTCTCAGGTCGTCTGTCCCTGTCCGTCTGACTCGGACCGTCTGTCTCACTCCGTCTGTCTCAGTCCGTCTGTCCTAGACCGCCTGTCTCAGACCGTCTGTCTCAGGTCGTCTGTCCCTGTCCGTCTGACTCGGACCGTCCGTCTCAGTCCGTCTGTCTCAGTCCGTCTGTCTCAGTCCGTCTGTCTCAATCCGTCTGTCTCAGACCGTCTGTCTCCGACCGTCTGTCTCAGACCGTCTGTCTGAGATCGTCCGTCTCGGACCGTCTGTCTCAGACCGTCCGTCTCAATCCGCCTGCCGCTATCGGGCAGCGTCAGTTCGCATGTCCCTGTCCGTCAGTCTCAGTCCGCCTGTCTCAGTCCGTCTGTCTCAGGCCGCCTGTCTCAGACCGTCTGCCTCAGACCGTCTGTCTCAATCCGTCTGTCTCAGATCGTCTGTCTCAGACCGTCCGTCTCAGTCCGCCTGTCTCAGTCCGTCTGTCTCAATCCGTCTGTCTCAGACCGTCTGTCTCCTACCGTCTGTCTCAGACCGTCTGTTTGAGATCGTCCGTCTCAGACCGCCTGTCTCAGACCGTCTGTCTCTGACCGTCTGTCTCAGACCGTCTGTCTCAGACCGTCTGTCTCAGACCGTCTGTCTCAGACCGTCTGTCTCAGACCGTCTGTCTCAGTCCGTCTGTCTCAATCCGTCTGTCTCTGACCGTCTGTCTCAGACCGTCTGTCTCAGACCGTCTGTCTCAGACCGTCTGTCTCAGACCGTCTGTCTCAGACCGTCTGTCTCAGTCCGTCTGTCTCAATCCGTCTGTCTCAGACCGTCTGTCTCCGACCGTCTGTCTCAGGTCGTCTGTCCCTGTCCGTCTGACTCGGACCGTCCGTCTCAGTCCGTCTGTCCCTGTCCGTCTGACACGGACCGTCCGTCTCAGTCCGTCAGTCTCCGTCCGTCGGTCTCAGACCGCCTGTCTCAGACCGTCTGTCTCAGGCCGTCTGTCTCAGACCATCAGTCTCAGTCCGTCTGTCTCAGTCCGTCTGTCCTAGACCGCCTGTCTCAGACCGTCTGTCTCAGATCGTCTGTCCCTGTCCGCTGTATCGGACCATCTGTCTCAGTCCGTCTGTCTCAGTCCGTCTGTCTCAGACCGCCTGTCAGACACCGTCTGTCTCAGGCCGTCTGTGCCTGTCCGTCTGTCTCAGATCGTCTGTCTCAGACCGCTTGTCTTAGATCGTCCGTCTCAGACCGTCTGTCTCAGACCGTCCGTCTCAATCCGCCTGCCGCTATCGGGTAGCGTCTCTTCGCCTGTCCCTGTCCGTCGGTCTCAGGCCGTCTGTCTCAGACCGTCTGTCTCAGACCGTCTGTCTCAGACCGTCTGTCTCAGACCGTCTGTCTCAGACCGTCTGTCTCAGACCGTCTGTCTCAGACCGTCTGTCTCAGACCGTCTGTCTCAGACCGTCTGTCTCAGACCGTCTGTCTCAGGCCGTCTGTCTCAGACCACCTGTCTCAGACGGTCTGTCTCAGATTGTCTGTCTCAGACCGTCTGTCTCAGACCGTCTGTCTCAGACCGTCTGTATCAGACCGTCTGTCTCAGACCGTCTGTCTCAGACCGTCTGTCTCAGACCGTCTGTCTCAGACCGTCTGTCTCAGACCGTCTGTCTCAGACCGTCTGTCTCAGACCGTCTGTTTCAGTCTGTCTGTCTGAGATCGTCCGTCTCAGACCGTCTGTCTCAGACCGTCCGTCTCCATCCGCCTGCCGCTATCCGGCAGCGTCTGTTCGCCTGTCCCTGTCCGTCAGTCTCAGTCCGTCAGTCTCAGTCAGTCTGTCTCAGTCCGTCTGTCTCAGACCGTCTGTCTCAGATCAACAGTCTCAGTTCGTCTGTCTCAGACCGTCTGTCTCAGTCCGTCTGTCTCAATCCGTCAGTCTCCGTCCGTCTGTCTCAGACCGCCTGTCTCAGACCGTCTGTCTCAGGCCGTCTGTCTCAGACCACCTGTCTCAGACGGTATGTCTCAGATTGTCTGTCTCAGACCGTCTGTCTCAGACCGTCTGACTCAGACCGTCTGTCTCAGAACGTCTGTCTCAGTGCGTCTGTCTCAGTCCGTCAGTCTCCGTCCGTCTGTCTCAGACCGTCTGTCTCAGTCCGTCTGTCTCAGTCGGTCAGTCTCCGTCCGTCTGTCCCAGACCGCCTGTCTAAGACCGTCTGTCTCAGGCCGTCTGTCTCAGACCACCTGTCTCAGACGGTCTGTCTCAGATTGTCTGTCTCAGACCGTCTGTCTCCGTCCGTCTGTCCTAGACCGCCTGTCTCAGACCGTCTGTCTCAGTCCGTCTGTCCTAGACCGCCTGTCTCAGACCGTCTGTCTCAGGTCGTCTGTCCCTGTCCGCTGTCTCGGACCATCTGTCTCAGTCCGTCTGTCTCAGTCCGTCTGTCTCAGACCGCCTGTCAGAGACCGCCTGTCGCAGACCGTCTGTCTCAGGTCGTCTGTCCCTGTCCGTCTGACTCGGACCGTCTGTCTCACTCCGTCTGTCTCAGTCCGTCTGTCCTAGACCGCCTGTCTCAGACCGTCTGTCTCAGGTCGTCTGTCCCTGTCCGTCTGACTCGGACCGTCCGTCTCAGTCCGTCTGTCTCAGTCCGTCTGTCTCAGTCCGTCTGTCTCAATCCGTCTGTCTCAGACCGTCTGTCTCCGACCGTCTGTCTCAGACCGTCTGTCTGAGATCGTCCGTCTCGGACCGTCTGTCTCAGACCGTCCGTCTCAATCCGCCTGCCGCTATCGGGCAGCGTCAGTTCGCATGTCCCTGTCCGTCAGTCTCAGTCCGCCTGTCTCAGTCCGTCTGTCTCAGGCCGCCTGTCTCAGACCGTCTGCCTCAGACCGTCTGTCTCAATCCGTCTGTCTCAGATCGTCTGTCTCAGACCGTCCGTCTCAGTCCGCCTGTCTCAGTCCGTCTGTCTCAATCCGTCTGTCTCAGACCGTCTGTCTCCTACCGTCTGTCTCAGACCGTCTGTTTGAGATCGTCCGTCTCAGACCGCCTGTCTCAGACCGTCTGTCTCTGACCGTCTGTCTCAGACCGTCTGTCTCAGACCGTCTGTCTCAGACCGTCTGTCTCAGACCGTCTGTCTCAGACCGTCTGTCTCAGTCCGTCTGTCTCAATCCGTCTGTCTCTGACCGTCTGTCTCAGACCGTCTGTCTCAGACCGTCTGTCTCAGACCGTCTGTCTCAGACCGTCTGTCTCAGACCGTCTGTCTCAGTCCGTCTGTCTCAATCCGTCTGTCTCAGACCGTCTGTCTCCGACCGTCTGTCTCAGGTCGTCTGTCCCTGTCCGTCTGACTCGGACCGTCCGTCTCAGTCCGTCTGTCCCTGTCCGTCTGACTCGGACCGTCCGTCTCAGTCCGTCAGTCTCCGTCCGTCTGTCTCAGACCGCCTGTCTCAGACCGTCTGTCTCAGGCCGTCTGTCCTAGACCGCCTGTCTCAGACCGTCTGTCTCAGGTCGTCTGTCCCTGTCCGCTGTCTCGGACCATCTGTCTCAGTCCGTCTGTCTCAGTCCGTCTGTCTCAGACCGCCTGTCAGACACCGCCTGTCTCAGGCCGTCTGTGCCTGTCCGTCTGTCTCAGATCGTCTGTCTCAGACCGTCTGTCTGAGATCGTCCGTCTCAGACCGTCTGTCTCAGACCGTCTGTCTGAGATCGTCCGTCTCAGACCGTCTGTCTCAGGCCGTCTGTCTCAGAACGTCTGTCTCAGTCCGTCTGTCTCAGTCCGTCAGTCTCCGTCCGTCTGTCTCAGACCGTCTGTCTCAGTCCGTCTGTCTCAGACCGTCAGTCTCCGTCCGTCTGTCTCAGACCGCCTGTCTCAGACCGTCTGTCTCAGGCCGTCTGTCTCAGACCACCTGTCTCAGACGGTCTGTCTCAGATTGTCTGTCTCAGACCGTCTGTCTCAGACCGTCTGTCTCAGACCGTCTGTTTCAGGTCGTCTGTCCCTGTCCGTCTGTCTCGGTCCGTCTGTGCCTGTCCGTCTGTCTCAGATCGTCTGTCACAGTCCGTCTGTCTCAGTCCGTCTGTCTCACACCGCCTGTCGCAGACCGTCTGTCTCAGGCCGTCTGTGCCTGTCCGTCTGTCTCAGGTCATCTGTCTCAGTCCGACTGTCTCAGTCCGTCTGTCTCCGTCCGTCTGTCTCAGACCGCCTGTCTCAGTCCGTCTGTCCTAGACCACCTGTCTCAGACCATCTGTTTCAGACCATCAGTCTCAGTCCGTCTGTCTCAGTCTGTCTGTCTCAGTCCGTCTGTCTCAGACCGCCTGTCTAAGACCGTCTGTCTCAGGCCGTCTGTCTCAGACCACCTGTCTCAGACGGTCTGTCTCAGACGGTCTGTCTCAGATTGTCTGTCTCAGACCGTCTGTCTCAGACCGTCCGTCTCCATCCGCCTGCCGCTATCCGGCAGCGTCTGTTCGCCTGTCCCTGTCCGTCAGTCTCAGTCAGTCTGTCTCAGTCCGTCTGTCTCAGAACGTCTGTCTCATTCCGTCTGTCTCAGTCCGTCAGTCTCCGTCCGTCTGTCTCAGACCGTCTGTCTCAGTCCGTCTGAGTCAGTCCGTCAGTCTCCGTCCGTCGGTCTCAGACCGCCTGTCTCAGACCGTCTGTCTCAGGCCGTCTGTCTCAGACCATCAGTCTCAGTCCGTCTGTCTCAGTCCGTCTGTCCTAGACCGCCTGTCTCAGACCGTCTGTCTCAGATCGTCTGTCCCTGTCCGCTGTATCGGACCATCTGTCTCAGTCCGTCTGTCTCAGTCCGTCTGTCTCAGACCGCCTGTCAGACACCGTCTGTCTCAGGCCGTCTGTGCCTGTCCGTCTGTCTCAGATCGTCTGTCTCAGACCGCTTGTCTTAGATCGTCCGTCTCAGACCGTCTGTCTCAGACCGTCCGTCTCAATCCGCCTGCCGCTATCGGGTAGCGTCTCTTCGCCTGTCCCTGTCCGTCGGTCTCAGGCCGTCTGTCTCAGACCGTCTGTCTCAGACCGTCTGTCTCAGACCGTCTGTCTCAGACCGTCTGTCTCAGACCGTCTGTCTCAGACCGTCTGTATCAGACCGTCTGTCTCAGACCGTCTGTCTCAGACCGTCTGTTTCAGACCGTCTGTCTCAGACCGTCTGTCTCAGACCGTCTGTCTCAGACCGTCTGTCTCAGACCGTCTGTTTCAGTCTGTCTGTCTGAGATCGTCCGTCTCAGACCGTCTGTCTCAGACCGTCCGTCTCCATCCGCCTGCCGCTATCCGGCAGCGTCTGTTCGCCTGTCCCTGTCCGTCAGTCTCAGTCCGTCAGTCTCAGTCAGTCTGTCTCAGTCCGTCTGTCTCAGACCGTCTGTCTCAGATCAACAGTCTCAGTTCGTCTGTCTCAGACCGTCTGTCTCAGTCCGTCTGTCTCAATCCGTCAGTCTCCGTCCGTCTGTCTCAGACCGCCTGTCTCAGACCGTCTGTCTCAGGCCGTCTGTCTCAGACCACCTGTCTCAGACGGTATGTCTCAGATTGTCTGTCTCAGACCGTCTGTCTCGGACCGTCTGACTCAGACCGTCTGTCTCAGAACGTCTGTCTCAGTGCGTCTGTCTCAGTCCGTCAGTCTCCGTCCGTCTGTCTCAGACCGTCTGTCTCAGTCCGTCTATCTCAGTCGGTCAGTCTCCGTCCGTCTGTCCCAGACCGCCTGTCTAAGACCGTCTGTCTCAGGCCGTCTGTCTCAGACCACCTGTCTCAGACGGTCTGTCTCAGACGGTCTGTCTCAGATTGTCTGTCTCAGACCGTCTGTCTCCGTCCGTCTGTCCTAGACCGCCTGTCTCAGACCGTCTGTCTCAGTCCGTCTGTCCTAGACCGCCTGTCTCAGACCGTCTGTCTCAGGTCGTCTGTCCCTGTCCGCTGTCTCGGACCATCTGTCTCAGTCCGTCTGTCTCAGTCCGTCTGTCTCAGACCGCCTGTCAGAGACCGCCTGTCGCAGACCGTCTGTCTCAGGTCGTCTGTCCCTGTCCGTCTGACTCGGACCGTCTGTCTCACTCCGTCTGTCTCAGTCCGTCTGTCCTAGACCGCCTGTCTCAGACCGTCTGTCTCAGGTCGTCTGTCCCTGTCCGTCTGACTCGGACCGTCCGTCTCAGTCCGTCTGTCTCAGTCCGTCTGTCTCAGTCCGTCTGTCTCAATCCGTCTGTCTCAGACCGTCTGTCTCCGACCGTCTGTCTCAGACCGTCTGTCTGAGATCGTCCGTCTCGGACCGTCTGTCTCAGACCGTCCGTCTCAATCCGCCTGCCGCTATCGGGCAGCGTCAGTTCGCATGTCCCTGTCCGTCAGTCTCAGTCCGCCTGTCTCAGTCCGTCTGTCTCAGGCCGCCTGTCTCAGACCGTCTGCCTCAGACCGTCTGTCTCAATCCGTCTGTCTCAGATCGTCTGTCTCAGACCGTCCGTCTCAGTCCGCCTGTCTCAGTCCGTCTGTCTCAATCCGTCTGTCTCAGACCGTCTGTCTCCTACCGTCTGTCTCAGACCGTCTGTTTGAGATCGTCCGTCTCAGACCGCCTGTCTCAGACCGTCTGTCTCTGACCGTCTGTCTCAGACCGTCTGTCTCAGACCGTCTGTCTCAGACCGTCTGTCTCAGACCGTCTGTCTCAGACCGTCTGTCTCAGACCGTCTGTCTCAGTCCGTCTGTCTCAATCCGTCTGTCTCAGACCGTCTGTCTCCGACCGTCTGTCTCAGGTCGTCTGTCCCTGTCCGTCTGACTCGGACCGTCCGTCTCAGTCCGTCTGTCCCTGTCCGTCTGACTCGGACCGTCCGTCTCAGTCCGTCTGTCTCAGTCCGTCTGTCTCAGTCCGTCTGTCTCAATCCGTCTGTCTCAGACCGTCTGTCTCCGACCGTCTGTCTCAGGTCGTCTGTCCCTGTCCGTCTGACTCGGACCGTCCGTCTCAGTCCGTCTGTCTCCGACCGTCTGTCTCAGACCGTCTATCTCAGACCGTCTGTCTCAGACCGTCTGTCTGAGATCGTCCGTCTCGGACCGTCTGTCTCAGACCGTCCGTCTCAATCCGCCTGCCGCTATCGGGCAGCGTCTGTTCGCCTGTCCCTGTCCGTCAGTCTCAGTCGTCTGTCTCAGTCCGTCAGTCTCAGTCCGGCGGTCTCAGTCCTTCTGTTTTAGTCCGTCTGTCTTAGACCGCCTGTCTCAGACCGCCTGTCCCAGTACGTCTGTCTCAGGCCGTCTGTCTCAGACCGTCTGTCTCAGACCGTCTGTCTCAGACCGTCTGTCTCAGACCGTCTGTCTCAGACCATCTGTCTCAATCCGCCTGTCTCATACCGTCTGTCTCAGACCGTCTGTCTCGGTCCGTCTGTCTCAGACCTCCTGTCTCAGACCGCCTGTCTCAGACCGTCTGCCTCAGACCGCCTGTCTCAGTCTGTCTGTCCTAGACCACCTGTCTCAGACCGTCTGTTTCAGTTCGTCTGTCCCTGTCCGTCTGTCTCAGTCCGACTGTCTCAGTCCGTCTGTCTCGGTCCGTCTGTCTCAGACCTCCTGTCTCAGACCGCCTGTCTCAGACCGCCTGTCTCAGACCGTCTGTCTCAGACCGTCTGTCTCCGACCGTCTGTCTCAGGTCGTCTGTCCCTGTCCGTCTGACTCGGACCGTCCGTCTCAGTCCGTCTGTCTCCGACCGTCTGTCTCAGACCGTCTGTCTCAGACCGCCTGTCTCAGACCGTCTGTCTCTGACCGTCTGTCTCAGACCGTCTGTCTCAGACCGTCTGTCTCAGACCGTCTGTCTCAGACCGTCTGTCTCAGACCGCCTGTCTCAGACCGTCTGTCTCAGACCGACTGTCTCAGTTCGTCTGTCTCAGGCCGTCTGTGCCTGTCCGTCTGTCTCAGATCGTCTGTCACAGTCCGTCTGTCTCAGACCGTCCGGCTCAATCCGCCTGCCGCTGTCGGGCAGCGTCTGTTCCTCCTGTCCCTGTCCGTCAGTCTCAGTCGTCTGTCTCAGTCCGGCGGTCTCAGTCCTTCTGTCTTAGTCCGTCTGTCTTAGACCGCCTGTCTCAGACCGCCTGTCCCAGTACGTCTGTCTCAGGCCGTCTGTCTCAGACCGTCTGTCTCAGACCATCTGTCTCAATCCGCCTGTCTCATACCGTCTGTCTCAGACCGTCTGTCTCAGACCGCCTGTCTCAGTCCGTCTGTCCTAGACCGCCTGTCTCAGACCGTCTGTTTCAGGTCGTCTGTCCCTGTCCGCTGTCTCGGACCATCTGTCTCAGTCCGTCTTTCTCAGTCCGTCTGTCTCAGACCGCCTGTCAGAGACCGTCTGTCTCAGGCCGTCTGTGCCTGTCCGTCTGTCTCAGATCGTCTGTCTCAGTCCGACTGTCTCAGACCTCCTGTCTCAGTCGGCCTATCTCAGACCATCAGTCTCAGTCCGTCTGTCTCAGTCCGTCTGTCCTAGACCGCCTGTCTCAGACCGTCTGTCTCAGGTCGTCTGTCCCTGTCCGTCTGACTCGGACCGTCTGTCCCAGTACGTCTATCTCAGGCCGTCTGTCTCAGACCGTCTGTCTCAGACCGTCTGTCTCAGACCGTCTGTCTCAGGCCGTCTGTCTCAGACCGTCTGTCTCAGACCGTCTGTCTCAGTTCGTCTGTCTCAGGCCGTCTGTGCCTGACCGTCTGTCTCAGATCGTCTGTCACAGTCCGTCTGTCTCAGTCCGTCCGGCTCAATCCGCCTGCCGCTATCGGGCAGCGTCTGTTCCTCCTGTCCCTGTCCGTCAGTCTCAGTCGTCTGTCTCAGTCCGTCAGTCTCAGTCCGGCGGTCTCAGTCCTTCTGTCTTAGTCCGTCTGTCTCAGACCTCCTGTCTCAGACCGCCTGTCTCAGACCGCCTGTCTCAGACCGCATGTCCCAGTACGTCTGTCTCAGGCCGTCTGTCTCAATCCGTCTGTCTCATACCGTCTGTCTCAGACCGTCTGTCTCAGACCGCCTGTCTCAGACCGTCTGTCTCTGACCGTCTGTCTCAGTTCGTCTGTCTCAGACTGTCTGTGCCTGTCCGTCTGTCTCAGATCGTCTGTCACAGTCCGTCTGTCTCAGACCGTCCGGCTCAATCCGCCTGCCGCTATCGGGCAGCGTCTGTTCCTCCTGTCCCTGTCCGTCAGTCTCAGTCGTCTGTCTCAGTCCGTCAGTCTCAGTCCGGCGGTCTCAGTCCTTCTGTCTTAGTCCGTCTGTCTTAGACCGCCTGTCTCAGACCGCCTGTCCCAGTACGTCTGTCTCAGGCCGTCTGTCTCAGACCGTCTGTCTCAGACCGTCTGTCTCAGACCATCTGTCTCAATCCGCCTGTCTCATACCGTCTGTCTGAGACCGTCTGTCTCAGACCGCCTGTCTCAGACCGCCTGTCTCAGACCGCCTGTCTCAGACCGTCTGTCTCAGACCGTCTGTCTCAGTTCGTCTGTCTCAGGCCGTCTGTGCCTGTCCGTCTGTCTCAGATCGTCTGTCACAGTCCGTCTGTCTCAGACCGTCCGTTTCAATCCGCCTGCCGCTATCGGGCAGCGTCTGTTCCTCCTGTCCCTGTCCGTCAGTCTCAGTCGTCTGTCTCAGTCCGTCAGTCTCAGTCCGGCGGTCTCAGTCCTTCTGTCTTAGTCCGTCTGTCTTAGACTGCCTGTCTCAGACCACCTGTCCCAGTACGTCTGTCTCAGGCCGTCTGTCTCAGACCGTCTGTCTCAGACCGTCTGTCTCAGACCATCTGTCTCAATCCGCCTGTCTCATACCGTCTGTCTCAGACCGTCTGTCTCAGACCGCCTGTCTCTGACCGCCTGTCTCAGACCATCTGTCTCAGACCGTCTGTCTCAGTTCGTCTGTCTCAGGCCGTCTGTGCCTGTCCGTCTGTCTCAGATCGTCTGTCACAGTCCGTCTGTCTCAATCCGTCTGTCTCACACCGCCTGTCGCAGACCGTCTGTCTCAGACCGTCTGTCTCAGACCGTCTGTCTCCGACCGTCTGTCTCAGACCGTCTGTCTGAGATCGTCCGTCTCAGACCGTCTGTCTCAGACCGTCCGTCTCAATCCGCCTGCCGCTATCGGGCAGCGTCATTTCGCGTGTCCCGGTCCGTCAGTCTCAGTCCGCCTGTTTCAGTCCGTCTGTCTCAGGCCTCCTGTCTCAGACCGTCTGCCTCAGACCGTCTGTCTCAATCCGTCTGTCTCAGACCGTCTGTCTCCTACCGTCTGTCTCAGACCGTCTGTTTGAGATCGTCCGTCTCAGACGGTCTGTCTCAGACCGTCCGTCTCAATCCGCCTGCCGCTATCGGGCAGCGTCTGTTCGCCTGTCCCTGTCCGTCAGTCTCAGTCGTCTGTCTCAGTCCGTCAGTCTCAGTCCGGCGGTCTCAGTCCTTCTGTTATAGTCCGTCTGTCTTAGACCGCCTGTCTCAGACCGCCTGTCCCAGTACGTCTGTCTCAGGCCGTCTGTCTCAGACCGTCTGTCTCAGACCGTCTGTCTCAGACCGTCTGTCTCAGGCCGTCTGTCTCAGACCGTCTGTCTCAGACCGTCTGTCTCAGTTCGTCTGTCTCAGGCCGTCTGTGCCTGACCGTCTGTCTCAGATCGTCTGTCACAGTCCGTCTGTCTCAGTCCGTCCGGCTCAATCCGCCTGCCGCTATCGGGCAGCGTCTGTTCCTCCTGACCCTGTCCGTCAGTCTCAGTCGTCTGTCTCAGTCCGTCAGTCTCAGTCCGGTGGTCTCAGTCCTTCTGTCTTAGTCCGTCTGTCTCAGACCTCCTGTCTCAGACCGCCTGTCTCAGACCGCCTGTCTCAGACCGCATGTCCCAGTACGTCTGTCTCAGGCCGTCTGTCTCAATCCGTCTGTCTCATACCGTCTGTCTCAGACCGTCTGTCTCAGACCGCCTGTCTCAGACCGTCTGTCTCTGACCGTCTGTCTCAGTTCGTCTGTCTCAGACTGTCTGTGCCTGTCCGTCTGTCTCAGATCGTCTGTCACAGTCCGTCTGTCTCAGACCGTCCGGCTCAATCCGCCTGCCGCTATCGGGCAGCGTCTGTTCCTCCTGTCCCTGTCCGTCAGTCTCAGTCGTCTGTCTCAGTCCGTCAGTCTCAGTCCGGCGGTCTCAGTCCTTCTGTCTTAGTCCGTCTGTCTTAGACCGCCTGTCTCAGACCGCCTGTCCCAGTACGTCTGTCTCAGGCCGTCTGTCTCAGACCGTCTGTCTCAGACCGTCTGTCTCAGACCGTCTGTCTCAGACCATCTGTCTCAATCCGCCTGTCTCATACCGTCTGTCTGAGACCGTCTGTCTCAGACCGCCTGTCTCAGACCGCCTGTCTCAGACCGCCTGTCTCAGACCGTCTGTCTCAGACCGTCTGTCTCAGTTCGTCTGTCTCAGGCCGTCTGTGCCTGTCCGTCTGTCTCAGATCGTCTGTCACAGTCCGTCTGTCTCAGACCGTCCGTTTCAATCCGCCTGCCGCTATCGGGCAGCGTCTGTTCCTCCTGTCCCTGTCCGTCAGTCTCAGTCGTCTGTCTCAGTCCGTCAGTCTCAGTCCGGCGGTCTCAGTCCTTCTGTCTTAGTCCGTCTGTCTTAGACTGCCTGTCTCAGACCACCTGTCCCAGTACGTCTGTCTCAGGCCGTCTGTCTCAGACCGTCTGTCTCAGACCGTCTGTCTCAGACCATCTGTCTCAATCCGCCTGTCTCATACCGTCTGTCTCAGACCGTCTGTCTCAGACCGCCTGTCTCTGACCGCCTGTCTCAGACCATCTGTCTCAGACCGTCTGTCTCAGTTCGTCTGTCTCAGGCCGTCTGTGCCTGTCCGTCTGTCTCAGACCGTCTGTCTCAGTTCGTCTGTCTCAGGCCGTCTGTGCCTGACCGTCTGTCTCAGATCGTCTGTCACAGTCCGTCTGTCTCAGTCCGTCCGGCTCAATCCGCCTGCCGCTATCGGGCAGCGTCTGTTCCTCCTGTCCCTGTCCGTCAGTCTCAGTCGTCTGTCTCAGTCCGTCAGTCTCAGTCCGGCGGTCTCAGTCCTTCTGTCTTAGTCCGTCTGTCTCAGACCTCCTGTCTCAGACCGCCTGTCTCAGACCGCCTGTCTCAGACCGCATGTCCCAGTACGTCTGTCTCAGGCCGTCTGTCTCAATCCGTCTGTCTCATACCGTCTGTCTCAGACCGTCTGTCTCAGACCGCCTGTCTCAGACCGTCTGTCTCTGACCGTCTGTCTCAGTTCGTCTGTCTCAGACTGTCTGTGCCTGTCCGTCTGTCTCAGATCGTCTGTCACAGTCCGTCTGTCTCAGACCGTCCGGCTCAATCCGCCTGCCGCTATCGGGCAGCGTCTGTTCCTCCTGTCCCTGTCCGTCAGTCTCAGCCGTCTGTCTCAGTCCGTCAGTCTCAGTCCGGCGGTCTCAGTCCTTCTGTCTTAGTCCGTCTGTCTTAGACCGCCTGTCTCAGACCGCCTGTCCCAGTACGTCTGTCTCAAACCGTCTGTCTCAGACCGTCTGTCTCAGACCGTCTGTCTCAGACCATCTGTCTCAATCCGCCTGTCTCATACCGTCTGTCTGAGACCGTCTGTCTCAGACCGCCTGTCTCAGACCGCCTGTCTCAGACCGCCTGTCTCAGACCGTCTGTCTCAGACCGTCTGTCTCAGTTCGTCTGTCTCAGGCCGTCTGTGCCTGTCCGTCTGTCTCAGATCGTCTGTCACAGTCCGTCTGTCTCAGATCGTCCGTTTCAATCCGCCTGCCGCTATCGGGCAGCGTCTGTTCCTCCTGTCCCTGTCCGTCAGTCTCAGTCGTCTGTCTCAGTCCGTCAGTCTCAGTCCGGCGGTCTCAGTCCTTCTGTCTTAGTCCGTCTGTCTTAGACTGCCTGTCTCAGACCACCTGTCCCAGTACGTCTGTCTCAGGCCGTCTGTCTCAGACCGTCTGTCTCAGACCGTCTGTCTCAGACCATCTGTCTCAATCCGCCTGTCTCATACCGTCTGTCTCAGACCCTCTGTCTCAGACCGCCTGTCTCTGACCGCCTGTCTCAGACCATCTGTCTCAGACCGTCTGTCTCAGTTCGTCTGTCTCAGGCCGTCTGTGCCTGTCCGTCTGTCTCAGATCGTCTGTCACAGTCCGTCTGTCTCAATCCGTCTGTCTCACACCGCCTGTCGCAGACCGTCTGTCTCAGACCGTCTGTCTCAGACCGTCTGTCTCACACCGCCTGTCGCAGACCGTCTGTCTCAGACCGTCTGTCTCAGACCGCCTGTCTCTGACCGCCTGTCTCAGACCATCTGTCTCAGACCGTCTGTCTCACACCGCCTGTCGCAGACCGTCTGTCTCAGACCGTCTGTCTCAGACCGTCTGTCTCCGACCGTCTGTCTCAGACCGTCTGTCTGAGATCGTCCGTCTCAGACCGTCTGTCTCAGACCGTCCGTCTCAATCCGCCTGCCGCTATCGGGCAGCGTCATTTCGCGTGTCCCGGTCCGTCAGTCTCAGTCCGCCTGTCTCAGTCCGTCTGTCTCAGGCCTCCTGTCTCAGACCGTCTGCCTCAGACCGTCTGTCTCAATCCGTCTGTCTCAGACCGTCTGTCTCCTACCGTCTGTCTCAGACCGTCTGTTT
This sequence comes from Coelioxys conoideus, assembly GCA_947623535.1. Lineage (NCBI taxonomy): Eukaryota > Metazoa > Arthropoda > Insecta > Hymenoptera > Megachilidae > Coelioxys > Coelioxys conoideus. The sequence goes on from OX392451.1 coordinate 14,101,317, forward strand.
GAGATCGTCCGTCTCAGACGGTCTGTCTCAGACCGTCCGTCTCAATCCGCCTGCCGCTATCGGGCAGCGTCTGTTCGCCTGTCCCTGTCCGTCAGTCTCAGTCGTCTGTCTCAGTCCGTCAGTCTCAGTCCGGCGGTCTCAGTCCTTCTGTTTTAGTCCGTCTGTCTTAGACCGCCTGTCTCAGACCGCCTGTCCCAGTACGTCTGTCTCAGGCCGTCTGTCTCAGACCGTCTGTCTCAGACCGTCTGTCTCAGACCGTCTGTCTCAGGCCGTCTGTCTCAGACCGTCTGTCTCAGACCGTCTGTCTTAGTTCGTCTGTCTCAGGCCGTCTGTGCCTGACCGTCTGTCTCAGATCGTCTGTCACAGTCCGTCTGTCTCAGTCCGTCCGGCTCAATCCGCCTGCCGCTATCGGGCAGCGTCTGTTCCTCCTGACCCTGTCCGTCAGTCTCAGTCGTCTGTCTCAGTCCGTCAGTCTCAGTCCGGTGGTCTCAGTCCTTCTGTCTTAGTCCGTCTGTCTCAGACCTCCTGTCTCAGACCGCCTGTCTCAGACCGCCTGTCTCAGACCGCATGTCCCAGTACGTCTGTCTCAGGCCGTCTGTCTCAATCCGTCTGTCTCATACCGTCTGTCTCAGACCGTCTGTCTCAGACCGCCTGTCTCATACCGTCTGTCTGAGACCGTCTGTCTCAGACCGCCTGTCTCAGACCGCCTGTCTCAGACCGTCTGTCTCAGACCGTCTGTCTCAGTTCGTCTGTCTCAGGCCGTCTGTGCCTGTCCGTCTGTCTCAGATCGTCTGTCACAGTCCGTCTGTCTCAGACCGTCCGTTTCAATCCGCCTGCCGCTATCGGGCAGCGTCTGTTCCTCCTGTCCCTGTCCGTCAGTCTCAGTCGTCTGTCTCAGTCCGTCAGTATCAGTCCGGCGGTCTCAGTCCTTCTGTCTTAGTCCGTCTGTCTTAGACCGCCTGTCTCAGACCGCCTGTCCCAGTACGTCTGTCTCAGGCCGTCTGTCTCAGACCGTCTGTCTCAGACCGTCTGTCTCAGACCGTCTGTCTCAATCCGCCTGTCTCATACCGTCTGTCTCAGACCGTCTGTCTCAGACCGCCTGTCTCAGACCGCCTGTCTCAGACCATCTGTCTCAGACCGTCTGCCTCAGTTCGTCTGTCTCAGGCTGTCTGTGCCTGTCCGTCTGTCTCAGATCGTCTGTCACAGTCCGTCTGTCTCAATCCGTCTGTCTCACACCGCCTGTCGCAGACCGTCTGTCCCAGGCCGTCTGTGCCTGTCCGTCTGTCTCAGGTCGTCTGTCTGAGTCCGACTGTCTCAGACCTCCTGTCTCGGACCGTCTGTCCCTGTCCGTCTGTCTTAGTCCGTCTGTGCCTGTCCGTCTGTCTCAGATCGTCTGTCACAGTCCGTCTGTCTCAGTCCGTACGGCTCAATCCGCCTGCCGCTATCGGGCCGCGTCTGTTCCTCCTGTCCCTGTCCGTCAGTCTCAGTCGTCTGTCTCAGTCCGTCAGTCTCAGTCCGGCGGTCTCAATCCTTCTGTCTTAGTCCGTCTGTCTTAGACCACCTGTCTCAGACCGTCTGTTTCAGGTCGTCTGTCCCTGTCCGTCTGTCTCAGTCCGTCTGTCTCGGTCCGTCTGTCTCAGACCTCCTGTCTCAGACCGCCTGTCTCAGACCGTCTGCCTCAGACCGCCTGTCTCAGTCCGTCTGTCCTAGACCACCTGTCTCAGACCGTCTGTTTCCGGTCGTCTGTCCCTGTCCGTCTGTCTCTGTCCGTCTATCTCAGTCCGTCTGTCTCGGTCCGTCTGTCTCAGACCTCCTGTCTCAGACCGCCTGTCTCAGACCGCCTGTCTCAGACCACATGTCCCAGTACGTCTGTCTCAGGCCGTCTGTCTCAATCCGTCTGTCTCATACCGTCTGTCTCAGACCGTCTGTCTCAGACCGCCTGTCTCAGACCGTCTGTCTCAGTTCGTCTGTCTCAGGCCGTCTGTGCCTGTCCGTCTGTCTCAGATCGTCTGTCACATTCCGTCTGTCTCAGACCGTCCGGCTCAATCCGCCTGCCGCTATCGGGCAGCGTCTGTTCCTCCTGTCCCTGTCCGTCAGTCTCAGTCGTCTGTCTCAGTCCGTCAGTCTCAGTCCGGCGGTCTCAGTCCTTCGGTCTTAGTCCGTCTGTCTTAGACCGCCTGTCTCAGACCGCCTGTCCCAGTACGTCTGTCTCAGGCCGTCTGTCTCAGACCGTCTGTCTCAGACCGTCTGCCTCAGACCGTCTGTCTCAGACCGTCTGTCTCAGACCATCTGTCTCAATCCGCCTGTCTCATACCGTCTGTCTCAGACCGTCTGTCTCAGACCGCCTGTCTCAGACCGCCTGTCTCAGACCGTCTGTCTCAGACCGTCTGTCTCAGTTCGTCTGTCTCAGGCCGTCTGTGCCTGTCCGTCTGTCTCAGATCGTCTGTCACAGTCCGTCTGTCTCAGTCCGTCTGTCTCACACCGCCTGTCGCAGACCGTCTGTCTCAGGCCGTCTGTGCCTGTCCGTCTGTCTCAGGTCGTCTGTCTGAGTCCGACTGTCTCAGACCTCCTGTCTCGGACCGTCTGTCTCAGTCCGTCTGTCTCAGTCCGTCTGTCTCCGTCCGTCTGTCTCAGACCGCCTGCCGCTATCCGGCAGCGTCTGTTCGCCTGTCCCTGTCCGTCAGTCTCAGTCCGTCAGTCCTAGTCCGTCTGTCTCAGTCCGTCTGTCTCAGACCGTCCGTCTCAATCCGCCTGCCGCTATAGGGCAGCGTCTGTTCGCCTGTCCCTGTCCGTCAGTCTCAGTCGTCTGTCGCAGTCCGTCAGTCTCAGTCCGGCGGTCTTAGTCCGTCTGTCTCAGGCCGTCTGTCTCAGACCGTATGTCTCAGACCATCCGTCTCAATCCGTCTGTCTCATACCGTCTGTCTCAGTCCGTCAGTCTCAGTCCCTCTGTCTCAGTCCGTCTGTCTCAGACCGGCTGTCTCAGACCGTCTGTCTGAGGCCGTCTGTCCCTGTCCGTCTGTCTCAGACCATTTGTCTCAGTCCGTCTGTCTCAGTCCGTCTGTCTCAGACCGCGTCTCTCAGACCGTCTGTCTCAGGCCGTCTGTCCCTGTCCGTCTGTCTCAATCCGTCTGTCTCAGACCGTCAGTATCAGTCCGCCTGTCTCAGACCGTCTGTCTCAGACCGCCTGTCTCAGACCGTCTGTCTCATGCCGTCTGTCCTTGTCCGTCCGTCCCTGCCCGTCTGTCTCAGATCGTCTGTCTCAGACCGTCTGTTTCAGTCCGTCTGTCACAGTCCGTCTGTCTCAGACCGTCTGTCTCCGTCCGTCTGTCTCCGTCCGTCTGTCTCAGACCGCCTGTCTCAGTCCGTCTGTCCTAGACCACCTGTCTCAGACCGTCTGTTTCAGGTCGTCTGTCCCTGTCCGTCTGTCTCAGACCGCCTGTCTCAGACTGTCTGCCTCAGACCGTCTGTCTCAGACCATCCGTCTCAATCCGTCTGTCTCATACCGTCTGTCTCAGTCCGTCTGTCTCAGTCCGTCTGTCCCGGTCCGTCTGTATCAGACCTACTGTCTCAGACCGCCTGTCTCACATCGTCTGTCTCAGGCCGTCTGTGCTTGTCCGTCTGTCTCAGTCCGTCTGCCTCGGTCCGTCTGTCTCAGACCTACTGTCTCAGACCGCCTGTCTCAGACCGTCTGTCTCAGACCGTTCGTCTCAGACCGTCCGTCTCAATCCGCTGCCGCTATCCGGCAGCGTCTGTTCGCCTGTCCCTGTCCGACAGTCTCAGTCCGTCAGTCTTAGTCCGTCTGTCTCAGTCCGTCTGTCTCAGATCGTCCGTCTCAATCCGCCTGTCTCAGACCGTCTGTCTCAGACCGTCTGTCTCAGACCGTCTGTCTCAGTTCGTCTGTCGCAGGCCGTCTGTGCCTGTCAGTCTGTATCAGATCGTCTGTTTCAGTCCGTCTGTCTCAGTCCGTCTGTCTCAGACCTCCTGTCTCCGACCACCTGTCTCAGACCGTCTGTCTTCGACCGTCTGTCTCAGACCGTCTGTCTCAGGCCGTCTGTGCCTGTCCGTCTGTCTCAGATCGTCTGTCACAGTCCGTCTGTATCAGTCCGTCTGTCTCAGACCGTCTGTCTCAGACCGTCTGTCTCAGACCATCTGTCTTAATCCGTCTGTCTCATACCGTCTGTCTCAGACCGTCTGTCTCAGACCGTCTCTCTCAGACCGTCTGTCTCAGACCGTCTGTCTCAGTCCGTCTGTCTCAGACCTTCCGGCTCAATCCGCCTGCCGCTATCGGGCAGCGTCTGTTCGCCTGTCCCTGTCCGGGGGTCCCAGTCGTCTGTCTCAGTCCGTCAGTCTCAGTCCGGCGGTCTCAGTCCGTCTGTCTTAGTCCGTCTGTCTCAGACCGCCTGTCTCAGAACGCCTGTCCCAGTACGTCTGTCCCAGGCCGTCTGTCTCAGACCGTCTGTCTCAGACCGTCTGTCTCAGACCATCTGTCTCAATCCGTCTGTCTCAGACCTCCTGTCTCGGACCGTCTGTCTCAGTCCGTCTGTCTCAGTCCGTCTGTCTCCGTCCGTCTGTCTCAGACCGCCTGCCGCTATCCGGCAGCGTCTGTTCGCCTGTCCCTGTCCGTCAGTCTCAGTCCGTCAGTCCTAGTCCGTCTGTCTCAGTCCGTCTGTCTCAGACCGTCCGTCTCAATCCGCCTGCCGCTATAGGGCAGCGTCTGTTCGCCTGTCCCTGTCCGTCAGTCTCAGTCGTCTGTCTCAGACCGTCTGTCTCAGACCATCTGTCTCAATCCGTCTGTCTCATACCGTCTGTCTCAGAGCGTCTGTCTCAGAGCGTCTGTCTCAGACCGTCTGTCTCAGACCATCAGTCTCAGACCATCTGTCTTAATCCGTCTGTCTCATACCGTCTGCCTCAGACCGTCTGTCTCAGACCGTCTTTCTCAGACCGCCTGTCTCAGGCCGTCTGTGCCTGTCCGTCTGTCTCAGATCGTCTGTCACAGTCCGTCTGTATCAGTCCGTCTGTCTCAGACCGTCTGTCGCAGACCGTCTGTCTCAGGCCGTCTGTGCCTGTCCGTCTGTCTCAGATCGTCTGTCACAGTCCGTCTGTCTCAATCCGTCTGTCTCATACCGTCTGTCTCAGACCGTCTGTCTCAGACCGTCTGTCTCAGACCGTCTGTATCAGACCGTCTGTCTCAGAACGTCTGTGTCAGACCGTCTGTCTCTGACCGTCTGTCTCTGACCGTCTGTGTCAGACCGTCAGTCTCAGACCATCTGTCTTAATCCGTCTGTCTCATACCGTCTGTCTCATACCGTCTGTCTCAGACCGTCTGTCTCAGACCGTCTGTCTCAGACCGTCCGGCTCAATCCGCCTGCCGCTATCGGGCAGCGTCTGTTCCTCCTGTCCCTGTCCGTCAGTCTCAGTCGTCTGTCTCAGTCCGTCAGTCTCAGTCCGGCGGTCTCAGTCCTTCGGTCTTAGTCCGTCTGTCTTAGACCGCCTGTCTCAGACCGCCTGTCCCAGTACGTCTGTCTCAGGCCGTCTGTCTCAGACCGTCTGTCTCAGACCGTCTGCCTCAGACCGTCTGTCTCAGACCGTCTGTCTCAGACCATCTGTCTCAATCCGCCTGTCTCATACCGTCTGTCTCAGACCGTCTGTCTCAGACCGCCTGTCTCAGACCGCCTGTCTCAGACCGTCTGTCTCAGACCGTCTGTCTCAGTTCGTCTGTCTCAGGCCGTCTGTGCCTGTCCGTCTGTCTCAGATCGTCTGTCACAGTCCGTCTGTCTCAGTCCGTCTGTCTCACACCGCCTGTCGCAGACCGTCTGTCTCAGGCCGTCTGTGCCTGTCCGTCTGTCTCAGGTCGTCTGTCTGAGTCCGACTGTCTCAGACCTCCTGTCTCGGACCGTCTGTCTCAGTCCGTCTGTCTCAGTCCGTCTGTCTCCGTCCGTCTGTCTCAGACCGCCTGCCACTATCCGGCAGCGTCTGTTCGCCTGTCCCTGTCCGTCAGTCTCAGTCCGTCAGTCCTAGTCCGTCTGTCTCAGTCCGTCTGTCTCAGACCGTCCGTCTCAATCCGCCTGCCGCTATAGGGCAGCGTCTGTTCGCCTGTCCCTGTCCGTCAGTCTCAGTCGTCTGTCGCAGTCCGTCAGTCTCAGTCCGGCGGTCTTAGTCCGTCTGTCTCAGGCCGTCTGTCTCAGACCGTATGTCTCAGACCATCCGTCTCAATCCGTCTGTCTCATACCGTCTGTCTCAGTCCGTCAGTCTCAGTCCCTCTGTCTCAGTCCGTCTGTCTCAGACCGGCTGTCTCAGACCGTCTGTCTGAGGCCGTCTGTCCCTGTCCGTCTGTCTCAGACCATTTGTCTCAGTCCGTCTGTCTCAGTCCGTCTGTCTCAGACCGCGTCTCTCAGACCGTCTGTCTCAGGCCGTCTGTCCCTGTCCGTCTGTCTCAATCCGTCTGTCTCAGACCGTCAGTATCAGTCCGCCTGTCTCAGACCGTCTGTCTCAGACCGCCTGTCTCAGACCGTCTGTCTCATGCCGTCTGTCCTTGTCCGTCCGTCCCTGCCCGTCTGTCTCAGATCGTCTGTCTCAGACCGTCTGTTTCAGTCCGTCTGTCACAGTCCGTCTGTCTCAGACCGTCTGTCTCCGTCCGTCTGTCTCCGTCCGTCTGTCTCAGACCGCCTGTCTCAGTCCGTCTGTCCTAGACCACCTGTCTCAGACCGTCGGTTTCAGGTCGTCTGTCCCTGTCCGTCTGTCTCAGACCGTCTGTCTCAGACTGTCTGCCTCAGACCGTCTGTCTCAGACCATCCGTCTCAATCCGTCTGTCTCATACCGTCTGTCTCAGTCCGTCTGTCTCAGTCCGTCTGTCCCGGTCCGTCTGTATCAGACCTACTGTCTCAGACCGCCTGTCTCACATCGTCTGTCTCAGGCCGTCTGTGCTTGTCCGTCTGTCTCAGTCCGTCTGTCTCGGTCCGTCTGTCTCAGACCTACTGTCTCAGACCGCCTGTCTCAGACCGTCTGTCTCAGACCGTTCGTCTCAGACCGTCCGTCTCAATCCGCTGCCGCTATCCGGCAGCGTCTGTTCGCCTGTCCCTGTCCGACAGTCTCAGTCCGTCAGTCTTAGTCCGTCTGTCTCAGTCCGTCTGTCTCAGATCGTCCGTCTCAATCCGCCTGTCTCAGACCGTCTGTCTCAGACCGTCTGTCTCAGACCGTCTGTCTCAGTTCGTCTGTCGCAGGCCGTCTGTGCCTGTCAGTCTGTATCAGATCGTCTGTTTCAGTCCGTCTGTCTCAGTCCGTCTGTCTCAGACCTCCTGTCTCCGACCACCTGTCTCAGACCGTCTGTCTTCGACCGTCTGTCTCAGACCGTCTGTCTCAGGCCGTCTGTGCCTGTCCGTCTGTCTCAGATCGTCTGTCACAGTCCGTCTGTATCAGTCCGTCTGTCTCAGACCGTCTGTCTCAGACCGTCTGTCTCAGACCATCTGTCTTAATCCGTCTGTCTCATACCGTCTGTCTCAGACCGTCTGTCTCAGACCGTCTCTCTCAGACCGTCTGTCTCAGACCGTCTGTCTCAGTCCGTCTGTCTCAGACCTTCCGGCTCAATCCGCCTGCCGCTATCGGGCAGCGTCTGTTCGCCTGTCCCTGTCCGGGGGTCCCAGTCGTCTGTCTCAGTCCGTCAGTCTCAGTCCGGCGGTCTCAGTCCGTCTGTCTTAGTCCGTCTGTCTCAGACCGCCTGTCTCAGAACGCCTGTCCCAGTACGTCTGTCCCAGGCCGTCTGTCTCAGACCGTCTGTCTCAGACCGTCTGTCTCAGACCATCTGTCTCAATCCGTCTGTCTCAGACCTCCTGTCTCGAACCGTCTGTCTCAGTCCGTCTGTCTCAGTCCGTCTGTCTCCGTCCGTCTGTCTCAGACCGCCTGCCGCTATCCGGCAGCGTCTGTTCGCCTGTCCCTGTCCGTCAGTCTCAGTCCGTCAGTCCTAGTCCGTCTGTCTCAGTCCGTCTGTCTCAGACCGTCCGTCTCAATCCGCCTGCCGCTATAGGGCAGCGTCTGTTCGCCTGTCCCTGTCCGTCAGTCTCAGTCGTCTGTCTCAGACCGTCTGTCTCAGACCATCTGTCTCAATCCGTCTGTCTCATACCGTCTGTCTCAGAGCGTCTGTCTCAGAGCGTCTGTCTCAGACCGTCTGTCTCAGACCATCAGTCTCAGACCATCTGTCTTAATCCGTCTGTCTCATACCGTCTGCCTCAGACCGTCTGTCTCAGACCGTCTTTCTCAGACCGCCTGTCTCAGGCCGTCTGTGCCTGTCCGTCTGTCTCAGATCGTCTGTCACAGTCCGTCTGTCTCAATCCGTCTGTCTCATACCGTCTGTCTCAGACCGTCTGTCTCAGACCGCCTGTCTCAGACCGTCTGTATCAGACCGTCTGTCTCAGAACGTCTGTGTCACACCGTCTGTCTCTGACCGTCTGTCTCTGACCGTCTGTGTCAGACCGTCAGTCTCAGACCATCTGTCTTAATCCGTCTGTCTCATACCGTCTGTCTCATACCGTCTGTCTCAGACCGTCTGTCTCAGACCTTCCGGCTCAATCCGCCTGCCGCTATCGGGCAGCGTCTGTTCGCCTGTCCCTGTCCGTCAGTCTCAGTCGTCTGTCTCAGTCCGTCAGTCTCAGTCCGGCGGTCTCAGTCCGTCTGTCTTAGTCCGTCTGTCTCAGACCGCCTGTCTCAGACCGCCTGTCTCAGACCGCCTGTCTCAGATCGCCAGTCCCAGTACGCCTGTAGCAGGCCGTCTGTCTCAGACCGTCTGTCTCAGTCCGTCTGTCTCAGACCGTCTCTCTCAGACCGTCTGTCTCAGACCGTCTGTCTCAGTCCGTCTGTCTCAGACCTTCCGGCTCAATCCGCCTGCCGCTATCGGGCAGCGACTGTTCGCCTGTCCCTGTCCGTCAGTCTCAGTCGTCTGTCTCAGACCGCCTGTCTCAGACCGCCAGTCCCAGTACGCCTGTCTCAGGCCGTCTGTCTCAGACCGTCTGTCTCAGACCGTCTGCCTCAGACCGTCTGTCTCAGACCGTCTGTCTCAGACCGTCTGTCTCAGACCGTCTGTCTCAGACCGTCTGTCTCAGACCGTGTGTCTCAGACCGTCTGTCTCAGACCATCTGTCTCAGACCATCTGTCTTAATCCGTCTGTCTCATACCGTCTGTCTCATACCGTCTGTCTCAGACCGTCTGTCTCAGACTGTCTGTCTCAGACCGTCTGTCTCAGACCGTCTGTCTCAGACCGCCTGTCTCAGACCGTCTGTCTCAGATCGTCTGTCTCAGTTCGTCTGTCTCAGGCCGTCTGTATCAGTCCGTCTGTCTCAGACCGTCTGTCGCAGACCGTCTATCTCAGGCCGTCTGTGCCTGTCCGTCTGTCTCAGATCGTCTGTCACAGTCCGTCTGTCTCAATCCGTCTGTCTCAGTCCGTCTGTCTCAGTCCGACTGTCTCAGACCTCCTGTCTCAGACCGCCTGTCTCAGACCGTCTGTCTCAGACCACCTGTCTCAGACCACCTGTCTCAGACGGTCTGTATCAGACCGTCCGTCTCAGACCGTCTGTGTCAGACCGTCTGTCTCTGACCGTCTGTGTCAGACCGTCAGTCTCAGACCGTCTGTCTCAGACCGTCTGTCTCAGGCCACCTGTCTCAGACCACCTGTCTCAGACGGTCTGTATCAGACCGTCCGTCTCAGACCGTCTGTCTCAGACCGTCTGTCTCAGACCGTCTGTCTCAGACCGTCTGTCTCAGACCATCTGTCTCAATCCGTCTGTCTCATACCGTCTGTCTCAGACCGTCTGTCTCAGACCATCAGTCTCAGACCATCTGTCTTAATCCGTCTGTCTCATACCGTCTGTCTCAGACCGTCTGTCTCAGACCGTCTTTCTCAGACCGCCTGTCTCAGGCCGTCTGTGCCTGTCCGTCTGTCTCAGATCGTCTGTCACAGTCCGTCTCTCTCAGACCGTCTGTCTCAGACCGTCTGTCTCAGTCCGTCTGTCTCAGACCTTCCGGCTCAATCCGCCTGCCGCTATCGGGCAGCGTCTGTTCGCCTGTCCCTGTCCATCAGTCTCAGTCGTCTGTCTCAGTCCGTCAGTCTCAGTCCGGCGGTCTCAGTCCGTCTGTCTTAGTCCGTCTGTCTCAGACCGCCTGTCTCAGACCGCCAGTCCCAGTACGCCTGTCTCAGGCCGTCTGTCTCAGACCGTCTGTCTCAGACCGTCTGCCTCAGACCGTCTGTCTCAGACCGTCTGTCTCAGACCGTCTGTCTCAGACCGTCTGTCTCAGACCGTGTGTCTCAGACCGTCTGTCTCAGACCATCGGTCTCAGACCATCTGTCTTAATCCGTCTGTCTCATACCGTCTGTCTCATACCGTCTGTCTCAGACCGTCTGTCTCAGACCGTCTGTCTCAGACCGTCTGTCTCAGACCGTCTGTCTCAGACCGTCTGTCTCAGACCGCCTGTCTCAGACCGTCTGTCTCAGATCGTCTGTCTCAGTTCGTCTGTCTCAGGCCGTCTGTGCCTGTCCGTCTGTCTCAGATCGTCTGTCACAGTCCGTCTGTATCAGTCCGTCTGTCTCAGACCGTCTGTCGCAGACCGTCTATCTCAGGCCGTCTGTGCCTGTCCGTCTGTCTCAGATCGTCTGTCACAGTCCGTCTGTCTCAATCCGTCTGTCTCAGTCCGTCTGTCTCAGTCCGACTGTCTCAGACCTCCTGTCTCAGACCGCCTGTCTCAGACCGTCTGTCTCAGACCACCTGTCTCAGACCACCTGTCTCAGACGGTCTATATCAGACCGTCCGTCTCAGACCGTCTGTGTCAGACCGTCTGTCTCTGACCGTCTGTGTCAGACCGTCAGTCTCAGTCCGGCGGTCTCAGTCCGTCTGTCTTAGTCCGTCTGTCTCAGACCGCCTGTCTCAGACCACCTGTCTCAGACCGCCTGTCTCAGACCGCCAGTCCCAGTACGCCTGTAGCAGGCCGTCTGTCTCAGACCGTCTGTCTCAGTCCGTCTGTCTCAGACCGTCTCTCTCAGACCGTCTGTCTCAGACCGTCTGTCTCAGTCCGTCTGTCTCAGACCTTCCGGCTCAATCCGCCTGCCGCTATCGGGCAGCGACTGTTCGCCTGTCCCTGTCCGTCAGTCTCAGTCGTCTGTCTCAGTCCGTCAGTCTCAGTCCGGCGGTCTCAGTCCGTCTGTCTTAGTCCGTCTGTCTCAGACCGCCTGTCTCAGACCGCCAGTCCCAGTACGCCTGTCTCAGGCCGTCTGTCTCAGACCGTCTGTCTCAGACCGTCTGCCTCAGACCGTCTGTCTCAGACCGTCTGTCTCAGTTCGTCTGTCTCAGGCCGTCTGTGCCTGTCCGTCTGTCTCAGATCGTCTGTCACAGTCCGTCTGTCTCAATCCGTCTGTCTCATACCGTCTGTCTCAGAGCGTCTGTCTCAGACCGTCTGTCTCAGACCATCTGTCTCAGACCATCTGTCTTAATCCGTCTGTCTCATACCGTCTGCCTCAGACCGTCTGTCTCAGACCGTCTGTCTCAGACCGTCTGTCTCAGACCGTCTGTCTCAGACCGTCTGTCTCAGACCGCCTGTCTCAGACCGTCTGTCTCAGACCGTCTGTCTCAGACCGTCTGTCTCAGTTCGTCTGTCTCAGGCCGTCTGTGCCTGTCCGTCTGTCTCAGATCGTCTGTCACAGTCCGTCTGTATCAGTCCGTCTGTCTCAGACCGTCTGTCGCAGACCGTCTGTCTCAGTCCGTCTGTCTCAGACCTTCCGGCTCAATCCGCCTGCCGCTATCGGGCAGCGTCTGTTCGCCTGTCCCTGTCCGTCAGTCTCAGTCGTCTGTCTCAGTCCGTCAGTCTCAGTCCGGCGGTCTCAGTCCGTCTGTCTTAGTCCGTCTGTCTCAGACCGCCTGTCTCAGACCGCCTGTCTCAGACCGCCAGTCCCAGTACGCCTGTCGCAGGCCGTCTGTCTCAGACCGTCAGTCTCAGACCGTCTGTCTCAGACCGTCTGTCTCAGACCGTCTGTCTCAGACCGTCTGTCTCAGACCATCTGTCTTAATCCGTCTGTCTCATACCGTCTGTCTCAGACCGTCTGTCTCAGGCCCGTCTCTCTCAGACCGTCTGTCTCAGACCGTCTGTCTCAGTCCGTCTGTCTCAGACCTTCCGGCTCAATCCGCCTGCCGCTATCGGGCAGCGTCCGTTCGCCTGTCCCTGTCCGGGGGTCCCAGTCGTCTGTCTCAGTCCGTCAGTCTCAGTCCAGCGGTCTCAGTCCGTCAGTCTCAGTCCGGCGGTCTCAGGCCGTCTGTCTTAGTCCGTCTGTCTCAGACCGCCTGTCTCAGAACGCCTGTCTCAGACCGTCTGTCTCAGACCGTCTGTCTCAGACCGTCTGTCTCGGACCGTCTGCCTCGGACCGTCTGTCTCAGACCGTCTGTCTCAGTTCGTCGGTCTCAGGCCGTCTCTGCCTGTCCGTCTGTCTCAGATCGTCTGTCACAGTCCGTCTGTCTCAGTCCGTCTGTCTCAGTCCGTCTGTCTCAGTCCGACTGTCTCAGACCTCCTGTCTCAGACCGCCTGTCTCAGACCGTCTGTCTCAGACCACCTGTCTCAGACCACCTGGCTCAGACGGTCTGTATCAGACCGTCCGTCTCAGACCGTCTGTGTCAGACCGTCTGTCTCTGACCGTCTGTCTCAGACCGTCTGTCTCAGACCGTCTGCCTCGGACCGCCTGTCTCAGACCACCTGTCTCAGACCACCTGGCTGAGACGGTCTGTATCAGACCGTCCGTCTCAGACCGTCTGTGTCAGACCGTCTGTCTCTGACCGTCTGTCTCTGACCGTCTGTCTCAGACCGTCTGTCTCGGACCGCCTGTCTCAGACCGTCTGTCTCCGACCGTCTGTCTCAGTCCGTCTGTCTCAGACCTTCCGCCTCAATCCGCCTGCCGCTATCGGGCAGCGTCTGTTCGCCTGTACCTGTCCGTCAGTCCCAGTCGTCTGTCTCAGTCCGTCAGTCTCAGTCCGGCGGTCTCAGTCCGTCTGTCTTAGTCCGTCTGTCTCAGACCGTCTGTCTCAGACCGTCTGTCTCAGACCGTCTGTCTCAGACCGCCTGTCTCAGACCGTCTCTCTCAGACCGTCTGTCTCAGACCGTCTGTCTCAGTCCGTCTGTGTCAGACCTTCCGGCTCAATCCGCCTGCCGCTATCGGGCAGCGTCTGTTCGCCTGTCCCTGTCCGGGGGTCCCAGTCGTCTGTCTCAGTCCGTCAGTCTCAGTCCGGCGGTCTCAGTCCGTCAGTCTCAGTACGTCTGTCCCAGGCCGTCTGTCTCAGACCGTCTGTCTCAGACCGTCTGTCTCAGACCGTCTGCCTGAGTTCGTCTGTCTCAGGCCGTCTGTGCCTGTCCGACTATCTCAGATCGTCTGTCACAGTCCGTCTGTATCAGTCCGTCTGTCTCAGACCGTCTGTCGCAGACCGTCTGTCTCAGGCCGTCTGTGCCTGTCCGTCTGTCTCAATCCGTCTGTCTCATACCGTATGTCACAGTCCGTCTGTCTCAATCCGTCTGTCTCATACCGTCTGTCTCAGACCGTCTGTCTCAGACCGTCTGTATCAGACCGTCTGTCTCAGAAAGTCTGTGTCAGACCGTCTGTCTCAGACCGTCTGTCTCAGACCGTCTGTCTCAGACCGTCTGTCTCAGACCGTCTGTCTCAGACCATCTGTCTCAGACCATGTGTCTTAATCCGTCTGTCTTATACCGTCTGTCTCAGACCGTCTGTCTCCGACCGTCTGTCTCAGACCGTCTGTCTCAGACCGTCTGTCTCAGACCGTCTGTCTCAGACCGTCTGTCTCAGACCATCTGTCTCAATCCGTCTGTCTCATACCGTCTGTCTCCGACGGTCTGTATCAGACCGTCCGTCTCAGACCGTCTGTGTCAGACCGTCTGTCTCTGACCGTCTGTCTCAGACCGTCAGTCTCAGACCGTCTGCCGCGGACCGCCTGTCTCAGACCACCTGTCTCAGACCACCTGTCTCAGACGGTCTGTATCAGATCGTCTGTCTCAGACCGTCTGTGTCAGACCGTCTGTATCAGACCATCTGTCTTAATCCGTCTGTCTCATACCGTCTGTCTCAGACCGTCTGTCTCAGACCGTCTGTCTCAGACCGTCTGTCTCAGACCGCCTGTCTCAGACCGTCTGTCTCAGACCGTCTGTCTCAGTTCGTCTGTCTCAGACCGTCTGTGCCTGTCCGTCTGTCGCATACCGATTGTCTCAGACCGTCTGTCTCAGACCGTCTGTGCCTGTCCGTCTGTCTCATACCGCCTGTCTCAGACCGTCTGTCTCAGACCGTCTGTATCAGACCGTCTGTCTCAGAACGTCTGTGTCAGACCGTCTGTCTCTGACCGTCTGTCTCAGACCGTCTGTCTCAGACCGTCTGCCTCGGACCGTCTGCCTCAGACCGTCTGTCTCAGTTGGTCTGTCTCAGGCCGTCTCTGCCTGTCCGTCTGTCTCAGATCGTCTGTCACAGTCCGTCTGTCTCAGTCCGTCTGTCTCAGTCCGTCTGTCTCAGTCCGTCTGTCTCAGTCCGACTGTCTCAGACCTCCTGTCTCAGACCGTCTGCCTCGGACCGCCTGTCTCAGACCACCTGTCTCAGACCACCTGTCTCAGACGGTCTGTATCAGATCGTCTGTCTCAGACCGTCTGTGTCAGACCGTCTGTATCAGACCGTCTGTCTCAGACCGTCTGTCTCAGACCGTCTGTCTCGGACCGCCTGTCTCAGACCGTCTGTCTCCGACCGTCTGTCTCAGTCCGTCTGTCTCAGACCTTCCGCCTCAATCCGCCTGCCGCTATCGGGCAGCGTCTGTTCGCCTGTACCTGTCCGTCAGTCCCAGTCGTCTGTCTCAGTCCGTCAGTCTCAGTCCGGCGGTCTCAGTCCGTCTGTCTTAGTCCGTCTGTCTCAGACCGCCTGTCTCGGACCGCCTGTCCCAGTACGTCTGTCCCAGGCCGTCTGTCTCAGTCCGTCCGTCTCAGACCGTCTGTCTCGGACCGCCTGTCTCAGACCGTCTGTCTCCGACCGTCTGTCTCAGTCCGTCTATCTCAGACCGCCTGTCGCAGACCGTCTGTCTCAGGCCGTCTCTGCCTGTCCGTCTGTCTCAGATCGTCTGTCTAAGTCCGACTGTCTCAGACCTCCTGTCTCAGACCGCCAGTCCCAGTACGCCTGTCTCAGGCCGTCTGTCTCAGACCGTCTTTCTCAGACCGTCTGTCTCAGACCGTCTGTCTCAGACCGTCTGTCTCAGACCGTCTGTCTCAGACCATCCGTCTTAATCCGTCTGTCTCATACAGTCTGTCTCAGACCGTCTGTCTCAGACCGTCTGGCTCAGACCGTCTGTCTCAGTCCGTCTGTCTCAGACCTTCCGGCTCAATCCGCCTGCCGCTATCGGGCAGCGTCTGTTCGCCTGTCCCTGTCCGGGGCTCCCAGTCGTCTGTCTCAGTCCGTCAGTCTCAGTCGGGTGGTCTCATACCGTCTGTCTCAGACCGTCTGTCTCAGACCGCCTGTCTCAGACCGCCTGTCTCAGTCCGTCTGTCTCAGACCTTCCGGCTCAATCCGCCTGCCGCTATCGGGCAGCGTCAGTTCGCCTGTCCCTGTCCGGGGGTCCCAGTCGACTGTCTCAGTCCGTCAGTCTCAGTCCGGCGGTCTCAGTCCGTCTGTCTTAGTCCGTCTGTCTCAGACCGCCTGTCTCAGACCGCCTGTCCCAGTACGTCTGTCCCAGGCCGTCTGTGCCTGTCCGTCTGTCTCAGACCGTCTGTCTCATACCGTCTGTCTCAGACCGTCTGTCTCAGTTCGTCTGTCTCAGGCCGTCTGTGCCTGTCCGTCTGTCTCAGATCGTCTGTCACAGTCCATCTGTCTCAGACCATCTGTCTCAAACCGTCTGTCTCATGCCGTCTGTCCTTGTCCGTCCGCCCTGTCCGTCTGTCTAAGGCCATCTGTCTCAGACCGTCTGTCTCAGATCGTCTGTCACAGGCCGTCTGTCTCAGACCGTCTGTCTCATACCATCTGTCTCAGACCGTCTGTCTCAGACCGTCTGTCTCAGACCGCCTGTCTCAGACCGTGTGTCTCAGATCGTCTGTCACAGTTCGTCTGTCTCATACCGTCTGTCTCAGACCGTCTGTCTCAGACCGTCTGTCTCAGTCCGTCTGTCTCAGACCTTCCGGCTCAATCCGCCTGCCGCTATCGGGCAGCGTCCGTTCGCCTGTCCCTGTCCGGGGGTCCCAGTCGTCTGTCTCAGTCCGTCAGTCTCAGTCCGGCGGTCTCAGTCCGTCAGTCTCAGTCCGGCGGTCTCAGGCCGTCTGTCTTAGTCCGTCTGTCTCAGACCGCCTGTCTCAGAACGCCTGTCCCAGTACGTCTGTCCCAGGCCGTCTGTCTCAGACCGTCTGTCTCAGACCGTCTGTCTCAGACCGTCTGTCTCAGACCATCTGTCTCAATCCGTCTGTCTCATACCGTCTGTCTCAGAGCGTCTGTCTCAGACCGTCTGTCTCAGACCATCTGTCTCAGACCATCTGTCTTAATCCGTCTGTCTCACACCGTCTGTCTCAGACCGTCTGTCTCAGACCGTCTGTCTCAGACCGCCTGTCTCAGACCGTCTGTCTCAGACCGTCTGTCTCAGACCGTCTGTCTCGGACCGTCTGCCTCGGACCGTCTGTCTCAGACCGTCTGTCTCAGTTCGTCGGTCTCAGGCCGTCTCTGCCTGTCCGTCTGTCTCAGATCGTCTGTCACAGTCCGTCTGTCTCAGTCCGTCTGTCTCAGTCCGTCTGTCTCAGTCCGACTGTCTCAGACCTCCTGTCTCAGACCGCCTGTCTCAGACCGTCTATCTCAGACCACCTGTCTCAGACCACCTGGCTCAGACGGTCTGTATCAGACCGTCCGTCTCAGACCGTCTGTGTCAGACCGTCTGTCTCTGACCGTCTGTCTCAGACCGTCTGTCTCAGACCGTCTGCCTCGGACCGCCTGTCTCAGACCACCTGTCTCAGACCACCTGGCTCAGACGGTCTGTATCAGACCGTCCGTCTCAGACCGTCTGTGTCAGACCGTCTGTCTCTGACCGTCTGTCTCAGACCGTCTGTCTCGGACCGCCTGTCTCAGACCGTCTGTCTCCGACCGTCTGTCTCAGTCCGTCTGTCTCAGACCTTCCGCCTCAATCCGCCTGCCGCTATCGGGCAGCGTCTGTTCGCCTGTACCTGTCCGTCAGTCCCAGTCGTCTGTCTCAGTCCGTCAGTCTCAGTCCGGCGGTCTCAGTCCGTCAGTCTCAGTACGCCTGTCTCAGACCGTCTCTCTCAGGCCGTCTGTGCCTGTCCGACTATCTCAGATCGTCTGTCACAGTCCGTCTGTATCAGTCCGTCTGTCTCAGACCGTCTGTCGCAGACCGTCTGTCTCAGGCCGTCTGTGCCTGTCCGTCTGTCTCAGATCGTCTGTCACAGTCCGTCTGTCTCAATCCGTCTGTCTCATACCGTATGTCACAGTCCGTCTGTCTCAATCCGTCTGTCTCATACCGTCTGTCTCAGACCGTCTGTCTTAGTCCGTCTGTCTCAGACCGCCTGTCTCAGACCGCCTGTCCCAGTACGTCTGTCCCAGGCCGTCTGTCTCAGACCGTCTGTGTCAGACCGTCTGTCTCTGACCGTCTGTCTCAGACCGTCTGTCTCAGAACGTCTGTCTCGGACCGCCTGTCCCAGTACGTCTGTCCCAGGCCGTCTGTCTCAGTCCGTCCGTCTCAGACCGTCTGTCTCGGACCGCCTGTCTCAGACCGTCTGTCTCCGACCGTCTGTCTCAGTCCGTCTATCTCAGACCGCCTGTCGCAGACCGTCTGTCTCAGGCCGTCTCTGCCTGTCCGTCTGTCTCAGATCGTCTGTCTAAGTCCGACTGTCTCAGACCTCCTGTCTCAGACCGCCAGTCCCAGTACGCCTGTCTCAGGCCGTCTGTCTCAGACCGTCTTTCTCAGACCGTCTGTCTCAGACCGTCTGTCTCAGACCGTCTGTCTCAGACCATCCGTCTTAATCCGTCTGTCTCATACAGTCTGTCTCAGACCGTCTGTCTCAGACCGTCTGGCTCAGACCGTCTGTCTCAGTCCGTCTGTCTCAGACCTTCCGGCTCAATCCGCCTGCCGCTATCGGGCAGCGTCTGTTCGCCTGTCCCTGTCCGGGGCTCCCAGTCGTCTGTCTCAGTCCGTCAGTCTCAGTCGGGTGGTCTCATACCGTCTGTCTCAGACCGTCTGTCTCAGACCGCCTGTCTCAGACCGCCTGTCTCAGTCCGTCTGTCTCAGACCTTCCGGCTCAATCCGCCTGCCGCTATCGGGCAGCGTCAGTTCGCCTGTCCCTGTCCGGGGGTCCCAGTCGACTGTCTCAGTCCGTCAGTCTCAGTCCGGCGGTCTCAGTCCGTCTGTCTTAGTCCGTCTGTCTCAGACCGCCTGTCTCAGACCGTCTGTCTCAGACCATCTGTCTCAATCCGTCTGTCTCATACCGTCTGTCTCCGACGGTCTGTATCAGACCGTCCGTCTCAGACCGTCTGTGTCAGACCGTCTGTCTCTGACCGTCTGTCTCAGACCGTCAGTCTCAGACCGTCTGCCTCGGACCGCCTGTCTCAGACCACCTGTCTCAGACCACCTGTCTCAGACGGTCTGTATCAGATCGTCTGTCTCAGACCGTCTGTGTCAGACCGTCTGTATCAGACCATCTGTCTTAATCCGTCTGTCTCATACCGTCTGTCTCAGACCGTCTGTCTCAGACCGTCTGTCTCAGACCGTCTGTCTCAGACCGTCTGTCTCAGACCGCCTGTCTCAGACCGTCTGTCTCAGACCGTCTGTCTCAGTTCGTCTGTCTCAGACCGTCTGTGCCTG
The DNA here is from genome assembly GCA_947623535.1 of Coelioxys conoideus. Taxonomy (NCBI): domain Eukaryota; kingdom Metazoa; phylum Arthropoda; class Insecta; order Hymenoptera; family Megachilidae; genus Coelioxys; species Coelioxys conoideus. The sequence continues at coordinate 14,120,168 of OX392451.1, forward strand.
TCCGTCTGTCTCATACCGCCTGTCTCAGACCGTCTGTCTCAGACCGTCTGTGCCTGTCCGTCTGTCTCATACCGCCTGTCTCAGACCGTCTGTCTCAGACCGTCTGTATCAGACCGTCTGTCTCAGACCGTCTGCCTCGGACCGTCTGTCTCAGACCGTCTGTCTCAGTTGGTCTGTCTCAGGCCGTCTCTGCCTGTCCGTCTGTCTCAGATCGTCTGTCACAGTCCGTCTGTCTCAGTCCGTCTGTCTCAGTCCGTCTGTCTCAGTCCGACTGTCTCAGACCTCCTGTCTCAGACCGTCTGCCTCGGACCGCCTGTCTCAGACCACCTGTCTCAGACCACCTGTCTCAGACGGTCTGTATCAGATCGTCTGTCTCAGACCGTCTGTGTCAGACCGTCTGTATCAGACCGTCTGTCTCAGACCGTCTGTCTCAGACCGTCTGTCTCGGACCGCCTGTCTCAGACCGTCTGTCTCCGACCGTCTGTCTCAGTCCGTCTGTCTCAGACCTTCCGCCTCAATCCGCCTGCCGCTATCGGGCAGCGTCTGTTCGCCTGTACCTGTCCGTCAGTCCCAGTCGTCTGTCTCAGTCCGTCAGTCTCAGTCCGGCGGTCTCAGTCCGTCTGTCTTAGTCCGTCTGTCTCAGACCGCCTGTCTCAGACCGCCTGTCCCAGTACGTCTGTCCCAGGCCGTCTGTCTCAGACCGTCTGTGTCAGACCGTCTGTCTCTGACCGTCTGTCTCAGACCGTCTGTCTCAGAACGTCTGTCTCGGACCGCCTGTCCCAGTACGTCTGTCCCAGGCCGTCTGTCTCAGTCCGTCCGTCTCAGACCGTCTGTCTCGGACCGCCTGTCTCAGACCGTCTGTCTCCGACCGTCTGTCTCAGTCCGTCTATCTCAGACCGCCTGTCGCAGACCGTCTGTCTCAGGCCGTCTCTGCCTGTCCGTCTGTCTCAGATCGTCTGTCTAAGTCCGACTGTCTCAGACCTCCTGTCTCAGACCGCCAGTCCCAGTACGCCTGTCTCAGGCCGTCTGTCTCAGACCGTCTTTCTCAGACCGTCTGTCTCAGACCGTCTGTCTCAGACCGTCTGTCTCAGACCATCCGTCTTAATCCGTCTGTCTCATACAGTCTGTCTCAGACCGTCTGTCTCAGACCGTCTGGCTCAGACCGTCTGTCTCAGTCCGTCTGTCTCAGACCTTCCGGCTCAATCCGCCTGCCGCTATCGGGCAGCGTCTGTTCGCCTGTCCCTGTCCGGGGCTCCCAGTCGTCTGTCTCAGTCCGTCAGTCTCAGTCGGGTGGTCTCATACCGTCTGTCTCAGACCGTCTGTCTCAGACCGCCTGTCTCAGACCGCCTGTCTCAGTCCGTCTGTCTCAGACCTTCCGGCTCAATCCGCCTGCCGCTATCGGGCAGCGTCAGTTCGCCTGTCCCTGTCCGGGGGTCCCAGTCGACTGTCTCAGTCCGTCAGTCTCAGTCCGGCGGTCTCAGTCCGTCTGTCTTAGTCCGTCTGTCTCAGACCGCCTGTCTCAGACCGCCTGTCCCAGTACGTCTGTCCCAGGCCGTCTGTGCCTGTCCGTCTGTCTCAGACCGTCTGTCTCATACCGTCTGTCTCAGACCGTCTGTCTCAGTTCGTCTGTCTCAGGCCGTCTGTGCCTGTCCGTCTGTCTCAGATCGTCTGTCACAGTCCATCTGTCTCAGACCATCTGTCTCAAACCGTCTGTCTCATGCCGTCTGTCCTTGTCCGTCCGCCCTGTCCGTCTGTCTAAGGCCATCTGTCTCAGACCGTCTGTCTCAGATCGTCTGTCTGAGTTCGTCTGTCTCAGGCCGTCTGTGCCTGTCCGACTATCTCAGATCGTCTGTCACAGTCCGTCTGTATCAGTCCGTCTGTCTCAGACCGTCTGTCGCAGACCGTCTGTCTCAGGCCGTCTGTGCCTGTCCGTCTGTCTCAGATCGTCTGTCACAGTCCGTCTGTCTCAATCCGTCTGTCTCATACCGTATGTCACAGTCCGTCTGTCTCAATCCGTCTGTCTCATACCGTCTGTCTCAGACCGTCTGTCTCAGACCGTCTGTATCAGACCGTCTGTCTCAGAAAGTCTGTGTCAGACCGTCTGTCTCAGACCGTCTGTCTCAGACCGTCTGTCTCAGACCGTCTGTCTCAGACCGTCTGTCTCAGACCGTCTGTCTCAGACCATCTGTCTCAATCCGTCTGTCTCATACCGTCTGTCTCCGACGGTCTGTATCAGACCGTCCGTCTCAGACCGTCTGTGTCAGACCGTCTGTCTCTGACCGTCTGTCTCAGACCGTCTGTCTCAGACCGTCTGCCTCGGACCGCCTGTCTCAGACCACCTGTCTCAGACCACCTGTCTCAGACGGTCTGTATCAGATCGTCTGTCTCAGACCGTCTGTGTCAGACCGTCTGTATCAGACCATCTGTCTTAATCCGTCTGTCTCATACCGTCTGTCTCAGACCGTCTGTCTCAGACCGTCTGTCTCAGACCGTCTGTCTCAGACCGCCTGTCTCAGACCGTCTGTCTCAGACCGTCTGTCTCAGTTCGTCTGTCTCAGACCGTCTGTGCCTGTCCGTCTGTCTCATACCGCCTGGCTCAGACCGTCTGTCTCAGTCCGTCTGTCTCAGACCTTCCGGCTCAATCCGCCTGCCGCTATCGGGCAGCGTCTGTTCGCCTGTCCCTGTCCGGGGCTCCCAGTCGTCTGTCTCAGTCCGTCAGTCTCAGTCGGGTGGTCTCATACCGTCTGTCTCAGACCGTCTGTCTCAGACCGCCTGTCTCAGACCGCCCGTCTCAGTCCGTCTGTCTCAGACCTTCCGGCTCAATCCGCCTGCCGCTATCGGGCAGCGTCAGTTCGCCTGTCCCTGTCCGGGGGTCCCAGTCGACTGTCTCAGTCCGTCAGTCTCAGTCCGGCGGTCTCAGTCCGTCTGTCTTAGTCCGTGTGTCTCAGACCGCCTGTCTCAGACCGCCTGTCCCAGTACGTCTGTCCCAGGCCGTCTGTGCCTGTCCGTCTGTCTCAGACCGTCTGTCTCATACCGTCTGTCTCAGACCGTCTGTCTCAGTTCGTCTGTCTCAGGCCGTCTGTGCCTGTCCGTCTGTCTCAGATCGTCTGTCACAGTCCATCTGTCTCAGACCATCTGTCTCAAACCGTCTGTCTCATACCGTCTGTCTCAGACCGTCTGCCTCGGACCGCCTGTCTCAGACCACCTGTCTCAGACCACCTGGCTGAGACGGTCTGTATCAGACCGTCCGTCTCAGACCGTCTGTGTCAGACCGTCTGTCTCTGACCGTCTGTCTCTGACCGTCTGTCTCAGACCGTCTGTCTCGGACCGCCTGTCTCAGACCGTCTGTCTCCGACCGTCTGTCTCAGTCCGTCTGTCTCAGACCTTCCGCCTCAATCCGCCTGCCGCTATCGGGCAGCGTCTGTTCGCCTGTACCTGTCCGTCAGTCCCAGTCGTCTGTCTCAGTCCGTCAGTCTCAGTCCGGCGGTCTCAGTCCGTCTGTCTTAGTCCGTCTGTCTCAGACCGTCTGTCTCAGACCGTCTGTCTCAGACCGTCTGTCTCAGACCGCCTGTCTCAGACCGTCTCTCTCAGACCGTCTGTCTCAGACCGTCTGTCTCAGTCCGTCTGTGTCAGACCTTCCGGCTCAATCCGCCTGCCGCTATCGGGCAGCGTCTGTTCGCCTGTCCCTGTCCGGGGGTCCCAGTCGTCTGTCTCAGTCCGTCAGTCTCAGTCCGGCGGTCTCAGTCCGTCAGTCTCAGTACGTCTGTCCCAGGCCGTCTGTCTCAGACCGTCTGTCTCAGACCGTCTGTCTCAGACCGTCTGCCTGAGTTCGTCTGTCTCAGGCCGTCTGTGCCTGTCCGACTATCTCAGATCGTCTGTCACAGTCCGTCTGTATCAGTCCGTCTGTCTCAGACCGTCTGTCGCAGACCGTCTGTCTCAGGCCGTCTGTGCCTGTCCGTCTGTCTCAATCCGTCTGTCTCATACCGTATGTCACAGTCCGTCTGTCTCAATCCGTCTGTCTCATACCGTCTGTCTCAGACCGTCTGTCTCAGACCGTCTGTATCAGACCGTCTGTCTCAGAAAGTCTGTGTCAGACCGTCTGTCTCAGACCGTCTGTCTCAGACCGTCTGTCTCAGACCGTCTGTCTCAGACCGTCTGTCTCAGACCATCTGTCTCAGACCATGTGTCTTAATCCGTCTGTCTTATACCGTCTGTCTCAGACCGTCTGTCTCCGACCGTCTGTCTCATACCGTATGTCACAGTCCGTCTGTCTCAATCCGTCTGTCTCATACCGTATGTCACAGTCCGTCTGTCTCAATCCGTCTGTCTCATACCGTCTGTCTCAGACCGTCTGTCTCATACCGTCTGTCTCAGACCGTCTGTCTCAGACCGTCAGTCTCAGACCGTCTGCCGCGGACCGCCTGTCTCAGACCACCTGTCTCAGACCACCTGTCTCAGACGGTCTGTATCAGATCGTCTGTCTCAGACCGTCTGTGTCAGACCGTCTGTATCAGACCATCTGTCTTAATCCGTCTGTCTCATACCGTCTGTCTCAGACCGTCTGTCTCAGACCGTCTGTCTCAGACCGTCTGTCTCAGACCGCCTGTCTCAGACCGTCTGTCTCAGACCGTCTGTCTCAGTTCGTCTGTCTCAGACCGTCTGTGCCTGTCCGTCTGTCGCATACCGATTGTCTCAGACCGTCTGTCTCAGACCGTCTGTGCCTGTCCGTCTGTCTCATACCGCCTGTCTCAGACCGTCTGTCTCAGACCGTCTGTATCAGACCGTCTGTCTCAGAACGTCTGTGTCAGACCGTCTGTCTCTGACCGTCTGTCTCAGACCGTCTGTCTCAGACCGTCTGCCTCGGACCGTCTGCCTCAGACCGTCTGTCTCAGTTGGTCTGTCTCAGGCCGTCTCTGCCTGTCCGTCTGTCTCAGATCGTCTGTCACAGTCCGTCTGTCTCAGTCCGTCTGTCTCAGTCCGTCTGTCTCAGTCCGTCTGTCTCAGTCCGACTGTCTCAGACCTCCTGTCTCAGACCGTCTGCCTCGGACCGCCTGTCTCAGACCACCTGTCTCAGACCACCTGTCTCAGACGGTCTGTATCAGATCGTCTGTCTCAGACCGTCTGTGTCAGACCGTCTGTATCAGACCGTCTGTCTCAGACCGTCTGTCTCAGACCGTCTGTCTCGGACCGCCTGTCTCAGACCGTCTGTCTCCGACCGTCTGTCTCAGTCCGTCTGTCTCAGACCTTCCGCCTCAATCCGCCTGCCGCTATCGGGCAGCGTCTGTTCGCCTGTACCTGTCCGTCAGTCCCAGTCGTCTGTCTCAGTCCGTCAGTCTCAGTCCGGCGGTCTCAGTCCGTCTGTCTTAGTCCGTCTGTCTCAGACCGCCTGTCTCGGACCGCCTGTCCCAGTACGTCTGTCCCAGGCCGTCTGTCTCAGTCCGTCCGTCTCAGACCGTCTGTCTCGGACCGCCTGTCTCAGACCGTCTGTCTCCGACCGTCTGTCTCAGTCCGTCTATCTCAGACCGCCTGTCGCAGACCGTCTGTCTCAGGCCGTCTCTGCCTGTCCGTCTGTCTCAGATCGTCTGTCTAAGTCCGACTGTCTCAGACCTCCTGTCTCAGACCGCCAGTCCCAGTACGCCTGTCTCAGGCCGTCTGTCTCAGACCGTCTTTCTCAGACCGTCTGTCTCAGACCGTCTGTCTCAGACCGTCTGTCTCAGACCGTCTGTCTCAGACCATCCGTCTTAATCCGTCTGTCTCATACAGTCTGTCTCAGACCGTCTGTCTCAGACCGTCTGGCTCAGACCGTCTGTCTCAGTCCGTCTGTCTCAGACCTTCCGGCTCAATCCGCCTGCCGCTATCGGGCAGCGTCTGTTCGCCTGTCCCTGTCCGGGGCTCCCAGTCGTCTGTCTCAGTCCGTCAGTCTCAGTCGGGTGGTCTCATACCGTCTGTCTCAGACCGTCTGTCTCAGACCGCCTGTCTCAGACCGCCTGTCTCAGTCCGTCTGTCTCAGACCTTCCGGCTCAATCCGCCTGCCGCTATCGGGCAGCGTCAGTTCGCCTGTCCCTGTCCGGGGGTCCCAGTCGACTGTCTCAGTCCGTCAGTCTCAGTCCGGCGGTCTCAGTCCGTCTGTCTTAGTCCGTCTGTCTCAGACCGCCTGTCTCAGACCGCCTGTCCCAGTACGTCTGTCCCAGGCCGTCTGTGCCTGTCCGTCTGTCTCAGACCGTCTGTCTCATACCGTCTGTCTCAGACCGTCTGTCTCAGTTCGTCTGTCTCAGGCCGTCTGTGCCTGTCCGTCTGTCTCAGATCGTCTGTCACAGTCCATCTGTCTCAGACCATCTGTCTCAAACCGTCTGTCTCATGCCGTCTGTCCTTGTCTGTCCGCCCTGTCCGTCTGTCTAAGGCCATCTGTCTCAGACCGTCTGTCTCAGATCGTCTGTCACAGGCCGTCTGTCTCAGACCGTCTGTCTCATACCATCTGTCTCAGACCGTCTGTCTCAGACCGTCTGTCTCAGACCGCCTGTCTCAGACCGTGTGTCTCAGATCGTCTGTCACAGTTCGTCTGTCTCATACCGTCTGTCTCAGACCGTCTGTCTCAGACCGTCTGTCTCAGTCCGTCTGTCTCAGACCTTCCGGCTCAATCCGCCTGCCGCTATCGGGCAGCGTCCGTTCGCCTGTCCCTGTCCGGGGGTCCCAGTCGTCTGTCTCAGTCCGTCAGTCTCAGTCCGGCGGTCTCAGTCCGTCAGTCTCAGTCCGGCGGTCTCAGGCCGTCTGTCTTAGTCCGTCTGTCTCAGACCGCCTGTCTCAGAACGCCTGTCCCAGTACGTCTGTCCCAGGCCGTCTGTCTCAGACCGTCTGTCTCAGACCGTCTGTCTCAGACCGTCTGTCTCAGACCATCTGTCTCAATCCGTCTGTCTCATACCGTCTGTCTCAGAGCGTCTGTCTCAGACCGTCTGTCTCAGACCATCTGTCTCAGACCATCTGTCTTAATCCGTCTGTCTCACACCGTCTGTCTCAGACCGTCTGTCTCAGACCGTCTGTCTCAGACCGCCTGTCTCAGACCGTCTGTCTCAGACCGTCTGTCTCAGACCGTCTGTCTCGGACCGTCTGCCTCGGACCGTCTGTCTCAGACCGTCTGTCTCAGTTCGTCGGTCTCAGGCCGTCTCTGCCTGTCCGTCTGTCTCAGATCGTCTGTCACAGTCCGTCTGTCTCAGTCCGTCTGTCTCAGTCCGTCTGTCTCAGTCCGACTGTCTCAGACCTCCTGTCTCAGACCGCCTGTCTCAGACCGTCTGTCTCAGACCACCTGTCTCAGACCACCTGGCTCAGACGGTCTGTATCAGACCGTCCGTCTCAGACCGTCTGTGTCAGACCGTCTGTCTCTGACCGTCTGTCTCAGACCGTCTGTCTCAGACCGTCTGCCTCGGACCGCCTGTCTCAGTCCGTCTGTCTCAGACCTTCCGCCTCAATCCGCCTGCCGCTATCGGGCAGCGTCTGTTCGCCTGTACCTGTCCGTCAGTCCCAGTCGTCTGTCTCAGTCCGTCAGTCTCAGTCCGGCGGTCTCAGTCCGTCTGTCTTAGTCCGTCTGTCTCAGACCGTCTGTCTCAGACCGTCTGTCTCAGACCGTCTGTCTCAGACCGCCTGTCTCAGACCGTCTCTCTCAGACCGTCTGTCTCAGACCGTCTGTCTCAGTCCGTCTGTGTCAGACCTTCCGGCTCAATCCGCCTGCCGCTATCGGGCAGCGTCTGTTCGCCTGTCCCTGTCCGGGGGTCCCAGTCGTCTGTCTCAGTCCGTCAGTCTCAGTCCGGCGGTCTCAGTCCGTCAGTCTCAGTACGTCTGTCCCAGGCCGTCTGTCTCAGACCGTCTGTCTCAGACCGTCTGTCTCAGACCGTCTGCCTGAGTTCGTCTGTCTCAGGCCGTCTGTGCCTGTCCGACTATCTCAGATCGTCTGTCACAGTCCGTCTGTATCAGTCCGTCTGTCTCAGACCGTCTGTCGCAGACCGTCTGTCTCAGGCCGTCTGTGCCTGTCCGTCTGTCTCAGATCGTCTGTCACAGTCCGTCTGTCTCAATCCGTCTGTCTCATACCGTATGTCACAGTCCGTCTGTCTCAATCCGTCTGTCTCATACCGTCTGTCTCAGACCGTCTGTCTTAGTCCGTCTGTCTCAGACCGCCTGTCTCAGACCGCCTGTCCCAGTACGTCTGTCCCAGGCCGTCTGTCTCAGACCGTCTGTGTCAGACCGTCTGTCTCTGACCGTCTGTCTCAGACCGTCTGTCTCAGAACGTCTGTCTCGGACCGCCTGTCCCAGTACGTCTGTCCCAGGCCGTCTGTCTCAGTCCGTCCGTCTCAGACCGTCTGTCTCGGACCGCCTGTCTCAGACCGTCTGTCTCCGACCGTCTGTCTCAGTCCGTCTATCTCAGACCGCCTGTCGCAGACCGTCTGTCTCAGGCCGTCTCTGCCTGTCCGTCTGTCTCAGATCGTCTGTCTAAGTCCGACTGTCTCAGACCTCCTGTCTCAGACCGCCAGTCCCAGTACGCCTGTCTCAGGCCGTCTGTCTCAGACCGTCTTTCTCAGACCGTCTGTCTCAGACCGTCTGTCTCAGACCGTCTGTCTCAGACCATCCGTCTTAATCCGTCTGTCTCATACAGTCTGTCTCAGACCGTCTGTCTCAGACCGTCTGGCTCAGACCGTCTGTCTCAGTCCGTCTGTCTCAGACCTTCCGGCTCAATCCGCCTGCCGCTATCGGGCAGCGTCTGTTCGCCTGTCCCTGTCCGGGGCTCCCAGTCGTCTGTCTCAGTCCGTCAGTCTCAGTCGGGTGGTCTCATACCGTCTGTCTCAGACCGTCTGTCTCAGACCGCCTGTCTCAGACCGCCTGTCTCAGTCCGTCTGTCTCAGACCTTCCGGCTCAATCCGCCTGCCGCTATCGGGCAGCGTCAGTTCGCCTGTCCCTGTCCGGGGGTCCCAGTCGACTGTCTCAGTCCGTCAGTCTCAGTCCGGCGGTCTCAGTCCGTCTGTCTTAGTCCGTCTGTCTCAGACCGCCTGTCTCAGACCGTCTGTCTCAGACCATCTGTCTCAATCCGTCTGTCTCATACCGTCTGTCTCCGACGGTCTGTATCAGACCGTCCGTCTCAGACCGTCTGTGTCAGACCGTCTGTCTCTGACCGTCTGTCTCAGACCGTCAGTCTCAGACCGTCTGCCTCGGACCGCCTGTCTCAGACCACCTGTCTCAGACCACCTGTCTCAGACGGTCTGTATCAGATCGTCTGTCTCAGACCGTCTGTGTCAGACCGTCTGTATCAGACCATCTGTCTTAATCCGTCTGTCTCATACCGTCTGTCTCAGACCGTCTGTCTCAGACCGTCTGTCTCAGACCGTCTGTCTCAGACCGTCTGTCTCAGACCGCCTGTCTCAGACCGTCTGTCTCAGACCGTCTGTCTCAGTTCGTCTGTCTCAGACCGTCTGTGCCTGTCCGTCTGTCTCATACCGCCTGTCTCAGACCGTCTGTCTCAGACCGTCTGTGCCTGTCCGTCTGTCTCATACCGCCTGTCTCAGACCGTCTGTCTCAGACCGTCTGTATCAGACCGTCTGTCTCAGACCGTCTGCCTCGGACCGTCTGTCTCAGACCGTCTGTCTCAGTTGGTCTGTCTCAGGCCGTCTCTGCCTGTCCGTCTGTCTCAGATCGTCTGTCACAGTCCGTCTGTCTCAGTCCGTCTGTCTCAGTCCGTCTGTCTCAGTCCGACTGTCTCAGACCTCCTGTCTCAGACCGTCTGCCTCGGACCGCCTGTCTCAGACCACCTGTCTCAGACCACCTGTCTCAGACGGTCTGTATCAGATCGTCTGTCTCAGACCGTCTGTGTCAGACCGTCTGTATCAGACCGTCTGTCTCAGACCGTCTGTCTCAGACCGTCTGTCTCGGACCGCCTGTCTCAGACCGTCTGTCTTCGACCGTCTGTCTCAGTCCGTCTGTCTCAGACCTTCCGCCTCAATCCGCCTGCCGCTATCGGGCAGCGTCTGTTCGCCTGTACCTGTCCGTCAGTCCCAGTCGTCTGTCTCAGTCCGTCAGTCTCAGTCCGGCGGTCTCAGTCCGTCTGTCTTAGTCCGTCTGTCTCAGACCGCCTGTCTCAGACCGCCTGTCCCAGTACGTCTGTCCCAGGCCGTCTGTCTCAGACCGTCTGTGTCAGACCGTCTGTCTCTGACCGTCTGTCTCAGACCGTCTGTCTCAGAACGTCTGTCTCGGACCGCCTGTCCCAGTACGTCTGTCCCAGGCCGTCTGTCTCAGTCCGTCCGTCTCAGACCGTCTGTCTCGGACCGCCTGTCTCAGACCGTCTGTCTCCGACCGTCTGTCTCAGTCCGTCTATCTCAGACCGCCTGTCGCAGACCGTCTGTCTCAGGCCGTCTCTGCCTGTCCGTCTGTCTCAGATCGTCTGTCTAAGTCCGACTGTCTCAGACCTCCTGTCTCAGACCGCCAGTCCCAGTACGCCTGTCTCAGGCCGTCTGTCTCAGACCGTCTTTCTCAGACCGTCTGTCTCAGACCGTCTGTCTCAGACCGTCTGTCTCAGACCATCCGTCTTAATCCGTCTGTCTCATACAGTCTGTCTCAGACCGTCTGTCTCAGACCGTCTGGCTCAGACCGTCTGTCTCAGTCCGTCTGTCTCAGACCTTCCGGCTCAATCCGCCTGCCGCTATCGGGCAGCGTCTGTTCGCCTGTCCCTGTCCGGGGCTCCCAGTCGTCTGTCTCAGTCCGTCAGTCTCAGTCGGGTGGTCTCATACCGTCTGTCTCAGACCGTCTGTCTCAGACCGCCTGTCTCAGACCGCCTGTCTCAGTCCGTCTGTCTCAGACCTTCCGGCTCAATCCGCCTGCCGCTATCGGGCAGCGTCAGTTCGCCTGTCCCTGTCCGGGGGTCCCAGTCGACTGTCTCAGTCCGTCAGTCTCAGTCCGGCGGTCTCAGTCCGTCTGTCTTAGTCCGTCTGTCTCAGACCGCCTGTCTCAGACCGCCTGTCCCAGTACGTCTGTCCCAGGCCGTCTGTGCCTGTCCGTCTGTCTCAGACCGTCTGTCTCATACCGTCTGTCTCAGACCGTCTGTCTCAGTTCGTCTGTCTCAGGCCGTCTGTGCCTGTCCGTCTGTCTCAGATCGTCTGTCACAGTCCATCTGTCTCAGACCATCTGTCTCAAACCGTCTGTCTCATGCCGTCTGTCCTTGTCCGTCCGCCCTGTCCGTCTGTCTAAGGCCATCTGTCTCAGACCGTCTGTCTCAGATCGTCTGTCTGAGTTCGTCTGTCTCAGGCCGTCTGTGCCTGTCCGACTATCTCAGATCGTCTGTCACAGTCCGTCTGTATCAGTCCGTCTGTCTCAGACCGTCTGTCGCAGACCGTCTGTCTCAGGCCGTCTGTGCCTGTCCGTCTGTCTCAGATCGTCTGTCACAGTCCGTCTGTCTCAATCCGTCTGTCTCATACCGTATGTCACAGTCCGTCTGTCTCAATCCGTCTGTCTCATACCGTCTGTCTCAGACCGTCTGTCTCAGACCGTCTGTATCAGACCGTCTGTCTCAGAAAGTCTGTGTCAGACCGTCTGTCTCAGACCGTCTGTCTCAGACCGTCTGTCTCAGACCGTCTGTCTCAGACCGTCTGTCTCAGACCGTCTGTCTCAGACCATCTGTCTCAATCCGTCTGTCTCATACCGTCTGTCTCCGACGGTCTGTATCAGACCGTCCGTCTCAGACCGTCTGTGTCAGACCGTCTGTCTCTGACCGTCTGTCTCAGACCGTCTGTCTCAGACCGTCTGCCTCGGACCGCCTGTCTCAGACCACCTGTCTCAGACCACCTGTCTCAGACGGTCTGTATCAGATCGTCTGTCTCAGACCGTCTGTGTCAGACCGTCTGTATCAGACCATCTGTCTTAATCCGTCTGTCTCATACCGTCTGTCTCAGACCGTCTGTCTCAGACCGTCTGTCTCAGACCGTCTGTCTCAGACCGCCTGTCTCAGACCGTCTGTCTCAGACCGTCTGTCTCAGTTCGTCTGTCTCAGACCGTCTGTGCCTGTCCGTCTGTCTCATACCGCCTGGCTCAGACCGTCTGTCTCAGTCCGTCTGTCTCAGACCTTCCGGCTCAATCCGCCTGCCGCTATCGGGCAGCGTCTGTTCGCCTGTCCCTGTCCGGGGCTCCCAGTCGTCTGTCTCAGTCCGTCAGTCTCAGTCGGGTGGTCTCATACCGTCCGTCTCAGACCGTCTGTCTCAGACCGTCTGTCTCATACCATCTGTCTCAGACCGTCTGCCTCAGACCGTCTGTCTCAGACCGTCTGTCTCAGTCCGTCTGTCTCAGACCTTCCGGCTCAATCCGCCTGCCGCTATCGGGCAGCGTCTGTTCGCCTGTCCCTGTCCGGGGGTCCCAGTCGTCTGTCTCTGTCCGTCAGTCTCAGTCCGGCGGTCTCAGTCCGTCTGTCTTAGTCCGTCTGTCTCAGACCGCCTGTCTCAGAACGCCTGTCCCAGTACGTCTGTCCCAGGCCGTCTGTCTCAGACCGTGTGTCTCAGACCATCTGTCTCAATCCGTCTGTGTCATACCGTCTGTCTCAGAGCGTCTGTCTCAGACCGTCTGTCTCAGACCATCTGTCTCAGACCATCTGTCTTAATCCGTCTGTCTCATACCGTCTGTCTCAGACCGTCTGTCTCAGACCGTCTGTCTCAGACCGTCTGTCTCAGACCGTCTGTCTCAGACCGTCTGTCTCAGCCCATCCGTCTTAATCCGTCTGTCTCATACCGTCTGTCTCAGACCGTCTGTCTCAGACCGTCTGTCTCAGACCGTCTGTCTCAGTCCGTCTGTCTCAGACCGTCCGGCTCAATCCGCCTGCCGCTATCGGGCAGCGTCTGTTCGCCTGTCCCTGTCCGGGGGTCCCAGTCGTCTGTCTCAGTCCGTCAATCTCAGTCCGGCGGTCACATACCGTCTGTCTCAGACCGTCTGTCTCAGACTGCCTGTCTCAGACCGCCTGTCCCAGTACGTCTGTCCCAGGCCGTCTGTGCCTGTCCGTCTGTCTCAGACCGTCTGTCTCATACCGTCTGTCTCAGTTCGTCTGTCTCAGGCCGTCTGTGCCTGTCCGTCTGTCTCAGATCGTCTGTCACAGTCCATCTGTCTCAGTCCGTCTGTCTCAGACCGCCTGTCGCAGACCGTCTGTCTCAGGCCGTCTGTGCCTGTCCGTCTGTCTCAGATCGTCTGTCACAGTCCATCTGTCTCAGTCCGTCTGTCTCAGACCGCCTGTCTCAGACCGTCTGTCTCATGCCGTCTGTCCTTGTCCGTCCGCCCTGTCCGTCTGTTTCAGGCCATCTGCCTCAGACCGTCTGTCTCAGATCGTCTGTCACAGGCCGTCTGTCTCAGACCGTCTGCCCCAGACCGTCTGTCTCAGACCGTCTGTCTCAGACCATCTGTCTCAAACCGTCTGTCTCATACCGTCTGTCTCAGACCGTCCGTCTCAGACCGTCTGTCTCGTACCGCCTGTCTCAGACCGTCTGTCTCCGACCGTCTGTCTCAGTCCGTCTGTCTCAGACCGCCTGTCGCAGACCGTCTGTCTCAGGCCGTCTCTGCCTGTCCGTCTGTCTCAGATCGTCTGTCTCAGTCCGACTGTCTCAGACCTCCTGTCTCAGACCGCCTGTCTCAGACCGACTGTCTCAGACAGTCTGTCTCAGTCGGCCTATCTCAGACCATCAGTCTCAGTCCGTCTGTCTCAGTCCGTCTGTCTCAGACCGTCTGTCTCAGACCGTCTGTCTCAGACCGTCTGTCACGGACCGCCTGTCTCAGACCACCTGTCTCAGACCACCTGTCTCAGACGGTCTGTATCAGATCGACTGTCTCAGACCGTCTGTCTCAGACCATCTGTGTCAGACCGTCTGTATCAGACCGTCTGTCTCAGACCGTCTGTCTCAGACCGCCTGTCTCAGACCGCCTGTCCCAGTACGTCTGTCCCAGGCCGTCTGTCTCAGACCGTCTGTCTCAGATCGTCGGTCTCAGACCATCTGTCTCAATCCGTCTGTCTCAGACCGCCTGTCCCAGTACGTCTGTCCCAGGCCGTCTGTCTCAGACCGTCTGTCTCAGATCGTCTGTCTCAGACCATCTGTCTCAATCCGTCTGTCTGATACCGTCTGTCACAGACCGTCTGTCTCAGACCGTCTGTCTCAGACCGTCTGTCTCAGACCGTCTGTCTCAGACCGTCTGTCTCAGACCTCCTGTCTCAGACCGCCTGTCTCAGACCGCCTGTCTCAGACCGCCTGTCTCAGACCGCCTGTCCCAGTACGTCTGTATCAGACCGTCTGTCTCAGACCGTCTGTCTCAGACCGCCTGTCTTAGACCGTCCGTCTCAGACCGCCTGTCCCAGACCACCTGTCTCAGACCACCTGTCTCAGACGGTCTGTATCAGATCGTCTGTCTCAGACCGTCTGTATCAGACCGTCTGTCTCAGACCTCCTGTCTCAGACCGCCTGTCTCAGACCGCCTGTCTCAGACCGCCTGTCTCAGACCGCCTGTCCCAGTACGTCTGTCTCAGACCGTCTGTCTCAGATCGTCTGTCACAGGCCGTCTGTCTCAGACCGTCTGTCCCAGACCGTCTGTCTCAGACCACCTGTCTCAGACCACCTGTCTCAGACCACCTGTCTCAGACGGTCTGTATCAGATCGTCTGTCTCAGACCGTCTGTCTCAGACCGTCTGTCTCAGACCGTCTGTCTCAGACCGTCTGTCTCAGACCGTCTGTCTCAGACCGTCTGTCTCAGATCGTCTGTCACAGGCCGTCTGTCTCAGACCGTCTGTCCCAGACCGTCTGTCCAAGACCGTCTGTCTCAGACCATCTGTCTCAAACCGTCTGTCTTAGACCGTCTGTCTCAGACCGCCTGTCTCAGACCACCTGTCTCAGACCACCTGTCTCAGACGGTCTGTATCAGATCGTCTGTCTCAGACCGTCTGTCTCAGACCGTCTGTCTCAGACCGTCTGTCTCAGACCGTCTGTCTCAGACCGTCTGTCTCAGACCGTCTGTCTCAGACCGTCTGTCTCAGACCGTCTGTCTCGGACCGCCTGTCTCGGACCGTCTGTCTCAGACCGTCTGTGTCAGACCGTCTGTATCAGACCGTCTGTCTCCTACCGTCTGTCTCAGTCCGTCTGTCTCAGACCTTCCGCCTCAATCCGCCTGCCGCTATCGGGCAGCGTCTGTTCGCCTGTACCTGTCCGTCAGTCCCAGTCGTCTGTCTCAGTCCGTCAGTCTCAGTCCGGCGGTCTCAGTCCGTCTGTCTTAGTCCGTCTGTCTCAGACCGCCTGTCTCAGACCGCCTGTCCCAGTACGTCTGTCCCAGGCCGCCTGTCTCAGACCGTCTGTCTCAGACCGCCTGTCTCAGACCGTCTCTCTCAGACCGTCTGTCTCAGACCGTCTGTCTCAGTCCGTCTGTGTCAGACCTTCCGGCTCAATCCGCCTGCCGCTATCGGGCAGCGTCTGTTCGCCTGTCCCTGTCCGGGGGTCCCAGTCGTCTGTCTCAGTCCGTCAGTCTCAGTCCGGCGGTCTCAGTCCGTCAGTCTCAGTACGTCTGTCCCAGGCCGTCTGTCTCAGACCGTCTGTCTCAGACCGTCTGTCTCAGTTCGTCTGTCTCAGGCCGTCTGTGCCTGTCCGTCTGTCTCAGATCGTCTGTCACAGTCCGTCTGTATCAGTCCGTCTGTCTCAGACCGTCTGTCGCAGACCGTCTGTCTCAGTCCGTCTGTCTCAGACCTTCCGGCTCAATCCGCCTGCCGCTATCGGGCAGCGTCTGTTCGCCTGTCCCTGTCCGTCAGTCTCAGACGTCTGTCTCAGTCCGTCAGTCTCAGTCCGGCGGTCTCAGTCCGTCTGTCTTAGTCCGTCTGTCTCAGACCGCCTGTCTCAGACCGCCTGTCTCAGACCGCCAGTCCCAGTACGCCTGTCGCAGGCCGTCTGTCTCAGACCGTCAGTCTCAGACCGTCTGTCTCAGACCGTCTGTCTCAGACCGTCTGTCTCAGACCGTCTGTCTCAGACCATCTGTCTTAATCCGTCTGTCTCATACCGTCTGTCTCAGACCGTCTGTCTCATGCCCGTCTCTCTCAGTCCGTCTGTCTCAGATCGTCTGTCACAGTCCATCTGTCTCAGACCATCTGTCTCAAACCGTCTGTCTCATGCCGTCTGTCCTTGTCCGTCCGCCCTGTCCGTCTGTCTAAGGCCATCTGTCTCAGACCGTCTGTCTCAGATCGTCTGTCACAGGCCGTCTGTCTCAGACCGTCTGTCTCATACCATCTGTCTCAGACCGTCTGTCTCAGACCGTCTGTCTCAGACCGCCTGTCTCAGACCGTGTGTCTCAGATCGTCTGTCACAGTTCGTCTGTCTCATACCGTCTGTCTCAGACCGTCTGTCTCAGACCGTCTGTCTCAGTCCGTCTGTCTCAGACCTTCCGGCTCAATCCGCCTGCCGCTATCGGGCAGCGTCTGTTCGCCTGTCCCTGTCCGGGGGTCCCAGTCGTCTGTCTCTGTCCGTCAGTCTCAGTCCGGCGGTCTCAGTCCGTCTGTCTTAGTCCGTCTGTCTCAGACCGCCTGTCTCAGAACGCCTGTCCCAGTACGTCTGTCCCAGGCCGTCTGTCTCAGACCGTGTGTCTCAGACCATCTGTCTCAATCCGTCTGTGTCATACCGTCTGTCTCAGAGCGTCTGTCTCAGACCGTCTGTCTCAGACCATCTGTCTCAGACCATCTGTCTTAATCCGTCTGTCTCATACCGTCTGTCTCAGACCGTCTGTCTCAGACCGTCTGTCTCAGACCGTCTGTCTCAGACCGTCTGTCTCAGCCCATCCGTCTTAATCCGTCTGTCTCATACCGTCTGTCTCAGACCGTCTGTCTCAGACCGTCTGTCTCAGACCGTCTGTCTCAGTCCGTCTGTCTCAGACCGTCCGGCTCAATCCGCCTGCCGCTATCGGGCAGCGTCTGTTCGCCTGTCCCTGTCCGGGGGTCCCAGTCGTCTGTCTCAGTCCGTCAATCTCAGTCCGGCGGTCACATACCGTCTGTCTCAGACCGTCTGTCTCAGACTGCCTGTCTCAGACCGCCTGTCCCAGTACGTCTGTCCCAGGCCGTCTGTGCCTGTCCGTCTGTCTCAGACCGTCTGTCTCATACCGTCTGTCTCAGTTCGTCTGTCTCAGGCCGTCTGTGCCTGTCCGTCTGTCTCAGATCGTCTGTCACAGTCCATCTGTCTCAGTCCGTCTGTCTCAGACCGCCTGTCGCAGACCGTCTGTCTCAGGCCGTCTGTGCCTGTCCGTCTGTCTCAGATCGTCTGTCACAGTCCATCTGTCTCAGTCCGTCTGTCTCAGACCGCCTGTCTCAGACCGTCTGTCTCATGCCGTCTGTCCTTGTCCGTCCGCCCTGTCCGTCTGTTTCAGGCCATCTGTCTCAGACCGTCTGTCTCAGATCGTCTGTCACAGGCCGTCTGTCTCAGACCGTCTGCCCCAGACCGTCTGTCTCAGACCGTCTGTCTCAGACCATCTGTCTCAAACCGTCTGTCTCATACCGTCTGTCTCAGACCGTCCGTCTCAGACCGTCTGTCTCGTACCGCCTGTCTCAGACCGTCTGTCTCCGACCGTCTGTCTCAGTCCGTCTGTCTCAGACCGCCTGTCGCAGACCGTCTGTCTCAGGCCGTCTCTGCCTGTCCGTCTGTCTCAGATCGTCTGTCTCAGTCCGACTGTCTCAGACCTCCTGTCTCAGACCGCCTGTCTCAGACCGACTGTCTCAGACAGTCTGTCTCAGTCGGCCTATCTCAGACCATCAGTCTCAGTCCGTCTGTCTCAGTCCGTCTGTCTCAGACCGTCTGTCTCAGACCGTCTGTCACGGACCGCCTGTCTCAGACCACCTGTCTCAGACCACCTGTCTCAGACGGTCTGTATCAGATCGACTGTCTCAGACCGTCTGTCTCAGACCATCTGTGTCAGACCGTCTGTATCAGACCGTCTGTCTCAGACCGTCTGTCTCAGACCGCCTGTCTCAGACCGCCTGTCCCAGTACGTCTGTCCCAGGCCGTCTGTCTCAGACCGTCTGTCTCAGATCGTCGGTCTCAGACCATCTGTCTCAATCCGTCTGTCTCAGACCGCCTGTCCCAGTACGTCTGTCCCAGGCCGTCTGTCTCAGACCGTCTGTCTCAGATCGTCTGTCTCAGACCATCTGTCTCAATCCGTCTGTCTGATACCGTCTGTCACAGACCGTCTGTCTCAGACCGTCTGTCTCAGACCGTCTGTCTCAGACCGTCTGTCTCAGACCGTCTGTCTCAGACCTCCTGTCTCAGACCGCCTGTCTCAGACCGCCTGTCTCAGACCGCCTGTCTCAGACCGCCTGTCCCAGTACGTCTGTATCAGACCGTCTGTCTCAGACCGTCTGTCTCAGACCGCCTGTCTTAGACCGTCTGTCTCAGACCGCCTGTCCCAGACCACCTGTCTCAGACCACCTGTCTCAGACGGTCTGTATCAGATCGTCTGTCTCAGACCGTCTGTATCAGACCGTCTGTCTCAGACCTCCTGTCTCAGACCGCCCGTCTCAGACCGCCTGTCTCAGACCGCCTGTCTCAGACCGCCTGTCCCAGTACGTCTGTCTCAGACCGTCTGTCTCAGATCGTCTGTCACAGGCCGTCTGTCTCAGACCGTCTGTCCCAGACCGTCTGTCTCAGACCACCTGTCTCAGACCACCTGTCTCAGACGGTCTGTATCAGATCGTCTGTCTCAGACCGTCTGTCTCAGACCGTCTGTCTCAGACCGTCTGTCTCAGACCGTCTGTCTCAGACCGTCTGTCTCAGACCGTCTGTCTCAGATCGTCTGTCACAGGCCGTCTGTCTCAGACCGTCTGTCCCAGACCGTCTGTCCAAGACCGTCTGTCTCAGACCATGTGTCTCAAACCGTCTGTCTTAGACCGTCTGTCTCAGACCGCCTGTCTCAGACCACCTGTCTCAGACCACCTGTCTCAGACGGTCTGTATCAGATCGTCTGTCTCAGACCGTCTGTCTCAGACCGTCTGTCTCAGACCGTCTGTCTCAGACCGTCTGTCTCAGACCGTCTGTCTCAGACCGTCTGTCTCAGACCGTCTGTCTCAGACCGTCTGTCTCGGACCGCCTGTCTCGGACCGTCTGTCTCAGACCGTCTGTGTCAGACCGTCTGTATCAGACCGTCTGTCTCCTACCGTCTGTCTCAGTCCGTCTGTCTCAGACCTTCCGCCTCAATCCGCCTGCCGCTATCGGGCAGCGTCTGTTCGCCTGTACCTGTCCGTCAGTCCCAGTCGTCTGTCTCAGTCCGTCAGTCTCAGTCCGGCGGTCTCAGTCCGTCTGTCTTAGTCCGTCTGTCTCAGACCGCCTGTCTCAGACCGCCTGTCCCAGTACGTCTGTCCCAGGCCGCCTGTCTCAGACCGTCTGTCTCAGACCGCCTGTCTCAGACCGTCTCTCTCAGACCGTCTGTCTCAGACCGTCTGTCTCAGTCCGTCTGTGTCAGACCTTCCGGCTCAATCCGCCTGCCGCTATCGGGCAGCGTCTGTTCGCCTGTCCCTGTCCGGGGGTCCCAGTCGTCTGTCTCAGTCCGTCTGTCTCAGTCCGTCTGTCTCAGTCCGACTGTCTCAGACCGTCTGTCTTAGTCCGTCTGTCTCAGACCGCCTGTCTCAGACCGCCTGTCTCAGACCGTCTCTCTCAGACCGTCTGTCACAGTCGGTCTGTCTCAATCCGTCTGTCTCATACCGTCTGTCACAGTCCGTCTGTCTCAATCCGTCTGTCTCATACCGTCTGTCTCAGACCGTCTGTCTCAGACCGTCTGTATCAGACCGTCTGTCTCAGAAAGTCTGTGTCAGACCGTCTGTCTCAGACCGTCTGCCTCAGACCGTCTGTCTCAGACCGTCTGTCTCAGACCATCTGTCTCGGACCATCTGTCTTAATCCGTCTGTCTCAGATCGTCTGTCACAGTCCGTCTGTCTCAGTCCGTCTGTCTCAGTCCGACTGTCTCAGACCTCCTGTCTTAGACCGCCTGTCTGAGACCGTCTGTCTCAGACCACCTGTCTCAGACCACCTGGCTCAGACGGTCTGTATCAGACCGTCCGTCTCAGACCGTCTGTCTCGGACCGCCTGTCTCAGACCGTCTGTCTCCGACCGTCTGTCTCAGTCCGTCTGTGTCAGACCTTCCGGCTCAATCCGCCTGCCGCTATCGGGCAGCGTCTGTTCGCCTGTACCTGTCCGTCAGTCCCAGTCGTCTGTCTCAGTCCGTCTGTCTCAGACCTCCTGTCTCAGACCGCCTGTCTCAGACCGCCTGTCTCAGACCGCCTGTCTCAGACCGCCTGTCCCAGTACGTCTGTATCAGACCGTCTGTCTCAGACCGTCTGTCTCAGACCGCCTGTCTCAGACCGTCTGTCTCAGACCGTCTGTCTCAGTTCGTCTGTCTCAGGCCGTCTGTGCCTGTCCGTCTGTCTCAGATCGTCTGTCACAGTCCGTCTGTATCAGTCCGTCTGTCTCAGACCGTCTGTCGCAGACCGTCTGTCTCAGGCCGTCTGTGCCTGTCCGTCTGTCTCAGATCGTCTGTCACAGGCCGTCTGTCTCAGACCGTCTGTCCCAGACCGTCTGTCTCAGACCGTCAGTCTCAGTACGTCTGTCCCAGGCCGTCTGTCTCAGACCGTCTGTCTCAGACCGTCTGTCTCAGACCGTCTGTCTGAGTTCGTCTGTCTCAGGCCGTCTGTGCCTGTCCGTCTATCTCAGATCGTCTGTCACAGTCCGTCTGTATCAGTCCGTCTGTCTCAGTCCGTCAGTCTCAGTCCGGCGGTCTCAGTCCGTCAGTCTCAGTACGTCTGTCCCAGGCCGTCTGTCTCAGACCGTCTGTCTGAGTTCGTCTGTCTCAGGCCGTCTGTGCCTGTCCGTCTATCTCAGATCGTCTGTCACAGTCCGTCTGTCTCAGACCGTCTGTCTCAGACCGCCTGTCTCAGACCGTCTGTCTCAGACCGTCTGTCTCAGTTCGTCTGTCTCAGGCCGTCTGTGCCTGTCCGTCTGTCTCAGATCGTCTGTCACAGTCCGTCTGTCTCAGTCCGTCTGTCTCAGACCTTCCGGCTCAATCCGCCTGCCGCTATCGGGCAGCGTCCGTTCGCCTGTCCCTGTCCGGGGGTCCCAGTCGTCTGTCTCAGTCCGTCAGTCTCAGTCCGGCGGTCTCAGTCCGTCAGTCTCAGTCCGGCGGTCTCAGTCCGTCTGTCTTAGTCCGTCTGTCTCAGACCGCCTGTCTCAGAACGCCTGTCCCAGTACGTCTGTCCCAGGCCGTCTGTCTCAGACCGTCTGTCTCAGACCGTCTGTCTCAGACCGTCTGTCTCAGACCATCTGTCTCAATCCGTCTGTCTCATACCGTCTGTCTCAGAGCGTCTGTCTCAGACCGTCTGTCTCAGACCATCTGTCTCAGACCGTCTGTCTCAGACCGTCTGTCTCAGACCGTCTGTCTCGGACCGTCTGTCTCGGACCGTCTGTCTCGGACCGTCTGCCTCGGACCGTCTGTCTCAGACCGTCTGTCTCAGTTCGTCGGTCTCAGGCCGTCTCTGCCTGTCCGTCTGTCTCAGATCGTCTGTCACAGTCCGTCTGTCTCAATCCGTCTGTCTCATACCGTCTGTCACAGTCCGTCTGTCTCAATCCGTCTGTCTCATACCGTCTGTCTCAGACCGTCTGTCTCAGACCGTCTGTATCAGACCGTCTGTCTCAGAAAGTCTGTGTCAGACCGTCTGTCTCAGACCGTCTGCCTCAGACCGTCTGTCTCAGACCATCTGTCTCGGACCATCTGTCTTAATCCGTCTGTCTCAGATCGTCTGTCACAGTCCGTCTGTCTCAGTCCGTCTGTCTCAGTCCGACTGTCTCAGACCTCCTGTCTTAGACCGCCTGTCTGAGACCGTCTGTCTCAGACCACCTGTCTCAGACCACCTGGCTCAGACGGTCTGAATCAGACCGTCCGTCTCAGACCGTCTGTGTCAGACCGTCTGTCTCTGACCGTCTCTCTCAGACCGTCTGTCTCAGACCGTCTGCCTCGGACCGCCTGTCTCAGACCACCTGTCTCAGACCACCTGTCTCAGACGGTCTGTATCAGATCGTCTGTCTCAGACCGTCTGTGTCAGACCGTCTGTATCAGACCGTCTGTCTAAGACCGTCTGTCTCAGACCGTCTGTCTCGGACCGCCTGTCTCAGACCGTCTGTCTCCGACCGTCTGTCTCAGTCCGTCTGTGTCAGACCTTCCGGCTCAATCCGCCTGCCGCTATCGGGCAGCGTCTGTTCGCCTGTACCTGTCCGTCAGTCCCAGTCGTCTGTCTCAGTCCGTCTGTCTCAGACCTCCTGTCTCAGACCGCCTGTCTCAGACCGCCTGTCTCAGACCGCCTGTCTCAGACCGCCTGTCCCAGTACGTCTGTATCAGACCGTCTGTCTCAGACCGTCTGTCTCAGACCGCCTGTCTTAGACCGTCTGTCTCAGACCGCCTGTCCCAGACCACCTGTCTCAGACCACCTGTCTCAGACGGTCTGTATCAGATCGTCTGTCTCAGACCGTCTGTATCAGACCGTCTGTCTCAGACCGCCTGTCTCAGACCGCCTGTCCCAGTACGTCTGTCTCAGACCGTCTGTCTCAGATCGTCTGTCACAGGCCGTCTGTCTCAGACCGTCTGTCCCAGACCGTCTGTCTCAGACCGTCTGTCTCAGACCATCTGTCTCAAACCGTCTGTCTTAGACCGTCTGTCTCAGACCGCCTGTCTCAGACCACCTGTCTCAGACCACCTGTCTCAGACGGTCTGTATCAGATCGTCTGTCTCAGACCGTCTGTCTCAGACCGTCTGTCTCAGACCGTCTGTCTCAGACCGTCTGTCTCAGACCGTCTGTCTCGGACCGTCTGTCTCGGACCGTCTGTCTCGGACCGTCTGTCTCGGACCGTCTGTCTCGGACCGCCTGTCTCGGACCGTCTGTCTCAGACCGTCTGTCTCGGACTGCCTGTCTCAGACCACCTGTCTCAGACCACCTGTCTAAGACGGTCAGTATCAGATCGTCTGTCTCAGACCGTCTGTGTCAGACCGTCTGTATCAGACCGTCTGTCTCCTACCGTCTGTCTCAGTCCGTCTATCTCAGACCTTCCGCCTCAATCCGCCTGCCGCTATCGGGCAGCGTCTGTTCGCCTGTACCTGTCCGTCAGTCCCAGTCGTCTGTCTCAGTCCGTCAGTCTCAGTCCGGCGGTCTCAGTCCGTCTGTCTTAGTCCGTCTGTCTCAGACCGCCTGTCTCAGACCGCCTGTCCCAGTACGTCTGTCCCAGGCCGCCTGTCTCAGACCTCCTGTCTCAGACCGCCTGTCTCAGACCGACTGTCTCAGACAGTCTGTCTCAGTCGGCCTATCTCAGACCATCAGTCTCAGTCCGTCTGTCTCAGTCCGTCTGTCTCAGACCGTCTGTCTCAGACCGTCTGTCACGGACCGCCTGTCTCAGACCACCTGTCTCAGACCACCTGTCTCAGACGGTCTGTATCAGATCGACTGTCTCAGACCGTCTGTCTCAGACCATCTGTGTCAGACCGTCTGTATCAGACCGTCTGTCTCAGACCGTCTGTCTCAGACCGCCTGTCTCAGACCGCCTGTCCCAGTACGTCTGTCCCAGGCCGTCTGTCTCAGACCGTCTGTCTCAGATCGTCGGTCTCAGACCATCTGTCTCAATCCGTCTGTCTCAGACCGCCTGTCCCAGTACGTCTGTCCCAGGCCGTCTGTCTCAGACCGTCTGTCTCAGATCGTCTGTCTCAGACCATCTGTCTCAATCCGTCTGTCTGATACCGTCTGTCACAGACCGTCTGTCTCAGACCGTCTGTCTCAGACCGTCTGTCTCAGACCGTCTGTCTCAGACCGTCTGTCTCAGACCTCCTGTCTCAGACCGCCTGTCTCAGACCGCCTGTCTCAGACCGCCTGTCTCAGACCGCCTGTCCCAGTACGTCTGTATCAGACCGTCTGTCTCAGACCGTCTGTCTCAGACCGCCTGTCTTAGACCGTCTGTCTCAGACCGCCTGTCCCAGACCACCTGTCTCAGACCACCTGTCTCAGACGGTCTGTATCAGATCGTCTGTCTCAGACCGTCTGTATCAGACCGTCTGTCTCAGACCTCCTGTCTCAGACCGCCCGTCTCAGACCGCCTGTCTCAGACCGCCTGTCTCAGACCGCCTGTCCCAGTACGTCTGTCTCAGACCGTCTGTCTCAGATCGTCTGTCACAGGCCGTCTGTCTCAGACCGTCTGTCCCAGACCGTCTGTCTCAGACCACCTGTCTCAGACCACCTGTCTCAGACGGTCTGTATCAGATCGTCTGTCTCAGACCGTCTGTCTCAGACCGTCTGTCTCAGACCGTCTGTCTCAGACCGTCTGTCTCAGACCGTCTGTCTCAGACCGTCTGTCTCAGATCGTCTGTCACAGGCCGTCTGTCTCAGACCGTCTGTCCCAGACCGTCTGTCCAAGACCGTCTGTCTCAGACCATGTGTCTCAAACCGTCTGTCTTAGACCGTCTGTCTCAGACCGCCTGTCTCAGACCACCTGTCTCAGACCACCTGTCTCAGACGGTCTGTATCAGATCGTCTGTCTCAGACCGTCTGTCTCAGACCGTCTGTCTCAGACCGTCTGTCTCAGACCGTCTGTCTCAGACCGTCTGTCTCAGACCGTCTGTCTCAGACCGTCTGTCTCAGACCGTCTGTCTCGGACCGCCTGTCTCGGACCGTCTGTCTCAGACCGTCTGTGTCAGACCGTCTGTATCAGACCGTCTGTCTCCTACCGTCTGTCTCAGTCCGTCTGTCTCAGACCTTCCGCCTCAATCCGCCTGCCGCTATCGGGCAGCGTCTGTTCGCCTGTACCTGTCCGTCAGTCCCAGTCGTCTGTCTCAGTCCGTCAGTCTCAGTCCGGCGGTCTCAGTCCGTCTGTCTTAGTCCGTCTGTCTCAGACCGCCTGTCTCAGACCGCCTGTCCCAGTACGTCTGTCCCAGGCCGCCTGTCTCAGACCGTCTGTCTCAGACCGCCTGTCTCAGACCGTCTCTCTCAGACCGTCTGTCTCAGACCGTCTGTCTCAGTCCGTCTGTGTCAGACCTTCCGGCTCAATCCGCCTGCCGCTATCGGGCAGCGTCTGTTCGCCTGTCCCTGTCCGGGGGTCCCAGTCGTCTGTCTCAGTCCGTCTGTCTCAGTCCGTCTGTCTCAGTCCGACTGTCTCAGACCGTCTGTCTTAGTCCGTCTGTCTCAGACCGCCTGTCTCAGACCGCCTGTCTCAGACCGTCTCTCTCAGACCGTCTGTCACAGTCGGTCTGTCTCAATCCGTCTGTCTCATACCGTCTGTCACAGTCCGTCTGTCTCAATCCGTCTGTCTCATACCGTCTGTCTCAGACCGTCTGTCTCAGACCGTCTGTATCAGACCGTCTGTCTCAGAAAGTCTGTGTCAGACCGTCTGTCTCAGACCGTCTGCCTCAGACCGTCTGTCTCAGACCGTCTGTCTCAGACCATCTGTCTCGGACCATCTGTCTTAATCCGTCTGTCTCAGATCGTCTGTCACAGTCCGTCTGTCTCAGTCCGTCTGTCTCAGTCCGACTGTCTCAGACCTCCTGTCTTAGACCGCCTGTCTGAGACCGTCTGTCTCAGACCACCTGTCTCAGACCACCTGGCTCAGACGGTCTGTATCAGACCGTCCGTCTCAGACCGTCTGTCTCGGACCGCCTGTCTCAGACCGTCTGTCTCCGACCGTCTGTCTCAGTCCGTCTGTGTCAGACCTTCCGGCTCAATCCGCCTGCCGCTATCGGGCAGCGTCTGTTCGCCTGTACCTGTCCGTCAGTCCCAGTCGTCTGTCTCAGTCCGTCTGTCTCAGACCTCCTGTCTCAGACCGCCTGTCTCAGACCGCCTGTCTCAGACCGCCTGTCTCAGACCGCCTGTCCCAGTACGTCTGTATCAGACCGTCTGTCTCAGACCGTCTGTCTCAGACCGCCTGTCTCAGACCGTCTGTCTCAGACCGTCTGTCTCAGTTCGTCTGTCTCAGGCCGTCTGTGCCTGTCCGTCTGTCTCAGATCGTCTGTCACAGTCCGTCTGTATCAGTCCGTCTGTCTCAGACCGTCTGTCGCAGACCGTCTGTCTCAGGCCGTCTGTGCCTGTCCGTCTGTCTCAGATCGTCTGTCACAGGCCGTCTGTCTCAGACCGTCTGTCCCAGACCGTCTGTCTCAGACCGTCAGTCTCAGTACGTCTGTCCCAGGCCGTCTGTCTCAGACCGTCTGTCTCAGACCGTCTGTCTCAGACCGTCTGTCTGAGTTCGTCTGTCTCAGGCCGTCTGTGCCTGTCCGTCTATCTCAGATCGTCTGTCACAGTCCGTCTGTATCAGTCCGTCTGTCTCAGTCCGTCAGTCTCAGTCCGGCGGTCTCAGTCCGTCAGTCTCAGTACGTCTGTCCCAGGCCGTCTGTCTCAGACCGTCTGTCTGAGTTCGTCTGTCTCAGGCCGTCTGTGCCTGTCCGTCTATCTCAGATCGTCTGTCACAGTCCGTCTGTCTCAGACCGTCTGTCTCAGACCGCCTGTCTCAGACCGTCTGTCTCAGACCGTCTGTCTCAGTTCGTCTGTCTCAGGCCGTCTGTGCCTGTCCGTCTGTCTCAGATCGTCTGTCACAGTCCGTCTGTCTCAGTCCGTCTGTCTCAGACCTTCCGGCTCAATCCGCCTGCCGCTATCGGGCAGCGTCCGTTCGCCTGTCCCTGTCCGGGGGTCCCAGTCGTCTGTCTCAGTCCGTCAGTCTCAGTCCGGCGGTCTCAGTCCGTCAGTCTCAGTCCGGCGGTCTCAGTCCGTCTGTCTTAGTCCGTCTGTCTCAGACCGCCTGTCTCAGAACGCCTGTCCCAGTACGTCTGTCCCAGGCCGTCTGTCTCAGACCGTCTGTCTCAGACCGTCTGTCTCAGACCGTCTGTCTCAGACCATCTGTCTCAATCCGTCTGTCTCATACCGTCTGTCTCAGAGCGTCTGTCTCAGACCGTCTGTCTCAGACCATCTGTCTCAGACCGTCTGTCTCAGACCGTCTGTCTCAGACCGTCTGTCTCGGACCGTCTGTCTCGGACCGTCTGTCTCGGACCGTCTGCCTCGGACCGTCTGTCTCAGACCGTCTGTCTCAGTTCGTCGGTCTCAGGCCGTCTCTGCCTGTCCGTCTGTCTCAGATCGTCTGTCACAGTCCGTCTGTCTCAATCCGTCTGTCTCATACCGTCTGTCACAGTCCGTCTGTCTCAATCCGTCTGTCTCATACCGTCTGTCTCAGACCGTCTGTCTCAGACCGTCTGTATCAGACCGTCTGTCTCAGAAAGTCTGTGTCAGACCGTCTGTCTCAGACCGTCTGCCTCAGACCGTCTGTCTCAGACCATCTGTCTCGGACCATCTGTCTTAATCCGTCTGTCTCAGATCGTCTGTCACAGTCCGTCTGTCTCAGTCCGTCTGTCTCAGTCCGACTGTCTCAGACCTCCTGTCTTAGACCGCCTGTCTGAGACCGTCTGTCTCAGACCACCTGTCTCAGACCACCTGGCTCAGACGGTCTGAATCAGACCGTCCGTCTCAGACCGTCTGTGTCAGACCGTCTGTCTCTGACCGTCTCTCTCAGACCGTCTGTCTCAGACCGTCTGCCTCGGACCGCCTGTCTCAGACCACCTGTCTCAGACCACCTGTCTCAGACGGTCTGTATCAGATCGTCTGTCTCAGACCGTCTGTGTCAGACCGTCTGTATCAGACCGTCTGTCTAAGACCGTCTGTCTCAGACCGTCTGTCTCGGACCGCCTGTCTCAGACCGTCTGTCTCCGACCGTCTGTCTCAGTCCGTCTGTGTCAGACCTTCCGGCTCAATCCGCCTGCCGCTATCGGGCAGCGTCTGTTCGCCTGTACCTGTCCGTCAGTCCCAGTCGTCTGTCTCAGTCCGTCTGTCTCAGACCTCCTGTCTCAGACCGCCTGTCTCAGACCGCCTGTCTCAGACCGCCTGTCTCAGACCGCCTGTCCCAGTACGTCTGTATCAGACCGTCTGTCTCAGACCGTCTGTCTCAGACCGCCTGTCTTAGACCGTCTGTCTCAGACCGCCTGTCCCAGACCACCTGTCTCAGACCACCTGTCTCAGACGGTCTGTATCAGATCGTCTGTCTCAGACCGTCTGTATCAGACCGTCTGTCTCAGACCGCCTGTCTCAGACCGCCTGTCCCAGTACGTCTGTCTCAGACCGTCTGTCTCAGATCGTCTGTCACAGGCCGTCTGTCTCAGACCGTCTGTCCCAGACCGTCTGTCTCAGACCGTCTGTCTCAGACCATCTGTCTCAAACCGTCTGTCTTAGACCGTCTGTCTCAGACCGCCTGTCTCAGACCACCTGTCTCAGACCACCTGTCTCAGACGGTCTGTATCAGATCGTCTGTCTCAGACCGTCTGTCTCAGACCGTCTGTCTCAGACCGTCTGTCTCAGACCGTCTGTCTCAGACCGTCTGTCTCGGACCGTCTGTCTCGGACCGTCTGTCTCGGACCGTCTGTCTCGGACCGTCTGTCTCGGACCGCCTGTCTCGGACCGTCTGTCTCAGACCGTCTGTCTCGGACTGCCTGTCTCAGACCACCTGTCTCAGACCACCTGTCTAAGACGGTCAGTATCAGATCGTCTGTCTCAGACCGTCTGTGTCAGACCGTCTGTATCAGACCGTCTGTCTCCTACCGTCTGTCTCAGTCCGTCTATCTCAGACCTTCCGCCTCAATCCGCCTGCCGCTATCGGGCAGCGTCTGTTCGCCTGTACCTGTCCGTCAGTCCCAGTCGTCTGTCTCAGTCCGTCAGTCTCAGTCCGGCGGTCTCAGTCCGTCTGTCTTAGTCCGTCTGTCTCAGACCGCCTGTCTCAGACCGCCTGTCCCAGTACGTCTGTCCCAGGCCGCCTGTCTCAGACCGTCTGTCTCAGACCGCCTGTCTCAGACCGTCTCTCTCAGACCGTCTGTCTCAGACCGTCTGTCTCAGTCCGTCTGTGTCAGACCTTCCGGCTCAATCCGCCTGCCGCTATCGGTCAGCGTCTGTTCGCCTGTCCCTGTCCGGGGGTCCCAGTCGTCTGTCTCAGTCCGTCAGTCTCAGTCCGGCGGTCTCAGTCCGTCAGTCTCAGTACGTCTGTCCCAGGCCGTCTGTCTCAGACCGTCTGTCTCAGACCGTCTGTCTCAGACCGTCTGTCTGAGTTCGTCTGTCTCAGGCCGTCTGTGCCTGTCCGTCTATCTCAGATCGTCTGTCACAGTCCGTCTGTATCAGTCCGTCTGTCTCAGTCCGTCAGTCTCAGTCCGGCGGTCTCAGTCCGTCAGTCTCAGTACGTCTGTCCCAGGCCGTCTGTCTCAGACCGTCTGTCTGAGTTCGTCTGTCTCAGGCCGTCTGTGCCTGTCCGTCTATCTCAGATCGTCTGTCACAGTCCGTCTGTCTCAGACCGCCTGTCTCAGACCGTCTGTCTCAGACCGTCTGTCTCAGTTCGTCTGTCTCAGGCCGTCTGTGCCTGTCCGTCTGTCTCAGATCGTCTGTCACAGTCCGTCTGTATCAGTCCGTCTGTCTCAGACCGTCTGTCGCAGACCGTCTGTCTCAGGCCGTCTGTGCCTGTCCGTCTGTCTCAGATCGTCTGTCACAGTCCGTCTGTCTCAATCCGTCTGTCTCATACCGTCTGTCTCAGAGCGTCTGTCTCAGACCGTCTGTCTCAGACCATCTGTCTCAGACCATCTGTCTTAATCCGTCTGTCTCATACCGTCTGCCTCAGACCGTCTGTCTCAGACCGTCTGTCTCAGACCGTCTGTCTCAGACCGTCTGTCTCAGACCGTCTGTCTCAGACCGCCTGTCTCAGACCGTCTGTCTCAGACCGTCTGTCTCAGTTCGTCTGTCTCAGGCCGTCTGTGCCTGTCCGTCTGTCTCAGATCGTCTGTCACAGTCCGTCTGTATCAGTCCGTCTGTCTCAGACCGTCTGTCGCAGACCGTCTGTCTCAGTCCGTCTGTCTCAGACCTTCCGGCTCAATCCGCCTGCCGCTATCGGGCAGCGTCTGTTCGCCTGTCCCTGTCCGTCAGTCTCAGTCGTCTGTCTCAGTCCGTCAGTCTCAGTCCGGCGGTCTCAGTCCGTCTGTCTTAGTCCGTCTGTCTCAGACCGCCTGTCTCAGACCGCCTGTCTCAGACCGCCAGTCCCAGTACGCCTGTCGCAGGCCGTCTGTCTCAGACCGTCAGTCTCAGACCGTCTGTCTCAGACCGTCTGTCTCAGACCGTCTGTCTCAGACCGTCTGTCTCAGACCATCTGTCTTAATCCGTCTGTCTCACACCGTCTGTCTCAGACCGTCTGTCTCATGCCCGTCTCTCTCAGACCGTCTGTCTCAGACCGTCTGTCTCAGTCCGTCTGTCTCAGACCTTCCGGCTCAATCCGCCTGCCGCTATCGGGCAGCGTCCGTTCGCCTGTCCCTGTCCGGGGGTCCCAGTCGTCTGTCTCAGTCCGTCAGTCTCAGTCCGGCGGTCTCAGTCCGTCAGTCTCAGTCCGGCGGTCTCAGTCCGTCTGTCTTAGTCCGTCTGTCTCAGACCGCCTGTCTCAGAACGCCTGTCCCAGTACGTCTGTCCCAGGCCGTCTGTCTCAGACCGTCTGTCTCAGACCGTCTGTCTCAGACCGTCTGTCTCAGACCGTCTGTCTCAGACCATCTGTCTCAATCCGTCTGTCTCATACCGTCTGTCTCAGAGCGTCTGTCTCAGACCGTCTGTCTCAGACCATCTGTCTCAGACCGTCTGTCTCAGACCGTCTGTCTCGGACCGTCTGTCTCGGACCGTCTGTCTCGGACCGTCTGTCTCGGACCGTCTGCCTCGGACCGTCTGTCTCAGACCGTCTGTCTCAGTTCGTCGGTCTCAGGCCGTCTCTGCCTGTCCGTCTGTCTCAGATCGTCTGTCACAGTCCGTCTGTCTCAATCCGTCTGTCTCATACCGTCTGTCACAGTCCGTCTGTCTCAATCCGTCTGTCTCATACCGTCTGTCTCAGACCGTCTGTCTCAGACCGTCTGTATCAGACCGTCTGTCTCAGAAAGTCTGTGTCAGACCGTCTGTCTCAGACCGTCTGCCTCAGACCGTCTGTCTCAGACCGTCTGTCTCAGACCATCTGTCTCGGACCATCTGTCTTAATCCGTCTGTCTCAGATCGTCTGTCACAGTCCGTCTGTCTCAGTCCGTCTGTCTCAGTCCGACTGTCTCAGACCTCCTGTCTTAGACCGCCTGTCTGAGACCGTCTGTCTCAGACCACCTGTCTCAGACCACCTGGCTCAGACGGTCTGTATCAGACCGTCCGTCTCAGACCGTCTGTGTCAGACCGTCTGTCTCTGACCGTCTGTCTCAGACCGTCTGTCTCAGACCGTCTGCCTCGGACTGCCTGTCTCAGACCACCTGTCTCAGACCACCTGTCTCAGACGGTCTGTATCAGATCGTCTGTCTCAGACCGTCTGTGTCAGACCGTCTGTATCAGACCGTCTGTCTAAGACCGTCTGTCTCAGACCGTCTGTCTCGGACCGCCTGTCTCAGACCGTCTGTCTCCGACCGTCTGTCTCAGTCCGTCTGTGTCAGACCTTCCGGCTCAATCCGCCTGCCGCTATCGGGCAGCGTCTGTTCGCCTGTACCTGTCCGTCAGTCCCAGTCGTCTGTCTCAGTCCGTCTGTCTCAGTCCGTCTGTCTCAGTCCGACTGTCTCAGACCTCCTGTCTTAGACCGCCTGTCTGAGACCGTCTGTCTCAGACCACCTGTCTCAGACCACCTGGCTCAGACGGTCTGTATCAGACCGTCCGTCTCAGACCGTCTGTGTCAGACCGTCTGTCTCTGACCGTCTGTCTCAGACCGTCTGTCTCAGACCGTCTGCCTCGGACCGCCTGTCTCAGACCACCTGTCTCAGACCACCTGTCTCAGACGGTCTGTATCAGATCGTCTGTCTCAGACCGTCTGTGTCAGACCGTCTGTATCAGACCGTCTGTCTTAGTCCGTCTGTCTCAGACCGCCTGTCTCAGACCGCCTGTCCCAGTACGTCTGTCCCAGGCCGTCTGTCTCAGACCGTCTGTCTCAGACCGCCTGTCTCAGACCGTCTCTCTCAGACCGTCTGTCTCAGACCGTCTGTCGCAGACCGTCTGTCTCAGACCGTCTGTCTCAGACCATCTGTCTCGGACCATCTGTCGCAGACCGTCTGTCTCAGGCCGTCTGTGCCTGTCCGTCTGTCTCAGATCGTCTGTCACAGTCCGTCAATCTCAATCCGTCTGTCTCATACCGTCTGTCACAGTCCGTCTGTCTCAATCCGTCTGTCTCATACCGTCTGTCTCAGACCGTCTGTCTCAGACCGTCTGTCTCAGACCGTCTGTATCAGACCGTCTGTCTCAGACTGTCTGTCTCAGACCGTCTGTCTCAGTTCGTCTGTCTCAGGCCGTCTGTGCCTGTCCGTCTGTCTCATACCGCCTGTCTCAGACCGTCTGTCTCAGACCGTCTGTCTCAGACCGTCTGTCTCAGAACGTCTGTGTCAGACCGTCTGTCTCTGACCGTCTGTCTCAGACCGTCTGTCTCAGACCTCCTGTCTCAGACCGCCTGTCTCAGACCGTCTGTCTCAGACCACCTGTCTCAGACCACCTGTCTCAGTCGGTCTGTATCAGACCGTCTGTCTCAGACCGTCTGTCTCAGGCCCGTCTCTCTCAGACCGTCTGTCTCAGACCGTCTATCTCAGTCCGTCTGTCTCAGACCTTCCGGCTCAATCCGCCTGCCGCTATCGGGCAGCGTCCGTTCGCCTGTCCCTGTCCGGGGGTCCCAGTCGTCTGTCTCAGTCCGTCAGTCTCAGTCCGCCTGTCTCAGACCGTCTGTCTCAGACCGTCTGTCTCAGTTCGTCTGTCTCAGGCCGTCTGTGCCTGTCCGTCTGTCTCAGATCGTCTGTCACAGTCCGTCTGTATCAGTCCGTCTGTCTCAGACCGTCTGTCGCAGACCGTCTGTCTCAGGCCGTCTGTGCCTGTCCGTCTGTCTCAGATCGTCTGTCACAGTCCGTCTGTCTCAATCCGTCTGTCTCATACCGTCTGTCTCAGAGCGTCTGTCTCAGACCGTCTGTCTCAGACCATCTGTCTCAGACCATCTGTCTTAATCCGTCTGTCTCATACCGTCTGCCTCAGACCGTCTGTCTCAGACCGTCTGTCTCAGACCGTCTGTCTCAGACCGTCTGTCTCAGACCGTCTGTCTCAGACCGCCTGTCTCAGACCGTCTGTCTCAGACCGTCTGTCTCAGTTCGTCTGTCTCAGGCCGTCTGTGCCTGTCCGTCTGTCTCAGATCGTCTGTCACAGTCCGTCTGTATCAGTCCGTCTGTCTCAGACCGTCTGTCGCAGACCGTCTGTCTCAGTCCGTCTGTCTCAGACCTTCCGGCTCAATCCGCCTGCCGCTATCGGGCAGCGTCTGTTCGCCTGTCCCTGTCCGTCAGTCTCAGTCGTCTGTCTCAGTCCGTCAGTCTCAGTCCGGCGGTCTCAGTCCGTCTGTCTTAGTCCGTCTGTCTCAGACCGCCTGTCTCAGACCGCCTGTCTCAGACCGCCAGTCCCAGTACGCCTGTCGCAGGCCGTCTGTCTCAGACCGTCAGTCTCAGACCGTCTGTCTCAGACCGTCTGTCTCAGACCGTCTGTCTCAGACCATCTGTCTTAATCCGTCTGTCTCACACCGTCTGTCTCAGACCGTCTGTCTCATGCCCGTCTCTCTCAGACCGTCTGTCTCAGACCGTCTGTCTCAGTCCGTCTGTCTCAGACCTTCCGGCTCAATCCGCCTGCCGCTATCGGGCAGCGTCCGTTCGCCTGTCCCTGTCCGGGGGTCCCAGTCGTCTGTCTCAGTCCGTCAGTCTCAGTCCGTCGGTCTCAGTCCGTCAGTCTCAGTCCGGCGGTCTCAGTCCGTCTGTCTTAGTCCGTCTGTCTCAGACCGCCTGTCTCAGAACGCCTGTCCCAGTACGTCTGTCCCAGGCCGTCTGTCTCAGACCGTCTGTCTCAGACCGTCTGTCTCAGACCGTCTGTCTCAGACCGTCTGTCTCAGACCATCTGTCTCAATCCGTCTGTCTCATACCGTCTGTCTCAGAGCGTCTGTCTCAGACCGTCTGTCTCAGACCATCTGTCTCAGACCGTCTGTCTCAGACCGTCTGTCTCGGACCGTCTGTCTCGGACCGTCTGTCTCGGACCGTCTGTCTCGGACCGTCTGCCTCGGACCGTCTGTCTCAGACCGTCTGTCTCAGTTCGTCGGTCTCAGGCCGTCTCTGCCTGTCCGTCTGTCTCAGATCGTCTGTCACAGTCCGTCTGTCTCAATCCGTCTGTCTCATACCGTCTGTCACAGTCCGTCTGTCTCAATCCGTCTGTCTCATACCGTCTGTCTCAGACCGTCTGTCTCAGACCGTCTGTATCAGACCGTCTGTCTCAGAAAGTCTGTGTCAGACCGTCTGTCTCAGACCGTCTGCCTCAGACCGTCTGTCTCAGACCGTCTGTCTCAGACCATCTGTCTCGGACCATCTGTCTTAATCCGTCTGTCTCAGATCGTCTGTCACAGTCCGTCTGTCTCAGTCCGTCTGTCTCAGTCCGACTGTCTCAGACCTCCTGTCTTAGACCGCCTGTCTGAGACCGTCTGTCTCAGACCACCTGTCTCAGACCACCTGGCTCAGACGGTCTGTATCAGACCGTCCGTCTCAGACCGTCTGTGTCAGACCGTCTGTCTCTGACCGTCTGTCTCAGACCGTCTGTCTCAGACCGTCTGCCTCGGACTGCCTGTCTCAGACCACCTGTCTCAGACCACCTGTCTCAGACGGTCTGTATCAGATCGTCTGTCTCAGACCGTCTGTGTCAGACCGTCTGTATCAGACCGTCTGTCTAAGACCGTCTGTCTCAGACCGTCTGTCTCGGACCGCCTGTCTCAGACCGTCTGTCTCCGACCGTCTGTCTCAGTCCGTCTGTGTCAGACCTTCCGGCTCAATCCGCCTGCCGCTATCGGGCAGCGTCTGTTCGCCTGTACCTGTCCGTCAGTCCCAGTCGTCTGTCTCAGTCCGTCTGTCTCAGTCCGTCTGTCTCAGTCCGACTGTCTCAGACCTCCTGTCTTAGACCGCCTGTCTGAGACCGTCTGTCTCAGACCACCTGTCTCAGACCACCTGGCTCAGACGGTCTGTATCAGACCGTCCGTCTCAGACCGTCTGTGTCAGACCGTCTGTCTCTGACCGTCTGTCTCAGACCGTCTGTCTCAGACCGTCTGCCTCGGACCGCCTGTCTCAGACCACCTGTCTCAGACCACCTGTCTCAGACGGTCTGTATCAGATCGTCTGTCTCAGACCGTCTGTGTCAGACCGTCTGTATCAGACCGTCTGTCTTAGTCCGTCTGTCTCAGACCGCCTGTCTCAGACCGCCTGTCCCAGTACGTCTGTCCCAGGCCGTCTGTCTCAGACCGTCTGTCTCAGACCGCCTGTCTCAGACCGTCTCTCTCAGACCGTCTGTCTCAGACCGTCTGTCGCAGACCGTCTGTCTCAGACCGTCTGTCTCAGACCATCTGTCTCGGACCATCTGTCGCA
Organism: Coelioxys conoideus; assembly: GCA_947623535.1. NCBI lineage: Eukaryota > Metazoa > Arthropoda > Insecta > Hymenoptera > Megachilidae > Coelioxys > Coelioxys conoideus. The sequence goes on from OX392451.1 coordinate 14,155,679, forward strand.
GACCGTCTGTCTCAGGCCGTCTGTGCCTGTCCGTCTGTCTCAGATCGTCTGTCACAGTCCGTCAATCTCAATCCGTCTGTCTCATACCGTCTGTCACAGTCCGTCTGTCTCAATCCGTCTGTCTCATACCGTCTGTCTCAGACCGTCTGTCTCAGACCGTCTGTCTCAGACCGTCTGTCTCAGACCGTCTGTATCAGACCGTCTGTCTCAGACTGTCTGTCTCAGACCGTCTGTCTCAGTTCGTCTGTCTCAGGCCGTCTGTGCCTGTCCGTCTGTCTCATACCGCCTGTCTCAGACCGTCTGTCTCAGACCGTCTGTCTCAGACCGTCTGTCTCAGAACGTCTGTGTCAGACCGTCTGTCTCTGACCGTCGGTCTCAGACCGTCTGTCTCAGACCTCCTGTCTCAGACCGCCTGTCTCAGACCGTCTGTCTCAGACCACCTGTCTCAGACCACCTGTCTCAGTCGGTCTGTATCAGACCGTCTGTCTCAGACCGTCTGTCTCAGGCCCGTCTCTCTCAGACCGTCTGTCTCAGACCGTCTATCTCAGTCCGTCTGTCTCAGACCTTCCGGCTCAATCCGCCTGCCGCTATCGGGCAGCGTCCGTTCGCCTGTCCCTGTCCGGGGGTCCCAGTCGTCTGTCTCAGTCCGTCAGTCTCAGTCCGGCGGTCTCAGTCCGTCAGTCTCAGTCCGGCGGTCTCAGGCCGTCTGTCTTAGTCCGTCTGTCTCAGACCGCCTGTCTCAGAACGCCTGTCCCAGTACGTCTGTCCCAGGCCGTCTGTCTCAGACCGTCTGTCTCAGACCGTCTGTCTCAGACCGTCTGTCTCAGACCATCTGTCACAGTCCGTCTGTATCAGTCCGTCTGTCTCAGACCGTCTGTCGCAGACCGTCTGTCTCAGGCCGTCTGTGCCTGTCCGTCTGTCTCAGATCGTCTGTCACAGTCCGTCTGTCTCAATCCGTCTGTCTCATACCGTCTGTCTCAGAGCGTCTGTCTCAGACCGTCTGTCTCAGACCATCTGTCTCAGACCATCTGTCTTAATCCGTCTGTCTCATACCGTCTGCCTCAGACCGTCTGTCTCAGACCGTCTGTCTCAGACCGTCTGTCTCAGACCGTCTGTCTCAGACCGTCTGTCTCAGACCGCCTGTCTCAGACCGTCTGTCTCAGACCGTCTGTCTCAGTTCGTCTGTCTCAGGCCGTCTGTGCCTGTCCGTCTGTCTCAGATCGTCTGTCACAGTCCGTCTGTATCAGTCCGTCTGTCTCAGACCGTCTGTCGCAGACCGTCTGTCTCAGTCCGTCTGTCTCAGACCTTCCGGCTCAATCCGCCTGCCGCTATCGGGCAGCGTCTGTTCGCCTGTCCCTGTCCGTCAGTCTCAGTCGTCTGTCTCAGTCCGTCAGTCTCAGTCCGGCGGTCTCAGTCCGTCTGTCTTAGTCCGTCTGTCTCAGACCGCCTGTCTCAGACCGCCTGTCTCAGACCGCCAGTCCCAGTACGCCTGTCGCAGGCCGTCTGTCTCAGACCGTCAGTCTCAGACCGTCTGTCTCAGACCGTCTGTCTCAGACCGTCTGTCTCAGACCGTCTGTCTCAGACCATCTGTCTTAATCCGTCTGTCTCACACCGTCTGTCTCAGACCGTCTGTCTCATGCCCGTCTCTCTCAGACCGTCTGTCTCAGACCGTCTGTCTCAGTCCGTCTGTCTCAGACCTTCCGGCTCAATCCGCCTGCCGCTATCGGGCAGCGTCCGTTCGCCTGTCCCTGTCCGGGGGTCCCAGTCGTCTGTCTCAGTCCGTCAGTCTCAGTCCGTCGGTCTCAGTCCGTCAGTCTCAGTCCGGCGGTCTCAGTCCGTCTGTCTTAGTCCGTCTGTCTCAGACCGCCTGTCTCAGAACGCCTGTCCCAGTACGTCTGTCCCAGGCCGTCTGTCTCAGACCGTCTGTCTCAGACCGTCTGTCTCAGACCGTCTGTCTCAGACCGTCTGTCTCAGACCATCTGTCTCAATCCGTCTGTCTCATACCGTCTGTCTCAGAGCGTCTGTCTCAGACCGTCTGTCTCAGACCATCTGTCTCAGACCGTCTGTCTCAGACCGTCTGTCTCGGACCGTCTGTCTCGGACCGTCTGTCTCGGACCGTCTGTCTCGGACCGTCTGCCTCGGACCGTCTGTCTCAGACCGTCTGTCTCAGTTCGTCGGTCTCAGGCCGTCTCTGCCTGTCCGTCTGTCTCAGATCGTCTGTCACAGTCCGTCTGTCTCAATCCGTCTGTCTCATACCGTCTGTCACAGTCCGTCTGTCTCAATCCGTCTGTCTCATACCGTCTGTCTCAGACCGTCTGTCTCAGACCGTCTGTATCAGACCGTCTGTCTCAGAAAGTCTGTGTCAGACCGTCTGTCTCAGACCGTCTGCCTCAGACCGTCTGTCTCAGACCGTCTGTCTCAGACCATCTGTCTCGGACCATCTGTCTTAATCCGTCTGTCTCAGATCGTCTGTCACAGTCCGTCTGTCTCAGTCCGTCTGTCTCAGTCCGACTGTCTCAGACCTCCTGTCTTAGACCGCCTGTCTGAGACCGTCTGTCTCAGACCACCTGTCTCAGACCACCTGGCTCAGACGGTCTGTATCAGACCGTCCGTCTCAGACCGTCTGTGTCAGACCGTCTGTCTCTGACCGTCTGTCTCAGACCGTCTGTCTCAGACCGTCTGCCTCGGACTGCCTGTCTCAGACCACCTGTCTCAGACCACCTGTCTCAGACGGTCTGTATCAGATCGTCTGTCTCAGACCGTCTGTGTCAGACCGTCTGTATCAGACCGTCTGTCTAAGACCGTCTGTCTCAGACCGTCTGTCTCGGACCGCCTGTCTCAGACCGTCTGTCTCCGACCGTCTGTCTCAGTCCGTCTGTGTCAGACCTTCCGGCTCAATCCGCCTGCCGCTATCGGGCAGCGTCTGTTCGCCTGTACCTGTCCGTCAGTCCCAGTCGTCTGTCTCAGTCCGTCTGTCTCAGTCCGTCTGTCTCAGTCCGACTGTCTCAGACCTCCTGTCTTAGACCGCCTGTCTGAGACCGTCTGTCTCAGACCACCTGTCTCAGACCACCTGGCTCAGACGGTCTGTATCAGACCGTCCGTCTCAGACCGTCTGTGTCAGACCGTCTGTCTCTGACCGTCTGTCTCAGACCGTCTGTCTCAGACCGTCTGCCTCGGACCGCCTGTCTCAGACCACCTGTCTCAGACCACCTGTCTCAGACGGTCTGTATCAGATCGTCTGTCTCAGACCGTCTGTGTCAGACCGTCTGTATCAGACCGTCTGTCTTAGTCCGTCTGTCTCAGACCGCCTGTCTCAGACCGCCTGTCCCAGTACGTCTGTCCCAGGCCGTCTGTCTCAGACCGTCTGTCTCAGACCGCCTGTCTCAGACCGTCTCTCTCAGACCGTCTGTCTCAGACCGTCTGTCGCAGACCGTCTGTCTCAGACCGTCTGTCTCAGACCATCTGTCTCGGACCATCTGTCGCAGACCGTCTGTCTCAGGCCGTCTGTGCCTGTCCGTCTGTCTCAGATCGTCTGTCACAGTCCGTCAATCTCAATCCGTCTGTCTCATACCGTCTGTCACAGTCCGTCTGTCTCAATCCGTCTGTCTCATACCGTCTGTCTCAGACCGTCTGTCTCAGACCGTCTGTCTCAGACCGTCTGTCTCAGACCGTCTGTATCAGACCGTCTGTCTCAGACTGTCTGTCTCAGACCGTCTGTCTCAGTTCGTCTGTCTCAGGCCGTCTGTGCCTGTCCGTCTGTCTCATACCGCCTGTCTCAGACCGTCTGTCTCAGACCGTCTGTCTCAGACCGTCTGTCTCAGAACGTCTGTGTCAGACCGTCTGTCTCTGACCGTCGGTCTCAGACCGTCTGTCTCAGACCTCCTGTCTCAGACCGCCTGTCTCAGACCGTCTGTCTCAGACCACCTGTCTCAGACCACCTGTCTCAGTCGGTCTGTATCAGACCGTCTGTCTCAGACCGTCTGTCTCAGGCCCGTCTCTCTCAGACCGTCTGTCTCAGACCGTCTATCTCAGTCCGTCTGTCTCAGACCTTCCGGCTCAATCCGCCTGCCGCTATCGGGCAGCGTCCGTTCGCCTGTCCCTGTCCGGGGGTCCCAGTCGTCTGTCTCAGTCCGTCAGTCTCAGTCCGGCGGTCTCAGTCCGTCAGTCTCAGTCCGGCGGTCTCAGGCCGTCTGTCTTAGTCCGTCTGTCTCAGACCGCCTGTCTCAGAACGCCTGTCCCAGTACGTCTGTCCCAGGCCGTCTGTCTCAGACCGTCTGTCTCAGACCGTCTGTCTCAGACCGTCTGTCTCAGACCATCTGTCTCAATCCGTCTGTCTCATACCGTCTGTCTCAGAGCGTCTGTCTCAGACCGTCTGTCTCAGACCATCTGTCTCAGACCATCTGTCTTAATCCGTCTGTCTCATACCGTCTGTCTCAGACCGTCTGTCTCAGACCGTCTGTCTCGGACCGTCTGTCTCGGACCGTCTGTCTCGGACCGTCTGCCTCGGACCGTCTGTCTCGGACCGTCTGCCTCGGACCGTCTGTCTCAGACCGTCTGTCTCAGTTCGTCGGTCTCAGGCCGTCTCTGCCTGTCCGTCAGTCTCAGATCGTCTGTCACAGTCCGTCTGTCTCAATCCGTCTGTCTCATACCGTCTGTCACAGTCCGTCTGTCTCAATCCGTCTGTCTCATACCGTCTGTCTCAGACCGTCTGTCTCAGACCGTCTGTATCAGACCGTCTGTCTCAGAAAGTCTGTGTCAGACCGTCTGTCTCAGACCGTCTGCCTCAGACCGTCTGTCTCAGACCGTCTGTCTCAGACCTTCCGCCTCAATCCGCCTGCCGCTATCGGGCAGCGTCTGTTCGCCTGTACCTGTCCGTCAGTCCCAGTCGTCTGTCTCAGTCCGTCAGTCTCAGTCCGGCGGTCTCAGTCCGTCTGTCTTAGTCCGTCTGTCTCAGACCGTCTGTCTCAGACCGTCTGTCTCAGACCGTCTGTCTCAGACCGCCTGTCTCAGACCGTCTCTCTCAGACCGTCTGTCTCAGACCGTCTGTCTCAGTCCGTCTGTGTCAGACCTTCCGGCTCAATCCGCCTGCCGCTATCGGGCAGCGTCTGTTCGCCTGTCCCTGTCCGGGGGTCCCAGTCGTCTGTCTCAGTCCGTCAGTCTCAGTCCGGCGGTCTCAGTCCGTCAGTCTCAGTACGTCTGTCCCAGGCCGTCTGTCTCAGACCGTCTGTCTCAGACCGTCTGTCTCAGACCGTCTGCCTGAGTTCGTCTGTCTCAGGCCGTCTGTGCCTGTCCGACTATCTCAGATCGTCTGTCACAGTCCGTCTGTATCAGTCCGTCTGTCTCAGACCGTCTGTCGCAGACCGTCTGCCTCGGACCGCCTGTCTCAGACCACCTGTCTCAGACCACCTGTCTCAGACGGTCTGTATCAGATCGTCTGTCTCAGACCATCTGTCTCAATCCGTCTGTCTCATACCGTCTGTCTCCGACCGTCTGTCTCAGACCGTCTGTCTCAGACCGTCTGTCTCAGACCATCTGTCTCAATCCGTCTGTCTCATACCGTCTGTCTCCGACGGTCTGTATCAGACCGTCCGTCTCAGACCGTCTGTCTCAATCCGTCTGTCTCATACCGTCTGTCTCCGACGGTCTGTATCAGACCGTCCATCTCAGACCGTCTGTGTCAGACCGTCTGTCTCTGACCGTCTGTCTCAGACCATCTGTCTCAATCCGTCTGTCTCATACCGTCTGTCTCCGACGGTCTGTATCAGACCGTCCGTCTCAGACCGTCTGTGTCAGACCGTCTGTCTCTGACCGTCTGTCTCAGACCGTCTGTCTCAGACCGTCTGCCTCGGACCGCCTGTCTCAGACCACCTGTCTCAGACCACCTGTCTCAGACGGTCTGTATCAGATCGTCTGTCTCAGACCGTCTGTGTCAGACCGTCTGTATCAGACCATCTGTCTTAATCCGTCTGTCTCATACCGTCTGTCTCAGACCGTCTGTCTCAGACCGTCTGTCTCAGACCGTCTGTCTCAGACCGCCTGTCTCAGACCGTCTGTCTCAGACCGTCTGTCTCAGTTCGTCTGTCTCAGACCGTCTGTGCCTGTCCGTCTGTCTCATACCGCCTGTCTCAGACCGTCTGTCTCAGACCGTCTGTGCCTGTCCGTCTGTCTCATACCACCTGTCTCAGACCGTCTGTCTCAGACCGTCTGTATCAGACCGTCTGTCTCAGAACGTCTGTCTCAGACCGTCTGCCTCGGACCGTCTGTCTCAGACCGTCTGTCTCAGTTGGTCTGTCTCAGGCCGTCTCTGCCTGTCCGTCTGTTTCAGATCGTCTGTCACAGTCCGTCTGTCTCAGTCCGTCTGTCTCAGTCCGTCTGTCTCAGTCCGTCTGTCTCAGTCCGACTGTCTCAGACCTCCTGTCTCAGACCGTCTGCCTCGGACCGCCTGTCTCAGACCACCTGTCTCAGACCACCTGTCTCAGACGGTCTGTATCAGATCGTCTGTCTCAGACCGTCTGTGTCAGACCGTCTGTATCAGACCGTCTGTCTCAGACCGTCTGTCTCAGACCGTCTGTCTCGGACCGCCTGTCTCAGACCGTCTGTCTCCGACCGTCTGTCTCAGTCCGTCTGTCTCAGACCTTCCGCCTCAATCCGCCTGCCGCTATCGGGCAGCGTCTGTTCGCCTGTACCTGTCCGTCAGTCCCAGTCGTCTGTCTCAGTCCGTCAGTCTCAGTCCGGCGGTCTCAGTCCGTCTGTCTTAGTCCGTCTGTCTCAGACCGCCTGTCTCAGACCGCCTGTCCCAGTACGTCTGTCCCAGGCCGTCTGTCTCAGGCCGTCTCTGCCTGTCCGTCTGTCTCAGATCGTCTGTCTAAGTCCGACTGTCTCAGACCTCCTGTCTCCGACCGCCAGTCCCAGTACGCCTGTCTCAGGCCGTCTGTCTCAGACCGTCTTTCTCAGACCGTCTGTCTCAGACCGTCTGTCTCAGACCGTCTGTCTCAGACCGTCTGTCTCAGACCGTCTGTCTCAGACCGTCTGTCTCAGACCATCCGTCTTAATCCGTCTGTCTCATACAGTCTGTCTCAGACCGTCTGTCTCAGACCGTCTGGCTCAGACCGTCTGTCTCAGTCCGTCTGTCTCAGACCTTCCGGCTCAATCCGCCTGCCGCTATCGGGCAGCGTCTGTTCGCCTGTCCCTGTCCGGGGCTCCCAGTCGTCTGTCTCAGTCCGTCAGTCTCAGTCGGGTGGTCTCATACCGTCTGTCTCAGACCGTCTGTCTCAGACCGCCTGTCTCAGACCGCCCGTCTCAGTCCGTCTGTCTCAGACCTTCCGGCTTAATCCGCCTGCCGCTATCGGGCAGCGTCAGTTCGCCTGTCCCTGTCCGGGGGTCCCAGTCGACTGTCTCAGTCCGTCAGTCTCAGTCCGGCGGTCTCAGTCCGTCTGTCTTAGTCCGTCTGTCTCAGACCGCCTGTCTCAGACCGCCTGTCCCAGTACGTCTGTCCCAGGCCGTCTGTGCCTGTCCGTCTGTCTCAGACCGTCTGTCTCATACCGTCTGTCTCAGACCGTCTGTCTCAGTTCGTCTGTCTCAGGCCGTCTGTGCCTGTCCGTCTGTCTCAGATCGTCTGTCACAGTCCATCTGTCTCAGACCATCTGTCTCAAACCGTCTGTCTCATGCCGTCTGTCCTTGTCCGTCCGCCCTGTCCGTCTGTCTAAGGCCATCTGTCTCAGACCGTCTGTCTCAGATCGTCTGTCACAGGCCGTCTGTCTCAGACCGTCTGTCTCATACCATCTGTCTCAGACCGTCTGTCTCAGACCGTCTGTCTCAGACCGCCTGTCTCAGACCGTGTGTCTCAGATCGTCTGTCACAGTTCGTCTGTCTCATACCGTCTGTCTCAGACCGTCTGTCTCAGACCGTCTGTCTCAGACCGTCTGTCTCAGTCCGTCTGTCTCAGACCTTCCGGCTCAATCCGCCTGCCGCTATCGGGCAGCGTCTGTTCGCCTGTCCCTGTCCGGGGGTCCCAGTCGTCTGTCTCTGTCCGTCAGTCTCAGTCCGGCGGTCTCAGTCCGTCTGTCTTAGTCCGTCTGTCTCAGACCGCCTGTCTCAGAACGCCTGTCCCAGTACGTCTGTCCCAGGCCGTCTGTCTCAGACCGTGTGTCTCAGACCATCTGTCTCAATCCGTCTGTGTCATACCGTCTGTCTCAGAGCGTCTGTCTCAGACCGTCTGTCTCAGACCATCTGTCTCAGACCATCTGTCTTAATCCGTCTGTCTCATACCGTCTGTCTCAGACCGTCTGTCTCAGACCGTCTGTCTCAGACCGTCTGTCTCAGACCGTCTGTCTCAGACCGTCTGTCTCAGCCCATCCGTCTTAATCCGTCTGTCTCATACCGTCTGTCTCAGACCGTCTGTCTCAGACCGTCTGTCTCAGACCGTCTGTCTCAGACCGTCTGTCTCAGTCCGTCTGTCTCAGACCGTCCGGCTCAATCCGCCTGCCGCTATCGGGCAGCGTCTGTTCGCCTGTCCCTGTCCGGGGGTCCCAGTCGTCTGTCTCAGTCCGTCAATCTCAGTCCGGCGGTCACATACCGTCTGTCTCAGACCGTCTGTCTCAGACTGCCTGTCTCAGACCGCCTGTCCCAGTACGTCTGTCCCAGGCCGTCTGTGCCTGTCCGTCTGTCTCAGACCGTCTGTCTCATACCGTCTGTCTCTGTTCGTCTGTCTCAGGCCGTCTGTGCCTGTCCGTCTGTCTCAGATCGTCTGTCACAGTCCATCTGTCTCAGTCCGTCTGTCTCAGACCGCCTGTCGCAGACCGTCTGTCTCAGGCCGTCTGTGCCTGTCCGTCTGTCTCAGATCGTCTGTCACAGTCCATCTGTCTCAGTCCGTCTGTCTCAGACCGCCTGTCTCAGACCGTCTGTCTCATGCCGTCTGTCCTTGTCCGTCCGCCCTGTCCGTCTGTTTCAGGCCATCTGTCTCAGACCGTCTGTCTCAGATCGTCTGTCACAGGCCGTCTGTCTCAGACCGTCTGCCCCAGACCGTCTGTCTCAGACCGTCTGTCTCAGACCATCTGTCTCAAACCGTCTGTCTCATACCGTCTGTCTCAGACCGTCCGTCTCAGACCGCCTGTCTCAGACCACCTGTCTCAGACCACCTGTCTAAGACCGACTGTCTCAGACAGTCTGTCTCAGTCGGCCTATCTCAGACCATCAGTCTCAGTCCGTCTGTCTCAGTCCGTCTGTCTCAGACCGTCTGTCTCAGACCGTCTGTCACGGACCGCCTGTCTCAGACCACCTGTCTCAGACCACCTGTCTCAGACGGTCTGTATCAGATCGACTGTCTCAGACCGTCTGTCTCAGACCATCTGTGTCAGACCGTCTGTATCAGACCGTCTGTCTCAGACCGTCTGTCTCAGACCGCCTGTCTCAGACCGCCTGTCCCAGTACGTCTGTCCCAGGCCGTCTGTCTCAGACCGTCTGTCTCAGATCGTCGGTCTCAGACCATCTGTCTCAATCCGTCTGTCTCAGACCGCCTGTCCCAGTACGTCTGTCCCAGGCCGTCTGTCTCAGACCGTCTGTCTCAGATCGTCTGTCTCAGACCATCTGTCTCAATCCGTCTGTCTGATACCGTCTGTCACAGACCGTCTGTCTCAGACCGTCTGTCTCAGACCGTCTGTCTCAGACCGTCTGTCTCAGACCGTCTGTCTCAGACCGTCTGTCTCAGACCTCCTGTCTCAGACCGCCTGTCTCAGACCGCCTGTCTCAGACCGCCTGTCTCAGACCGCCTGTCCCAGTACGTCTGTATCAGACCGTCTGTCTCAGACCGTCTGTCTCAGACCGCCTGTCTTAGACCGTCTGTCTCAGACCGCCTGTCCCAGACCACCTGTCTCAGACCACCTGTCTCAGACGGTCTGTATCAGATCGTCTGTCTCAGACCGTCTGTATCAGACCGTCTGTCTCAGACCTCCTGTCTCAGACCGCCTGTCTCAGACCGCCTGTCTCAGACCGCATGTCTCAGACCGCCTGTCCCAGTACGTCTGTCTCAGACCGTCTGTCTCAGATCGTCTGTCACAGGCCGTCTGTCTCAGACCGTCTGTCCCAGACCGTCTGTCTCAGACCGTCTGTCTCAGACCATCTGTCTCAAACCGTCTGTCTTAGACCGTCTGTCTCAGACCGCCTGTCTCAGACCACCTGTCTCAGACCACCTGTCTCAGACGGTCTGTATCAGATCGTCTGTCTCAGACCGTCTGTCTCAGACCGTCTGTCTCAGACCGTCTGTCTCAGACCGTCTGTCTCAGACCGTCTGTCTCAGACCGTCTGTCTCAGACCGTCTGTCTCAGATCGTCTGTCACAGGCCGTCTGTCTCAGACCGTCTGTCCCAGACCGTCTGTCCAAGACCGTCTGTCTCAGACCATCTGTCTCAAACCGTCTGTCTTAGACCGTCTGTCTCAGACCGCCTGTCTCAGACCACCTGTCTCAGACCACCTGTCTAAGACGGTCAGTATCAGATCGTCTGTCTCAGACCGTCTGTGTCAGACCGTCTGTATCAGACCGTCTGTCTCCTACCGTCTGTCTCAGTCCGTCTGTCTCAGACCTTCCGCCTCAATCCGCCTGCCGCTATCGGGAAGCGTCTGTTCGCCTGTACCTGTCCGTCAGTCCCAGTCGTCTGTCTCAGTCCGTCAGTCTCAGTCCGGCGGTCTCAGTCCGTCTGTCTTAGTCCGTCTGTCTCAGACCGCCTGTCTCAGACCGCCTGTCCCAGTACGTCTGTCCCAGGCCGTCTGTCTCAGACCGTCTGTCTCAGACCGCCTGTCTCAGACCGTCTCTCTCAGACCGTCTGTCTCAGACCGTCTGTCTCAGTCCGTCTGTGTCAGACCTTCCGGCTCAATCCGCCTGCCGCTATCGGGCAGCGTCTGTTCGCCTGTCCCTGTCCGGGGGTCCCAGTCGTCTGTCTCAGTCCGTCAGTCTCAGTCCGGCGGTCTCAGTCCGTCAGTCTCAGTACGTCTGTCCCAGGCCGTCTGTCTCAGACCGTCTGTCTCAGACCGTCTGTCTCAGACCGTCTGTCTGAGTTCGTCTGTCTCAGGCCGTCTGTGCCTGTCCGTCTATCTCAGATCGTCTGTCACAGTCCGTCTGTATCAGTCCGTCTGTCTCAGACCGTCTGTCGCAGACCGTCTGTCTCAGGCCGTCTGTGCCTGTCCGTCTGTCTCAGATCGTCTGTCACAGTCCGTCTGTCTCAATCCGTCTGTCTCATACCGTCTGTCACAGTCCGTCTGTCTCAATCCGTCTGTCTCATACCGTCTGTCTCAGACCATCTGTCTCAGACCGTCTGTATCAGACCGTCTGTCTCAGAAAGTCTGTGTCAGACCGTCTGTCTCAGACCGTCTGTCTCAGACCGTCTGTCTCAGACCGTCTGTCTCAGACCGTCTGTCTCAGACCGTCTGTCTCAGACCGTCTGTCTCAGACCATCTGTCTCGGACCATCTGTCTTAATCCGTCTGTCTCATACCGTCTGTCTCAGACCGTCTGTCTCAGACCGTCTGTCTCAGACCGTCTGTCTCAGACCGTCTGTCTCAGACCGTCTGTCTCAGACCGCCTGTCTCAGACCGTCTGTCTCAGACCGTCTGTCTCAGTTCGTCTGTCTCAGACCGTCTGTGCCTGTCCGTCTGTCTCATACCGCCTGTCTCAGACCGTCTGTCTCAGACCGTCTGTGCCTGTCCGTCTGTCTCATACCGCCTGTCTCAGACCGTCTGTCTCAGACCGTCTGTATCAGACCGTCTGTCTCAGAACGTCTGTGTCAGACCGTCTGTCTCTGACCGTCTGTCTCAGACCGTCTGTCTCAGACCGTCTGCCTCGGACCGGCTGTCTCAGACCGTCTGTCTCAGTTGGTCTGTCTCAGGCCGTCTCTGCCTGTCCGTCTGTCTCAGATCGTCTGTCACAGTCCGTCTGTCTCAGTCCGTCTGTCTCAGTCCGTCTGTCTCAGTCCGACTGTCTCAGACCTCCTGTCTCAGACCGCCTGTCTCAGACCGTCTGTCTCAGACCACCTGTCTCAGACCACCTGTCTCAGACGGTCTGTATCAGACCGTCTGTGTCAGACCGTCTGTCTCTGACCGTCTGTCTCAGACCGTCTGTCTCAGACCGTCTGCCTCGGACCGCCTGTCTCAGACCACCTGTCTCAGACCACCTGTCTCAGACGGTCTGTATCAGATCGTCTGTCTCAGACCGTCTGTGTCAGACCGTCTGTATCAGACCGTCTGTCTCAGACCGTCTGTCTCAGACCGTCTGTCTCGGACCGCCTGTCTCAGACCGTCTGTCTCCGACCGTCTGTCTCAGTCCGTCTGTCTCAGACCTTCCGCCTCAATCCGCCTGCCGCTATCGGGCAGCGTCTGTTCGCCTGTACCTGTCCGTCAGTCCCAGTCGTCTGTCTCAGTCCGTCAGTCTCAGTCCGGCGGTCTCAGTCCGTCTGTCTTAGTCCGTCTGTCTCAGACCGCCTGTCTCAGACCGCCTGTTCCAGTACGTCTGTCCCAGGCCGTCTGTCTCAGACCGTCTGTGTCAGACCGTCTGTCTCTGACCGTCTGTCTCAGACCGTCTGTCTCAGAACGTCTGTCTCGGACCGCCTGTCCCAGTACGTCTGTCCCAGGCCGTCTGTCTCAGTCCGTCCGTCTCAGACCGTCTGTCTCGGACCGCCTGTCTCAGACCGTCTGTCTCCGACCGTCTGTCTCAGTCCGTCTATCTCAGACCGCCTGTCGCAGACCGTCTGTCTCAGGCCGTCTCTGCCTGTCCGTCTGTCTCAGATCGTCTGTCTAAGTCCGACTGTCTCAGACCTCCTGTCTCCGACCGCCAGTCCCAGTACGCCTGTCTCAGGCCGTCTGTCTCAGACCGTCTTTCTCAGACCGTCTGTCTCAGACCGTCTGTCTCAGACCGTCTGTCTCAGACCGTCTGTCTCAGACCGTCTGTCTCAGACCGTCTGTCTCAGACCATCCGTCTTAATCCGTCTGTCTCATACAGTCTGTCTCAGACCGTCTGTCTCAGACCGTCTGGCTCAGACCGTCTGTCTCAGTCCGTCTGTCTCAGACCTTCCGGCTCAATCCGCCTGCCGCTATCGGGCAGCGTCTGTTCGCCTGTCCCTGTCCGGGGCTCCCAGTCGTCTGTCTCAGTCCGTCAGTCTCAGTCGGGTGGTCTCATACCGTCTGTCTCAGACCGTCTGTCTCAGACCGCCTGTCTCAGACCGCCTGTCTCAGTCCGTCTGTCTCAGACCTTCCGGCTCAATCCGCCTGCCGCTATCGGGCAGCGTCAGTTCGCCTGTCCCTGTCCGGGGGTCCCAGTCGTCTGTCTCAGTCCGTCAGTCTCAGTCCGGCGGTCTCAGTCCGTCTGTCTTAGTCCGTCTGTCTCAGACCGCCTGTCTCAGACCGCCTGTCCCAGTACGTCTGTCCCAGGCCGTCTGTGCCTGTCCGTCTGTCTCAGACCGTCTGTCTCATACCGTCTGTCTCAGACCGTCTGTCTCAGTTCGTCTGTCTCAGGCCGTCTGTGCCTGTCCGTCTGTCTCAGATCGTCTGTCACAGTCCATCTGTCTCAGACCATCTGTCTCAAACCGTCTGTCTCATGCCGTCTGTCCTTGTCCGTCCGCCCTGTCCGTCTGTCTAAGGCCATCTGTCTCAGACCGTCTGTATCAGATCGTCTGTCACAGGCCGTCTGTCTCAGACCGTCTGTCTCATACCATCTGTCTCAGACCGTCTGTCTCAGACCGTCTGTCTCAGACCGCCTGTCTCAGACCGTGTGTCTCAGATCGTCTGTCTCAGTTCGTCTGTCTCATACCGTCTGTCTCAGACCGTCTGTCTCAGACCGTCTGTCTCAGACCGTCTGTCTCAGACCGTCTGTCTCAGACCGTCTGTCTCAGTCCGTCTGTCTCAGACCTTCCGGCTCAATCCGCCTGCCGCTATCGGGCAGCGTCTGTTCGCCTGTCCCTGTCCGGGGGTCCCAGTCGTCTGTCTCTGTCCGTCAGTCTCAGTCCGGCGGTCTCAGTCCGTCTGTCTTAGTCCGTCTGTCTCAGACCGCCTGTCTCAGAACGCCTGTCCCAGTACGTCTGTCCCAGGCCGTCTGTCTCAGACAGTCTGTCTCAGACCGTGTGTCTCAGACCATCTGTCTCAATCCGTCTGTGTCATACCGTCTGTCTCAGAGCGTCTGTCTCAGACCGTCTGTCTCAGACCATCTGTCTCAGACCATCTGTCTTAATCCGTCTGTCTCATACCGTCTGTCTCAGACCGTCTGTCTCAGACCGTCTGTCTCAGACCGTCTGTCTCAGACCGTCTGTCTCAGACCGTCTGTCTCAGACCGTCTGTCTCAGCCCATCCGTCTTAATCCGTCTGTCTCATACCGTCTGTCTCAGACCGTCTGTCTCAGACCGTCTGTCTCAGACCGTCTGTCTCAGACCGTCTGTCTCAGTCCGTCTGTCTCAGACCGTCCGGCTCAATCCGCCTGCCGCTATCGGGCAGCGTCTGTTCGCCTGTCCCTGTCCGGCGGTCCCAGTCGTCTGTCTCAGTCCGTCAGTCTCAGTCCGGCGGTCTCATACCGTCTGTCTCAGACCGTCTGTCTCAGACTGCCTGTCTCAGACCGCCTGTCCCAGTACGTCTGTCCCAGGCCGTCTGTGCCTGTCCGTCTGTCTCAGACCGTCTGTCTCATACCGTCTGTCTCAGACCGTCTGTCTCAGTTCGTCTGTCTCAGGCCGTCTGTGCCTGTCCGTCTGTCTCAGATCGTCTGTCACAGTCCATCTGTCTCAGTCCGTCTGTCTCAGACCGCCTGTCGCAGACCGTCTGTCTCAGGCCGTCTGTGCCTGTCCGTCTGTCTCAGATCGTCTGTCACAGTCCATCTGTCTCAGTCCGTCTGTCTCAGACCGCCTGTCTCAGACCGTCTGTCTCATGCCGTCTGTCCTTGTCCGTCCGCCCTGTCCGTCTGTTTCAGGCCATCTGTCTCAGACCGTCTGTCTCAGATCGTCTGTCACAGGCCGTCTGTCTCAGACCGTCTGCCCCAGACCGTCTGTCTCAGACCGTCTGTCTCAGACCATCTGTCTCAAACCGTCTGTCTCATACCGTCTGTCTCAGACCGTCCGTCTCAGACCGTCTGTCTCGTACCGCCTGTCTCAGACCGTCTGTCTCCGACCGTCTGTCTCAGTCCGTCTGTCTCAGACCGCCTGTCGCAGACCGTCTGTCTCAGGCCGTCTCTGCCTGTCCGTCTGTCTCAGATCGTCTGTCTCAGACCGTCTGCCTCAGACCGTCTGTCACGGACCGCCTGTCTCAGACCACCTGTCTCAGACCACCTGTCTCAGACGGTCTGTATCAGATCGACTGTCTCAGACCGTCTGTCTCAGACCATCTGTGTCAGACCGTCTGTATCAGACCGTCTGTCTCAGACCGTCTGTCTCAGACCGCCTGTCTCAGACCGCCTGTCCCAGTACGTCTGTCCCAGGCCGTCTGTCTCAGACCGTCTGTCTCAGATCGTCGGTCTCAGACCATCTGTCTCAGACCGCCTGTCTCAGACCGCCTGTCTCAGACCACCTGTCTCAGACCACCTGTCTCAGACGGTCTGTATCAGATCGACTGTCTCAGACCGTCTGTCTCAGACCATCTGTGTCAGACCGTCTGTCTCAGACCGTCTGTCTCAGACCGCCTGTCTCAGACCGCCTGTCCCAGTACGTCTGTCCCAGGCCGTCTGTCTCAGACCGTCTGTCTCAGATCGTCGGTCTCAGACCATCTGTCTCAATCCGTCTGTCTCAGACCGCCTGTCCCAGTACGTCTGTCCCAGGCCGTCTGTCTCAGACCGTCTGTCTCAGATCGTCTGTCTCAGACCATCTGTCTCAATCCGTCTGTCTGATACCGTCTGTCACAGACCGTCTGTCTCAGACCGTCTGTCTCAGACCGTCTGTCTCAGACCGTCTGTCTCAGACCGTCTGTCTCAGACCGTCTGTCTCAGACCTCCTGTCTCAGACCGCCTGTCTCAGACCGCCTGTCTCAGACCGCCTGTCTCAGACCGCCTGTCCCAGTACGTCTGTATCAGACCGTCTGTCTCAGACCGTCTGTCTCAGACCGCCTGTCTTAGACCGTCTGTCTCAGACCGCCTGTCCCAGACCACCTGTCTCAGACCACCTGTCTCAGACGGTCTGTATCAGATCGTCTGTCTCAGACCGTCTGTATCAGACCGTCTGTCTCAGACCTCCTGTCTCAGACCGCCTGTCTCAGACCGCCTGTCTCAGACCGCATGTCTCAGACCGCCTGTCCCAGTACGTCTGTCTCAGACCGTCTGTCTCAGATCGTCTGTCACAGGCCGTCTGTCTCAGACCGTCTGTCCCAGACCGTCTGTCTCAGACCGTCTGTCTCAGACCATCTGTCTCAAACCGTCTGTCTTAGACCGTCTGTCTCAGACCGCCTGTCTCAGACCACCTGTCTCAGACCACCTGTCTCAGACGGTCTGTATCAGATCGTCTGTCTCAGACCGTCTGTCTCAGACCGTCTGTCTCAGACCGTCTGTCTCAGACCGTCTGTCTCAGACCGTCTGTCTCAGACCGTCTGTCTCAGATCGTCTGTCACAGGCCGTCTGTCTCAGACCGTCTGTCCCAGACCGTCTGTCCAAGACCGTCTGTCTCAGACCATCTGTCTCAAACCGTCTGTCTTAGACCGTCTGTCTCAGACCGCCTGTCTCAGACCACCTGTCTCAGACCACCTGTCTAAGACGGTCAGTATCAGATCGTCTGTCTCAGACCGTCTGTGTCAGACCGTCTGTATCAGACCGTCTGTCTCCTACCGTCTGTCTCAGTCCGTCTGTCTCAGACCTTCCGCCTCAATCCGCCTGCCGCTATCGGGCAGCGTCTGTTCGCCTGTACCTGTCCGTCAGTCCCAGTCGTCTGTCTCAGTCCGTCAGTCTCAGTCCGGCGGTCTCAGTCCGTCTGTCTTAGTCCGTCTGTCTCAGACCGCCTGTCTCAGACCGCCTGTCCCAGTACGTCTGTCCCAGGCCGTCTGTCTCAGACCGTCTGTCTCAGACCGCCTGTCTCAGACCGTCTCTCTCAGACCGTCTGTCTCAGACCGTCTGTCTCAGTCCGTCTGTGTCAGACCTTCCGGCTCAATCCGCCTGCCGCTATCGGGCAGCGTCTGTTCGCCTGTCCCTGTCCGGGGGTCCCAGTCGTCTGTCTCAGTCCGTCAGTCTCAGTCCGGCGGTCTCAGTCCGTCAGTCTCAGTACGTCTGTCCCAGGCCGTCTGTCTCAGACCGTCTGTCTCAGACCGTCTGTCTCAGACCGTCTGTCTGAGTTCGTCTGTCTCAGGCCGTCTGTGCCTGTCCGTCTATCTCAGATCGTCTGTCACAGTCCGTCTGTATCAGTCCGTCTGTCTCAGACCGTCTGTCGCAGACCGTCTGTCTCAGGCCGTCTGTGCCTGTCCGTCTGTCTCAGATCGTCTGTCACAGTCCGTCTGTCTCAATCCGTCTGTCTCATACCGTCTGTCACAGTCCGTCTGTCTCAATCCGTCTGTCTCATACCGTCTGTCTCAGACCATCTGTCTCAGACCGTCTGTATCAGACCGTCTGTCTCAGAAAGTCTGTGTCAGACCGTCTGTCTCAGACCGTCTGTCTCAGACCGTCTGTCTCAGACCGTCTGTCTCAGACCGTCTGTCTCAGACCGTCTGTCTCAGACCGTCTGTCTCAGACCGTCTGTCTCAGACCATCTGTCTCGGACCATCTGTCTTAATCCGTCTGTCTCATACCGTCTGTCTCAGACCGTCTGTCTCAGACCGTCTGTCTCAGACCGTCTGTCTCAGACCGTCTGTCTCAGACCGTCTGTCTCAGACCGCCTGTCTCAGACCGTCTGTCTCAGACCGTCTGTCTCAGACCGTCTGTCTCAGTTCGTCTGTCTCAGACCGTCTGTGCCTGTCCGTCTGTCTCATACCGCCTGTCTCAGACCGTCTGTCTCAGACCGTCTGTGCCTGTCCGTCTGTCTCATACCGCCTGTCTCAGACCGTCTGTCTCAGACCGTCTGTATCAGACCGTCTGTCTCAGAACGTCTGTGTCAGACCGTCTGTCTCTGACCGTCTGTCTCAGACCGTCTGTCTCAGACCGTCTGCCTCGGACCGGCTGTCTCAGACCGTCTGTCTCAGTTGGTCTGTCTCAGGCCGTCTCTGCCTGTCCGTCTGTCTCAGATCGTCTGTCACAGTCCGTCTGTCTCAGTCCGTCTGTCTCAGTCCGTCTGTCTCAGTCCGACTGTCTCAGACCTCCTGTCTCAGACCGCCTGTCTCAGACCGTCTGTCTCAGACCACCTGTCTCAGACCACCTGTCTCAGACGGTCTGTATCAGACCGTCCGTCTCAGACCGTCTGTGTCAGACCGTCTGTCTCTGACCGTCTGTCTCAGACCGTCTGTCTCAGACCGTCTGCCTCGGACCGCCTGTCTCAGACCACCTGTCTCAGACCACCTGTCTCAGACGGTCTGTATCAGATCGTCTGTCTCAGACCGTCTGTGTCAGACCGTCTGTATCAGACCGTCTGTCTCAGACCGTCTGTCTCAGACCGTCTGTCTCGGACCGCCTGTCTCAGACCGTCTGTCTCCGACCGTCTGTCTCAGTCCGTCTGTCTCAGACCTTCCGCCTCAATCCGCCTGCCGCTATCGGGCAGCGTCTGTTCGCCTGTACCTGTCCGTCTGTCTCAGACCGTCTGTCTCAGACCGTCTGTCTCAGACCGTCTGTCTCAGACCGTCTGTCTCAGACCGTCTGTCTCAGACCATCTGTCTCGGACCATCTGTCTTAATCCGTCTGTCTCATACCGTCTGTCTCAGACCGTCTGTCTCAGACCGTCTGTCTCAGACCGTCTGTCTCAGACCGTCTGTCTCAGACCGTCTGTCTCAGACCGCCTGTCTCAGACCGTCTGTCTCAGACCGTCTGTCTCAGACCGTCTGTCTCAGTTCGTCTGTCTCAGACCGTCTGTGCCTGTCCGTCTGTCTCATACCGCCTGTCTCAGACCGTCTGTCTCAGACCGTCTGTGCCTGTCCGTCTGTCTCATACCGCCTGTCTCAGACCGTCTGTCTCAGACCGTCTGTATCAGACCGTCTGTCTCAGAACGTCTGTGTCAGACCGTCTGTCTCTGACCGTCTGTCTCAGACCGTCTGTCTCAGACCGTCTGCCTCGGACCGGCTGTCTCAGACCGTCTGTCTCAGTTGGTCTGTCTCAGGCCGTCTCTGCCTGTCCGTCTGTCTCAGATCGTCTGTCACAGTCCGTCTGTCTCAGTCCGTCTGTCTCAGTCCGTCTGTCTCAGTCCGACTGTCTCAGACCTCCTGTCTCAGACCGCCTGTCTCAGACCGTCTGTCTCAGACCACCTGTCTCAGACCACCTGTCTCAGACGGTCTGTATCAGACCGTCCGTCTCAGACCGTCTGTGTCAGACCGTCTGTCTCTGACCGTCTGTCTCAGACCGTCTGTCTCAGACCGTCTGCCTCGGACCGCCTGTCTCAGACCACCTGTCTCAGACCACCTGTCTCAGACGGTCTGTATCAGATCGTCTGTCTCAGACCGTCTGTGTCAGACCGTCTGTATCAGACCGTCTGTCTCAGACCGTCTGTCTCAGACCGTCTGTCTCGGACCGCCTGTCTCAGACCGTCTGTCTCCGACCGTCTGTCTCAGTCCGTCTGTCTCAGACCTTCCGCCTCAATCCGCCTGCCGCTATCGGGCAGCGTCTGTTCGCCTGTACCTGTCCGTCAGTCCCAGTCGTCTGTCTCAGTCCGTCAGTCTCAGTCCGGCGGTCTCAGTCCGTCTGTCTTAGTCCGTCTGTCTCAGACCGCCTGTCTCAGACCGCCTGTTCCAGTACGTCTGTCCCAGGCCGTCTGTCTCAGACCGTCTGTGTCAGACCGTCTGTCTCTGACCGTCTGTCTCAGACCGTCTGTCTCAGAACGTCTGTCTCGGACCGCCTGTCCCAGTACGTCTGTCCCAGGCCGTCTGTCTCAGTCCGTCCGTCTCAGACCGTCTGTCTCGGACCGCCTGTCTCAGACCGTCTGTCTCCGACCGTCTGTCTCAGTCCGTCTATCTCAGACCGCCTGTCGCAGACCGTCTGTCTCAGGCCGTCTCTGCCTGTCCGTCTGTCTCAGATCGTCTGTCTAAGTCCGACTGTCTCAGACCTCCTGTCTCCGACCGCCAGTCCCAGTACGCCTGTCTCAGGCCGTCTGTCTCAGACCGTCTTTCTCAGACCGTCTGTCTCAGACCGTCTGTCTCAGACCGTCTGTCTCAGACCGTCTGTCTCAGACCGTCTGTCTCAGACCATCCGTCTTAATCCGTCTGTCTCATACAGTCTGTCTCAGACCGTCTGTCTCAGACCGTCTGGCTCAGACCGTCTGTCTCAGTCCGTCTGTCTCAGACCTTCCGGCTCAATCCGCCTGCCGCTATCGGGCAGCGTCTGTTCGCCTGTCCCTGTCCGGGGCTCCCAGTCGTCTGTCTCAGTCCGTCAGTCTCAGTCGGGTGGTCTCATACCGTCTGTCTCAGACCGTCTGTCTCAGACCGCCTGTCTCAGACCGCCTGTCTCAGTCCGTCTGTCTCAGACCTTCCGGCTCAATCCGCCTGCCGCTATCGGGCAGCGTCAGTTCGCCTGTCCCTGTCCGGGGGTCCCAGTCGTCTGTCTCAGTCCGTCAGTCTCAGTCCGGCGGTCTCAGTCCGTCTGTCTTAGTCCGTCTGTCTCAGACCGCCTGTCTCAGACCGCCTGTCCCAGTACGTCTGTCCCAGGCCGTCTGTGCCTGTCCGTCTGTCTCAGACCGTCTGTCTCATACCGTCTGTCTCAGTTCGTCTGTCTCAGGCCGTCTGTGCCTGTCCGTCTGTCTCAGATCGTCTGTCACAGTCCATCTGTCTCAGACCATCTGTCTCAAACCGTCTGTCTCATGCCGTCTGTCCTTGTCCGTCCGCCCTGTCCGTCTGTCTAAGGCCATCTGTCTCAGACCGTCTGTATCAGATCGTCTGTCACAGGCCGTCTGTCTCAGACCGTCTGTCTCATACCATCTGTCTCAGACCGTCTGTCTCAGACCGTCTGTCTCAGACCGCCTGTCTCAGACCGTGTGTCTCAGATCGTCTGTCTCAGTTCGTCTGTCTCAGACCGTCTGTCTCAGACCGTCTGTCTCAGACCGTCTGTCTCAGACCGTCTGTCTCAGACCGTCTGTCTCAGTCCGTCTGTCTCAGACCTTCCGGCTCAATCCGCCTGCCGCTATCGGGCAGCGTCTGTTCGCCTGTCCCTGTCCGGGGGTCCCAGTCGTCTGTCTCTGTCCGTCAGTCTCAGTCCGGCGGTCTCAGTCCGTCTGTCTTAGTCCGTCTGTCTCAGACCGCCTGTCTCAGAACGCCTGTCCCAGTACGTCTGTCCCAGGCCGTCTGTCTCAGACAGTCTGTCTCAGACCGTGTGTCTCAGACCATCTGTCTCAATCCGTCTGTGTCATACCGTCTGTCTCAGAGCGTCTGTCTCAGACCGTCTGTCTCAGACCATCTGTCTCAGACCATCTGTCTTAATCCGTCTGTCTCATACCGTCTGTCTCAGACCGTCTGTCTCAGACCGTCTGTCTCAGACCGTCTGTCTCAGACCGTCTGTCTCAGACCGTCTGTCTCAGACCGTCTGTCTCAGACCGTCTGTCTCAGCCCATCCGTCTTAATCCGTCTGTCTCATACCGTCTGTCTCAGACCGTCTGTCTCAGACCGTCTGTCTCAGACCGTCTGTCTCAGACCGTCTGTCTCAGTCCGTCTGTCTCAGACCGTCCGGCTCAATCCGCCTGCCGCTATCGGGCAGCGTCTGTTCGCCTGTCCCTGTCCGGCGGTCCCAGTCGTCTGTCTCAGTCCGTCAGTCTCAGTCCGGCGGTCTCATACCGTCTGTCTCAGACCGTCTGTCTCAGACTGCCTGTCTCAGACCGCCTGTCCCAGTACGTCTGTCCCAGGCCGTCTGTGCCTGTCCGTCTGTCTCAGACCGTCTGTCTCATACCGTCTGTCTCAGACCGTCTGTCTCAGTTCGTCTGTCTCAGGCCGTCTGTGCCTGTCCGTCTGTCTCAGATCGTCTGTCACAGTCCATCTGTCTCAGTCCGTCTGTCTCAGACCGCCTGTCGCAGACCGTCTGTCTCAGGCCGTCTGTGCCTGTCCGTCTGTCTCAGATCGTCTGTCACAGTCCATCTGTCTCAGTCCGTCTGTCTCAGACCGCCTGTCTCAGACCGTCTGTCTCATGCCGTCTGTCCTTGTCCGTCCGCCCTGTCCGTCTGTTTCAGGCCATCTGTCTCAGACCGTCTGTCTCAGATCGTCTGTCACAGGCCGTCTGTCTCAGACCGTCTGCCCCAGACCGTCTGTCTCAGACCGTCTGTCTCAGACCATCTGTCTCAAACCGTCTGTCTCATACCGTCTGTCTCAGACCGTCCGTCTCAGACCGTCTGTCTCGTACCGCCTGTCTCAGACCGTCTGTCTCCGACCGTCTGTCTCAGTCCGTCTGTCTCAGACCGCCTGTCGCAGACCGTCTGTCTCAGGCCGTCTCTGCCTGTCCGTCTGTCTCAGATCGTCTGTCTCAGACCGTCTGCCTCAGACCGTCTGTCACGGACCGCCTGTCTCAGACCACCTGTCTCAGACCACCTGTCTCAGACGGTCTGTATCAGATCGACTGTCTCAGACCGTCTGTCTCAGACCATCTGTGTCAGACCGTCTGTATCAGACCGTCTGTCTCAGACCGTCTGTCTCAGACCGCCTGTCTCAGACCGCCTGTCCCAGTACGTCTGTCCCAGGCCGTCTGTCTCAGACCGTCTGTCTCAGATCGTCGGTCTCAGACCATCTGTCTCAATCCGTCTGTCTCAGACCGCCTGTCCCAGTACGTCTGTCCCAGGCCGTCTGTCTCAGACCGTCTGTCTCAGACCGTCTGTCTCAGACCGTCTGTCTCAGACCTCCTGTCTCAGACCGCCTGTCTCAGACCGCCTGTCTCAGACCGCCTGTCTCAGACCGCCTGTCTCAGACCGCCTGTCCCAGTACGTCTGTATCAGACCGTCTGTCTCAGACCGTCTGTCTCAGACCGCCTGTCTTAGACCGTCTGTCTCAGACCGCCTGTCCCAGACCACCTGTCTCAGACCACCTGTCTCAGACGGTCTGTATCAGATCGTCTGTCTCAGACCGTCTGTATCAGACCGTCTGTCTCAGACCTCCTGTCTCAGACCGCCTGTCTCAGACCGCCTGTCTCAGACCGCCTGTCTCAGACCGCCTGTCCCAGTACGTCTGTCTCAGACCGTCTGTCTCAGATCGTCTGTCACAGGCCGTCTGTCTCAGACCGTCTGTCCCAGACCGTCTGTCTCAGACCGTCTGTCTCAGACCATCTGTCTCAAACCGTCTGTCTTAGACCGTCTGTCTCAGACCGCCTGTCTCAGACCACCTGTCTCCGACCACCTGTCTCAGACGGTCTGTATCAGATCGTCTGTCTCAGACCGTCTGTCTCAGACCGTCTGTCTCAGACCGTCTGTCTCAGTCCGTCTGTCTCAGTCCGACTGTCTCAGACCTCCTGTCTCAGACCGCCTGTCTCAGACCGTCTGTCTCAGACCACCTGTCTCAGACCACCTGTCTCAGACGGTCTGTATCAGACCGTCCGTCTCAGACCGTCTGTGTCAGACCGTCTGTCTCTGACCGTCTGTCTCAGACCGTCTGTCTCAGACCGTCTGCCTCGGACCGCCTGTCTCAGACCACCTGTCTCAGACCACCTGTCTCAGACGGTCTGTATCAGATCGTCTGTCTCAGACCGTCTGTGTCAGACCGTCTGTATCAGACCGTCTGTCTCAGACCGTCTGTCTCAGACCGTCTGTCTCGGACCGCCTGTCTCCGACCGTCTGTCTCAGTCCGTCTGTCTCAGACCTTCCGCCTCAATCCGCCTGCCGCTATCGGGCAGCGTCTGTTCGCCTGTACCTGTCCGTCAGTCCCAGTCGTCTGTCTCAGTCCGTCAGTCTCAGTCCGGCGGTCTCAGTCCGTCTGTCTTAGTCCGTCTGTCTCAGACCGCCTGTCTCAGACCGCCTGTCCCAGTACGTCTGTCCCAGGCCGTCTGTCTCAGACCGTCTGTGTCAGACCGTCTGTCTCTGACCGTCTGTCTCAGACCGTCTGTCTCAGACCGTCTGTCTCAGACCGTCTGTCTCAGAACGTCTGTCTCGGACCGCCTGTCCCAGTACGTCTGTCCCAGGCCGTCTGTCTCAGTCCGTCCGTCTCAGACCGTCTGTCTCGGACCGCCTGTCTCAGACCGTCTGTCTCCGACCGTCTGTCTCAGTCCGTCTATCTCAGACCGCCTGTCGCAGACCGTCTGTCTCAGGCCGTCTCTGCCTGTCCGTCTGTCTCAGATCGTCTGTCTAAGTCCGACTGTCTCAGACCTCCTGTCTCAGACCGCCAGTCCCAGTACGCCAGTCTCAGGCCGTCTGTCTCAGACCGTCTTTCTCAGACCGTCTGTCTCAGACCGTCTGTCTCAGACCGCCTGTCTCAGACCGCCTGTCTCAGTCCGTCTGTCTCAGACCTTCCGGCTCAATCCTCCTGCCGCTATCGGGCAGCGTCAGTTCGCCTGTCCCTGTCCGGGGGTCCCAGTCGTCTGTCTCAGTCCGTCAGTCTCAGTCCGGCGGTCTCAGTCCGTCTGTCTTAGTCCGTCTGTCTCAGACCGCCTGTCTCAGACCGCCTGTCCCAGTACGTCTGTCCCAGGCCGTCTGTGCCTGTCCGTCTGTCTCAGACCGTCTGTCTCATACCGTCTGTCTCAGACCGTCGGTCTCAGTTCGTCTGTCTCAGGCCGTCTGTGCCTGTCCGTCTGTCTCAGATCGTCTGTCACAGTCCATCTGTCTCAAACCGTCTGTCTCATGCCGTCTGTCCTTGTCCGTCCGCCCTGTCCGTCTGTCTCAGACCGTCTGTCCCAGACCGCCTGTCTCAGACCGTCTGTCTCAGGCAGTCTGTCTCATACCACCTGTCTCAGACCGTCTGTCCCAGACCGCCTGTCTCAGTCCGTCTGTCTCAGATCGTCTGTCTCAGACCGTCTGTCTCAGACCGTCTGTCTCAGACCGTCTGTCTCAGACCGTCTGTCTCAGACCGTCTGTCTCAGACCGTCTGTCTGAAATCGTCCGTTTCAGACCGTCTGTCTCAGACCGTCCGCCTCAATCCGCCTGCCGCTATACGGCAGCGTCTGTTCGCCTGTCCCTGTCCGTCAGTCTCAGTCCGTCTGTCTCAGACCGTCTGTCTCACACCGTCAGTCTCCGTTCGCCGGCTTCAGTCCGTCTGTCTCAGACCGTCAGTCGCGGACCGTCTGACACGGACCGTCTGTCTGAAGCCGTCTGTCTCAGACCGTCTGTATCAGACCGTCTGTCTCAATCCGCCTGCCGCTATCGGGTAGAGTCTGTTCGCCTGTCCCTGTCCGTCAGTATCAGTCCGCCTGTCTCAGTCCGTCTGCCTCAGGCCGCCTGCCTCAGACCGTCTGTCTCAGACCGTCTTTCTCAGTCCGTCTGTCTGAGATCGTCTGTCTCAGGCCGTCTGTCCCTGTCCGTCTGTCTCAGACCGCCTGTCTCCGTCCGTCTGTCTCAGACCACCTGTCTCGGACCACCTGTCTCAGACCGTCTGTCTCAGCCCGTCAGTCTCAGTCCGCCTGTCTCAGTCCGCCTGTCTCAGACCGCCTGTCTCAGTCCGTCTGTCGCAGTCCGTCAGTCTCAGTCCGTCTCTCTCAGTCCGTCTGTCTTAGACCACCTGTCTCAGATCGTCTGTCTTAGCCCGTCTGTCTCAGACCGTCTGTCTCAGACCGTCGGTCTCAGACCGTCTGTCTCAGACCGTCTGTCTCAGACCGTCTGTCTCAGACCCTCTGTCTGAGATCGTCCGTCTCAGACCGTCTGTCTCAGACCGTCCGTCTCAATCCGCCTGCCGCTATCGGGTAGAGTCTGTTCGCCTGTCCCTGTCCGTCAGTATCAGTCCGCCTTACTCAGTCAGTCTGCCTCAGGCCGCCTGCCTCAGACCGCCTGTCTCAGACCGTCTGTCTCAATCCGTCTGTCTCGGACCGTCTGTCTCAGACCGTCAGTCCCAGTCCGCCTGTCTCGTACCGTCTGTCTCAGGCCGTCTGTCCCTGTCAGTCTGTCTCAGACCGTCTGTCTCCGTCCGTCTGTCTCAGACCACCTGTCTCGGACCACCTGTCTCAGACCGTCTGTCTCAGCCCGTCTGTCTCGGACCGTCTGTCTCAGACCGTCTGTCTCAGTCCGTCTGTCTCAATCCGCCTGCCGCTATCGGCTAGAGTCTGTTCGCCTGTCCCTGTCCGTCAGTATCAGTCCGCCTGTCTCAGACCGCCTGTCTCGTACCGTCTGTCTCAGGCCGTCTGTCCCTGTCAGTCTGTCTCAGACCGTCTGTCTCCGTCCGTCTGTCTCAGACCACCTGTCTCGGACCACCTGTCCCATACCGTCTGTCTCAGACCGTCTGTCTCATACCGTCTGTCTCAGACCGTCTGTCTCAATCCGCCTGCCGCTATCGGGTAGAGTCTGTTCGCCTGTCCCTGTCCGTCAGTATCAGTCCGCCTGTCTCAGTCCGTCTGCCTCAGGCCGCCTGCATCAGACCGTCTGTCTCAGGCCGTCTGTCTCAGATCGTCAGTCTCAGACCGTCTGTATCAGACTGTCTCTCTCAGACCGTCTGTCTCAGACCGTCTGTCTCAATCCGTCGGTATCAGACTGTCTGTCTCAGGCCGTCTGTCCCATACCGTCTGTCTCAATCCGTCTGTCTCAGACCGTCTGTCTCAGACCGTCTGTCTTAGACCGTCTGTCTGAGACCGTCTGTCCCAGACCGTCTGTCTCAGACCGTCTGTCTCAGACCGTCTGTCCCAGACCGCCTGTCTCAGACCGTCTGTCTCAGGCAGTCTGTCTCATACCACCTGTCTCAGACCGTCTGTCTCAGACCGTCTGTCCCAGACCGCCTGTCTCAGTCCGTCTGTCTCAGATCGTCTGTCTCAGACCGTCTGTCTCAGACCGTCTGTCTCAGACCGTCTGTCTCAGACCGTCTGTCTGAGATCGTCCGTTTCAGACCGTCTGTCTCAGACCGTCCGCCTCAATCCGCCTGCCGCTATACGGCAGCGTCTGTTCGCCTGTCCCTGTCCGTCAGTCTCAGTCCGTCTGTCTCAGTCCGTCTGTCTCAGACCGTCTGTCTCAGACCGTCTGTCTGAGATAGTCCGTTTCAGACCGTCTGTCTCAGACCGTCCGCCTCAATCCGCCTGCCGCTATACGGCAGCGTCTGTTCGCCTGTCCCTGTCCGTCAGTCTCAGACCGCCTGTCTCAGACCGTCTGTCTCAATCCGTCTGTCTCGGACCGTCTGTCTCAGACCGTCAGTCCCAGTCCGCCTGTCTCAGTCCGCCTGTCTCAGACCGCCTGTCTCGTACCGTCTGTCTCAGGCCGTCTGTCCCTGTCAGTCTGTCTCAGACCGTCTGTTTCCGTCCGTCTGTCTCAGACCAACTGTCTCGGACCACCTGTCTCAGACCGTCTGTCTCAGCCGTCTGTCTCAGACCGTCTGTCTCAGACCGTCTGTCTCAGACCGTCTGTCTCAGACCGTCTGTCTCAGACCGTCTGTCTCAATCCGCCTGCCGCTATCGGGTAGAGTCTGTTCGCCTGTCCCTGTCCGTCAGTATCAGTCCGCCTGTCTCAGTCCGTCTGCCTCAGGCCGCCTGCATCAGACCGTCTGTCTCAGGCCGTCTGTCTCAGATCGTCAGTCTCAGACCGTCTGTATCAGACTGTCTCTCTCAGACCGTCTGTCTCAGACCGTCTGTCTCAATCCGTCGGTATCAGACTGTCTGTCTCAGGCCGTCTGTCCCATACCGTCTGTCTCAATCCGTCTGTCTCAGACCGTCTGTCTCAGACCGTCTGTCTTAGACCGTCTGTCTGAGACCGTCTGTCCCAGACCGTCTGTCTCAGACCGTCTGTCTCAGACCGTCTGTCCCAGACCGCCTGTCTCAGACCGTCTGTCTCAGGCAGTCTGTCTCATACCACCTGTCTCAGACCGTCTGTCTCAGACCGTCTGTCCCAGACCGCCTGTCTCAGTCCGTCTGTCTCAGATCGTCTGTCTCAGACCGTCTGTCTCAGACCGTCTGTCTCAGACCGTCTGTTTCAGACCGTCTGTCTGAGATCGTCAGTTTCAGACCGTCTGTCTCAGACCGTCCGCCTCAATCCGCCTGCCGCTATACGGCAGCGTCTGTTCGCCTGTCCCTGTCCGTCAGTCTCAGTCCGTCTGTCTCAGTCCGTCTGTCTCAGACCGTCTGTCTCAGACCGTCTGTCTGAGATAGTCCGTTTCAGACCGTCTGTCTCAGACCGTCCGCCTCAATCCGCCTGCCGCTATACGGCAGCGTCTGTTCGCCTGTCCCTGTCCGTCAGTCTCAGACCGCCTGCCTCAGACCGTCTGTCTCAATCCGTCTGTCTCGGACCGTCTGTCTCAGACCGTCAGTCCCAGTCCGCCTGTCTCAGTCCGCCTGTCTCAGACCGCCTGTCTCGTACCGTCTGTCTCAGGCCGTCTGTCCCTGTCAGTCTGTCTCAGACCGTCTGTTTCCGTCCGTCTGTCTCAGACCAACTGTCTCGGACCACCTGTCTCAGACCGTCTGTCTCAGCCGTCTGTCTCAGACCGTCTGTCTCAGACCGTCTGTGTCAATCCGTCTCTCTCAGTCCGTCTGTCTTAGACCGCCTGTCTCAGACCGTCTGTCTCAGACCGCCTGTCTCATACCGTCTGTCTCAGGCCGTCTGTCCCTGTCCGTCTGTCTCAGACCGTCTGTCTCCGTCCGTCTGTCTCAGACCACCTGTCTCGGACCACCTGTCTCAGACCGTCTGTCTCAGCCCGTCTGTCTCAGACCGTCTGTCTCAGACCGTCTGTCTCAGACCGTCTGTCTCAGACCGTCTATCTCAGACCGTCTGTCTCAGACCGTCTGTCTCAATCCGCCTGCCGCTATACGGCAGCGTCTGTTCGCCTGTCCCTGTCCGTCAGTCTCAGTCCGTCTCTCTCAGTCCGTACGTCTTAGACCACCTGTCTCAGACCGTCTGTCCCAGCCCGTCTGTCTCAGACAGTCTGTCTAAGACCGTCTGTCTCAGACCGTCTGTCTCAGACCGTCTGTCTCAGACCGTCTGTCTCAGGCCGTCTGTCCCTGTCCGTCTGTCTCAGACCGCCTGTCTCCGTCCGTCTGTCTCAGACCACCTGTCTCGGACCACCTGTCTCAGACCGTCTGTCTCAGCCCGTCAGTCTCAGTCCGCCTGTCTCAGTCCGCCTGTCTCAGACCGCCTGTCTCAGTCCGTTTGTCGCAGTCCGTCAGTCTCAGTCCGTCTCTCTCAGTCCGTCTGTCTTAGACCACCTGTCTCAGATCGTCTGTCTTAGCCCGTCTGTCTCAGACCGTCTGTCTCAGACCGTCTGTCTCAGACCGTCTGTCTCAGACCGTCTGTCTCAGACCCTCTGTCTGAGATCGTCCGTCTCAGACCGTCTGTCTCAGACCGTCCGTCTCAATCCGCCTGCCGCTATCGGGTAGAGTCTGTTCGCCTGTCCCTGTCCGTCAGTATCAGTCCGCCTTACTCAGTCAGTCTGCCTCAGGCCGCCTGCCTCAGACCGCCTGTCTCAGACCGTCTGTCTCAATCCGTCTGTCTCGGACCGTCTGTCTCAGACCGTCAGTCCCAGTCCGCCTGTCTCAGTCCGCCTGTCTCAGACCGCCTGTCTCGTACCGTCTGTCTCAGGCCGTCTGTCCCTGTCAGTCTGTCTCAGAACGTCTGTCTCCGTCCGTCTGTCTCAGACCACCTGTCTCGGACCACCTGTCTCAGACCGTCTGTCTCAGCCCGTCTGTCTCGGACCGTCTGTCTCAGACCGTCTGTCTCAGACCGTCTGTCTCAATCCGCCTGCCGCTATCGGCTAGAGTCTGTTCGCCTGTCCCTGTCCGTCAGTATCAGTCCGCCTGTCTCAGACCTCCTGTCTCGTACCGTCTGTCTCAGGCCGTCTGTCCCTGTCAGTCTGTCTCAGACCGTCTGTCTCCGTCCGTCTGTCTCAGACCACCTGTCTCGGACCACCTGTCCCATACCGTCTGTCTCAGACCGTCTGTCTCAGACCGTCTGTCTTAGACCGTCTGTCTGAGACCGTCTGTCCCAGACCGTCTGTCTCAGACCGTCTGTCTCAGACCGTCTGTCCCATACCGCCTGTCTCAGACCGTCTGTCTCAGGCAGTCTGTCTCATACCACCTGTCTCAGACCGTCTGTCTCAGACCGTCTGTCCCAGACCGCCTGTCTCAGTCCGTCTGTCTCAGATCGTCTGTATCAGACCGTCTGTCTCAGACCGTCTGTCTCAGACCGTCTGTCTGAGATCGTCCGTTTCAGACCGTCTGTCTCAGACCGTCCGCCTCAATCCGCCTGCCGCTATACGGCAGCGTCTGTTCGCCTGTCCCTGTCCGTCAGTCCCAGGCCGTCTGTCTCAGACCGTCTGTCTCAGATCGTCGGTCTCAGACCATCTGTCTCAATCCGTCTGTCTCAGACCGCCTGTCCCAGTACGTCTGTCCCAGGCCGTCTGTCTCAGACCGTCTGTCTCAGATCGTCTGTCTCAGACCATCTGTCTCAATCCGTCTGTCTGATACCGTCTGTCACAGACCGTCTGTCTCAGACCGTCTGTCTCAGACCGTCTGTCTCAGACCGTCTGTCTCAGACCGTCTGTCTCAGACCGTCTGTCTCAGACCTCCTGTCTCAGACCGCCTGTCTCAGACCGCCTGTCTCAGACCGCCTGTCTCAGACCGCCTGTCCCAGTACGTCTGTATCAGACCGTCTGTCTCAGACCGTCTGTCTCAGACCGCCTGTCTTAGACCGTCTGTCTCAGACCGCCTGTCCCAGACCACCTGTCTCAGACCACCTGTCTCAGACGGTCTGTATCAGATCGTCTGTCTCAGACCGTCTGTATCAGACCGTCTGTCTCAGACCTCCTGTCTCAGACCGCCTGTCTCAGACCGCCTGTCTCAGACCGCCTGTCTCAGACCGCCTGTCCCAGTACGTCTGTCTCAGACCGTCTGTCTCAGATCGTCTGTCACAGGCCGTCTGTCTCAGACCGTCTGTCCCAGACCGTCTGTCTCAGACCGTCTGTCTCAGACCATCTGTCTCAAACCGTCTGTCTTAGACCGTCTGTCTCAGACCGCCTGTCTCAGACCACCTGTCTCCGACCACCTGTCTCAGACGGTCTGTATCAGATCGTCTGTCTCAGACCGTCTGTCTCAGACCGTCTGTCTCAGACCGTCTGTCTCAGTCCGTCTGTCTCAGTCCGACTGTCTCAGACCTCCTGTCTCAGACCGCCTGTCTCAGACCGTCTGTCTCAGACCACCTGTCTCAGACCACCTGTCTCAGACGGTCTGTATCAGACCGTCCGTCTCAGACCGTCTGTGTCAGACCGTCTGTCTCTGACCGTCTGTCTCAGACCGTCTGTCTCAGACCGTCTGCCTCGGACCGCCTGTCTCAGACCACCTGTCTCAGACCACCTGTCTCAGACGGTCTGTATCAGATCGTCTGTCTCAGACCGTCTGTGTCAGACCGTCTGTATCAGACCGTCTGTCTCAGACCGTCTGTCTCAGACCGTCTGTCTCGGACCGCCTGTCTCCGACCGTCTGTCTCAGTCCGTCTGTCTCAGACCTTCCGCCTCAATCCGCCTGCCGCTATCGGGCAGCGTCTGTTCGCCTGTACCTGTCCGTCAGTCCCAGTCGTCTGTCTCAGTCCGTCAGTCTCAGTCCGGCGGTCTCAGTCCGTCTGTCTTAGTCCGTCTGTCTCAGACCGCCTGTCTCAGACCGCCTGTCCCAGTACGTCTGTCCCAGGCCGTCTGTCTCAGACCGTCTGTGTCAGACCGTCTGTCTCTGACCGTCCGTCTCAGACCGTCTGTCTCAGACCGTCTGTCTCAGACCGTCTGTCTCAGAACGTCTGTCTCGGACCGCCTGTCCCAGTACGTCTGTCCCAGGCCGTCTGTCTCAGTCCGTCTGTCTCAGTCCGTCCGTCTCAGACCGTCTGTCTCGGACCGCCTGTCTCAGACCGTCTGTCTCCGACCGTCTGTCTCAGTCCGTCTATCTCAGACCGCCTGTCGCAGACCGTCTGTCTCAGGCCGTCTCTGCCTGTCCGTCTGTCTCAGATCGTCTGTCTAAGTCCGACTGTCTCAGACCTCCTGTCTCAGACCGCCAGTCCCAGTACGCCTGTCTCAGGCCGTCTGTCTCAGACCGTCTTTCTCAGACCGTCTGTCTCAGACCGTCTGTCTCAGACCGCCTGTCTCAGACCGCCTGTCTCAGTCCGTCTGTCTCAGACCTTCCGGCTCAATCCTCCTGCCGCTATCGGGCAGCGTCAGTTCGCCTGTCCCTGTCCGGGGGTCCCAGTCGTCTGTCTCAGTCCGTCAGTCTCAGTCCGGCGGTCTCAGTCCGTCTGTCTTAGTCCGTCTGTCTCAGACCGCCTGTCTCAGACCGCCTGTCCCAGTACGTCTGTCCCAGGCCGTCTGTGCCTGTCCGTCTGTCTCAGACCGTCTGTCTCATACCGTCTGTCTCAGACCGTCGGTCTCAGTTCGTCTGTCTCAGGCCGTCTGTGCCTGTCCGTCTGTCTCAGATCGTCTGTCACAGTCCATCTGTCTCAGACCATCTGTCTCAAACCGTCTGTCTCATGCCGTCTGTCCTTGTCCGTCCGCCCTGTCCGTCTGTCTCAGACCGTCTGTCCCAGACCGCCTGTCTCAGACCGTCTGTCTCAGGCAGTCTGTCTCATACCACCTGTCTCAGACCGTCTGTCCCAGACCGCCTGTCTCAGTCCGTCTGTCTCAGATCGTCTGTCTCAGACCGTCTGTCTCAGACCGTCTGTCTCAGACCGTCTGTCTCAGACCGTCTGTCTCAGACCGTCTGTCTCAGACCGTCTGTCTCAGACCGTCTGTCTGAAATCGTCCGTTTCAGACCGTCTGCCTCAGACCGTCCGCCTCAATCCGCCTGCCGCTATACGGCAGCGTCTGTTCGCCTGTCCCTGTCCGTCAGTCTCAGTCCGTCTGTCTCAGACCGTCTGTCTCACACCGTCAGTCTCCGTTCGCCGGCTTCAGTCCGTCTGTCTCAAACCGTCAGTCGCGGACCGTCTGACACGGACCGTCTGTCTGAAGCCGTCTGTCTCAGACCGTCTGTATCAGACCGTCTGTCTCAATCCGCCTGCCGCTATCGGGTAGAGTCTGTTCGCCTGTCCCTGTCCGTCAGTATCAGTCCGCCTGTCTCAGTCCGTCTGCCTCAGGCCGCCTGCCTCAGACCGTCTGTCTCAGACCGTCTTTCTCAGTCCGTCTGTCTGAGATCGTCTGTCTCAGGCCGTCTGTCCCTGTCCGTCTGTCTCAGACCGCCTGTCTCCGTCCGTCTGTCTCAGACCACCTGTCTCGGACCACCTGTCTCAGACCGTCTGTCTCAGCCCGTCAGTCTCAGTCCGCCTGTCTCAGTCCGCCTGTCTCAGACCGCCTGTCTCAGTCCGTCTGTCGCAGTCCGTCAGTCTCAGTCCGTCTCTCTCAGTCCGTCTGTCTTAGACCACCTGTCTCAGATCGTCTGTCTTAGCCCGTCTGTCTCAGACCGTCTGTCTCAGACCGTCGGTCTCAGACCGTCTGTCTCAGACCGTCTGTCTCAGACCGTCTGTCTCAGACCCTCTGTCTGAGATCGTCCGTCTCAGACCGTCTGTCTCAGACCGTCCGTCTCAATCCGCCTGCCGCTATCGGGTAGAGTCTGTTCGCCTGTCCCTGTCCGTCAGTATCAGTCCGCCTTACTCAGTCAGTCTGCCTCAGGCCGCCTGCCTCAGACCGCCTGTCTCAGACCGTCTGTCTCAATCCGTCTGTCTCGGACCGTCTGTCTCAGACCGTCAGTCCCAGTCCGCCTGTCTCGTACCGTCTGTCTCAGGCCGTCTGTCCCTGTCAGTCTGTCTCAGACCGTCTGTCTCCGTCCGTCTGTCTCAGACCACCTGTCTCGGACCACCTGTCTCAGACCGTCTGTCTCAGCCCGTCTGTCTCGGACCGTCTGTCTCAGACCGTCTGTCTCAGTCCGTCTGTCTCAATCCGCCTGCCGCTATCGGCTAGAGTCTGTTCGCCTGTCCCTGTCCGTCAGTATCAGTCCGCCTGTCTCAGACCGCCTGTCTCGTACCGTCTGTCTCAGGCCGTCTGTCCCTGTCAGTCTGTCTCAGACCGTCTGTCTCCGTCCGTCTGTCTCAGACCACCTGTCTCGGACCACCTGTCCCATACCGTCTGTCTCAGACCGTCTGTCTCATACCGTCTGTCTCAGACCGTCTGTCTCAATCCGCCTGCCGCTATCGGGTAGAGTCTGTTCGCCTGTCCCTGTCCGTCAGTATCAGTCCGCCTGTCTCAGTCCGTCTGCCTCAGGCCGCCTGCATCAGACCGTCTGTCTCAGGCCGTCTGTCTCAGATCGTCAGTCTCAGACCGTCTGTATCAGACTGTCTCTCTCAGACCGTCTGTCTCAGACCGTCTGTCTCAATCCGTCGGTATCAGACTGTCTGTCTCAGGCCGTCTGTCCCATACCGTCTGTCTCAATCCGTCTGTCTCAGACCGTCTGTCTCAGACCGTCTGTCTTAGACCGTCTGTCTGAGACCGTCTGTCCCAGACCGTCTGTCTCAGACCGTCTGTCTCAGACCGTCTGTCCCAGACCGCCTGTCTCAGACCGTCTGTCTCAGGCAGTCTGTCTCATACCACCTGTCTCAGACCGTCTGTCTCAGACCGTCTGTCCCAGACCGCCTGTCTCAGTCCGTCTGTCTCAGATCGTCTGTCTCAGACCGTCTGTCTCAGACCGTCTGTCTCAGACCGTCTGTCTGAGATCGTCCGTTTCAGACCGTCTGTCTCAGACCGTCCGCCTCAATCCGCCTGCCGCTATACGGCAGCGTCTGTTCGCCTGTCCCTGTCCGTCAGTCTCAGTCCGTCTGTCTCAGTCCGTCTGTCTCAGACCGTCTGTCTCAGACCGTCTGTCTGAGATAGTCCGTTTCAGACCGTCTGTCTCAGACCGTCCGCCTCAATCCGCCTGCCGCTATACGGCAGCGTCTGTTCGCCTGTCCCTGTCCGTCAGTCTCAGACCGCCTGTCTCAGACCGTCTGTCTCAATCCGTCTGTCTCGGACCGTCTGTCTCAGACCGTCAGTCCCAGTCCGCCTGTCTCAGTCCGCCTGTCTCAGACCGCCTGTCTCGTACCGTCTGTCTCAGGCCGTCTGTCCCTGTCAGTCTGTCTCAGACCGTCTGTTTCCGTCCGTCTGTCTCAGACCAACTGTCTCGGACCACCTGTCTCAGACCGTCTGTCTCAGCCGTCTGTCTCAGACCGTCTGTCTCAGACCGTCTGTCTCAGACCGTCTGTCTCAGACCGTCTGTCTCAGACCGTCTGTCTCAATCCGCCTGCCGCTATCGGGTAGAGTCTGTTCGCCTGTCCCTGTCCGTCAGTATCAGTCCGCCTGTCTCAGTCCGTCTGCCTCAGGCCGCCTGCATCAGACCGTCTGTCTCAGGCCGTCTGTCTCAGATCGTCAGTCTCAGACCGTCTGTATCAGACTGTCTCTCTCAGACCGTCTGTCTCAGACCGTCTGTCTCAATCCGTCGGTATCAGACTGTCTGTCTCAGGCCGTCTGTCCCATACCGTCTGTCTCAATCCGTCTGTCTCAGACCGTCTGTCTCAGACCGTCTGTCTTAGACCGTCTGTCTGAGACCGTCTGTCCCAGACCGTCTGTCTCAGACCGTCTGTCTCAGACCGTCTGTCCCAGACCGCCTGTCTCAGACCGTCTGTCTCAGGCAGTCTGTCTCATACCACCTGTCTCAGACCGTCTGTCTCAGACCGTCTGTCCCAGACCGCCTGTCTCAGTCCGTCTGTCTCAGATCGTCTGTCTCAGACCGTCTGTCTCAGACCGTCTGTCTCAGACCGTCTGTTTCAGACCGTCTGTCTGAGATCGTCAGTTTCAGACCGTCTGTCTCAGACCGTCCGCCTCAATCCGCCTGCCGCTATACGGCAGCGTCTGTTCGCCTGTCCCTGTCCGTCAGTCTCAGTCCGTCTGTCTCAGTCCGTCTGTCTCAGACCGTCTGTCTCAGACCGTCTGTCTGAGATAGTCCGTTTCAGACCGTCTGTCTCAGACCGTCCGCCTCAATCCGCCTGCCGCTATACGGCAGCGTCTGTTCGCCTGTCCCTGTCCGTCAGTCTCAGACCGCCTGCCTCAGACCGTCTGTCTCAATCCGTCTGTCTCGGACCGTCTGTCTCAGACCGTCAGTCCCAGTCCGCCTGTCTCAGTCCGCCTGTCTCAGACCGCCTGTCTCG
Source organism: Coelioxys conoideus (assembly GCA_947623535.1). Taxonomy (NCBI): domain Eukaryota; kingdom Metazoa; phylum Arthropoda; class Insecta; order Hymenoptera; family Megachilidae; genus Coelioxys; species Coelioxys conoideus. The sequence continues at coordinate 14,191,901 of OX392451.1, forward strand.
TACCGTCTGTCTCAGGCCGTCTGTCCCTGTCAGTCTGTCTCAGACCGTCTGTTTCCGTCCGTCTGTCTCAGACCAACTGTCTCGGACCACCTGTCTCAGACCGTCTGTCTCAGCCGTCTGTCTCAGACCGTCTGTCTCAGACCGTCTGTGTCAATCCGTCTCTCTCAGTCCGTCTGTCTTAGACCGCCTGTCTCAGACCGTCTGTCTCAGACCGCCTGTCTCATACCGTCTGTCTCAGGCCGTCTGTCCCTGTCCGTCTGTCTCAGACCGTCTGTCTCCGTCCGTCTGTCTCAGACCACCTGTCTCGGACCACCTGTCTCAGACCGTCTGTCTCAATCCGCCTGCCGCTATACGGCAGCGTCTGTTCGCCTGTCCCTGTCCGTCAGTCTCAGTCCGTCTCTCTCAGTCCGTACGTCTTAGACCACCTGTCTCAGACCGTCTGTCCCAGCCCGTCTGTCTCAGACAGTCTGTCTAAGACCGTCTGTCTCAGACCGTCTGTCTCAGACCGTCTGTCTCAGACCGTCTGTCTCAGGCCGTCTGTCCCTGTCCGTCTGTCTCAGACCGCCTGTCTCCGTCCGTCTGTCTCAGACCACCTGTCTCGGACCACCTGTCTCAGACCGTCTGTCTCAGCCCGTCAGTCTCAGTCCGCCTGTCTCAGTCCGCCTGTCTCAGACCGCCTGTCTCAGTCCGTCTGTCGCAGTCCGTCAGTCTCAGTCCGTCTCTCTCAGTCCGTCTGTCTTAGACCACCTGTCTCAGATCGTCTGTCTTAGCCCGTCTGTCTCAGACCGTCTGTCTCAGACCGTCTGTCTCAGACCGTCTGTCTCAGACCGTCTGTCTCAGACCGTCTGTCTCAGACCCTCTGTCTGAGATCGTCCGTCTCAGACCGTCTGTCTCAGACCGTCCGTCTCAATCCGCCTGCCGCTATCGGGTAGAGTCTGTTCGCCTGTCCCTGTCCGTCAGTATCAGTCCGCCTTACTCAGTCAGTCTGCCTCAGGCCGCCTGCCTCAGACCGCCTGTCTCAGACCGTCTGTCTCAATCCGTCTGTCTCGGACCGTCTGTCTCAGACCGTCAGTCCCAGTCCGCCTGTCTCAGTCCGCCTGTCTCAGACCGCCTGTCTCGTACCGTCTGTCTCAGGCCGTCTGTCCCTGTCAGTCTGTCTCAGAACGTCTGTCTCCGTCCGTCTGTCTCAGACCACCTGTCTCGGACCACCTGTCTCAGACCGTCTGTCTCAGCCCGTCTGTCTCGGACCGTCTGTCTCAGACCGTCTGTCTCAGACCGTCTGTCTCAATCCGCCTGCCGCTATCGGCTAGAGTCTGTTCGCCTGTCCCTGTCCGTCAGTATCAGTCCGCCTGTCTCAGACCTCCTGTCTCGTACCGTCTGTCTCAGGCCGTCTGTCCCTGTCAGTCTGTCTCAGACCGTCTGTCTCCGTCCGTCTGTCTCAGACCACCTGTCTCGGACCACCTGTCCCATACCGTCTGTCTCAGACCGTCTGTCTCAGACCGTCTGTCTTAGACCGTCTGTCTGAGACCGTCTGTCCCAGACCGTCTGTCTCAGACCGTCTGTCTCAGACCGTCTGTCCCATACCGCCTGTCTCAGACCGTCTGTCTCAGGCAGTCTGTCTCATACCACCTGTCTCAGACCGTCTGTCTCAGACCGTCTGTCCCAGACCGCCTGTCTCAGTCCGTCTGTCTCAGATCGTCTGTATCAGACCGTCTGTCTCAGACCGTCTGTCTCAGACCGTCTGTCTGAGATCGTCCGTTTCAGACCGTCTGTCTCAGACCGTCCGCCTCAATCCGCCTGCCGCTATACGGCAGCGTCTGTTCGCCTGTCCCTGTCCGTCAGTCCCAGGCCGTCTGTCTCAGACCGTCTGTCTCAGATCGTCGGTCTCAGACCATCTGTCTCAATCCGTCTGTCTCAGACCGCCTGTCCCAGTACGTCTGTCCCAGGCCGTCTGTCTCAGACCGTCTGTCTCAGATCGTCTGTCTCAGACCGTCTGCCTCGGACCGCCTGTCTCAGACCGTCTGTCTCAGACCGTCTGCCTCGGACCGCCTGTCTCAGACCACCTGTCTCAGACCACCTGTCTCAGACGGTCTGTATCAGATCGTCTGTCTCAGACCGTCTGTGTCAGACCGTCTGTATCAGACCGTCTGTCTCAGACCGTCTGTCTCAGACCGTCTGTCTCGGACCGCCTGTCTCCGACCGTCTGTCTCAGTCCGTCTGTCTCAGACCTTCCGCCTCAATCCGCCTGCCGCTATCGGGCAGCGTCTGTTCGCCTGTACCTGTCCGTCAGTCCCAGTCGTCTGTCTCAGTCCGTCAGTCTCAGTCCGGCGGTCTCAGTCCGTCTGTCTTAGTCCGTCTGTCTCAGACCGCCTGTCTCAGACCGCCTGTCCCAGTACGTCTGTCCCAGGCCGTCTGTCTCAGACCGTCTGTGTCAGACCGTCTGTCTCTGACCGTCTGTCTCAGACCGTCTGTCTCAGACCGTCTGTCTCAGACCGTCTGTCTCAGAACGTCTGTCTCGGACCGCCTGTCCCAGTACGTCTGTCCCAGGCCGTCTGTCTCAGTCCGTCCGTCTCAGACCGTCTGTCTCGGACCGCCTGTCTCAGACCGTCTGTCTCCGACCGTCTGTCTCAGTCCGTCTATCTCAGACCGCCTGTCGCAGACCGTCTGTCTCAGGCCGTCTCTGCCTGTCCGTCTGTCTCAGATCGTCTGTCTAAGTCCGACTGTCTCAGACCTCCTGTCTCAGACCGCCAGTCCCAGTACGCCTGTCTCAGGCCGTCTGTCTCAGACCGTCTTTCTCAGACCGTCTGTCTCAGACCGTCTGTCTCAGACCGCCTGTCTCAGACCGCCTGTCTCAGTCCGTCTGTCTCAGACCTTCCGGCTCAATCCTCCTGCCGCTATCGGGCAGCGTCAGTTCGCCTGTCCCTGTCCGGGGGTCCCAGTCGTCTGTCTCAGTCCGTCAGTCTCAGTCCGGCGGTCTCAGTCCGTCTGTCTTAGTCCGTCTGTCTCAGACCGCCTGTCTCAGACCGCCTGTCCCAGTACGTCTGTCCCAGGCCGTCTGTGCCTGTCCGTCTGTCTCAGACCGTCTGTCTCATACCGTCTGTCTCAGACCGTCGGTCTCAGTTCGTCTGTCTCAGGCCGTCTGTGCCTGTCCGTCTGTCTCAGATCGTCTGTCACAGTCCATCTGTCTCAGACCATCTGTCTCAAACCGTCTGTCTCATGCCGTCTGTCCTTGTCCGTCCGCCCTGTCCGTCTGTCTCAGACCGTCTGTCCCAGACCGCCTGTCTCAGACCGTCTGTCTCAGGCAGTCTGTCTCATACCACCTGTCTCAGACCGTCTGTCCCAGACCGCCTGTCTCAGTCCGTCTGTCTCAGATCGTCTGTCTCAGACCGTCTGTCTCAGACCGTCTGTCTCAGACCGTCTGTCTCAGACCGTCTGTCTCAGACCGTCTGTCTCAGACCGTCTGTCTCAGACCGTCTGTCTGAAATCGTCCGTTTCAGACCGTCTGTCTCAGACCGTCCGCCTCAATCCGCCTGCCGCTATACGGCAGCGTCTGTTCGCCTGTCCCTGTCCGTCAGTCTCAGTCCGTCTGTCTCAGACCGTCTGTCTCACACCGTCAGTCTCCGTTCGCCGGCTTCAGTCCGTCTGTCTCAGACCGTCAGTCGCGGACCGTCTGACACGGACCGTCTGTCTGAAGCCGTCTGTCTCAGACCGTCTGTATCAGACCGTCTGTCTCAATCCGCCTGCCGCTATCGGGTAGAGTCTGTTCGCCTGTCCCTGTCCGTCAGTATCAGTCCGCCTGTCTCAGTCCGTCTGCCTCAGGCCGCCTGCCTCAGACCGTCTGTCTCAGACCGTCTTTCTCAGTCCGTCTGTCTGAGATCGTCTGTCTCAGGCCGTCTGTCCCTGTCCGTCTGTCTCAGACCGCCTGTCTCCGTCCGTCTGTCTCAGACCACCTGTCTCGGACCACCTGTCTCAGACCGTCTGTCTCAGCCCGTCAGTCTCAGTCCGCCTGTCTCAGTCCGCCTGTCTCAGACCGCCTGTCTCAGTCCGTCTGTCGCAGTCCGTCAGTCTCAGTCCGTCTCTCTCAGTCCGTCTGTCTTAGACCACCTGTCTCAGATCGTCTGTCTTAGCCCGTCTGTCTCAGACCGTCTGTCTCAGACCGTCGGTCTCAGACCGTCTGTCTCAGACCGTCTGTCTCAGACCGTCTGTCTCAGACCCTCTGTCTGAGATCGTCCGTCTCAGACCGTCTGTCTCAGACCGTCCGTCTCAATCCGCCTGCCGCTATCGGGTAGAGTCTGTTCGCCTGTCCCTGTCCGTCAGTATCAGTCCGCCTTACTCAGTCAGTCTGCCTCAGGCCGGCTGCCTCAGACCGCCTGTCTCAGACCGTCTGTCTCAATCCGTCTGTCTCGGACCGTCTGTCTCAGACCGTCAGTCCCAGTCCGCCTGTCTCGTACCGTCTGTCTCAGGCCGTCTGTCCCTGTCAGTCTGTCTCAGACCGTCTGTCTCCGTCCGTCTGTCTCAGACCACCTGTCTCGGACCACCTGTCTCAGACCGTCTGTCTCAGCCCGTCTGTCTCGGACCGTCTGTCTCAGACCGTCTGTCTCAGTCCGTCTGTCTCAATCCGCCTGCCGCTATCGGCTAGAGTCTGTTCGCCTGTCCCTGTCCGTCAGTATCAGTCCGCCTGTCTCAGACCGCCTGTCTCGTACCGTCTGTCTCAGGCCGTCTGTCCCTGTCAGTCTGTCTCAGACCGTCTGTCTCCGTCCGTCTGTCTCAGACCACCTGTCTCGGACCACCTGTCCCATACCGTCTGTCTCAGACCGTCTGTCTCATACCGTCTGTCTCAGACCGTCTGTCTCAATCCGCCTGCCGCTATCGGGTAGAGTCTGTTCGCCTGTCCCTGTCCGTCAGTATCAGTCCGCCTGTCTCAGTCCGTCTGCCTCAGGCCGCCTGCATCAGACCGTCTGTCTCAGGCCGTCTGTCTCAGATCGTCAGTCTCAGACCGTCTGTATCAGACTGTCTCTCTCAGACCGTCTGTCTCAGACCGTCTGTCTCAATCCGTCGGTATCAGACTGTCTGTCTCAGGCCGTCTGTCCCATACCGTCTGTCTCAATCCGTCTGTCTCAGACCGTCTGTCTCAGACCGTCTGTCTTAGACCGTCTGTCTGAGACCGTCTGTCCCAGACCGTCTGTCTCAGACCGTCTGTCTCAGACCGTCTGTCCCAGACCGCCTGTCTCAGACCGTCTGTCTCAGGCAGTCTGTCTCATACCACCTGTCTCAGACCGTCTGTCTCAGACCGTCTGTCCCAGACCGCCTGTCTCAGTCCGTCTGTCTCAGATCGTCTGTCTCAGACCGTCTGTCTCAGACCGTCTGTCTCAGACCGTCTGTCTCAGACCGTCTGTCTGAGATCGTCCGTTTCAGACCGTCTGTCTCAGACCGTCCGCCTCAATCCGCCTGCCGCTATACGGCAGCGTCTGTTCGCCTGTCCCTGTCCGTCAGTCTCAGTCCGTCTGTCTCAGTCCGTCTGTCTCAGACCGTCTGTCTCAGACCGTCTGTCTGAGATAGTCCGTTTCAGACCGTCTGTCTCAGACCGTCCGCCTCAATCCGCCTGCCGCTATACGGCAGCGTCTGTTCGCCTGTCCCTGTCCGTCAGTCTCAGACCGCCTGTCTCAGACCGTCTGTCTCAATCCGTCTGTCTCGGACCGTCTGTCTCAGACCGTCAGTCCCAGTCCGCCTGTCTCAGTCCGCCTGTCTCAGACCGCCTGTCTCGTACCGTCTGTCTCAGGCCGTCTGTCCCTGTCAGTCTGTCTCAGACCGTCTGTTTCCGTCCGTCTGTCTCAGACCAACTGTCTCGGACCACCTGTCTCAGACCGTCTGTCTCAGCCGTCTGTCTCAGACCGTCTGTCTCAGACCGTCTGTCTCAGACCGTCTGTCTCAGACCGTCTGTCTCAGACCGTCTGTCTCAATCCGCCTGCCGCTATCGGGTAGAGTCTGTTCGCCTGTCCCTGTCCGTCAGTATCAGTCCGCCTGTCTCAGTCCGTCTGCCTCAGGCCGCCTGCATCAGACCGTCTGTCTCAGGCCGTCTGTCTCAGATCGTCAGTCTCAGACCGTCTGTATCAGACTGTCTCTCTCAGACCGTCTGTCTCAGACCGTCTGTCTCAATCCGTCGGTATCAGACTGTCTGTCTCAGGCCGTCTGTCCCATACCGTCTGTCTCAATCCGTCTGTCTCAGACCGTCTGTCTCAGACCGTCTGTCTTAGACCGTCTGTCTGAGACCGTCTGTCCCAGACCGTCTGTCTCAGACCGTCTGTCTCAGACCGTCTGTCCCAGACCGCCTGTCTCAGACCGTCTGTCTCAGGCAGTCTGTCTCATACCACCTGTCTCAGACCGTCTGTCTCAGACCGTCTGTCCCAGACCGCCTGTCTCAGTCCGTCTGTCTCAGATCGTCTGTCTCAGACCGTCTGTCTCAGACCGTCTGTCTCAGACCGTCTGTTTCAGACCGTCTGTCTGAGATCGTCAGTTTCAGACCGTCTGTCTCAGACCGTCCGCCTCAATCCGCCTGCCGCTATACGGCAGCGTCTGTTCGCCTGTCCCTGTCCGTCAGTCTCAGTCCGTCTGTCTCAGTCCGTCTGTCTCAGACCGTCTGTCTCAGACCGTCTGTCTGAGATAGTCCGTTTCAGACCGTCTGTCTCAGACCGTCCGCCTCAATCCGCCTGCCGCTATACGGCAGCGTCTGTTCGCCTGTCCCTGTCCGTCAGTCTCAGACCGCCTGCCTCAGACCGTCTGTCTCAATCCGTCTGTCTCGGACCGTCTGTCTCAGACCGTCAGTCCCAGTCCGCCTGTCTCAGTCCGCCTGTCTCAGACCGCCTGTCTCGTACCGTCTGTCTCAGGCCGTCTGTCCCTGTCAGTCTGTCTCAGACCGTCTGTTTCCGTCCGTCTGTCTCAGACCAACTGTCTCGGACCACCTGTCTCAGACCGTCTGTCTCAGCCGTCTGTCTCAGACCGTCTGTCTCAGACCGTCTGTGTCAATCCGTCTCTCTCAGTCCGTCTGTCTTAGACCGCCTGTCTCAGACCGTCTGTCTCAGACCGCCTGTCTCATACCGTCTGTCTCAGGCCGTCTGTCCCTGTCCGTCTGTCTCAGACCGTCTGTCTCCGTCCGTCTGTCTCAGACCACCTGTCTCGGACCACCTGTCTCAGACCGTCTGTCTCAGCCCGTCTGTCTCAGACCGTCTGTCTCAGACCGTCTGTCTCAGACCGTCTGTCTCAGACCGTCTATCTCAGACCGTCTGTCTCAGACCGTCTGTCTCAATCCGCCTGCCGCTATACGGCAGCGTCTGTTCGCCTGTCCCTGTCCGTCAGTCTCAGTCCGTCTCTCTCAGTCCGTACGTCTTAGACCACCTGTCTCAGACCGTCTGTCCCAGCCCGTCTGTCTCAGACAGTCTGTCTAAGACCGTCTGTCTCAGACCGTCTGTCTCAGACCGTCTGTCTCAGGCCGTCTGTCCCTGTCCGTCTGTCTCAGACCGCCTGTCTCCGTCCGTCTGTCTCAGACCACCTGTCTCGGACCACCTGTCTCAGACCGTCTGTCTCAGCCCGTCAGTCTCAGTCCGCCTGTCTCAGTCCGCCTGTCTCAGACCGCCTGTCTCAGTCCGTCTGTCGCAGTCCGTCAGTCTCAGTCCGTCTCTCTCAGTCCGTCTGTCTTAGACCACCTGTCTCAGATCGTCTGTCTTAGCCCGTCTGTCTCAGACCGTCTGTCTCAGACCGTCTGTCTCAGACCGTCTGTCTCAGACCGTCTGTCTCAGACCGTCTGTCTCAGACCGTCTGTCTCAGACCCTCTGTCTGAGATCGTCCGTCTCAGACCGTCTGTCTCAGACCGTCTGTCTCAGACCGTCCGTCTCAATCCGCCTGCCGCTATCGGGTAGAGTCTGTTCGCCTGTCCCTGTCCGTCAGTATCAGTCCGCCTTACTCAGTCAGTCTGCCTCAGGCCGCCTGCCTCAGACCGCCTGTCTCAGACCGTCTGTCTCAATCCGTCTGTCTCGGACCGTCTGTCTCAGACCGTCAGTCCCAGTCCGCCTGTCTCAGTCCGCCTGTCTCAGACCGCCTGTCTCGTACCGTCTGTCTCAGGCCGTCTGTCCCTGTCAGTCTGTCTCAGAACGTCTGTCTCCGTCCGTCTGTCTCAGACCACCTGTCTCGGACCACCTGTCTCAGACCGTCTGTCTCAGCCCGTCTGTCTCGGACCGTCTGTCTCAGACCGTCTGTCTCAGACCGTCTGTCTCAATCCGCCTGCCGCTATCGGCTAGAGTCTGTTCGCCTGTCCCTGTCCGTCAGTATCAGTCCGCCTGTCTCAGACCTCCTGTCTCGTACCGTCTGTCTCAGGCCGTCTGTCCCTGTCAGTCTGTCTCAGACCGTCTGTCTCCGTCCGTCTGTCTCAGACCACCTGTCTCGGACCACCTGTCCCATACCGTCTGTCTCAGACCGTCTGTCTCAGACCGTCTGTCTTAGACCGTCTGTCTGAGACCGTCTGTCCCAGACCGTCTGTCTCAGACCGTCTGTCTCAGACCGTCTGTCCCATACCGCCTGTCTCAGACCGTCTGTCTCAGGCAGTCTGTCTCATACCACCTGTCTCAGACCGTCTGTCTCAGACCGTCTGTCCCAGACCGCCTGTCTCAGTCCGTCTGTCTCAGATCGTCTGTATCAGACCGTCTGTCTCAGACCGTCTGTCTCAGACCGTCTGTCTGAGATCGTCCGTTTCAGACCGTCTGTCTCAGACCGTCCGCCTCAATCCGCCTGCCGCTATACGGCAGCGTCTGTTCGCCTGTCCCTGTCCGTCAGTCTCAGTCCGTCTGTCTCAGTCCGTCTGTCTCAGACCGTCTGTCTCAGACCGCCTGTCTCAGTCCGTCTGTCGCAGTCCGTCAGTCTCAGTCCGTCTCTCTCAGTCCGCCTGTCTCAGACCACCTGTCTCAGACGGTCAGTCTCAGACCACCTGTCTCAGTCCGTCTGTCTGAGATCGTCCGTTTCAGACCGTCTGTCTCAGTCCGTCCGTCTCAATCCGCCTGCCGCTATCCGGCAGCGACTGTTCGCCTGTCCCTGTCCGTCAGTCTCAGTCCGTCTGTCTCAGTCCGTCTGTCTCAGAACGCCTGTCACAGTCCGCCTGTCTCAGTCCGTCTGTCTCAGCCCGCCTGTCTCAGACCGTCTGTCTCGGACCGTCAGTCTCAGTCCGCCTGTCTCAGTCCGCCTGTCTCAGACCGCCTGTCTCAGTCCGTCTGTCGCAGTCCGTCAGTCTCAGTCCGTCTCTCTCAGTCCGTCTGTCTTAGACCACCTGTCTCCGATCGTCTGTCTCATGCCGTCTGTCTCAGACCGTCTGTCTCAGACCGTCTGCCTCAGACCGCCTGTCTCAGACCGTCTGTCTCAATCCGTCTGTCTCGGACCGTCTGTCTCAGACCGTCAGTCCCAGTCCGCCTGTCTCAGTCCGCCTGTCTCAGACCGCCTGTCTCGTACCGTCTGTCTCAGGCCGTCTGTCCCTGTCAGTCTGTCTCAGAACGTCTGTCTCCGTCCGTCTGTCTCAGACCACCTGTCTCGGACCACCTGTCTCAGACCGTCTGTCTCAGCCCGTCTGTCTCGGACCGTCTGTCTCAGACCGTCTGTCTCAGACCGTCTGTCTCAATCCGCCTGCCGCTATCGGCTAGAGTCTGTTCGCCTGTCCCTGTCCGTCAGTATCAGTGCGCCTGTCTCAGACCGCCTGTCTCGTACCGTCTGTCTCAGTCCGTCTGTCGCAGTCCGTCAGTCTCAGTCCGTCTCTCTCAGTCCGCCTGTCTCAGACCACCTGTCTCAGACGGTCAGTCTCAGACCACCTGTCTCAGTCCGTCTGTCTGAGATCGTCCGTTTCAGACCGTCTGTCTCAGTCCGTCCGTCTCAATCCGCCTGCCGCTATCCGGCAGCGACTGTTCGCCTGTCCCTGTCCGTCAGTCTCAGTCCGTCTGTCTCAGTCCGTCTGTCTCAGAACGTCTGTCACAGTCCGCCTGTCTCAGTCCGTCTGTCTCAGCCCGCCTGTCTCAGACCGTCTGTCTCGGACCGTCAGTCTCAGTCCGCCTGTCTCAGTCCGCCTGTCTCAGACCGCCTGTCTCAGTCCGTCTGTCGCAGTCCGTCAGTCTCAGTCCGTCTCTCTCAGTCCGTCTGTCTTAGACCACCTGTCTCCGATCGTCTGTCTCATGCCGTCTGTCTCAGACCGTCTGTCTCAGACCGTCTGTCTCAGACCGTCTGTCTCAGACCGTCTGTCTCAGACCGTCTGTCTCAGACCGTCTGTCTCAGACCGTATGTCTCAGACCGTCTGTGTCAATCCGTCTCTCTCAGTCCGTCTGTCTTAGACCGCCTGTCTCAGACCGTCTGTCTCAGACCGCCTGTCTCATACCGTCTGTCTCAGGCCGTCTGTCCCTGTCCGTCTGTCTCAGACCGTCTGCCTCCCTCCGTCTGTCTCAGACCATCTGTCTCGGACCACCTGTCTCAGACCGTCTGTCTCAGCCCGTCTGCCTCAGACCACCTGTCTCAGACGGTCTGTCTGAGATTGTCTGTCTCAGACCGTTTGTCTCAGACCGTGTGTCTCAGACCGTCTGTCTCAGAACGTCTGTCTCAGTCCGTCTGTCTAAGTCCGTCAGTCTCCGTCCGTCTGTCTCAGACCGCCTGTCTCAGACCGTCTGTCTCAGGCCGTCTGTCCTAGACCGCCTGTCTCAGACCGTCTGTCTCAGGTCGTCTGTCCCTGTCCGCGGTCTCGGACCATCTGTCTCAGTCCGTCTGTCTCAGTCCGTCTGTCTCAGACCGCCTGTCAGACACCGTCTGTCTCAGGCCGTCTGTGCCTGTCCGTCTGTCTCAGATCGTCTGTCTCAGACCGTCTGTCTGAGATGGTCCGTCTCAGACCGTGTGTTTCAGACCGTCTGTCTGAGATCGTCCGCCTCAGACCGTCTGTCTCAGGCCGTCTGTCTCAGAACGTCTGTCTCAGTCCGTCTGTCTCAGTCCGTCAGTCTCCGTCCGTCTGTCTCAGACCGTCTGTCTCAGTCCGTCTGTCTCAGACCGTCAGTCTCAGACCGCCTGTCTCAGACCGTCTGTCTCAGGCCGTCTGTCTCAGACCACCTGTCTCAGACGGTCTGTCTCAGACCGTCTGTCTCAGACCGTCTGTCTCAGACCGTCTGTTTCAGGTCGTCTGTCCCTGTCCGTCTGTCTCGGTCCGTCTGTGCCTGTCCGTCTGTCTCAGATCGTCTGTCACAGTCCGTCTGTCTCAGTCCGTCTGTCTCACACCGCCTGTCGCAGACCGTCTGTCTCAGGCCGTCTGTGCCTGTCCGTCTGTCTCAGGTCATCTGTCTCAGTCCGACTGTCTCAGTCCGTCTGTCTCCGTCCGTCTGTCTCAGACCGCCTGTCTCAGTCCGTCTGTCCTAGACCACCTGTCTCAGACCATCTGTTTCAGACCATCAGTCTCAGTCCGTCTGTCTCAGTCTGTCTGTCTCAGTCCGTCTGTCTCAGACCGCCTGTCTAAGACCGTCTGTCTCAGGCCGTCTGTCTCAGACCACCTGTCTCAGACGGTCTGTCTCAGACGGTCTGTCTCAGATTGTCTGTCTCAGACCGTCTGTCTCAGACCGTCTGTCTCAGACCGTCTGTCTCAGACCGTCTGTCTCAGACCGTCTGTCTCAGACCGTCTGTCTCAGACCGTCTGTCTCAGACCGTCTGTCTCAGACCGTCTGTCTCAGACCGTCTGTCTCAGACCGTCTGTCTCAGACCGTCTGTCTCAGACCGTCCGTCTCCATCCGCCTGCCGCTATCCGGCAGCGTCTGTTCGCCTGTCCCTGTCCGTCAGTCTCAGTCAGTCTGTCTCAGTCCGTCTGTCTCAGACTGTCTGTCTGAGATCGTCCGTCTCAGACCGTCTGTCTCAGACCGTCCGTCTCCATCCGCCTGCCGCTATCCGGCAGCGTCTGTTCGCCTGTCCCTGTCCGTCAGTCTCAGTCCGTCAGTCTCAGTCAGTCTGTCTCAGTCCGTCTGTCTCAGACCGTCTGTCTCAGATCAACAGTCTCAGTCCGTCAGTCTCAGACCGTCTGACTCAGTCCGTCTGTCTCAGTCCGTCAGTCTCCGTCCGTCTGTCTCAGACCGCCTGTCTCAGACCGTCTGTCTCAGGCCGTCTGTCTCCGACCACCTGTCTCAGTCCGTCAGTCTCAGACCGTCTGACTCAGTCCGTCTGTCTCAGTCCGTCAGTCTCCGTCCGTCTGTCTCAGACCGCCTGTCTCAGACCGTCTGTCTCAGGCCGTCTGTCTCAGACCACCTGTCTCAGACGGTCTGTCTCAGATTGTCTGTCTCAGACCGTCTGTCTCAGACCGTCTGCCTCAGACCACCTGTCTCAGACGGTCTGTCTGAGATTGTCTGTCTCAGACCGTGTGTCTCAGACCGTCTGTCTCAGAACGTCTGTCTCAGTCCGTCTGTCTAAGTCCGTCAGTCTCCGTCCGTCTGTCTCAGACCGCCTGTCTCAGACCGTCTGTCTCAGGCCGTCTGTCCTAGACCGCCTGTCTCAGACCGTCTGTCTCAGGTCGTCTGTCCCTGTCCGCTGTCTCGGACCATCTGTCTCAGTCCGTCTGTCTCAGTCCGTCTGTCTCAGACCGCCTGTCAGACACCGCCTGTCTCAGGCCGTCTGTGCCTGTCCGTCTGTCTCAGATCGTCTGTCTCAGACCGTCTGTCTGAGATCGTCCGTCTCAGACCGTCTGTCTCAGACCGTCTGTCTGAGATCGTCCGTCTCAGACCGTCTGTCTCAGTCCGTCAGTCTCCGTCCGTCTGTCTCAGACCGTCTGTCTCAGTCCGTCTGTCCTAGACCACCTGTCTCAGACCGTCTGTCTCAGATCAATAGTCTCAGTCCGTCTGTCTCAGACCGTCTGTCTCAGTCCGTCTGTCTCAGACCGTCTGTCTCAGACCGTCTGTCTCAGACCGTCTGTCTCAGACCGTCTGTCTCAGACCGTCTGTCTCAGACCGTCTGTCTCAGACCGTCTGTCTCAGACCGTCTGTCTCAGACCGTCTGTCTCAGACCGTCTGTTTCAGGTCGTCTGTCCCTGTCCGTCTGTCTCAGTCCGTCTGTGCCTGTCCGTCTGTCTCAGATCGTCTGTCACAGTCCGTCTGTCTCAGTCCGTCTGTCTCACACCGCCTGTCGCAGACCGTCTGTCTCAGGCCGTCTGTTTCAGGTCGTCTGTCCCTGTCCGTCTGTCTCAGTCCGTCTGTGCCTGTCCGTCTGTCTCAGATCGTCTGTCACAGTCCGTCTGTCTCAGTCCGTCTGTCTCACACCGCCTGTCGCAGACTGTCTGTCTCAGACCGTCTGTCTCAGACCGTCTGTTTCAGACTGTCTGTCTGAGATCGTCCGTCTCAGACCGCCTGTCTCAGACCGCCCGTCTCCATCCGCCTGCCGCTATCCGGCAGCGTCTGTTCGCCTGTCCCTGTCCGTCAGTCTCCGTCCGTCTGTCTCAGACCGCCTGTCTCAGTCCGTCTGTCCTAGACCACCTGTCTCAGACCATCTGTTTCAGACCATCGGTCTCAGTCCGTCTGTCTCAGTCCGTCTGTCTCAGTAGGTCTGTCTCAGTCCGTCTGTCTCAGACCGCCTGTCTAAGACCGTCTGTCTCAGGCCGTCTGTCTCAGACCACCTGTGTCAGACGGTCTGCCTCAGACCGTCTGTTTCAGACTGTCTGTCTGAGATCGTCCGTGTCAGACCGTCTGTCTCAGACCGTCCGTCTCCATCCGCCTGCCGCTATCCGGCAGCGTCTGTTCGCCTGTCCCTGTCCGTCAGTCTCCGTCCGTCTGTCTCAGACCGCCTGTCTCAGTCCGTCTGTCCTAGACCACCTGTCTCAGACCGTCTGTCTCAGATCAATAGTCTCAGTCCGTCTGTCTCAGACCGTCTGTCTCAGTCCGTCTGTCTCAGACCGTCTGTCTCAGACCGTCTGTCTCAGACCGTCTGTCTCAGGCCGTCTGTCTCAGACCGTCTGTCTCAGACCGTCTGTCTCAGACCGTCTGTCTCAGACCGTCTGTCTCAGACCGTCTGTCTCAGACCGTCTGTTTCAGGTCGTCTGTCCCTGTCCGTCTGTCTCAGTCCGTCTGTGCCTGTCCGTCTGTCTCAGATCGTCTGTCACAGTCCGTCTGTCTCAGTCCGTCTGTCTCACACCGCCTGTCGCAGACCGTCTGTCTCAGGCCGTCTGTGCCTGTCCGTCTGTCTCAGATCGTCTGTCACAGTCCGTCTGTCTCAGTCCGTCTGTCTCACACCGCCTGTCGCAGACCGTCTGTCTCAGGCCGTCTGTGCCTGTCCGTCTGTCTCAGGTCATCTGTCTCAGTCCGACTGTCTCAGTCCGTCTGTCTCCGTCCGTCTGTCTCCGACCGCCTGTCTCAGACCGTCTGTCTCAGGCCGTCTGTCTCAGACCACCTGTCTCAGACGGTCTGTCTCAGATTGTCTGTCTCAGAACGTCTGTCTCAGTCCGTCTGTCTCAGTCCGTCAGTCTCCGTCCGTCTGTCTCAGACCGTCTGTCTCAGTCCGTCTGTCTCAGTCCGTCAGTCTCCGTCCGATTGTCTTAGACCGCCTGTCTCAGACCGTCTGTCTCAGACCGTCTGTTTCAGGTCGTCTGTCCCTGTCTGTCTGTCTCAGTCCGTCTGTGCCTGTCCGTCTGTCTCAGATCGTCTGTCACAGTCCGTCTGTCTCAGTCCGTCTGTCTCACACCGCCTGTCGCAGACCGTCTGTCTCAGGCCGTCTGTGCCTGTCCGTCTGTCTCAGGTCATCTGTCTCAGTCCGACTGTCTCAGTCCGTCTGTCTCCGTCCGTCTGTCTCCGACCGCCTGTCTCAGACCGTCTGTCTCAGGCCGTCTGTCTCAGACCACCTGTCTCAGACGGTCTGTCTCAGATTGTCTGTCTCAGACCGTCTGTCTCAGACCGTCTGTTTCAGACTGTCTGTCTGAGATCGTCCGTCTCAGACCGCCTGTCTCAGACCGTCCGTCTCCATCCGCCTGCCGCTATCCGGCAGCGTCGGTTCGCCTGTCCCTGTCCGTCAGTCTCAGTCCGTCAGTCTCAGTCAGTCTGTCTCAGTCCGTCTGTCTCAGACCGTCTGTCTCAGATCAACAGTCTCAGTCCGTCTGTCTCAGACCGTCTGTCTCAGACCGTCTGTCTCAGTCCGTCTGTCTCAGTCCGTCAGTCTCCGTCCGTCTGTCTCCGACCGCCTGTCTCAGACCGTCTGTCTCAGGCCGTCTGTCTCAGACCACCTGTCTCAGATTGTCTGTCTCAGACCGTCTGTCTCAGACCGTCTGTCTCAGACCGTCTGAGTCAGTCCGTCAGTCTCCGTCCATCTGTCTCAGACCGCCTGTCTCAGACCGTCTGTCTCAGGCCGTCTGTCTCAGACCATCAGTCTCAGTCCGTCTGTCTCAGTCCGTCTGTCCTAGACCGCCTGTCTCAGACCGTCTGTCTCAGACCGTCCGTCTCAATCCGCCTGCCGCTATCGGGCAGCGTCTCTTCGCCTGTCCCTGTCCGTCAGTCTCAGGCCGTCTGTCTCAGACCGTCTGTCTCAGGTCGTCTGTCCCTGTCCGCTGTCTCGGACCATCTGTCTCAGTCCGTCTGTCTCAGTCCGTCTGTCTCAGACCGCCTGTCAGAGACCGTCTGTCTCAGGCCGTCTGTGCCTGTCCGTCTGTCTCAGATCGTCTGTCTCAGTCCGACTGTCTCAGACCTCCTGTCTCAGTCGGCCTATCTCAGACCATCAGTCTCAGTCCGTCTGTCTCAGTCCGTCTGTCCTAGACCGCCTGTCTCATACCGTCTGTCTCAGGTCGTCTGTCCCTGTCCGCCTGACTCGGACCGTCTGTCTCAGTCCGTCTGTCTCAGTCCGTCTGTCTCAGACCACCTGTCTCAGACTACCTGTCTCGGACGGTCTGTCTCAGATCGTCTGTCTCAGACCGTCTGTCTCAGTCCGTCTGTCTCGGTCCGTCTGTCTCAGACCGTCTGTCTCCGACCGTCAGTCTCAGGCCGTCTGTCTCAGACCGTCTGTCTCAGACCGTCTGTATCAGACCGTCTGTCTCAGACCGTCTGTCTCAGGCCGTCTGTGCCTGTCCGTCTGTCTCAGGTTATCTGTCTCAGTCCGACTGTCTCAGTCCGACTGTCTCCGTCCGTCTGTCTCAGACCGCCTGTCTCAGTCCGTCTGTCCTAGACCACCTGTCTCAGACCATCTGTTTCAGACCATCGGTCTCAATCCGTCTGTCTCAGTCCGTCTGTCTCAGTCCGTCTGTCTCAGTCCGTCTGTCTCAGTCCGTCTGTCTCAGACCGCCTGTCTAAGACCGTCTGTCTCAGGCCGTCTGTCTCAGACCACCTGTGTCAGACGGTCTGTCTCAGACCGTCTGTCTCAGACCACCTGTGTCAGACGGTCTGTCTCAGACCGTCTGTTTCAGACTGTCTGTCTGAGATCGTCCGTGTCAGACCGTCTGTCTCAGACCGTCCGTCTCCATCCGCCTGCCGCTATCCGGCAGCGTCTGTTCGCCTGTCCCTGTCCGTCAGTCTCAGTCCGTCAGTCTCAGTCAGTCTGTCTCAGTCCGTCTGTCTCAGACCGTCTGTCTCAGATCAACAGTCTCAGTCCGTCTGTCTCAGACCGTCTGTCTCAGTCCGTCTGTCTCAGTCCGTCAGTCTCGGTCCGTCTGTCTCAGACCGCCTGTCTCAGACCGTCTGTCTCAGGCCGTCTGTCTCAGACCGCCTGTCTCATACCGTCTGTCTCAGTCCGTCTGTCTCGGTCCGTCTGTCTCAGACCGTCTGTCTCCGACCGTCAGTCTCAGGCCGTCTGTCTCAGTCCGTCAGTCTCGGTCCGTCTGTCTCAGACCGCCTGTCTCAGACCGTCTGTCTCAGGCCGTCTGTCTCAGACCACCTGTCTCAGACGGTCTGTCTCAGATTGTCTGTCTCAGAACGTCTGTCTCAGTCCGTCTGTCTCAGTCCGTCAGTCTCCGTCCGTCTGTCTCAGACCGTCTGTCTCAGATCAACAGTCTCAGTCCGTCTGTCTCAGACCGTCTGTCTCAGTCCGTCAGTCTCAGACCGTCTGTTTCAGGTCGTCTGTCCCTGTCCGTCTGTCTCAGTCCGTCTGTGCCTGTCCGTCTGTCTCAGATCGTCTGTCACAGTCCGTCTGTCTCAGTCCGTCTGTCTCAGACCGCCTGTCTCAGACCGTCTGTCTCAGGCCGTCTGTCTCAGACCGCCTGTCTCATACCGTCTGTCTCAGTCCGTCTGTCTCGGTCCGTCTGTCTCAGACCGTCTGTCTCCGACCGTCAGTCTCAGGCCGTCTGTCTCAGTCCGTCAGTCTCGGTCCGTCTGTCTCAGACCGCCTGTCTCAGACCGTCTGTCTCAGACCGTCTGTCTCAGATCAACAGTCTCAGTCCGTCTGTCTCAGACCGTCTGTCTCAGTCCGTCTGTCTCAGTCCGTCAGTCTCGGTCCGTCTGTCTCAGTCCGTCTGTCTCAGACCGTCTGTCTCAGATCAACAGTCTCAGTCCGTCTGTCTCAGACCGTCTGTCTCAGTCCGTCTGTCTCAGTCCGTCAGTCTCGGTCCGTCTGTCTCAGACCGCCTGTCTCAGACCGTCTGTCTCAGGCCGTCTGTCTCAGACCGCCTGTCTCATACCGTCTGTCTCAGGTCGTCTGTCCCTGTCCGTCTAACTCGGACCGTCTGTCTCAGTCCGTCTGACTCAGACCACCTGTCTCAGACCACCTGTCTCGGACGGTCTGTCTCAGATCGTCTGTCTCAGACCGTCTGTCTCAGTCCGTCTGTCTCGGTCCGTCTGTCTCAGACCGTCTGTCTCCGACCATCAGTCTCAGGCCGTCTGTCTCAGTCCGTCAGTCTCGGCCCGTCTGTCTCAGACCGCCTGTCTCAGACCGTCTGTCTCAGGCCGTCTGTCTCAGACCACCTGTCTCAGACGGTCTGTCTCAGATTGTCTGTCTCAGAACGTCTGTCTCAGTCCGTCTGTCTCAGTCCGTCAGTCTCCGTCCGTCTGTCTCAGACCGTCTGTCTCAGTCCGTCTGTCTCAGTCCGTCAGTCTCAGACCGTCTGTTTCAGGTCGTCTGTCCCTGTCCGTCTGTCTCAGTCCGTCTGTGCCTGTCCGTCTGTCTCAGATCGTCTGTCACAGTCCGTCTGTCTCAGTCCGTCTGTCTCACACCGCCTGTCGCAGACTGTCTGTCTCAGACCGTCTGTCTCAGACCGTCTGTTTCAGACTGTCTGTCTGAGATCGTCCGTGTCAGACCGTCTGTCTCAGACCGTCCGTCTCCATCCGCCTGCCGCTATCCGGCAGCGTCTGTTCGCCTGTCCCTGTCCGACAGTCTCCGTCCGTCTGTCTCAGACCGCCTGTCTCAGTCCGTCTGTCCTAGACCACCTGTCTCAGACCGTCTGTCTCAGATCAATAGTCTCAGTCCGTCTGTCTCAGACCGTCTGTCTCAGTCCGTCTGTCTCAGTCCGTCTGTCTCAGGCCGTCTGTCTCAGACCACCTGTCTCAGACGGCCTGTCTCAGATTGTCTGTCTCAGAACGTCTGTCTCAGTCCGTCTGTCTCCGTCCGTCAGTCTCCGTCCGTCTGTCTCAGACCGTCTGTCTCAGTCCGTCTGTCTCAGTCCATCAGTCTCCGTCCGATTGTCTTAGACCGCCTGTCTCAGACCGTCTGTCTCAGGCCGCCTGTCTCAGACCGTCTGTCTCAGTCCGTCTGTCTCACACCGCCTGTCGCAGACGGTCTGCCTCAGACCGTCTGTCTCAGACCGTCTGTCTCAGAACGTCTGTCTCAGTCCGTCTGTCTCAGTCCGTCAGTCTCCGTCCGTCTGTCTCAGACCGTCTGTCTCAGTCCGTCTGAGTCAGTCCGTCAGTCTCCGTCCATCTGTCTCAGACCGCCTGTCTCAGACCGTCTGTCTCAGGCCGTCTGTCTCAGACCATCAATCTCAGTCCGTCTGTCTCAGTCCGTCTGTCCTAGACCGCCTGTCTCAGACCGTCTGTCTCAGGTCGTCTGTCCCTGTCCGCTGTCTCGGACCATCTGTCTCAGTCCGTCTGTCTCAGTCCGTCTGTCCTAGACCGCCTGTCTCAGACCGTCTGTCTCAGGTCGTCTGTCCCTGTCCGCTGTCTCGGACCATCTGTCTCAGTCCGTCTGTCTCAGTCCGTCTGTCTCAGACCGCCTGTCAGACACCGTCTGTCTCAGGCCGTCTGTGCCTGTCCATCTGTCTCAGATCGTCTGTCTCAGACCGTCTGTCTGAGATCGTCCGTCTCAGACCGTCTGTCTCAGACCGTCCGTCTCAATCCGCCTGCCGCTATCGGGCAGCGTCTCTTCGCCTGTCCCTGTCCGTCAGTCTCAGGCCGTCTGTCTCAGACCGTCTGTCTCAGACCGTCTGTCTCAGACCGTCAGTCTCAGACCGTCTGTTTCAGACTGTCTGTCTGAGATCGTCCGTCTCAGACCGTCTGTCTCAGACCGTCCGTCTCCATCCGCCTGCCGCTATCCGGCAGCGTCTGTTCGCCTGTCCCTGTCCGTCAGTCTCAGTCCGTCAGTCTCAGTCAGTCTGTCGCAGTCCGTCTGTCTCAGACCGTCTGTCTCAGTCCGTCTGTCTCAGTCCGTCAGTCTCCGTCCGTCTGTCTCAGACCGCCTGTCTCAGACCGTCTGTCTCAGGCCGTCTGTCTCAGACCACCTGTCTCAGACGGTCTGTCTCAGATTGTCTGTCTCAGACCGTCTGTCTCAGAACGTCTGTCTCAGTCCGTCTGTCTCAGTCCGTCAGTCTCCGTCCGACTGTCTCAGACCGTCTGTCTCAGTCCGTCTGAGTCAGTCCGTCAGTCTCCGTCCGTCTGTCTCAGACCGCCTGTCTCAGACCGTCTGTCTCAGGCCGTCTGTCTCAGACCATCAGTCTCAGTCCGTCTGTCTCAGTCCGTCTGTCCTAGACCGCCTGTCTCAGACCGTCTGTCTCAGGTCGTCTGTCCCTATCCGCTGTCTCGGACCATCTGTCTCAGTCCGTCTGTCTCAGTCCGTCTGTCTCAGACCGCCTGTCAGACACCGTCTGTCTCAGGCCGTCTGTGCCTGTCCGTCTGTCTCAGATCGTCTGTCTCAGACCGTCTGTCTGAGATCGTCCGTCTCAGACCGTCTGTCTCAGACCGTCCGTCTCAATCCGCCTGCCGCTATCGGGCAGCGTCTCTTCGCCTGTCCCTGTCCGTCAGTCTCAGTCCGTCTGTCTCACACCGCCTGTCGCAGACCGTCTGTCTCAGGCCGTATGTGCCTGTCCGTCTGTCTCAGGTCATCTGTCTCAGTCCGACTGTTTCAGTCCGTCTGTCTCCGTCCGTCTGTCTCAGACCGCCTGTCTCAGTCCGTCTGTCATAGACCACCTGTCTCAGACCATCTGTTTCAGACCATCAGTCTCAGTCCGTCTGTCTCAGTCCGTCAGTCTCATTCCGTCTGTCTCAGACCGCCTGTCTAAGACCGTCAGTCTCAGTCCGTCTGTCTCAGACCGCCTGTCTAAGACCGTCTGTCTCAGGCCGTCTGTCTCAGACCACCTGTCTCAGACGGTCTGTCTCAGACGGTCTGTCTCAGATTTTCTGTCTGAGATCGTCCGTGTCAGACCGTCTGTCTCAGACCGTCCGTCTCCATCCGCCTGCCGCTATCCGGCAACGTCTGTTCGCCTGTCCCTGTCCGTTAGTCTCAGTCCGTCAGTCTCAGTCAGTCTGTCTCAGTCCGTCTGTCTCAGACCGTCTGTCTCAGATCAACAGTCTCAGTCCGTCTGTCTCAGACCGTCTGTCTCAGTCCGTCTGTCTCAGTCCGTCAGTCTCCGTCCGTCTGTCTCAGACCGCCTGTCTCAGACCGTCTGTCTCAGGCCGTCTGTCTCAGACCACCTGTCTCAGACGGTCTGTCTCAGATTGTCTGTCTCAGATCGTCTCTCTCAGACCGTCTGTCTCAGAACGTCTGTCTCAGTCCGTCTGTCTCAGTCCGTCAGTCTCCGTCCGTCTGTCTCAGACCGTCTGTCTCAGTCCGTCTGTCTCAGTCCGTCAGTCTCCGTCCGTCTGTCTCAGACCGCCTGTCTCAGACCGTCTGTCTCAGGCCGTCTGTCTCAGACCACCTGTCTCAGACGGTCTGTCTGAGATTGTCTGTCTCAGACCGTTTGTCTCAGACCGTGTGTCTCAGACCGTCTGTCTCAGAACGTCTGTCTCAGTCCGTCTGTCTAAGTCCGTCAGTCTCCGTCCGTCTGTCTCAGACCGCCTGTCTCAGACCGTCTGTCTCAGGCCGTCTGTCCTAGACCGCCTGTCTCAGACCGTTTGTCTCAGGTCGTCTGTCCCTGTCCGCTGTCTCGGACCATCTGTCTCAGTCCGTCTGTCTCAGTCCGTCTGTCTCAGACCGCCTGTCAGACACCGCCTGTCTCAGGCCGTCTGTGCCTGTCCGTCTGTCTCAGATCGTCTGTCTCAGACCGTCTGTCTGAGATCGTCCGTCTCAGACCGTCTGTCTCAGACCGTCTCAGACCGTCTGTCTCAGGCCGTCTGTCTCAGACCACCTGTCTCAGACGGTCTGTCTCAGATTGTCTGTCACAGACCGTCTGTCTCAGAACGTCTGTCTCAGTCCGTCTGTCTCAGTCCGTCAGTCTCCGTCCGTCTGTCTCAGACCGTCTGTCTCAGTCCGTCTGTCTCAGACCGTCAGTCTCCGTCCGTCTGTCTCAGACCGCCTGTCTCAGACCGTCTGACTCAGGCCGTCTGTCTCAGACCACCTGTCTCAGACGGTCTGTCTCAGATTGTCTGTCTCAGACCGTCTGTCTCAGACCGTCTGTCTCAGACCGTCTGTCTCAGACCGTCTGTCTCAGACCGTCTGTTTCAGGTCGTCTGTCCCTGTCCGTCTGTCTCGGTCCGTCTGTGCCTGTCCGTCTGTCTCAGATCGTCTGTCACAGTCCGTCTGTCTCAGTCCGTCTGTCTCACACCGCCTGTCGCAGACCGTCTGTCTCAGGCCGTCTGTGCCTGTCCGTCTGTCTCAGGTCATCTGTCTCAGTCCGACTGTCTCAGTCCGTCTGTCTCCGTCCGTCTGTCTCAGACCGCCTGTCTCAGTCCGTCTGTCCTAGACCACCTGTCTCAGACCATCTGTTTCAGACCATCAGTCTCAGTCCGTCTGTCTCAGTCTGTCTGTCTCAGTCCGTCTGTCTCAGACCGCCTGTCTAAGACCGTCTGTCTCAGGCCGTCTGTCTCAGACCACCTGTCTCAGACGGTCTGTCTCAGACGGTCTGTCTCAGATTGTCTGTCTCAGACCGTCTGTGTCAGACCGTCTGTCTCAGACCGTCTGTCTCAGACCGTCTGTCTCAGGCCGTCTGTCTCAGACCGTCTGTCTCAGACCGTCTGTCTCAGACCGTCTGTCTCAGACCGTCTGTTTCAGACTGTCTGTCTCAGACCGCCTGTCTCAGACCGTCTGTCTCAGGCCGTCTGTCTCAGACCACCTGTCTCAGACGGTCTGTCTCAGATTGTCTGTCTCAGACCGTCTGTCTCAGACCGTCTGCCTCAGACCACCTGTCTCAGACGGTCTGTCTGAGATTGTCTGTCTCAGACCGTTTGTCTCAGACCGTGTGTCTCAGACCGTCTGTCTCAGAACGTCTGTCTCAGTCCGTCTGTCTAAGTCCGTCAGTCTCCGTCCGTCTGTCTCAGACCGCCTGTCTCAGACCGTCTGTCTCAGGCCGTCTGTCCTAGACCGCCTGTCTCAGACCGTCTGTCTCAGGTCGTCTGTCCCTGTCCGCGGTCTCGGACCATCTGTCTCAGTCCGTCTGTCTCAGTCCGCCTGTCTCAGACCGCCTGTCAGACACCGCCTGTCTCAGGCCGTCTGTGCCTGTCCGTCTGTCTCAGATCGTCTGTCTCAGACCGTCTGTCTGAGATCGTCCGTCTCAGACCGTGTGTCTCAGACCGTCTGTCTGAGATCGTCCGTCTCAGACCGTCTGTCTCAGGCCGTCTGTCTCAGAACGTCTGTCTCAGTCCGTCTGTCTCAGTCCGTCAGTCTCCGTCCGTCTGTCTCAGACCGTCTGTCTCAGTCCGTCTGTCTCAGACCGTCAGTCTCCGTCCGTCTGTCTCAGACCGCCTGTCTCAGACCGTCTGTCTCAGGCCGTCTGTCTCAGACCACCTGTCTCAGACGGTCTGTCTCAGACCGTCTGTCTCAGACCGTCTGTCTCAGTCCGTCTGTCTCAGACCGTCTGTCTCAGTCCGTCTGTCTCAGTCCGTCAGTCTCCGTCCGTCTGTCTCAGACCGCCTGTCTAAGACCGTCTGTCTCAGGCCGTCTGTCTCAGACCACCTGTCTCAGACGGTCTGTCTCAGACGGTCTGTCTCAGATTGTCTGTCTCAGACCGTCTGTGTCAGACCGTCTGTCTCAGACCGTCTGTCTCAGACCGTCTGTCTCAGTCCGTCTGTCTCAGTCCGCCTGTCTCAGACCGCCTGTCAGACACCGCCTGTCTCAGGCCGTCTGTGCCTGTCCGTCTGTCTCAGATCGTCTGTCTCAGACCGTCTGTCTGAGATCGTCCGTCTCAGACCGTGTGTCTCAGACCGTCTGTCTGAGATCGTCCGTCTCAGACCGTCTGTCTCAGGCCGTCTGTCTCAGAACGTCTGTCTCAGTCCGTCTGTCTCAGTCCGTCAGTCTCCGTCCGTCTGTCTCAGACCGTCTGTCTCAGTCCGTCTGTCTCAGACCGTCAGTCTCCGTCCGTCTGTCTCAGACCGCCTGTCTCAGACCGTCTGTCTCAGGCCGTCTGTCTCAGACCACCTGTCTCAGACGGTCTGTCTCAGACCGTCTGTCTCAGACCGTCTGTCTCAGTCCGTCTGTCTCAGACCGTCTGTCTCAGTCCGTCTGTCTCAGTCCGTCAGTCTCCGTCCGTCTGTCTCAGACCGCCTGTCTCAGACCGTCTGTCTCAGGCCGTCTGTCTCAGACCACCTGTCTCAGACGGTCTGTCTCAGATTGTCTGTCTCAGATCGTCTGTCTCAGACCGTCTGTCTCAGAACGTCTGTCTCAGTCCGTCTGTCTCAGTCCGTCAGTCTCCGTCCGTCTGTCTCAGACCGTCTGTCTCAGTCCGTCTGTCTCAGTCCGTCAGTCTCCGTCCGTCTGTCTCAGACCGCCTGTCTCAGACCGTCTGTCTCAGGCCGTCTGTCTCAGACCACCTGTCTCAGACGGTCTGTCTGAGATTGTCTGTCTCAGACCGTTTGTCTCAGACCGTGTGTCTCAGACCGTCTGTCTCAGAACGTCTGTCTCCGTCCGTCTGTCTAAGTCCGTCAGTCTCCGTCCGTCTGTCTCAGACCGCCTGTCTCAGACCGTCTGTCTCAGGCCGTCTGTCCTAGACCGCCTGTCTCAGACCGTTTGTCTCAGGTCGTCTGTCTCAGACCACCTGTCTCAGACGGTCTGTCTCAGACCGTCTGTCTCAGACCGTCTGTCTCAGACCGTCTGTTTCAGGTCGTCTGTCCCTGTCCGTCTGTCTCGGTCCGTCTGTGCCTGTCCGTCTGTCTCAGATCGTCTGTCACAGTCCGTCTGTCTCAGTCCGTCTGTCTCACACCGCCTGTCGCAGACCGTCTGTCTCAGGCCGTCTGTGCCTGTCCGTCTGTCTCAGGTCATCTGTCTCAGTCCGACTGTCTCAGTCCGTCTGTCTCCGTCCGTCTGTCTCAGACCGCCTGTCTCAGTCCGTCTGTCCTAGACCACCTGTCTCAGACCATCTGTTTCAGACCATCAGTCTCAGTCCGTCTGTCTCAGTCTGTCTGTCTCAGTCCGTCTGTCTCAGACCGCCTGTCTAAGACCGTCTGTCTCAGGCCGTCTGTCTCAGACCACCTGTCTCAGACGGTCTGTCTCAGACGGTCTGTCTCAGATTGTCTGTCTCAGACCGTCTGTCTCAGACCGTCTGTCTCAGACCGTCTGTCTCAGACCGTCTGTCTCAGACCGTCTGTCTCAGACCGTCTGTCTCAGACCGTCTGTCCCAGACCGTCTGTCTCAGACCGTCTGTCTCAGACCGTCTGTCTCAGACCGTCTGTCTCAGACCGTCTGTCTCAGACCGTCTGTTTCAGACTGTCTGTCTGAGATCGTCCGTCTCAGACCGTCTGTGTCAGACCGTCCGTCTCCATCCGCCTGCCGCTATCCGGCAGCGTCTGTTCGCCTGTCCCTGTCCGTCAGTCTCAGTCCGTCAGTCTCAGTCAGTCTGTCTCAGTCCGTCTGTCTCAGACCGTCTGTCTCAGATCAACAGTCTCAGTCCGTCA
Source organism: Coelioxys conoideus (assembly GCA_947623535.1). Lineage (NCBI taxonomy): Eukaryota > Metazoa > Arthropoda > Insecta > Hymenoptera > Megachilidae > Coelioxys > Coelioxys conoideus. The sequence continues at coordinate 14,217,091 of OX392451.1, forward strand.
GTCTCAGACCGTCTGACTCAGTCCGTCTGTCTCAGTCCGTCAGTCTCCGTCCGTCTGTCTCAGACCGCCTGTCTCAGACCGTCTGTCTCAGGCCGTCTGTCTCCGACCACCTGTCTCAGTCCGTCAGTCTCAGACCGTCTGACTCAGTCCGTCTGTCTCAGTCCGTCAGTCTCCGTCCGTCTGTCTCAGACCGCCTGTCTCAGACCGTCTGTCTCAGGCCGTCTGTCTCAGACCACCTGTCTCAGACGGTCTGTCTCAGATTGTCTGTCTCAGACCGTCTGTCTCAGACCGTCTGCCTCAGACCACCTGTCTCAGACGGTCTGTCTGAGATTGTCTGTCTCAGACCGTTTGTCTCAGACCGTGTGTCTCAGACCGTCTGTCTCAGAACGTCTGTCTCAGTCCGTCTGTCTAAGTCCGTCAGTCTCCGTCCGTCTGTCTCAGACCGCCTGTCTCAGACCGCCTGTCTCAGACCGTCTGTCTCAGGTCGTCTGTCCCTGTCCGCTGTCTCGGACCATCTGTCTCAGTCCGTCTGTCTCAGTCCGTCTGTCTCAGACCGCCTGTCAGACACCGCCTGTCTCAGGCCGTCTGTGCCTGTCCGTCTGTCTCAGATCGTCTGTCTCAGACCGTCTGTCTGAGATCGTCCGTCTCAGACCGTCTGTCTCAGACCGTCTGTCTGAGATCGTCCGTCTCAGACCGTCTGTCTCAGGCCGTCTGTCTCAGACCACCTGTCTCAGACGGTCTGTCTCAGATTGTCTGTCACAGACCGTCTGTCTCAGAACGTCTGTCTCAGTCCGTCTGTCTCAGTCCGTCAGTCTCCGTCCGTCTGTCTCAGACCGTCTGTCTCAGTCCGTCTGTCTCAGACCGTCAGTCTCCGTCCGTCTGTCTCAGACCGCCTGTCTCAGACCGTCTGTCTCAGGCCGTCTGTCTCAGACCACCTGTCTCAGACGGTCTGTCTCAGATTGTCTGTCTCAGACCGTCTGTCTCAGACCGTCTGTCTCAGACCGTCTGTCTCAGACCGTCTGTCTCAGACCGTCTGTTTCAGGTCGTCTGTCCCTGTCCGTCTGTCTCGGTCCGTCTGTGCCTGTCCGTCTGTCTCAGATCGTCTGTCACAGTCCGTCTGTCTCAGTCCGTCTGTCTCACACCGCCTGTCGCAGACCGTCTGTCTCAGGCCGTCTGTGCCTGTCCGTCTGTCTCAGGTCATCTGTCTCAGTCCGACTGTCTCAGTCCGTCTGTCTCCGTCCGTCTGTCTCAGACCGCCTGTCTCAGTCCGTCTGTCCTAGACCACCTGTCTCAGACCATCTGTTTCAGACCATCACTCTCAGTCCGTCTGTCTCAGTCTGTCTGTCTCAGTCCGTCTGTCTCAGACCGCCTGTCTAAGACCGTCTGTCTCAGGCCGTCTGTCTCAGACCACCTGTCTCAGACGGTCTGTCTCAGACGGTCTGTCTCAGATTGTCTGTCTCAGACCGTCTGTCTCAGACCGTCTGTCTCAGACCGTCTGTCTCAGACCGTCTGTCTCAGGCCGTCTGTCTCAGACCGTCTGTCTCAGACCGTCTGTCTCAGACCGTCTGTCTCAGACCGTCTGTTTCAGACTGTCTGTCTCAGACCGCCTGTCTCAGACCGTCTGTCTCAGGCCGTCTGTCTCAGACCACCTGTCTCAGACGGTCTGTCTCAGATTGTCTGTCTCAGACCGTCTGTCTCAGACCGTCTGCCTCAGACCACCTGTCTCAGACGGTCTGTCTGAGATTGTCTGTCTCAGACCGTTTGTCTCAGACCGTGTGTCTCAGACCGTCTGTCTCAGAACGTCTGTCTCAGTCCGTCTGTCTAAGTCCGTCAGTCTCCGTCCGTCTGTCTCAGACCGCCTGTCTCAGACCGTCTGTCTCAGGCCGTCTGTCCTAGACCGCCTGTCTCAGACCGTCTGTCTCAGGTCGTCTGTCCCTGTCCGCTGTCTCGGACCATCTGTCTCAGTCCGTCTGTCTCAGTCCGTCTGTCTCAGACCGCCTGTCAGACACCGCCTGTCTCAGGCCGTCTGTGCCTGTCCGTCTGTCTCAGATCGTCTGTCTCAGACCGTCTGTCTGAGATCGTCCGTCTCAGACCGTCTGTCTCAGACCGTCTGTCTGAGATCGTCCGTCTCAGACCGTCTGTCTCAGGCCGTCTGTCTCAGAACGTCTGTCTCAGTCCGTCTGTCTCAGTCCGTCAGTCTCCGTCCGTCTGTCTCAGACCGTCTGTCTCAGTCCGTCTGTCTCAGACCGTCAGTCTCCGTCCGTCTGTCTCAGACCGCCTGTCTCAGACCGTCTGTCTCAGGCCGTCTGTCTCAGACCACCTGTCTCAGACGGTCTGTCTCAGATTGTCTGTCTCAGACCGTCTGTCTCAGACCGTCTGTCTCAGACCGTCTGTCTCAGACCGTCTGTTTCAGGTCGTCTGTCCCTGTCCGTCTGTCTCGGTCCGTCTGTGCCTGTCCGTCTGTCTCAGATCGTCTGTCACAGTCCGTCTGTCTCAGTCCGTCTGTCTCACACCGCCTGTCGCAGACCGTCTGTCTCAGGCCGTCTGTGCCTGTCCGTCTGTCTCAGGTCATCTGTCTCAGTCCGACTGTCTCAGTCCGTCTGTCTCCGTCCGTCTGTCTCAGACCGCCTGTCTCAGTCCGTCTGTCCTAGACCACCTGTCTCAGACCATCTGTTTCAGACCATCAGTCTCAGTCCGTCTGTCTCAGTCTGTCTGTCTCAGTCCGTCTGTCTCAGACCGCCTGTCTAAGACCGTCTGTCTCAGGCCGTCTGTCTCAGACCACCTGTCTCAGACGGTCTGTCTCAGACGGTCTGTCTCAGATTGTCTGTCTCAGACCGTCTGTCTCAGACCGTCTGTCTCAGACCGTCTGTCTCAGACCGTCTGTCTCAGACCGTCCGTCTCCATCCGCCTGCCGCTGTCCGGCAGCGTCTGTTCGCCTGTCCCTGTCCGTCAGTCTCAGTCAGTCTGTCTCAGTCCGTCTGTCTCAGACTGTCTGTCTGAGATCGTCCGTCTCAGACCGCCTGTCTCAGACCGTCCGTCTCCATCCGCCTGCCGCTATCCGGCAGCGTCTGTTCGCCTGTCCCTGTCCGTCAGTCTCAGTCCGTCAGTCTCAGTCAGTCTGTCTCAGTCCGTCTGTCTCAGACCGTCTGTCTCAGATCAACAGTCTCAGTCCGTCAGTCTCAGACCGTCTGACTCAGTCCGTCTGTCTCAGTCCGTCAGTCTCCGTCCGTCTGTCTCAGACCGCCTGTCTCAGACCGTCTGTCTCAGGCCGTCTGTCTCCGACCACCTGTCTCAGTCCGTCAGTCTCAGACCGTCTGACTCAGTCCGTCTGTCTCAGTCCGTCAGTCTCCGTCCGTCTGTCTCAGACCGCCTGTCTCAGACCGTCTGTCTCAGGCCGTCTGTCTCAGACCACCTGTCTCAGACGGTCTGTCTCAGATTGTCTGTCTCAGACCGTCTGTCTCAGACCGTCTGGCTCAGACCACCTGTCTCAGACGGTCTGTCTGAGATTGTCTGTCTCAGACCGTTTGTCTCAGACCGTGTGTCTCAGACCGTCTGTCTCAGAACGTCTGTCTCCGTCCGTCTGTCTAAGTCCGTCAGTCTCCGTCCGTCTGTCTCAGACCGCCTGTCTCAGACCGTCTGTCTCAGGCCGTCTGTCCTAGACCGCCTGTCTCAGACCGTCTGTCTCAGGTCGTCTGTCCCTGTCCGCTGTCTCGGACCATCTGTCTCAGTCCGTCTGTCTTAGTCCGTCTGTCTCAGACCGCCTGTCAGACACCGCCTGTCTCAGGCCGTCTGTGCCTGTCCGTCTGTCTCAGATCGTCTGTCTCAGACCGTCTGTCTGAGATCGTCCGTCTCAGACCGTCTGTCTCAGACCGTCTGTCTGAGATCGTCCGTCTCAGACCGTCTGTCTCAGGCCGTCTGTCTCAGACCACCTGTCTCAGACGGTCTGTCTCAGATTGTCTGTCACAGACCGTCTGTCTCAGAACGTCTGTCTCAGTCCGTCTGTCTCAGTCCGTCTGTCTCAGACCGTCAGTCTCCGTCCGTCTGTCTCAGACCGCCTGTCTCAGACCGTCTGTCCCAGGCCGTCTGTCTCAGACCACCTGTCTCAGACGGTCTGTCTCAGATTGTCTGTCTCAGACCGTCTGTCTCAGACCGTCTGTCTCAGACCGTCTGTCTCAGACCGTCTGTTTCAGGTCGTCTGTCCCTGTCCGTCTGTCTCGGTCCGTCTGTGCCTGTCCGTCTGTCTCAGATCGTCTGTCACAGTCCGTCTGTCTCAGTCCGTCTGTCTCACACCGCCTGTCGCAGACCGTCTGTCTCAGGCCGTCTGTGCCTGTCCGTCTGTCTCAGGTCATCTGTCTCAGTCCGACTGTCTCAGTCCGTCTGTCTCCGTCCGTCTGTCTCAGACCGCCTGTCTCAGTCCGTCTGTCCTAGACCACCTGTCTCAGACCATCTGTTTCAGACCATCAGTCTCAGTCCGTCTGTCTCAGTCTGTCTGTCTCAGTCCGTCTGTCTCAGACCGCCTGTCTAAGACCGTCTGTCTCAGGCCGTCTGTCTCAGACCACCTGTCTCAGACGGTCTGTCTCAGACGGTCTGTCTCAGATTGTCTGTCTCAGACCGTCTGTCTCAGACCGTCTGTCTCAGACCGTCTGTCTCAGACCGTCTGTCTCAGACCGTCTGTCTCAGACCGTCTGTCTCAGACCGTCTGTCTCAGACCGTCTGTCTCAGACCGTCTGTCTCAGACCGTCTGTCTAAGTCCGTCAGTCTCAGTCCGTCTGTCTAAGTCCGTCAGTCTCCGTCCGTCTGTCTCAGACCGCCTGTCTCAGACCGTCTGTCTCAGGCCGTCTGTCCTAGACCGCCTGTCTCAGACCGTCTGTCTCAGGTCGTCTGTCCCTGTCCGCTGTCTCGGACCATCTGTCTCAGTCCGTCTGTCTCAGTCCGTCTGTCTCAGACCGCCTGTCAGACACCGCCTGTCTCAGGCCGTCTGTGCCTGTCCGTCTGTCTCAGATCGTCTGTCTCAGACCGTCTGTCTGAGATCGTCCGTCTCAGACCGTCTGTCTCAGACCGTCTGCCTGAGATCGTCCGTCTCAGACCGTCTGTCTCAGGCCGTCTGTCTCAGAACGTCTGTCTCAGTCCGTCTGTCTCAGTCCGTCAGTCTCCGTCCGTCTGTCTCAGACCGTCTGTCTCAGTCCGTCTGTCTCAGACCGTCAGTCTCCGTCCGTCTGTCTCAGACCGCCTGTCTCAGACCGTCTGTCTCAGGCCGTCTGTCTCAGACCACCTGTCTCAGACGGTCTGTCTCAGATTGTCTGTCTCAGACCGTCTGTCTCAGACCGTCTGTCTCAGACCGTCTGTCTCAGACCGTCTGTTTCAGGTCGTCTGTCCCTGTCCGTCTGTCTCGGTCCGTCTGTGCCTGTCCGTCTGTCTCAGATCGTCTGTCTCAGACCGCCTGTCAGACACCGTCTGTCTCAGGCCGTCTGTGCCTGTCCGTCTGTCTCAGGTCGTCTGTCTCAGACCGCTTGTCTTAGATCGTCCGTCTCAGACCGTCTGTCTCAGACCGTCCGTCTCAATCCGCCTGCCGCAGACCGTCTGTCTCAGGCCGTCTGTGCCTGTCCGTCTGTCTCAGGTCATCTGTCTCAGTCCGACTGTCTCAGTCCGTCTGTCCTAGACCGCCTGTCTCAGACCGTCTGTCTCAGATCGTCTGTCCCTGTCCGCTGTATCGGACCATCTGTCTCAGTCCGTCTGTCTCAGTCCGTCTGTCTCAGACCGCCTGTCAGACACCGTCTGTCTCAGGCCGTCTGTGCCTGTCCGTCTGTCTCAGATCGTCTGTCTCAGACCGCTTGTCTTAGATCGTCCGTCTCAGACCGTCTGTCTCAGACCGTCCGTCTCAATCCGCCTGCCGCTATCGGGTAGCGTCTCTTCGCCTGTCCCTGTCCGTCGGTCTCAGGCCGTCTGTCTCAGACCGTCTGTCTCAGACCGTCTGTCTCAGACCGTCTGTCTCAGACCGTCTGTCTCAGACCGTCTGTCTCAGACCGTCTGTCTCAGACCGTCTGTCTCAGACCGTCTGTCTCAGACCGTCTGTCTCAGACCGTCTGTCTCAGACCGTCTGTCTCAGGCCGTCTGTCTCAGACCACCTGTCTCAGACGGTCTGTCTCAGATTGTCTGTCTCAGACCGTCTGTCTCAGACCGTCTGTCTCAGACCGTCTGTATCAGACCGTCTGTCTCAGACCGTCTGTCTCAGACCGTCTGTCTCAGACCGTCTGTCTCAGACCGTCTGTCTCAGACCGTCTGTCTCAGACCGTCTGTCTCAGACCGTCTGTCTCAGACCGTCTGTTTCAGTCTGTCTGTCTGAGATCGTCCGTCTCAGACCGTCTGTCTCAGACCGTCCGTCTCCATCCGCCTGCCGCTATCCGGCAGCGTCTGTTCGCCTGTCCCTGTCCGTCAGTCTCAGTCCGTCAGTCTCAGTCAGTCTGTCTCAGTCCGTCTGTCTCAGACCGTCTGTCTCAGATCAACAGTCTCAGTTCGTCTGTCTCAGACCGTCTGTCTCAGTCCGTCTGTCTCAATCCGTCAGTCTCCGTCCGTCTGTCTCAGACCGCCTGTCTCAGACCGTCTGTCTCAGGCCGTCTGTCTCAGACCACCTGTCTCAGACGGTATGTCTCAGATTGTCTGTCTCAGACCGTCTGTCTCAGACCGTCTGACTCAGACCGTCTGTCTCAGAACGTCTGTCTCAGTGCGTCTGTCTCAGTCCGTCAGTCTCCGTCCGTCTGTCTCAGACCGTCTGTCTCAGTCCGTCTGTCTCAGTCGGTCAGTCTCCGTCCGTCTGTCCCAGACCGCCTGTCTAAGACCGTCTGTCTCAGGCCGTCTGTCTCAGACCACCTGTCTCAGACGGTCTGTCTCAGACGGTCTGTCTCAGATTGTCTGTCTCAGACCGTCTGTCTCCGTCCGTCTGTCCTAGACCGCCTGTCTCAGACCGTCTGTCTCAGTCCGTCTGTCCTAGACCGCCTGTCTCAGACCGTCTGTCTCACGTCGTCTGTCCCTGTCCGCTGTCTCGGACCATCTGTCTCAGTCCGTCTGTCTCAGTCCGTCTGTCTCAGACCGCCTGTCAGAGACCGCCTGTCGCAGACGGTCTGTCTCAGATTGTCTGTCTCAGACCGTCTGTCTCAGACCGTCTGTCTCAGACCGTCTGTCTCAGACCGTCTGTTTCAGGTCGTCTGTCCCTGTCCGTCTGTCTCGGTCCGTCTGTGCCTGTCCGTCTGTCTCAGATCGTCTGTCACAGTCCGTCTGTCTCAGTCCGTCTGTCTCACACCGCCTGTCGCAGACCGTCTGTCTCAGGCCGTCTGTGCCTGTCCGTCTGTCTCAGGTCATCTGTCTCAGTCCGACTGTCTCAGTCCGTCTGTCTCCGTCCGTCTGTCTCAGACCGCCTGTCTCAGTCCGTCTGTCCTAGACCACCTGTCTCAGACCATCTGTTTCAGACCATCAGTCTCAGTCCGTCTGTCTCAGTCTGTCTGTCTCAGTCCGTCTGTCTCAGACCGCCTGTCTAAGACCGTCTGTCTCAGGCCGTCTGTCTCAGACCACCTGTCTCAGACGGTCTGTCTCAGACGGTCTGTCTCAGATTGTCTGTCTCAGACCGTCTGTCTCAGACCGTCTGTCTCAGACCGTCTGTCTCAGACCGTCTGTCTCAGACCGTCTGTCTCAGACCGTCTGTCTCAGACCGTCTGTCTCAGACCGTCTGTCTCAGACCGTCTGTCTCAGACCGTCTGTCTCAGACCGTCCGTCTCCATCCGCCTGCCGCTATCCGGCAGCGTCTGTTCGCCTGTCCCTGTCCGTCAGTCTCAGTCAGTCTGTCTCAGTCCGTCTGTCTCAGAACGTCTGTCTCATTCCGTCTGTCTCAGTCCGTCAGTCTCCGTCCGTCTGTCTCAGACCGTCTGTCTCAGTCCGTCTGAGTCAGTCCGTCAGTCTCCGTCCGTCGGTCTCAGACCGCCTGTCTCAGACCGTCTGTCTCAGGCCGTCTGTCTCAGACCATCAGTCTCAGTCCGTCTGTCTCAGTCCGTCTGTCCTAGACCGCCTGTCTCAGACCGTCTGTCTCAGATCGTCTGTCCCTGTCCGCTGTATCGGACCATCTGTCTCAGTCCGTCTGTCTCAGTCTGTCTGTCTCAGACCGCCTGTCAGACACCGTCTGTCTCAGGCCGTCTGTGCCTGTCCGTCTGTCTCAGATCGTCTGTCTCAGACCGCTTGTCTTAGATCGTCCGTCTCAGACCGTCTGTCTCAGACCGTCCGTCTCAATCCGCCTGCCGCTATCGGGTAGCGTCTCTTCGCCTGTCCCTGTCCGTCGGTCTCAGGCCGTCTGTCTCAGACCGTCTGTCTCAGACCGTCTGTCTCAGACCGTCTGTCTCAGACCGTCTGTCTCAGACCGTCTGTCTCAGACCGTCTGTCTCAGACCGTCTGTCTCAGACCGTCTCTCAGACCGTCTGTCTCAGACCGTCTGTCTCAGACCGTCTGTCTCAGGCCGTCTGTCTCAGACCACCTGTCTCAGACGGTCTGTCTCAGATTGTCTGTCTCAGACCGTCTGTCTCAGACCGTCTGTCTCAGACCGTCTGTATCAGACCGTCTGTCTCAGACCGTCTGTCTCAGACCGTCTGTCTCAGACCGTCTGTCTCAGACCGTCTGTCTCAGACCGTCTGTCTCAGACCGTCTGTCTCAGACCGTCTGTTTCAGTCTGTCTGTCTGAGATCGTCCGTCTCAGACCGTCTGTCTCAGACCGTCCGTCTCCATCCGCCTGCCGCTATCCGGCAGCGTCTGTTCGCCTGTCCCTGTCCGTCAGTCTCAGTCCGTCAGTCTCAGTCAGTCTGTCTCAGTCCGTCTGTCTCAGACCGTCTGTCTCAGATCAACAGTCTCAGTTCGTCTGTCTCAGACCGTCTGTCTCAGTCCGTCTGTCTCAATCCGTCAGTCTCCGTCCGTCTGTCTCAGACCGCCTGTCTCAGACCGTCTGTCTCAGGCCGTCTGTCTCAGACCACCTGTCTCAGACGGTATGTCTCAGATTGTCTGTCTCAGACCGTCTGTCTCAGACCGTCTGACTCAGACCGTCTGTCTCAGAACGTCTGTCTCAGTGCGTCTGTCTCAGTCCGTCAGTCTCCGTCCGTCTGTCTCAGACCGTCTGTCTCAGTCCGTCTGTCTCAGTCGGTCAGTCTCCGTCCGTCTGTCCCAGACCGCCTGTCTAAGACCGTCTGTCTCAGGCCGTCTGTCTCAGACCACCTGTCTCAGACGGTCTGTCTCAGACGGTCTGTCTCAGATTGTCTGTCTCAGACCGTCTGTCTCCGTCCGTCTGTCCTAGACCGCCTGTCTCAGACCGTCTGTCTCAGTCCGTCTGTCCTAGACCGCCTGTCTCAGACCGTCTGTCTCAGGTCGTCTGTCCCTGTCCGCTGTCTCGGACCATCTGTCTCAGTCCGTCTGTCTCAGTCCGTCTGTCTCAGACCGCCTGTCAGAGACCGCCTGTCGCAGACCGTCTGTCTCAGGTCGTCTGTCCCTGTCCGTCTGACTCGGACCGTCTGTCTCACTCCGTCTGTCTCAGTCCGTCTGTCCTAGACCGCCTGTCTCAGACCGTCTGTCTCAGGTCGTCTGTCCCTGTCCGTCTGACTCGGACCGTCCGTCTCAGTCCGTCTGTCTCAGTCCGTCTGTCTCAGTCCGTCTGTCTCAATCCGTCTGTCTCAGACCGTCTGTCTCCGACCGTCTGTCTCAGACCGTCTGTCTGAGATCGTCCGTCTCGGACCGTCTGTCTCAGACCGTCCGTCTCAATCCGCCTGCCGCTATCGGGCAGCGTCAGTTCGCATGTCCCTGTCCGTCAGTCTCAGTCCGCCTGTCTCAGTCCGTCTGTCTCAGGCCGCCTGTCTCAGACCGTCTGCCTCAGACCGTCTGTCTCAATCCGTCTGTCTCAGATCGTCTGTCTCAGACCGTCCGTCTCAGTCCGCCTGTCTCAGTCCGTCTGTCTCAATCCGTCTGTCTCAGACCGTCTGTCTCCTACCGTCTGTCTCAGACCGTCTGTTTGAGATCGTCCGTCTCAGACCGCCTGTCTCAGACCGTCTGTCTCTGACCGTCTGTCTCAGACCGTCTGTCTCAGACCGTCTGTCTCAGACCGTCTGTCTCAGACCGTCTGTCTCAGACCGTCTGTCTCAGTCCGTCTGTCTCAATCCGTCTGTCTCTGACCGTCTGTCTCAGACCGTCTGTCTCAGACCGTCTGTCTCAGACCGTCTGTCTCAGACCGTCTGTCTCAGACCGTCTGTCTCAGTCCGTCTGTCTCAATCCGTCTGTCTCAGACCGTCTGTCTCCGACCGTCTGTCTCAGGTCGTCTGTCCCTGTCCGTCTGACTCGGACCGTCCGTCTCAGTCCGTCTGTCCCTGTCCGTCTGACTCGGACCGTCCGTCTCAGTCCGTCAGTCTCCGTCCGTCGGTCTCAGACCGCCTGTCTCAGACCGTCTGTCTCAGGCCGTCTGTCTCAGACCATCAGTCTCAGTCCGTCTGTCTCAGTCCGTCTGTCCTAGACCGCCTGTCTCAGACCGTCTGTCTCAGATCGTCTGTCCCTGTCCGCTGTATCGGACCATCTGTCTCAGTCCGTCTGTCTCAGTCCGTCTGTCTCAGACCGCCTGTCAGACACCGTCTGTCTCAGGCCGTCTGTGCCTGTCCGTCTGTCTCAGATCGTCTGTCTCAGACCGCTTGTCTTAGATCGTCCGTCTCAGACCGTCTGTCTCAGACCGTCCGTCTCAATCCGCCTGCCGCTATCGGGTAGCGTCTCTTCGCCTGTCCCTGTCCGTCGGTCTCAGGCCGTCTGTCTCAGACCGTCTGTCTCAGACCGTCTGTCTCAGACCGTCTGTCTCAGACCGTCTGTCTCAGACCGTCTGTCTCAGACCGTCTGTCTCAGACCGTCTGTCTCAGACCGTCTGTCTCAGACCGTCTGTCTCAGACCGTCTGTCTCAGGCCGTCTGTCTCAGACCACCTGTCTCAGACGGTCTGTCTCAGATTGTCTGTCTCAGACCGTCTGTCTCAGACCGTCTGTCTCAGACCGTCTGTATCAGACCGTCTGTCTCAGACCGTCTGTCTCAGACCGTCTGTCTCAGACCGTCTGTCTCAGACCGTCTGTCTCAGACCGTCTGTCTCAGACCGTCTGTCTCAGACCGTCTGTCTCAGACCGTCTGTTTCAGTCTGTCTGTCTGAGATCGTCCGTCTCAGACCGTCTGTCTCAGACCGTCCGTCTCCATCCGCCTGCCGCTATCCGGCAGCGTCTGTTCGCCTGTCCCTGTCCGTCAGTCTCAGTCCGTCAGTCTCAGTCAGTCTGTCTCAGTCCGTCTGTCTCAGACCGTCTGTCTCAGATCAACAGTCTCAGTTCGTCTGTCTCAGACCGTCTGTCTCAGTCCGTCTGTCTCAATCCGTCAGTCTCCGTCCGTCTGTCTCAGACCGCCTGTCTCAGACCGTCTGTCTCAGGCCGTCTGTCTCAGACCACCTGTCTCAGACGGTATGTCTCAGATTGTCTGTCTCAGACCGTCTGTCTCAGACCGTCTGACTCAGACCGTCTGTCTCAGAACGTCTGTCTCAGTGCGTCTGTCTCAGTCCGTCAGTCTCCGTCCGTCTGTCTCAGACCGTCTGTCTCAGTCCGTCTGTCTCAGTCGGTCAGTCTCCGTCCGTCTGTCCCAGACCGCCTGTCTAAGACCGTCTGTCTCAGGCCGTCTGTCTCAGACCACCTGTCTCAGACGGTCTGTCTCAGACGGTCTGTCTCAGATTGTCTGTCTCAGACCGTCTGTCTCCGTCCGTCTGTCCTAGACCGCCTGTCTCAGACCGTCTGTCTCAGTCCGTCTGTCCTAGACCGCCTGTCTCAGACCGTCTGTCTCAGGTCGTCTGTCCCTGTCCGCTGTCTCGGACCATCTGTCTCAGTCCGTCTGTCTCAGTCCGTCTGTCTCAGACCGCCTGTCAGAGACCGCCTGTCGCAGACCGTCTGTCTCAGGTCGTCTGTCCCTGTCCGTCTGACTCGGACCGTCTGTCTCACTCCGTCTGTCTCAGTCCGTCTGTCCTAGACCGCCTGTCTCAGACCGTCTGTCTCAGGTCGTCTGTCCCTGTCCGTCTGACTCGGACCGTCCGTCTCAGTCCGTCTGTCTCAGTCCGTCTGTCTCAGTCCGTCTGTCTCAATCCGTCTGTCTCAGACCGTCTGTCTCCGACCGTCTGTCTCAGACCGTCTGTCTGAGATCGTCCGTCTCGGACCGTCTGTCTCAGACCGTCCGTCTCAATCCGCCTGCCGCTATCGGGCAGCGTCAGTTCGCATGTCCCTGTCCGTCAGTCTCAGTCCGCCTGTCTCAGTCCGTCTGTCTCAGGCCGCCTGTCTCAGACCGTCTGCCTCAGACCGTCTGTCTCAATCCGTCTGTCTCAGATCGTCTGTCTCAGACCGTCCGTCTCAGTCCGCCTGTCTCAGTCCGTCTGTCTCAATCCGTCTGTCTCAGACCGTCTGTCTCCTACCGTCTGTCTCAGACCGTCTGTTTGAGATCGTCCGTCTCAGACCGCCTGTCTCAGACCGTCTGTCTCTGACCGTCTGTCTCAGACCGTCTGTCTCAGACCGTCTGTCTCAGACCGTCTGTCTCAGACCGTCTGTCTCAGACCGTCTGTCTCAGACCGTCTGTCTCAGTCCGTCTGTCTCAATCCGTCTGTCTCTGACCGTCTGTCTCAGACCGTCTGTCTCAGACCGTCTGTCTCAGACCGTCTGTCTCAGACCGTCTGTCTCAGACCGTCTGTCTCAGTCCGTCTGTCTCAATCCGTCTGTCTCAGACCGTCTGTCTCCGACCGTCTGTCTCAGGTCGTCTGTCCCTGTCCGTCTGACTCGGACCGTCCGTCTCAGTCCGTCTGTCCCTGTCCGTCTGACTCGGACCGTCCGTCTCAGTCCGTCAGTCTCCGTCCGTCTGTCTCAGACCGCCTGTCTCAGACCGTCTGTCTCAGGCCGTCTGTCCTAGACCGCCTGTCTCAGACCGTCTGTCTCAGGTCGTCTGTCCCTGTCCGCTGTCTCGGACCATCTGTCTCAGTCCGTCTGTCTCAGTCCGTCTGTCTCAGACCGCCTGTCAGACACCGCCTGTCTCAGGCCGTCTGTGCCTGTCCGTCTGTCTCAGATCGTCTGTCTCAGACCGTCTGTCTGAGATCGTCCGTCTCAGACCGTCTGTCTCAGACCGTCTGTCTGAGATCGTCCGTCTCAGACCGTCTGTCTCAGGCCGTCTGTCTCAGAACGTCTGTCTCAGTCCGTCTGTCTCAGTCCGTCAGTCTCCGTCCGTCTGTCTCAGACCGTCTGTCTCAGTCCGTCTGTCTCAGACCGTCAGTCTCCGTCCGTCTGTCTCAGACCGCCTGTCTCAGACCGTCTGTCTCAGGCCGTCTGTCTCAGACCACCTGTCTCAGACGGTCTGTCTCAGATTGTCTGTCTCAGACCGTCTGTCTCAGACCGTCTGTCTCAGACCGTCTGTCTCAGACCGTCTGTTTCAGGTCGTCTGTCCCTGTCCGTCTGTCTCGGTCCGTCTGTGCCTGTCCGTCTGTCTCAGATCGTCTGTCACAGTCCGTCTGTCTCAGTCCGTCTGTCTCACACCGCCTGTCGCAGACCGTCTGTCTCAGGCCGTCTGTGCCTGTCCGTCTGTCTCAGGTCATCTGTCTCAGTCCGACTGTCTCAGTCCGTCTGTCTCCGTCCGTCTGTCTCAGACCGCCTGTCTCAGTCCGTCTGTCCTAGACCACCTGTCTCAGACCATCTGTTTCAGACCATCAGTCTCAGTCCGTCTGTCTCAGTCTGTCTGTCTCAGTCCGTCTGTCTCAGACCGCCTGTCTAAGACCGTCTGTCTCAGGCCGTCTGTCTCAGACCACCTGTCTCAGACGGTCTGTCTCAGACGGTCTGTCTCAGATTGTCTGTCTCAGACCGTCTGTCTCAGACCGTCTGTCTCAGACCGTCTGTCTCAGACCGTCTGTCTCAGACCGTCTGTCTCAGACCGTCTGTCTCAGACCGTCTGTCTCAGACCGTCTGTCTCAGACCGTCTGTCTCAGACCGTCTGTCTCAGACCGTCCGTCTCCATCCGCCTGCCGCTATCCGGCAGCGTCTGTTCGCCTGTCCCTGTCCGTCAGTCTCAGTCAGTCTGTCTCAGTCCGTCTGTCTCAGAACGTCTGTCTCATTCCGTCTGTCTCAGTCCGTCAGTCTCCGTCCGTCTGTCTCAGACCGTCTGTCTCAGTCCGTCTGAGTCAGTCCGTCAGTCTCCGTCCGTCGGTCTCAGACCGCCTGTCTCAGACCGTCTGTCTCAGGCCGTCTGTCTCAGACCATCAGTCTCAGTCCGTCTGTCTCAGTCCGTCTGTCCTAGACCGCCTGTCTCAGACCGTCTGTCTCAGATCGTCTGTCCCTGTCCGCTGTATCGGACCATCTGTCTCAGTCCGTCTGTCTCAGTCCGTCTGTCTCAGACCGCCTGTCAGACACCGTCTGTCTCAGGCCGTCTGTGCCTGTCCGTCTGTCTCAGATCGTCTGTCTCAGACCGCTTGTCTTAGATCGTCCGTCTCAGACCGTCTGTCTCAGACCGTCCGTCTCAATCCGCCTGCCGCTATCGGGTAGCGTCTCTTCGCCTGTCCCTGTCCGTCGGTCTCAGGCCGTCTGTCTCAGACCGTCTGTCTCAGACCGTCTGTCTCAGACCGTCTGTCTCAGACCGTCTGTCTCAGACCGTCTGTCTCAGACCGTCTGTCTCAGACCGTCTGTATCAGACCGTCTGTCTCAGACCGTCTGTCTCAGACCGTCTGTCTCAGACCGTCTGTCTCAGACCGTCTGTCTCAGACCGTCTGTCTCAGACCGTCTGTCTCAGACCGTCTGTTTCAGTCTGTCTGTCTGAGATCGTCCGTCTCAGACCGTCTGTCTCAGACCGTCCGTCTCCATCCGCCTGCCGCTATCCGGCAGCGTCTGTTCGCCTGTCCCTGTCCGTCAGTCTCAGTCCGTCAGTCTCAGTCAGTCTGTCTCAGTCCGTCTGTCTCAGACCGTCTGTCTCAGATCAACAGTCTCAGTTCGTCTGTCTCAGACCGTCTGTCTCAGTCCGTCTGTCTCAATCCGTCAGTCTCCGTCCGTCTGTCTCAGACCGCCTGTCTCAGACCGTCTGTCTCAGGCCGTCTGTCTCAGACCACCTGTCTCAGACGGTATGTCTCAGATTGTCTGTCTCAGACCGTCTGTCTCAGACCGTCTGACTCAGACCGTCTGTCTCAGAACGTCTGTCTCAGTGCGTCTGTCTCAGTCCGTCAGTCTCCGTCCGTCTGTCTCAGACCGTCTGTCTCAGTCCGTCTGTCTCAGTCGGTCAGTCTCCGTCCGTCTGTCCCAGACCGCCTGTCTAAGACCGTCTGTCTCAGGCCGTCTGTCTCAGACCACCTGTCTCAGACGGTCTGTCTCAGACGGTCTGTCTCAGATTGTCTGTCTCAGACCGTCTGTCTCCGTCCGTCTGTCCTAGACCGCCTGTCTCAGACCGTCTGTCTCAGTCCGTCTGTCCTAGACCGCCTGTCTCAGACCGTCTGTCTCAGGTCGTCTGTCCCTGTCCGCTGTCTCGGACCATCTGTCTCAGTCCGTCTGTCTCAGTCCGTCTGTCTCAGACCGCCTGTCAGAGACCGCCTGTCGCAGACCGTCTGTCTCAGGTCGTCTGTCCCTGTCCGTCTGACTCGGACCGTCTGTCTCACTCCGTCTGTCTCAGTCCGTCTGTCCTAGACCGCCTGTCTCAGACCGTCTGTCTCAGGTCGTCTGTCCCTGTCCGTCTGACTCGGACCGTCCGTCTCAGTCCGTCTGTCTCAGTCCGTCTGTCTCAGTCCGTCTGTCTCAATCCGTCTGTCTCAGACCGTCTGTCTCCGACCGTCTGTCTCAGACCGTCTGTCTGAGATCGTCCGTCTCGGACCGTCTGTCTCAGACCGTCCGTCTCAATCCGCCTGCCGCTATCGGGCAGCGTCAGTTCGCATGTCCCTGTCCGTCAGTCTCAGTCCGCCTGTCTCAGTCCGTCTGTCTCAGGCCGCCTGTCTCAGACCGTCTGCCTCAGACCGTCTGTCTCAATCCGTCTGTCTCAGATCGTCTGTCTCAGACCGTCCGTCTCAGTCCGCCTGTCTCAGTCCGTCTGTCTCAATCCGTCTGTCTCAGACCGTCTGTCTCCTACCGTCTGTCTCAGACCGTCTGTTTGAGATCGTCCGTCTCAGACCGCCTGTCTCAGACCGTCTGTCTCTGACCGTCTGTCTCAGACCGTCTGTCTCAGACCGTCTGTCTCAGACCGTCTGTCTCAGACCGTCTGTCTCAGACCGTCTGTCTCAGACCGTCTGTCTCAGTCCGTCTGTCTCAATCCGTCTGTCTCAGACCGTCTGTCTCCGACCGTCTGTCTCAGGTCGTCTGTCCCTGTCCGTCTGACTCGGACCGTCCGTCTCAGTCCGTCTGTCCCTGTCCGTCTGACTCGGACCGTCCGTCTCAGTCCGTCTGTCTCAGTCCGTCTGTCTCAGTCCGTCTGTCTCAATCCGTCTGTCTCAGACCGTCTGTCTCCGACCGTCTGTCTCAGGTCGTCTGTCCCTGTCCGTCTGACTCGGACCGTCCGTCTCAGTCCGTCTGTCTCCGACCGTCTGTCTCAGACCGTCTATCTCAGACCGTCTGTCTCAGACCGTCTGTCTGAGATCGTCCGTCTCGGACCGTCTGTCTCAGACCGTCCGTCTCAATCCGCCTGCCGCTATCGGGCAGCGTCTGTTCGCCTGTCCCTGTCCGTCAGTCTCAGTCGTCTGTCTCAGTCCGTCAGTCTCAGTCCGGCGGTCTCAGTCCTTCTGTTTTAGTCCGTCTGTCTTAGACCGCCTGTCTCAGACCGCCTGTCCCAGTACGTCTGTCTCAGGCCGTCTGTCTCAGACCGTCTGTCTCAGACCGTCTGTCTCAGACCGTCTGTCTCAGACCGTCTGTCTCAGACCATCTGTCTCAATCCGCCTGTCTCATACCGTCTGTCTCAGACCGTCTGTCTCGGTCCGTCTGTCTCAGACCTCCTGTCTCAGACCGCCTGTCTCAGACCGTCTGCCTCAGACCGCCTGTCTCAGTCTGTCTGTCCTAGACCACCTGTCTCAGACCGTCTGTTTCAGTTCGTCTGTCCCTGTCCGTCTGTCTCAGTCCGACTGTCTCAGTCCGTCTGTCTCGGTCCGTCTGTCTCAGACCTCCTGTCTCAGACCGCCTGTCTCAGACCGCCTGTCTCAGACCGCATGTCCCAGTACGTCTGTCTCAGGCCGTCTGTCTCAATCCGTCTGTCTCATACCGTCTGTCTCAGACCGTCTGTCTCAGACCGCCTGTCTCAGACCGTCTGTCTCTGACCGTCTGTCTCAGACCGTCTGTCTCAGACCGTCTGTCTCAGACCGTCTGTCTCAGACCGTCTGTCTCAGACCGCCTGTCTCAGACCGTCTGTCTCAGACCGACTGTCTCAGTTCGTCTGTCTCAGGCCGTCTGTGCCTGTCCGTCTGTCTCAGATCGTCTGTCACAGTCCGTCTGTCTCAGACCGTCCGGCTCAATCCGCCTGCCGCTGTCGGGCAGCGTCTGTTCCTCCTGTCCCTGTCCGTCAGTCTCAGTCGTCTGTCTCAGTCCGGCGGTCTCAGTCCTTCTGTCTTAGTCCGTCTGTCTTAGACCGCCTGTCTCAGACCGCCTGTCCCAGTACGTCTGTCTCAGGCCGTCTGTCTCAGACCGTCTGTCTCAGACCATCTGTCTCAATCCGCCTGTCTCATACCGTCTGTCTCAGACCGTCTGTCTCAGACCGCCTGTCTCAGTCCGTCTGTCCTAGACCGCCTGTCTCAGACCGTCTGTTTCAGGTCGTCTGTCCCTGTCCGCTGTCTCGGACCATCTGTCTCAGTCCGTCTGTCTCAGTCCGTCTGTCTCAGACCGCCTGTCAGAGACCGTCTGTCTCAGGCCGTCTGTGCCTGTCCGTCTGTCTCAGATCGTCTGTCTCAGTCCGACTGTCTCAGACCTCCTGTCTCAGTCGGCCTATCTCAGACCATCAGTCTCAGTCCGTCTGTCTCAGTCCGTCTGTCCTAGACCGCCTGTCTCAGACCGTCTGTCTCAGGTCGTCTGTCCCTGTCCGTCTGACTCGGACCGTCTGTCCCAGTACGTCTATCTCAGGCCGTCTGTCTCAGACCGTCTGTCTCAGACCGTCTGTCTCAGACCGTCTGTCTCAGGCCGTCTGTCTCAGACCGTCTGTCTCAGACCGTCTGTCTCAGTTCGTCTGTCTCAGGCCGTCTGTGCCTGACCGTCTGTCTCAGATCGTCTGTCACAGTCCGTCTGTCTCAGTCCGTCCGGCTCAATCCGCCTGCCGCTATCGGGCAGCGTCTGTTCCTCCTGTCCCTGTCCGTCAGTCTCAGTCGTCTGTCTCAGTCCGTCAGTCTCAGTCCGGCGGTCTCAGTCCTTCTGTCTTAGTCCGTCTGTCTCAGACCTCCTGTCTCAGACCGCCTGTCTCAGACCGCCTGTCTCAGACCGCATGTCCCAGTACGTCTGTCTCAGGCCGTCTGTCTCAATCCGTCTGTCTCATACCGTCTGTCTCAGACCGTCTGTCTCAGACCGCCTGTCTCAGACCGTCTGTCTCTGACCGTCTGTCTCAGTTCGTCTGTCTCAGACTGTCTGTGCCTGTCCGTCTGTCTCAGATCGTCTGTCACAGTCCGTCTGTCTCAGACCGTCCGGCTCAATCCGCCTGCCGCTATCGGGCAGCGTCTGTTCCTCCTGTCCCTGTCCGTCAGTCTCAGTCGTCTGTCTCAGTCCGTCAGTCTCAGTCCGGCGGTCTCAGTCCTTCTGTCTTAGTCCGTCTGTCTTAGACCGCCTGTCTCAGACCGCCTGTCCCAGTACGTCTGTCTCAGGCCGTCTGTCTCAGACCGTCTGTCTCAGACCGTCTGTCTCAGACCATCTGTCTCAATCCGCCTGTCTCATACCGTCTGTCTGAGACCGTCTGTCTCAGACCGCCTGTCTCAGACCGCCTGTCTCAGACCGCCTGTCTCAGACCGTCTGTCTCAGACCGTCTGTCTCAGTTCGTCTGTCTCAGGCCGTCTGTGCCTGTCCGTCTGTCTCAGATCGTCTGTCACAGTCCGTCTGTCTCAGACCGTCCGTTTCAATCCGCCTGCCGCTATCGGGCAGCGTCTGTTCCTCCTGTCCCTGTCCGTCAGTCTCAGTCGTCTGTCTCAGTCCGTCAGTCTCAGTCCGGCGGTCTCAGTCCTTCTGTCTTAGTCCGTCTGTCTTAGACTGCCTGTCTCAGACCACCTGTCCCAGTACGTCTGTCTCAGGCCGTCTGTCTCAGACCGTCTGTCTCAGACCGTCTGTCTCAGACCATCTGTCTCAATCCGCCTGTCTCATACCGTCTGTCTCAGACCGTCTGTCTCAGACCGCCTGTCTCTGACCGCCTGTCTCAGACCATCTGTCTCAGACCGTCTGTCTCAGTTCGTCTGTCTCAGGCCGTCTGTGCCTGTCCGTCTGTCTCAGATCGTCTGTCACAGTCCGTCTGTCTCAATCCGTCTGTCTCACACCGCCTGTCGCAGACCGTCTGTCTCAGACCGTCTGTCTCAGACCGTCTGTCTCCGACCGTCTGTCTCAGACCGTCTGTCTGAGATCGTCCGTCTCAGACCGTCTGTCTCAGACCGTCCGTCTCAATCCGCCTGCCGCTATCGGGCAGCGTCATTTCGCGTGTCCCGGTCCGTCAGTCTCAGTCCGCCTGTTTCAGTCCGTCTGTCTCAGGCCTCCTGTCTCAGACCGTCTGCCTCAGACCGTCTGTCTCAATCCGTCTGTCTCAGACCGTCTGTCTCCTACCGTCTGTCTCAGACCGTCTGTTTGAGATCGTCCGTCTCAGACGGTCTGTCTCAGACCGTCCGTCTCAATCCGCCTGCCGCTATCGGGCAGCGTCTGTTCGCCTGTCCCTGTCCGTCAGTCTCAGTCGTCTGTCTCAGTCCGTCAGTCTCAGTCCGGCGGTCTCAGTCCTTCTGTTATAGTCCGTCTGTCTTAGACCGCCTGTCTCAGACCGCCTGTCCCAGTACGTCTGTCTCAGGCCGTCTGTCTCAGACCGTCTGTCTCAGACCGTCTGTCTCAGACCGTCTGTCTCAGGCCGTCTGTCTCAGACCGTCTGTCTCAGACCGTCTGTCTCAGTTCGTCTGTCTCAGGCCGTCTGTGCCTGACCGTCTGTCTCAGATCGTCTGTCACAGTCCGTCTGTCTCAGTCCGTCCGGCTCAATCCGCCTGCCGCTATCGGGCAGCGTCTGTTCCTCCTGACCCTGTCCGTCAGTCTCAGTCGTCTGTCTCAGTCCGTCAGTCTCAGTCCGGTGGTCTCAGTCCTTCTGTCTTAGTCCGTCTGTCTCAGACCTCCTGTCTCAGACCGCCTGTCTCAGACCGCCTGTCTCAGACCGCATGTCCCAGTACGTCTGTCTCAGGCCGTCTGTCTCAATCCGTCTGTCTCATACCGTCTGTCTCAGACCGTCTGTCTCAGACCGCCTGTCTCAGACCGTCTGTCTCTGACCGTCTGTCTCAGTTCGTCTGTCTCAGACTGTCTGTGCCTGTCCGTCTGTCTCAGATCGTCTGTCACAGTCCGTCTGTCTCAGACCGTCCGGCTCAATCCGCCTGCCGCTATCGGGCAGCGTCTGTTCCTCCTGTCCCTGTCCGTCAGTCTCAGTCGTCTGTCTCAGTCCGTCAGTCTCAGTCCGGCGGTCTCAGTCCTTCTGTCTTAGTCCGTCTGTCTTAGACCGCCTGTCTCAGACCGCCTGTCCCAGTACGTCTGTCTCAGGCCGTCTGTCTCAGACCGTCTGTCTCAGACCGTCTGTCTCAGACCGTCTGTCTCAGACCATCTGTCTCAATCCGCCTGTCTCATACCGTCTGTCTGAGACCGTCTGTCTCAGACCGCCTGTCTCAGACCGCCTGTCTCAGACCGCCTGTCTCAGACCGTCTGTCTCAGACCGTCTGTCTCAGTTCGTCTGTCTCAGGCCGTCTGTGCCTGTCCGTCTGTCTCAGATCGTCTGTCACAGTCCGTCTGTCTCAGACCGTCCGTTTCAATCCGCCTGCCGCTATCGGGCAGCGTCTGTTCCTCCTGTCCCTGTCCGTCAGTCTCAGTCGTCTGTCTCAGTCCGTCAGTCTCAGTCCGGCGGTCTCAGTCCTTCTGTCTTAGTCCGTCTGTCTTAGACTGCCTGTCTCAGACCACCTGTCCCAGTACGTCTGTCTCAGGCCGTCTGTCTCAGACCGTCTGTCTCAGACCGTCTGTCTCAGACCATCTGTCTCAATCCGCCTGTCTCATACCGTCTGTCTCAGACCGTCTGTCTCAGACCGCCTGTCTCTGACCGCCTGTCTCAGACCATCTGTCTCAGACCGTCTGTCTCAGTTCGTCTGTCTCAGGCCGTCTGTGCCTGTCCGTCTGTCTCAGACCGTCTGTCTCAGTTCGTCTGTCTCAGGCCGTCTGTGCCTGACCGTCTGTCTCAGATCGTCTGTCACAGTCCGTCTGTCTCAGTCCGTCCGGCTCAATCCGCCTGCCGCTATCGGGCAGCGTCTGTTCCTCCTGTCCCTGTCCGTCAGTCTCAGTCGTCTGTCTCAGTCCGTCAGTCTCAGTCCGGCGGTCTCAGTCCTTCTGTCTTAGTCCGTCTGTCTCAGACCTCCTGTCTCAGACCGCCTGTCTCAGACCGCCTGTCTCAGACCGCATGTCCCAGTACGTCTGTCTCAGGCCGTCTGTCTCAATCCGTCTGTCTCATACCGTCTGTCTCAGACCGTCTGTCTCAGACCGCCTGTCTCAGACCGTCTGTCTCTGACCGTCTGTCTCAGTTCGTCTGTCTCAGACTGTCTGTGCCTGTCCGTCTGTCTCAGATCGTCTGTCACAGTCCGTCTGTCTCAGACCGTCCGGCTCAATCCGCCTGCCGCTATCGGGCAGCGTCTGTTCCTCCTGTCCCTGTCCGTCAGTCTCAGCCGTCTGTCTCAGTCCGTCAGTCTCAGTCCGGCGGTCTCAGTCCTTCTGTCTTAGTCCGTCTGTCTTAGACCGCCTGTCTCAGACCGCCTGTCCCAGTACGTCTGTCTCAAACCGTCTGTCTCAGACCGTCTGTCTCAGACCGTCTGTCTCAGACCATCTGTCTCAATCCGCCTGTCTCATACCGTCTGTCTGAGACCGTCTGTCTCAGACCGCCTGTCTCAGACCGC
This sequence comes from Coelioxys conoideus, assembly GCA_947623535.1. Classification (NCBI taxonomy): domain Eukaryota; kingdom Metazoa; phylum Arthropoda; class Insecta; order Hymenoptera; family Megachilidae; genus Coelioxys; species Coelioxys conoideus. The sequence continues at coordinate 14,239,233 of OX392451.1, forward strand.
CTGTCTCAGACCGCCTGTCTCAGACCGTCTGTCTCAGACCGTCTGTCTCAGTTCGTCTGTCTCAGGCCGTCTGTGCCTGTCCGTCTGTCTCAGATCGTCTGTCACAGTCCGTCTGTCTCAGACCGTCCGTTTCAATCCGCCTGCCGCTATCGGGCAGCGTCTGTTCCTCCTGTCCCTGTCCGTCAGTCTCAGTCGTCTGTCTCAGTCCGTCAGTCTCAGTCCGGCGGTCTCAGTCCTTCTGTCTTAGTCCGTCTGTCTTAGACTGCCTGTCTCAGACCACCTGTCCCAGTACGTCTGTCTCAGGCCGTCTGTCTCAGACCGTCTGTCTCAGACCGTCTGTCTCAGACCATCTGTCTCAATCCGCCTGTCTCATACCGTCTGTCTCAGACCGTCTGTCTCAGACCGCCTGTCTCTGACCGCCTGTCTCAGACCATCTGTCTCAGACCGTCTGTCTCAGTTCGTCTGTCTCAGGCCGTCTGTGCCTGTCCGTCTGTCTCAGATCGTCTGTCACAGTCCGTCTGTCTCAATCCGTCTGTCTCACACCGCCTGTCGCAGACCGTCTGTCTCAGACCGTCTGTCTCAGACCGTCTGTCTCCGACCGTCTGTCTCAGACCGTCTGTCTGAGATCGTCCGTCTCAGACCGTCTGTCTCAGACCGTCCGTCTCAATCCGCCTGCCGCTATCGGGCAGCGTCATTTCGCGTGTCCCGGTCCGTCAGTCTCAGTCCGCCTGTCTCAGTCCGTCTGTCTCAGGCCTCCTGTCTCAGACCGTCTGCCTCAGACCGTCTGTCTCAATCCGTCTGTCTCAGACCGTCTGTCTCCTACCGTCTGTCTCAGACCGTCTGTTTGAGATCGTCCGTCTCAGACGGTCTGTCTCAGACCGTCCGTCTCAATCCGCCTGCCGCTATCGGGCAGCGTCTGTTCGCCTGTCCCTGTCCGTCAGTCTCAGTCGTCTGTCTCAGTCCGTCAGTCTCAGTCCGGCGGTCTCAGTCCTTCTGTTATAGTCCGTCTGTCTTAGACCGCCTGTCTCAGACCGCCTGTCCCAGTACGTCTGTCTCAGGCCGTCTGTCTCAGACCGTCTGTCTCAGACCGTCTGTCTCAGACCGTCTGTCTCAGGCCGTCTGTCTCAGACCGTCTGTCTCAGACCGTCTGTCTCAGTTCGTCTGTCTCAGGCCGTCTGTGCCTGACCGTCTGTCTCAGATCGTCTGTCACAGTCCGTCTGTCTCAGTCCGTCCGGCTCAATCCGCCTGCCGCTATCGGGCAGCGTCTGTTCCTCCTGACCCTGTCCGTCAGTCTCAGTCGTCTGTCTCAGTCCGTCAGTCTCAGTCCGGTGGTCTCAGTCCTTCTGTCTTAGTCCGTCTGTCTCAGACCTCCTGTCTCAGACCGCCTGTCTCAGACCGCCTGTCTCAGACCGCATGTCCCAGTACGTCTGTCTCAGGCCGTCTGTCTCAATCCGTCTGTCTCATACCGTCTGTCTCAGACCGTCTGTCTCAGACCGCCTGTCTCAGACCGTCTGTCTCTGACCGTCTGTCTCAGTTCGTCTGTCTCAGACTGTCTGTGCCTGTCCGTCTGTCTCAGATCGTCTGTCACAGTCCGTCTGTCTCAGACCGTCCGGCTCAATCCGCCTGCCGCTATCGGGCAGCGTCTGTTCCTCCTGTCCCTGTCCGTCAGTCTCAGTCGTCTGTCTCAGTCCGTCAGTCTCAGTCCGGCGGTCTCAGTCCTTCTGTCTTAGTCCGTCTGTCTTAGACCGCCTGTCTCAGACCGCCTGTCCCAGTACGTCTGTCTCAGGCCGTCTGTCTCAGACCGTCTGTCTCAGACCGTCTGTCTCAGACCGTCTGTCTCAGACCATCTGTCTCAATCCGCCTGTCTCATACCGTCTGTCTGAGACCGTCTGTCTCAGACCGCCTGTCTCAGACCGCCTGTCTCAGACCGTCTGTCTCAGACCGTCTGTCTCAGTTCGTCTGTCTCAGGCCGTCTGTGCCTGTCCGTCTGTCTCAGATCGTCTGTCACAGTCCGTCTGTCTCAGACCGTCCGTTTCAATCCGCCTGCCGCTATCGGGCAGCGTCTGTTCCTCCTGTCCCTGTCCGTCAGTCTCAGTCGTCTGTCTCAGTCCGTCAGTCTCAGTCCGGCGGTCTCAGTCCTTCTGTCTTAGTCCGTCTGTCTTAGACTGCCTGTCTCAGACCACCTGTCCCAGTACGTCTGTCTCAGGCCGTCTGTCTCAGACCGTCTGTCTCAGACCGTCTGTCTCAGACCATCTGTCTCAATCCGCCTGTCTCATACCGTCTGTCTCAGACCGTCTGTCTCAGACCGCCTGTCTCTGACCGCCTGTCTCAGACCATCTGTCTCAGACCGTCTGTCTCAGTTCGTCTGTCTCAGGCCGTCTGTGCCTGTCCGTCTGTCTCAGATCGTCTGTCACAGTCCGTCTGTCTCAATCCGTCTGTCTCACACCGCCTGTCGCAGACCGTCTGTCTCAGACCGTCTGTCTCAGACCGTCTGTCTCCGACCGTCTGTCTCAGACCGTCTGTCTGAGATCGTCCGTCTCAGACCGTCTGTCTCAGACCGTCCGTCTCAATCCGCCTGCCGCTATCGGGCAGCGTCATTTCGCGTGTCCCGGTCCGTCAGTCTCAGTCCGCCTGTCTCAGTCCGTCTGTCTCAGGCCTCCTGTCTCAGACCGTCTGCCTCAGACCGTCTGTCTCAATCCGTCTGTCTCAGACCGTCTGTCTCCTACCGTCTGTCTCAGACCGTCTGTTTGAGATCGTCCGTCTCAGACGGTCTGTCTCAGACCGTCCGTCTCAATCCGCCTGCCGCTATCGGGCAGCGTCTGTTCGCCTGTCCCTGTCCGTCAGTCTCAGTCGTCTGTCTCAGTCCGTCAGTCTCAGTCCGGCGGTCTCAGTCCTTCTGTTTTAGTCCGTCTGTCTTAGACCGCCTGTCTCAGACCGCCTGTCCCAGTACGTCTGTCTCAGGCCGTCTGTCTCAGACCGTCTGTCTCAGACCGTCTGTCTCAGACCGTCTGTCTCAGGCCGTCTGTCTCAGACCGTCTGTCTCAGACCGTCTGTCTTAGTTCGTCTGTCTCAGGCCGTCTGTGCCTGACCGTCTGTCTCAGATCGTCTGTCACAGTCCGTCTGTCTCAGTCCGTCCGGCTCAATCCGCCTGCCGCTATCGGGCAGCGTCTGTTCCTCCTGACCCTGTCCGTCAGTCTCAGTCGTCTGTCTCAGTCCGTCAGTCTCAGTCCGGTGGTCTCAGTCCTTCTGTCTTAGTCCGTCTGTCTCAGACCTCCTGTCTCAGACCGCCTGTCTCAGACCGCCTGTCTCAGACCGCATGTCCCAGTACGTCTGTCTCAGGCCGTCTGTCTCAATCCGTCTGTCTCATACCGTCTGTCTCAGACCGTCTGTCTCAGACCGCCTGTCTCAGACCGTCTGTCTCTGACCGTCTGTCTCAGTTCGTCTGTCTCAGACTGTCTGTGCCTGTCCGTCTGTCTCAGATCGTCTGTCACAGTCCGTCTGTCTCAGACCGTCCGGCTCAATCCGCCTGCCGCTATCGGGCAGCGTCTGTTCCTCCTGTCCCTGTCCGTCAGTCTCAGTCGTCTGTCTCAGTCCGTCAGTCTCAGTCCGGCCGTCTCAGTCCTTCTGTCTTAGTCCGTCTGTCTTAGACCGCCTGTCTCAGACCGCCTGTCCCAGTACGTCTGTCTCAGGCCGTCTGTCTCAGACCGTCTGTCTCAGACCGCCTGCCTCAGACCGTCTGTCGCAGACCGTCTGTCTCAGACCGTCTGTCCCTGTCCGTCAGTCTCAGTCGTCTGTCTCAGTCCGTCAGTCTCAGTCCGGCCGTCTCAGTCCTTCTGTCTTAGTCCGTCTGTCTTAGACCGCCTGTCTCAGACCGCCTGTCCCAGTACGTCTGTCTCAGGCCGTCTGTCTCAGACCGTCTGTCTCAGACCGCCTGCCTCAGACCGTCTGTCGCAGACCGTCTGTCTCAGACCGTCTGTCTCAGACCGTCTGTCTCAGGCCGTCTGTGCCTGTCCGTCTGTCTCAGATCGTCTGTCACAGTCCGTCTGTCTCAGTCCGTCCGGCTCAATCCGCCTGCCGCTATCGGGCAGCGTCTATTCCTCCTGTCCCTGTCCGTCAGTCTCAGTCGTCTGTCTCAGTCCGTCAGTCTCAGTCCGGCGGTCTCAGTCCTTCTGTCTTAGTCCGTCTGTCTCAGACCTCCTGTCTCAGACCGCCTGTCTCAGACCGCCTGTCTCAGACTGCATGTCCCAGTACGTCTGTCTCAGGCCGTCTGTCTCAATCCGTCTGTCTCATACCGTCTGTCTCAGACCGTCTGTCTCAGACCGCCTGTCTCAGACCGTCTGTCTCTGACCGTCTGTCTCAGTTCGTCTGTCTCAGACTGTCTGTGCCTGTCCGTCTGTCTCAGATCGTCTGTCACAGTCCGTCTGTCTCAGACCGTCCGGCTCAATCCGCCTGCCGCTATCGGGCAGCGTCTGTTCCTCCTGTCCCTGTCCGTCAGTCTCAGTCGTCTGTGTCAGTCCGTCAGTCTCAGTCCGGCCGTCTCAGTCCTTCTGTCTTAGTCCGTCTGTCTTAGACCGCCTGTCTCAGACCGCCTGTCCCAGTACGTCTGTCTCAGGCCGTCTGTCTCAGACCGTCTGTCTCAGACCGTCTGTCTCAGACCGTCTGTCTCAGACCATCTGTCTCAATCCGCCTGTCCCATACCGTCTGTCTCAGACCGTCTGTCTCAGACCGCCTGTCTCAGACCGCCTGTCTCAGACCGTCTGTCTCAGACCGTCTGTCTCAGTTCGTATGTCTCAGGCCGTCTGTGCCTGTCCGTCTGTCTCAGATCGTCTGTCACAGTCCGTCTGTATCAGACCGTCCGGCTCAATCCGCCTGCCGCTATCGGGCAGCGTCTGTTCCTCCTGTCCCTGTCCGTCAGTCTCAGTCGTCTGTCTCAGTCCGGCGGTCTCAGTCCTTCTGTCTTATTCCGTCTGTCTTAGACCGCCTGTCTCAGACCGCCTGTCCCAGTACGTCTGTCTCAGGCCGTCTGTCTCAGACCGTCTGTCTCAGACCGTCTGTCTCAGACCGTCTGTCTCAGACCATCTGTCTCAATCCGCCTGTCTCATACCGTCTGTCTGAGACCGTCTGTCTCAGACCGCCTGTCTCAGACCGCCTGTCTCAGACCGTCTGTCTCAGACCGTCTGTCTCAGTTCGTCTGTCTCAGGCCGTCTGTGCCTGTCCGTCTGTCTCAGATCGTCTGTCACAGTCCGTCTGTCTCAGACCGTCCGTTTCAATCCGCCTGCCGCTATCGGGCAGCGTCTGTTCCTCCTGTCCCTGTCCGTCAGTCTCAGTCGTCTGTCTCAGTCCGTCAGTATCAGTCCGGCGGTCTCAGTCCTTCTGTCTTAGTCCGTCTGTCTTAGACCGCCTGTCTCAGACCGCCTGTCCCAGTACGTCTGTCTCAGGCCGTCTGTCTCAGACCGTCTGTCTCAGACCGCCTGTCTCAGACCGCCTGTCTCAGACCATCTGTCTCAGACCGTCTGTCTCAGTTCGTCTGTCTCAGGCTGTCTGTGCCTGTCCGTCTGTCTCAGATCGTCTGTCACAGTCCGTCTGTCTCAATCCGTCTGTCTCACACCGCCTGTCGCAGACCGTCTGTCCCAGGCCGTCTGTGCCTGTCCGTCTGTCTCAGGTCGTCTGTCTGAGTCCGACTGTCTCAGACCTCCTGTCTCGGACCGTCTGTCCCTGTCCGTCTGTCTTAGTCCGTCTGTGCCTGTCCGTCTGTCTCAGATCGTCTGTCACAGTCCGTCTGTCTCAGTCCGTACGGCTCAATCCGCCTGCCGCTATCGGGCCGCGTCTGTTCCTCCTGTCCCTGTCCGTCAGTCTCAGTCGTCTGTCTCAGTCCGTCAGTCTCAGTCCGGCGGTCTCAATCCTTCTGTCTTAGTCCGTCTGTCTTAGACCACCTGTCTCAGACCGTCTGTTTCAGGTCGTCTGTCCCTGTCCGTCTGTCTCAGTCCGTCTGTCTCGGTCCGTCTGTCTCAGACCTCCTGTCTCAGACCGCCTGTCTCAGACCGTCTGCCTCAGACCGCCTGTCTCAGTCCGTCTGTCCTAGACCACCTGTCTCAGACCGTCTGTTTCCGGTCGTCTGTCCCTGTCCGTCTGTCTCTGTCCGTCTATCTCAGTCCGTCTGTCTCGGTCCGTCTGTCTCAGACCTCCTGTCTCAGACCGCCTGTCTCAGACCGCCTGTCTCAGACCACATGTCCCAGTACGTCTGTCTCAGGCCGTCTGTCTCAATCCGTCTGTCTCATACCGTCTGTCTCAGACCGTCTGTCTCAGACCGCCTGTCTCAGACCGTCTGTCTCAGTTCGTCTGTCTCAGGCCGTCTGTGCCTGTCCGTCTGTCTCAGATCGTCTGTCACATTCCGTCTGTCTCAGACCGTCCGGCTCAATCCGCCTGCCGCTATCGGGCAGCGTCTGTTCCTCCTGTCCCTGTCCGTCAGTCTCAGTCGTCTGTCTCAGTCCGTCAGTCTCAGTCCGGCGGTCTCAGTCCTTCGGTCTTAGTCCGTCTGTCTTAGACCGCCTGTCTCAGACCGCCTGTCCCAGTACGTCTGTCTCAGGCCGTCTGTCTCAGACCGTCTGTCTCAGACCGTCTGCCTCAGACCGTCTGTCTCAGACCGTCTGTCTCAGACCATCTGTCTCAATCCGCCTGTCTCATACCGTCTGTCTCAGACCGTCTGTCTCAGACCGCCTGTCTCAGACCGCCTGTCTCAGACCGTCTGTCTCAGACCGTCTGTCTCAGTTCGTCTGTCTCAGGCCGTCTGTGCCTGTCCGTCTGTCTCAGATCGTCTGTCACAGTCCGTCTGTCTCAGTCCGTCTGTCTCACACCGCCTGTCGCAGACCGTCTGTCTCAGGCCGTCTGTGCCTGTCCGTCTGTCTCAGGTCGTCTGTCTGAGTCCGACTGTCTCAGACCTCCTGTCTCGGACCGTCTGTCTCAGTCCGTCTGTCTCAGTCCGTCTGTCTCCGTCCGTCTGTCTCAGACCGCCTGCCGCTATCCGGCAGCGTCTGTTCGCCTGTCCCTGTCCGTCAGTCTCAGTCCGTCAGTCCTAGTCCGTCTGTCTCAGTCCGTCTGTCTCAGACCGTCCGTCTCAATCCGCCTGCCGCTATAGGGCAGCGTCTGTTCGCCTGTCCCTGTCCGTCAGTCTCAGTCGTCTGTCGCAGTCCGTCAGTCTCAGTCCGGCGGTCTTAGTCCGTCTGTCTCAGGCCGTCTGTCTCAGACCGTATGTCTCAGACCATCCGTCTCAATCCGTCTGTCTCATACCGTCTGTCTCAGTCCGTCAGTCTCAGTCCCTCTGTCTCAGTCCGTCTGTCTCAGACCGGCTGTCTCAGACCGTCTGTCTGAGGCCGTCTGTCCCTGTCCGTCTGTCTCAGACCATTTGTCTCAGTCCGTCTGTCTCAGTCCGTCTGTCTCAGACCGCGTCTCTCAGACCGTCTGTCTCAGGCCGTCTGTCCCTGTCCGTCTGTCTCAATCCGTCTGTCTCAGACCGTCAGTATCAGTCCGCCTGTCTCAGACCGTCTGTCTCAGACCGCCTGTCTCAGACCGTCTGTCTCATGCCGTCTGTCCTTGTCCGTCCGTCCCTGCCCGTCTGTCTCAGATCGTCTGTCTCAGACCGTCTGTTTCAGTCCGTCTGTCACAGTCCGTCTGTCTCAGACCGTCTGTCTCCGTCCGTCTGTCTCCGTCCGTCTGTCTCAGACCGCCTGTCTCAGTCCGTCTGTCCTAGACCACCTGTCTCAGACCGTCTGTTTCAGGTCGTCTGTCCCTGTCCGTCTGTCTCAGACCGCCTGTCTCAGACTGTCTGCCTCAGACCGTCTGTCTCAGACCATCCGTCTCAATCCGTCTGTCTCATACCGTCTGTCTCAGTCCGTCTGTTTCAGTCCGTCTGTCCCGGTCCGTCTGTATCAGACCTACTGTCTCAGACCGCCTGTCTCACATCGTCTGTCTCAGGCCGTCTGTGCTTGTCCGTCTGTCTCAGTCCGTCTGTCTCGGTCCGTCTGTCTCAGACCTACTGTCTCAGACCGCCTGTCTCAGACCGTCTGTCTCAGACCGTTCGTCTCAGACCGTCCGTCTCAATCCGCTGCCGCTATCCGGCAGCGTCTGTTCGCCTGTCCCTGTCCGACAGTCTCAGTCCGTCAGTCTTAGTCCGTCTGTCTCAGTCCGTCTGTCTCAGATCGTCCGTCTCAATCCGCCTGTCTCAGACCGTCTGTCTCAGACCGTCTGTCTCAGACCGTCTGTCTCAGTTCGTCTGTCGCAGGCCGTCTGTGCCTGTCAGTCTGTATCAGATCGTCTGTTTCAGTCCGTCTGTCTCAGTCCGTCTGTCTCAGACCTCCTGTCTCCGACCACCTGTCTCAGACCGTCTGTCTTCGACCGTCTGTCTCAGACCGTCTGTCTCAGGCCGTCTGTGCCTGTCCGTCTGTCTCAGATCGTCTGTCACAGTCCGTCTGTATCAGTCCGTCTGTCTCAGACCGTCTGTCTCAGACCGTCTGTCTCAGACCATCTGTCTTAATCCGTCTGTCTCATACCGTCTGTCTCAGACCGTCTGTCTCAGACCGTCTCTCTCAGACCGTCTGTCTCAGACCGTCTGTCTCAGTCCGTCTGTCTCAGACCTTCCGGCTCAATCCGCCTGCCGCTATCGGGCAGCGTCTGTTCGCCTGTCCCTGTCCGGGGGTCCCAGTCGTCTGTCTCAGTCCGTCAGTCTCAGTCCGGCGGTCTCAGTCCGTCTGTCTTAGTCCGTCTGTCTCAGACCGCCTGTCTCAGAACGCCTGTCCCAGTACGTCTGTCCCAGGCCGTCTGTCTCAGACCTCCTGTCTCGGACCGTCTGTCTCAGTCCGTCTGTCTCAGTCCGTCTGTCTCCGTCCGTCTGTCTCAGACCGCCTGCCGCTATCCGGCAGCGTCTGTTCGCCTGTCCCTGTCCGTCAGTCTCAGTCCGTCAGTCCTAGTCCGTCTGTCTCAGTCCGTCTGTCTCAGACCGTCCGTCTCAATCCGCCTGCCGCTATAGGGCAGCGTCTGTTCGCCTGTCCCTGTCCGTCAGTCTCAGTCGTCTGTCTCAGACCGTCTGTCTCAGACCATCTGTCTCAATCCGTCTGTCTCAGAGCGTCTGTCTCAGAGCGTCTGTCTCAGAGCGTCTGTCTCAGACCGTCTGTCTCAGACCATCAGTCTCAGACCATCTGTCTTAATCCGTCTGTCTCATACCGTCTGCCTCAGACCGTCTGTCTCAGACCGTCTTTCTCAGACCGCCTGTCTCAGGCCGTCTGTGCCTGTCCGTCTGTCTCAGATCGTCTGTCACAGTCCGTCTGTATCAGTCCGTCTGTCTCAGACCGTCTGTCGCAGACCGTCTGTCTCAGGCCGTCTGTGCCTGTCCGTCTGTCTCAGATCGTCTGTCACAGTCCGTCTGTCTCAATCCGTCTGTCTCATACCGTCTGTCTCAGACCGTCTGTCTCAGACCGTCTGTCTCAGACCGTCTGTATCAGACCGTCTGTCTCAGAACGTCTGTGTCAGACCGTCTGTCTCTGACCGTCTGTCTCTGACCGTCTGTGTCAGACCGTCAGTCTCAGACCATCTGTCTTAATCCGTCTGTCTCATACCGTCTGTCTCATACCGTCTGTCTCAGACCGTCTGTCTCAGACCGTCTGTCTCAGACCGTCCGGCTCAATCCGCCTGCCGCTATCGGGCAGCGTCTGTTCCTCCTGTCCCTGTCCGTCAGTCTCAGTCGTCTGTCTCAGTCCGTCAGTCTCAGTCCGGCGGTCTCAGTCCTTCGGTCTTAGTCCGTCTGTCTTAGACCGCCTGTCTCAGACCGCCTGTCCCAGTACGTCTGTCTCAGGCCGTCTGTCTCAGACCGTCTGTCTCAGACCGTCTGCCTCAGACCGTCTGTCTCAGACCGTCTGTCTCAGACCATCTGTCTCAATCCGCCTGTCTCATACCGTCTGTCTCAGACCGTCTGTCTCAGACCGCCTGTCTCAGACCGCCTGTCTCAGACCGTCTGTCTCAGACCGTCTGTCTCAGTTCGTCTGTCTCAGGCCGTCTGTGCCTGTCCGTCTGTCTCAGATCGTCTGTCACAGTCCGTCTGTCTCAGTCCGTCTGTCTCACACCGCCTGTCGCAGACCGTCTGTCTCAGGCCGTCTGTGCCTGTCCGTCTGTCTCAGGTCGTCTGTCTGAGTCCGACTGTCTCAGACCTCCTGTCTCGGACCGTCTGTCTCAGTCCGTCTGTCTCAGTCCGTCTGTCTCCGTCCGTCTGTCTCAGACCGCCTGCCACTATCCGGCAGCGTCTGTTCGCCTGTCCCTGTCCGTCAGTCTCAGTCCGTCAGTCCTAGTCCGTCTGTCTCAGTCCGCCTGTCTCAGACCGTCCGTCTCAATCCGCCTGCCGCTATAGGGCAGCGTCTGTTCGCCTGTCCCTGTCCGTCAGTCTCAGTCGTCTGTCGCAGTCCGTCAGTCTCAGTCCGGCGGTCTTAGTCCGTCTGTCTCAGGCCGTCTGTCTCAGACCGTATGTCTCAGACCATCCGTCTCAATCCGTCTGTCTCATACCGTCTGTCTCAGTCCGTCAGTCTCAGTCCCTCTGTCTCAGTCCGTCTGTCTCAGACCGGCTGTCTCAGACCGTCTGTCTGAGGCCGTCTGTCCCTGTCCGTCTGTCTCAGACCATTTGTCTCAGTCCGTCTGTCTCAGTCCGTCTGTCTCAGACCGCGTCTCTCAGACCGTCTGTCTCAGGCCGTCTGTCCCTGTCCGTCTGTCTCAATCCGTCTGTCTCAGACCGTCAGTATCAGTCCGCCTGTCTCAGACCGTCTGTCTCAGACCGCCTGTCTCAGACCGTCTGTCTCATGCCGTCTGTCCTTGTCCGTCCGTCCCTGCCCGTCTGTCTCAGATCGTCTGTCTCAGACCGTCTGTTTCAGTCCGTCTGTCACAGTCCGTCTGTCTCAGACCGTCTGTCTCCGTCCGTCTGTCTCCGTCCGTCTGTCTCAGACCGCCTGTCTCAGTCCGTCTGTCCTAGACCACCTGTCTCAGACCGTCGGTTTCAGGTCGTCTGTCCCTGTCCGTCTGTCTCAGACCGTCTGTCTCAGACTGTCTGCCTCAGACCGTCTGTCTCAGACCATCCGTCTCAATCCGTCTGTCTCATACCGTCTGTCTCAGTCCGTCTGTCTCAGTCCGTCTGTCCCGGTCCGTCTGTATCAGACCTACTGTCTCAGACCGCCTGTCTCACATCGTCTGTCTCAGGCCGTCTGTGCTTGTCCGTCTGTCTCAGTCCGTCTGTCTCGGTCCGTCTGTCTCAGACCTACTGTCTCAGACCGCCTGTCTCAGACCGTCTGTCTCAGACCGTTCGTCTCAGACCGTCCGTCTCAATCCGCTGCCGCTATCCGGCAGCGTCTGTTCGCCTGTCCCTGTCCGACAGTCTCAGTCCGTCAGTCTTAGTCCGTCTGTCTCAGTCCGTCTGTCTCAGATCGTCCGTCTCAATCCGCCTGTCTCAGACCGTCTGTCTCAGACCGTCTGTCTCAGACCGTCTGTCTCAGTTCGTCTGTCGCAGGCCGTCTGTGCCTGTCAGTCTGTATCAGATCGTCTGTTTCAGTCCGTCTGTCTCAGTCCGTCTGTCTCAGACCTCCTGTCTCCGACCACCTGTCTCAGACCGTCTGTCTTCGACCGTCTGTCTCAGACCGTCTGTCTCAGGCCGTCTGTGCCTGTCCGTCTGTCTCAGATCGTCTGTCACAGTCCGTCTGTATCAGTCCGTCTGTCTCAGACCGTCTGTCTCAGACCGTCTGTCTCAGACCATCTGTCTTAATCCGTCTGTCTCATACCGTCTGTCTCAGACCGTCTGTCTCAGACCGTCTCTCTCAGACCGTCTGTCTCAGACCGTCTGTCTCAGTCCGTCTGTCTCAGACCTTCCGGCTCAATCCGCCTGCCGCTATCGGGCAGCGTCTGTTCGCCTGTCCCTGTCCGGGGGTCCCAGTCGTCTGTCTCAGTCCGTCAGTCTCAGTCCGGCGGTCTCAGTCCGTCTGTCTTAGTCCGTCTGTCTCAGACCGCCTGTCTCAGAACGCCTGTCCCAGTACGTCTGTCCCAGGCCGTCTGTCTCAGACCGTCTGTCTCAGACCGTCTGTCTCAGACCATCTGTCTCAATCCGTCTGTCTCAGACCTCCTGTCTCGAACCGTCTGTCTCAGTCCGTCTGTCTCAGTCCGTCTGTCTCCGTCCGTCTGTCTCAGACCGCCTGCCGCTATCCGGCAGCGTCTGTTCGCCTGTCCCTGTCCGTCAGTCTCAGTCCGTCAGTCCTAGTCCGTCTGTCTCAGTCCGTCTGTCTCAGACCGTCCGTCTCAATCCGCCTGCCGCTATAGGGCAGCGTCTGTTCGCCTGTCCCTGTCCGTCAGTCTCAGTCGTCTGTCTCAGACCGTCTGTCTCAGACCATCTGTCTCAATCCGTCTGTCTCATACCGTCTGTCTCAGAGCGTCTGTCTCAGAGCGTCTGTCTCAGACCGTCTGTCTCAGACCATCAGTCTCAGACCATCTGTCTTAATCCGTCTGTCTCATACCGTCTGCCTCAGACCGTCTGTCTCAGACCGTCTTTCTCAGACCGCCTGTCTCAGGCCGTCTGTGCCTGTCCGTCTGTCTCAGATCGTCTGTCACAGTCCGTCTGTCTCAATCCGTCTGTCTCATACCGTCTGTCTCAGACCGTCTGTCTCAGACCGCCTGTCTCAGACCGTCTGTATCAGACCGTCTGTCTCAGAACGTCTGTGTCACACCGTCTGTCTCTGACCGTCTGTCTCTGACCGTCTGTGTCAGACCGTCAGTCTCAGACCATCTGTCTTAATCCGTCTGTCTCATACCGTCTGTCTCATACCGTCTGTCTCAGACCGTCTGTCTCAGACCTTCCGGCTCAATCCGCCTGCCGCTATCGGGCAGCGTCTGTTCGCCTGTCCCTGTCCGTCAGTCTCAGTCGTCTGTCTCAGTCCGTCAGTCTCAGTCCGGCGGTCTCAGTCCGTCTGTCTTAGTCCGTCTGTCTCAGACCGCCTGTCTCAGACCGCCTGTCTCAGACCGCCTGTCTCAGATCGCCAGTCCCAGTACGCCTGTAGCAGGCCGTCTGTCTCAGACCGTCTGTCTCAGTCCGTCTGTCTCAGACCGTCTCTCTCAGACCGTCTGTCTCAGACCGTCTGTCTCAGTCCGTCTGTCTCAGACCTTCCGGCTCAATCCGCCTGCCGCTATCGGGCAGCGACTGTTCGCCTGTCCCTGTCCGTCAGTCTCAGTCGTCTGTCTCAGACCGCCTGTCTCAGACCGCCAGTCCCAGTACGCCTGTCTCAGGCCGTCTGTCTCAGACCGTCTGTCTCAGACCGTCTGCCTCAGACCGTCTGTCTCAGACCGTCTGTCTCAGACCGTCTGTCTCAGACCGTCTGTCTCAGACCGTCTGTCTCAGACCGTGTGTCTCAGACCGTCTGTCTCAGACCATCTGTCTCAGACCATCTGTCTTAATCCGTCTGTCTCATACCGTCTGTCTCATGCCGTCTGTATCAGTCCGTCTGTCTCAGACCGTCTGTCGCAGACCGTCTATCTCAGGCCGTCTGTGCCTGTCCGTCTGTCTCAGATCGTCTGTCACAGTCCGTCTGTCTCAATCCGTCTGTCTCAGTCCGTCTGTCTCAGTCCGACTGTCTCAGACCTCCTGTCTCAGACCGCCTGTCTCAGACCGTCTGTCTCAGACCACCTGTCTCAGACCACCTGTCTCAGACGGTCTGTATCAGACCGTCCGTCTCAGACCGTCTGTGTCAGACCGTCTGTCTCTGACCGTCTGTGTCAGACCGTCAGTCTCAGACCGTCTGTCTCAGACCGTCTGTCTCAGGCCACCTGTCTCAGACCACCTGTCTCAGACGGTCTGTATCAGACCGTCCGTCTCAGACCGTCTGTCTCAGACCGTCTGTCTCAGACCGTCTGTCTCAGACCATCTGTCTCAATCCGTCTGTCTCATACCGTCTGTCTCAGACCGTCTGTCTCAGACCATCAGTCTCAGACCATCTGTCTTAATCCGTCTGTCTCATACCGTCTGTCTCAGACCGTCTGTCTCAGACCGTCTTTCTCAGACCGCCTGTCTCAGGCCGTCTGTGCCTGTCCGTCTGTCTCAGATCGTCTGTCACAGTCCGTCTCTCTCAGACCGTCTGTCTCAGACCGTCTGTCTCAGTCCGTCTGTCTCAGACCTTCCGGCTCAATCCGCCTGCCGCTATCGGGCAGCGTCTGTTCGCCTGTCCCTGTCCATCAGTCTCAGTCGTCTGTCTCAGTCCGTCAGTCTCAGTCCGGCGGTCTCAGTCCGTCTGTCTTAGTCCGTCTGTCTCAGACCGCCTGTCTCAGACCGCCAGTCCCAGTACGCCTGTCTCAGGCCGTCTGTCTCAGACCGTCTGTCTCAGACCGTCTGCCTCAGACCGTCTGTCTCAGACCGTCTGTCTCAGACCGTCTGTCTCAGACCGTCTGTCTCAGACCGTGTGTCTCAGACCGTCTGTCTCAGACCATCGGTCTCAGACCATCTGTCTTAATCCGTCTGTCTCATACCGTCTGTCTCATACCGTCTGTCTCAGACCGTCTGTCTCAGACCGTCTGTCTCAGACCGTCTGTCTCAGACCGTCTGTCTCAGACCGTCTGTCTCAGACCGCCTGTCTCAGACCGTCTGTCTCAGATCGTCTGTCTCAGTTCGTCTGTCTCAGGCCGTCTGTGCCTGTCCGTCTGTCTCAGATCGTCTGTCACAGTCCGTCTGTATCAGTCCGTCTGTCTCAGACCGTCTGTCGCAGACCGTCTATCTCAGGCCGTCTGTGCCTGTCCGTCTGTCTCAGATCGTCTGTCACAGTCCGTCTGTCTCAATCCGTCTGTCTCAGTCCGTCTGTCTCAGTCCGACTGTCTCAGACCTCCTGTCTCAGACCGCCTGTCTCAGACCGTCTGTCTCAGACCACCTGTCTCAGACCACCTGTCTCAGACGGTCTATATCAGACCGTCCGTCTCAGACCGTCTGTGTCAGACCGTCTGTCTCTGACCGTCTGTGTCAGACCGTCAGTCTCAGTCCGGCGGTCTCAGTCCGTCTGTCTTAGTCCGTCTGTCTCAGACCGCCTGTCTCAGACCACCTGTCTCAGACCGCCTGTCTCAGACCGCCAGTCCCAGTACGCCTGTAGCAGGCCGTCTGTCTCAGACCGTCTGTCTCAGTCCGTCTGTCTCAGACCGTCTCTCTCAGACCGTCTGTCTCAGACCGTCTGTCTCAGTCCGTCTGTCTCAGACCTTCCGGCTCAATCCGCCTGCCGCTATCGGGCAGCGACTGTTCGCCTGTCCCTGTCCGTCAGTCTCAGTCGTCTGTCTCAGTCCGTCAGTCTCAGTCCGGCGGTCTCAGTCCGTCTGTCTTAGTCCGTCTGTCTCAGACCGCCTGTCTCAGACCGCCAGTCCCAGTACGCCTGTCTCAGGCCGTCTGTCTCAGACCGTCTGTCTCAGACCGTCTGCCTCAGACCGTCTGTCTCAGACCGTCTGTCTCAGACCGTCTGTCTCAGACCGTCTGTCTCAGACCGTCTGTCTCAGACCGTGTGTCTCAGACCGTCTGTCTCAGACCATCTGTCTCAGACCATCTGTCTTAATCCGTCTGTCTCATACCGTCTGTCTCATACCGTCTGTCTCAGACCGTCTGTCTCAGACCGTCTGTCTCAGACCGTCTGTCTCAGACCGTCTGTCTCAGACCGCCTGTCTCAGACCGTCTGTCTCAGATCGTCTGTCTCAGTTCGTCTGTCTCAGGCCGTCTGTATCAGTCCGTCTGTCTCAGACCGTCTGTCGCAGACCGTCTATCTCAGGCCGTCTGTGCCTGTCCGTCTGTCTCAGATCGTCTGTCACAGTCCGTCTGTCTCAATCCGTCTGTCTCAGTCCGTCTGTCTCAGTCCGACTGTCTCAGACCTCCTGTCTCAGACCGCCTGTCTCAGACCGTCTGTCTCAGACCACCTGTCTCAGACCACCTGTCTCAGACAACCTGTCTCAGACGGTCTGTATCAGACCGTCCGTCTCAGACCGTCTGTCTCAGACCGTCTGTCTCAGACCGTCTGTCTCAGACCATCTGTCTCAATCCGTCTGTCTCATACCGTCTGTCTCAGACCGTCTGTCTCAGACCATCAGTCTCAGACCATCTGTCTTAATCCGTCTGTCTCATACCGTCTGTCTCAGACCGTCTGTCTCAGACCGTCTTTCTCAGACCGCCTGTCTCAGGCCGTCTATGCCTGTCCGTCTGTCTCAGATCGTCTGTCACAGTCCGTCTCTCTCAGACCGTCTGTCTCAGACCGTCTGTCTCAGTCCGTCTGTCTCAGACCTTCCGGCTCAATCCGCATGCCGCTATCGGGCAGCGTCTGTTCGCCTGTCCCTGTCCGTCAGTCTCAGTCGTCTGTCTCAGTCCGTCAGTCTCAGTCCGGCGGTCTCAGTCCGTCTGTCTTAGTCCGTCTGTCTCAGACCGCCTGTCTCAGACCGCCAGTCCCAGTACGCCTGTCTCAGGCCGTCTGTCTCAGACCGTCTGTCTCAGACCGTCTGCCTCAGACCGTCTGTCTCAGACCGTCTGTCTCAGACCGTCTGTCTCAGACCGTCTGTCTCAGACCGTGTGTCTCAGACCGTCTGTCTCAGACCATCGGTCTCAGACCATCTGTCTTAATCCGTCTGTCTCATACCGTCTGTCTCATACCGTCTGTCTCAGACCGTCTGTCTCAGACCGTCTGTCTCAGACCGTCTGTCTCAGACCGTCTGTCTCAGACCGTCTGTCTCAGACCGCCTGTCTCAGACCGTCTGTCTCAGATCGTCTGTCTCAGTTCGTCTGTCTCAGGCCGTCTGTGCCTGTCCGTCTGTCTCAGATCGTCTGTCACAGTCCGTCTGTATCAGTCCGTCTGTCTCAGACCGTCTGTCGCAGACCGTCTATCTCAGGCCGTCTGTGCCTGTCCGTCTGTCTCAGATCGTCTGTCACAGTCCGTCTGTCTCAATCCGTCTGTCTCAGTCCGTCTGTCTCAGTCCGACTGTCTCAGACCTCCTGTCTCAGACCGCCTGTCTCAGACCGTCTGTCTCAGACCACCTGTCTCAGACCACCTGTCTCAGACGGTCTATATCAGACCGTCCGTCTCAGACCGTCTGTGTCAGACCGTCTGTCTCTGACCGTCTGTGTCAGACCGTCAGTCTCAGACCGTCTGTCTCAGACCACCTGTCTCAGACCACCTGTCTCAGACCACCTGTCTCAGACGGTCTGTATCAGACCGTCCGTCTCAGACCGTCTGTCTCAGACCGTCTGTCTCAGACCGTCTGTCTCAGACCATCTGTCTCAATCCGTCTGTCTCAGACCGTCTGCCTCAGGCCGCCTGTGCCTGTCCGTCTGTCTCAGACCGCCTGTCTCAGACCGCCTGTCTCAGACCGCATGTCCCAGTACGTCTGTCTCAGGCCGTCTGTCTCAATCCGTCTGTCTCATACCGTCTGTCTCAGACCGTCTGTCTCAGACCGCCTGTCTCAGACCGTCTGTCTCAGACTGTCTGTCTCAGTTCGTCTGTCTCAGGCCGTCTGTGCCTGTCCGTCTGTCTCAGATCGTCTGTCACATTCCGTCTGTCTCATACCGTCCGGCTCAATCCGCCTGCCGCTATCGGGCAGCGTCTGTTCCTCCTGTCCCTGTCCGTCAGTCTCAGTCGTCTGTCTCAGTCCGTCAGTCTCAGTCCGGCGGTCTCAGTCCTTCTGTCTTAGTCCGTCCGTCTTAGACCGCCTGTCTCAGGCCGCCTGTCCCAGTACGTCTGTCTCAGGCCGTCTGTCTCAGACCGTCTGTCTCCGACCGTCTGTCTCAGTCCGTCTGTCTCAGACCTTCCGGCTCAATCCGCCTGCCGCTATCGGGCAGCGTCTGTTCCTCCTGTCCCTGTCCGTCAGTCTCAGTCGTCTGTCTCAGTCCGTCAGTCTCAGTCCGGCGGTCTCAGTCCGTCTGTCTTAGTCCGTCTGTCTCAGACCGCCTGTCTCAGACCGCCTGTCTCAGACCGCCTGTCTCAGACCGCCTGTCTCAGACCGCCTGTCTCAGACCGCCAGTCCCAGTACGCCTGTCGCAGGCCGTCTGTCTCAGACCGTCTGTCTCAGTCCGTCTGTCTCAGACCGTCTCTCTCAGACCGTCTGTCTCAGACCGTCTGTCTCAGTCCGTCTGTCTCAGACCTTCCGGCTCAATCCGCCTGCCGCTATCGGGCAGCGTCTGTTCGCCTGTCCCTGTCCGTCAGTCTCAGTCGTCTGTCTCAGTCCGTCAGTCTCAGTCCGGCGGTCTCAGTCCGTCTGTCTTAGTCCGTCTGTCTCAGACCGCCTGTCTCAGACCGCCAGTCCCAGTACGCCTGTCTCAGGCCGTCTGTCTCAGACCGTCTTTCTCAGACCGTCTGTCTCAGACCGTCTGTCTCAGACCGTCTGTCTCAGACCGTCTGTCTCAGACCGTCTGTCTCAGACCGTCTGCCTCAGACTGTCTGTCTCAGACCGTCTGTCTCAGACCGTCTGTCTCAGACCGTCTGTCTCGGACCGTCTGTCTCGGACCGCCTGTCTCAGACCGTCTGTCTCCGACCGTCTGTCTCAGTCCGTCTGTCTCAGACCTTCCGGCTCAATCCGCCTGCCGCTATCGGGCAGCGTCTGTTCGCCTGTCCCTGTCCGTCAGTCTCAGTCGTCTGTCTCAGTCCGTCAGTCTCAGTCCGGCGGTCTCAGTCCGTCTGTCTTAGTCCGTCTGTCTCAGACCGCCTGTCTCAGACCGCCTGTCTCAGACCGCCTGTCTCAGACCGCCTGTCTCAGACCGCCAGTCCCAGTACGCCTGTCGCAGGCCGTCTGTCTCAGACCGTCTGTCTCAGACCGCCTGTCTCAGACCGTCTCTCTCAGACCGTCTGTCTCAGACCGTCTGTCTCAGTCCGTCTGTGTCAGACCTTCCGGCTCAATCCGCCTGCCGCTATCGGGCAGCGTCTGTTCGCCTGTCCATGTCCGTCAGTCTCAGTCGTCTGTCTCAGTCCGTCAGTCTCAGTCCGGCGGTCTCAGTCCGTCTGTCTTAGTCCGTCTGTCTCAATCCGTCTGTCTCATACCGTCTGTCACAGTCCGTCTGTCTCAATCCGTCTGTCTCATACCGTCTGTCTCAGACCGTCTGTCTCAGACCGTCTGTATCAGACCGTCTGTCTCAGAAAGTCTGTGTCAGACCGTCTGTCTCAGACCGTCTGTCTCAGACCGTCTGTCTCAGACCGTCTGTCTCAGACCATCTGTCTTAATCCGTCTGTCTCATACCGTCTGTCTCAGATCGTCTGTCACAGTCCATCTGTCTCAGACCATCTGTCTCAAACCGTCTGTCTCATACCGTCTGTCTCAGACCGTCCGTCTCAGACCGCCTGTCTCAGACCGCCTGTCTCAGTCCGTCTGTCTCAGACCTTCCGGCTCAATCCGCCTGCCGCTATCGGGCAGCGTCTGTTCGCCTGTCCCTGTCCGGGGGTCCCAGTCGTCTGTCTCGGTCCGTCAGTCTCAGTCCGGCGGTCTCAGTCCGTCTGTCTTAGTCCGTCTGTCTCAGACCGCCTGTCTCAGACCGCCTGTCCCAGTACGTCTGTCCCAGGCCGTCTGTGCCTGTCCGTCTGTCTCAGACCGTCTGTCTCATACCGTCTGTCTCAGACCGTCTGTCTCAGTTCGTCTGTCTCAGGCCGTCTGTGCCTGTCCGTCTGTCTCAGATCGTCTGTCACAGTCCATCTGTCTCAGACCATCTGTCTCAAACCGTCTGTCTCATACCGTCTGTCTCAGACCGTCCGTCTCAGACCGCCTGTCTCAGACCGCCAGTCCCAGTACGCCTGTCTCAGGCCGTCTGTCTCAGACCGTCTTTCTCAGACCGTCTGTCTCAGACCGTCTGTCTCAGACCGTCTGTCTCAGACCGTCTGTCTCAGACCGTCTGTCTCAGACCGTCTGTCTCAGACCGTCTGTCTCAGACCGTCTGTCTCAGACCATCCGTCTTAATCCGTCTGTCTCATACAGTCTGTCTCAGACCGTCTGTCTCAGACCGTCTGGCTCAGACCGTCTGTCTCAGTCCGTCTGTCGCAGACCTTCCGGCTCAATCCGCCTGCCGCTATCGGGCAGCGCCTGTTCGCCTGTCCCTGTCCGGGGGTCCCAGTCGTCTGTCTCAGTCCGTCAGTCTCAGTCGGGCGGTCTCATACCGTCTGTCTCAGACCGTCTGTCTCAGACCGCCTGTCTCAGACCGCCTGTCTCAGTCCGTCTGTCTCAGACCTTCCGGCTCAATCCGCCTGCCGCTATCGGGCAGCGTCTGTTCGCCTGTCCCTGTCCGGGGGTCCCAGTCGTCTGTCTCAGTCCGTCAGTCTCAGTCCGGCGGTCTCAGTCCGTCTGTCTTAGTCCGTCTGTCTCAGACCGTCTGTATCAGAC
The DNA here is from genome assembly GCA_947623535.1 of Coelioxys conoideus. NCBI lineage: Eukaryota > Metazoa > Arthropoda > Insecta > Hymenoptera > Megachilidae > Coelioxys > Coelioxys conoideus. The sequence continues at coordinate 14,259,606 of OX392451.1, forward strand.
CGTCTGTCTCAGACCGTCTGTATCAGACCGTCTGTCTCAGAACGTCTGTGTCAGACCGTCTGTCTCTGACCGTCTGTCTCAGACCGACTGTCTCAGACCGTCTGCCTCGGACCGTCTGTCTCAGACCGTCTGTCTCAGTTCGTCTGTCTCAGGCCGTCTCTGCCTGTCCGTCTGTCTCAGATCGTCTGTCACAGTCCGTCTGTCTCAGTTCGTCTGTCTCAGTCCGTCTGTCTCAGTCCGACTGTCTCAGACCTCCTGTCTCAGACCGCCTGTCTCAGACCGTCTGTCTCAGACCACCTGTCTCAGACCACCTGTCTCAGACGGTCTGTATCAGACCGTCCGTCTCAGACCGTCTGTGTCAGACCGTCTGTCTCTGACCGTCTGTCTCAGACCGTCTGTCTCAGACCGTCTGCCTCGGACCGCCTGTCTCGGACCACCTGTCTCAGACCACCTGTCTCAGACGGTCTGTATCAGATCGTCTGTCTCAGACCGTCTGTGTCAGAGCGTCTGTATCAGACCGTCTGTCTCAGACCGTCTGTCTCAGACCGTCTGTCTCGGACCGCCTGTCTCAGACCGTCTGTCTCCGACCGTCTGTCTCAGTCCGTCTGTGTCAGACCTTCCGGCTCAATCCGCCTGCCGCTATCGGGCAGCGTCTGTTCGCCTGTCCCTGTCCGGGGGTCCCAGTCGTCTGTCTCAGTCCGTCAGTCTCAGTCCGGCGGTCTCAGTCCGTCAGTCTCAGTACGTCTGTCCCAGGCCGTCTGTCTCAGACCGTCTGTCACAGACCGTCTGTCTGAGTTCGTCTGTCTCAGGCCGTCTGTGCCCGTCCGTCTATCTCAGATCGTCTGTCACAGTCCGTCTGTATCAGTCCGTCTGTCTCAGACCGTCTGTCGCAGACCGTCTGTCTCAGGCCGTCTGTGCCTGTCCGTCTGTCTCAGATCGTCTGTCACAGTCCGTCTGTCTCAATCCGTCTGTCTCATACCGTCTGTCACAGTCCGTCTGTCTCAATCCGTCTGTCTCATACCGTCTGTCTCAGACCGTCTGTCTCAGACCGTCTGTATCAGACCGTCTGTCTCAGAAAGTCTGTGTCAGACCGTCTGTCTCAGACCGTCTGTCTCAGACCGTCTGTCTCAGACCGTCTGTCTCAGACCGTCTGTCTCACACCATCTGTCTCAGACCATGTGTCTTAATCCGTCTGTCTCATACCGTCTGTCTCAGACCGTCTGTCTCAGACCGTCTGTCTCAGACCGTCTGTCTCAGACCGTCTGTCTCAGACCGTCTGTCTCAGACCGTCTGTCTCAGACCGTCTGTCTCAGACCGCCTGTCTCAGACCGTCTGTCTCAGACCGTCTGTCTCAGTTCGTCTGTCTCAGGCCGTCTGTGCCTGTCCGTCTGTCTCAGATCGTCTGTCGCAGACCGTCTGTCTCAGGCCGTCTGTGCCTGTCCGTCTGTCTCAGATCTTCTGTCACAGTCCGTCTGTCTCAATCCGTCTGTCTCATACCGTCTGTCTCAGACCGTCTGTCTCAGACCGTCTGTCTCAGACCGTCTGTCTCAGACCGTCTGTCTCAGACCGTCTGTCTCAGACCGTCTGTATCAGACCGTCTGTATCAGACCGTCTGTCTCAGAACGTCTGTGTCAGACCGTCTGTCTCTGACCGTCTGTCTGAGACCGTCTGTCTCAGACCGTCTGCCTCGGACCGTCTGTCTCAGACCGTCTGTCTCAGTTCGTCTGTCTCAGGCCGTCTCTGCCTGTCCGTCTGTCTCAGATCGTCTGTCACAGTCCGTCTGTCTCAATCCGTCTGTCTCAGTCCGTCTGTCTCAGTCCGACTGTCTCAGACCTCCTGTCTCAGACCGTCTGCCTAGGACCGCCTGTCTCAGACCACCTGTCTCAGACCACCTGTCTCAGACGGTCTGTATCAGATCGTCTGTCTCAGGCCGTCTGTGCCTGTCCGTCTGTCTCAGATCGTCTGTCACAGTCCATCTGTCTCAGACCATCTGTCTCAAACCGTCTGTCTCATACCGTCTGTCTCAGACCGTCCGTCTCAGACCGCCTGTCTCAGACCGCCTGTCTCAGTCCGTCTGTCTCAGACCTTCCGGCTCAATCCGCCTGCCGCTATCGGGCAGCGTCTGTTCGCCTGTCCCTGTCCGGGGGTCCCAGTCGTCTGTCTCGGTCCGTCAGTCTCAGTCCGGCGGTCTCAGTCCGTCTGTCTTAGTCCGTCTGTCTCAGATCGTCTGTCACAGTCCATCTGTCTCAGACCATCTGTCTCAAACCGTCTGTCTCATACCGTCTGTCTCAGACCGTCCGTCTCAGACCGCCTGTCTCAGACCGCCAGTCCCAGTACGCCTGTCTCAGGCCGTCTGTCTCAGACCGTCTTTCTCAGACCGTCTGTCATCAGACCGTCTGTCTCAGACCGTCTGTCTCAGACCGTCTGTCTCAGACCATCCGTCTTAATCCGTCTGTCTCATACAGTCTGTCTCAGACCGTCTGTCTCAGACCGTCTGGCTCAGACCGTCTGTCTCAGTCCGTCTGTCTCAGACCTTCCGGCTCAATCCGCCTGCCGCTATCGGGCAGCGCCTGTTCGCCTGTCCCTGTCCGGGGGTCCCAGTCGTCTGTCTCAGTCCGTCAGTCTCAGTCGGGCGGTCTCATACCGTCTGTCTCAGACCGTCTGTCTCAGACCGCCTGTCTCAGACCGCCTGTCTCAGTCCGTCTGTCTCAGACCTTCCGGCTCAATCCGCCTGCCGCTATCGGGCAGCGTCTGTTCGCCTGTCCCTGTCCGGGGGTCCCAGTCGTTTGTCTCAGTCCGTCAGTCTCAGTCCGGCGGTCTCAGTCCGTCTGTCTTAGTCCGTCTGTCTCAGACCGTCTGTATCAGACCGTCTGTCTCAGAACGTCTGTGTCAGACCGTCTGTCTCTGACCGTCTGTCTCAGACCGTCTGTCTCAGACCGCCTGTCTCAGACCGCCTGTCTCAGTCCGTCTGTCTCAGACCTTCCGGCTCAATACGCCTGCCGCTATCGGGCAGCGTCTGTTCGCCTGTCCCTGTCCGGGGGTCCCAGTCGTCTGTCTCAGTCCGTCAGTCTCAGTCCGGCGGTCTCAGTCCGTCTGTCTTAGTCCGTCTGTCTCAGACCGTCTGTATCAGACCGTCTGTCTCAGACCGTCTGTATCAGAACGTCTGTCTCAGAACGTCTGTGTCAGACCGTCTGTCTCTGACCGTCTGTCTCAGACCGTCTGTCTCAGACCGTCTGCCTCGGACCGTCTGTCTCAGACCGTCTGTCTCAGTTCGTCTGTCTCAGGCCGTCTCTGCCTGTCCGTCTGTCTCAGATCGTCTGTCACAGTCCGTCTGTCTCAGTCCGTCTGTCTCAGTCCGTCTGTCTCAGTCCGACTGTCTCAGACCTCCTGTCTCAGACCGCCTGTCTCAGACCGTCTGTCTCAGACCACCTGTCTCAGACCACCTGTCTCAGACGGTCTGTATCAGACCGTCCGTCTCAGACCGTCTGTGTCAGACCGTCTGTCTCTGACCGTCTGTCTCAGACCGTCTGTCTCAGACCGTCTGCCTCGGACCGCCTGTCTCAGACCACCTGTCTCAGACCACCTGTCTCAGACGGTCTGTATCAGATCGTCTGTCTCAGACCGTCTGTGTCAGAGCGTCTGTATCAGACCGTCTGTCTCAGACCGTCTGTCTCAGACCGTCTGTCTCGGACCGCCTGTCTCAGACCGTCTGTCTCCGACCGTCTGTCTCCGACCGTCTGTCTCAGTCCGTCTGTGTCAGACCTTCCGGCTCAATCCGCCTGCCGCTATCGGGCAGCGTCTGTTCGCCTGTCCCTGTCCGGGGGTCCCAGTCGTCTGTCTCAGTCCGTCAGTCTCAGTCCGGCGGTCTCAGTCCGTCAGTCTCAGTACGTCTGTCCCAGGCCGTCTGTCTCAGACCGTCTGTCTCAGACCGTCTGTCTGAGTTCGTCTGTCTCAGGCCGTCTGTGCCCGTCCGTCTATCTCAGATCGTCTGTCACAGTCCGTCTGTATCAGTCCGTCTGTCTCAGACCGTCTGTCGCAGACCGTCTGTCTCAGGCCGTCTGTGCCTGTCCGTCTGTCTCAGATCGTCTGTCACAGTCCGTCTGTCTCAATCCGTCTGTCTCAATCCGTCTGTCTCATACCGTCTGTCTCAGACCGTCTGTCTCAGACCGTCTGTCTCAGACCGTCTGTATCAGACCGTCTGTCTCAGAAAGTCTGTGTCAGACCGTCTGTCTCAGACCGTCTGTCTCAGACCGTCTGTCTCAGACCGTCTGTCTCAGACCGTCTGTCTCAGACCGTCTGTCTCAGACCGTCTGTCTCAGACCGTCTGTCTCAGACCATCTGTCTCAGACCATGTGTCTTAATCCGTCTGTCTCATACCGTCTGTCTCAGACCGTCTGTCTCAGACCGTCTGTCTCAGACCGTCTGTCTCAGACCGTCTGTCTCAGACCGCCTGTCTCAGACCGTCTGTCTCATACCGTCTGTCTCAGACCGTCTGTCTCAGACCGTCTGTCTCAGACCGCCTGTCTCAGACCGTCTGTCTCAGACCGTCTGTCCCAGTACGTCTGTCCCAGGCCGTCTGTGCCTGTCCGTCTGTCTCAGACCGCCTGTCTCAGACCGCCAGTCCCAGTACGCCTGTCGCAGGCCGTCTGTCTCAGACCGTCAGTCTCAGACCGTCTGTCTCAGACCCATCTCTCTCAGACCGTCTGTCTCAGACCGTCTGTCTCAGTCCGTCTGTCTCAGACCTTCCGGCTCAATCCGCCTGCCGCTATCGGGCAGTGTCCGTTCGCCTGTCCCTGTCCGGGGATCCCAGTCGTCTGTCTCAGTCCGTCAGTCTCAGTCCGGCGGTCTCAGTCCGTCAGTCTCAGTCCGGCGGTCTCAGTCCGTCTGTCTTAGTCCGTCTGTCTCAGACCGCCTGTCTCAGAACGCCTGTCCCAGTACGTCTGTCCCAGGCCGTCTGTCTCAGACCGTCTGTCTCAGACCGTCTGTCTCAGACTGTCTGTCTCAGACCATCTGTCTCAATCCGTCTGTCTCATACCGTCTGTCTCAGAGCGTCTGTCTCAGACCGTCTGTCTCAGACCATCTGTCTCAGACCATCTGTCTTAATCCGTCTGTCTCATACCGTCTGTCCCAGACCGTCTGTCTCAGACCGTCTGTCTCAGACCGTCTGTCTCCGACCGTCTGTCCCAGGCCGTCTGTCTCAGACCGTCTGTCTCAGACCGCCTGTCTCAGACCGTCTCTCTCAGACCGTCTGTCTCAGACCGTCTGTCTCAGTCCGTCTGTGTCAGACCTTCCGGCTCAATCCGCCTGCCGCTATCGGGCAGCGTCTGTTCGCCTGTCCCTGTCCGGGGGTCGCAGTCGTCTGTCTCAGTCCGTCAGTCTCAGTCCGGCGGTCTCAGTCCGTCAGTCTCAGTACGTCTGTCCCAGGCCGTCTGTCTCAGACCGTTTGTCTCAGACCGTCTGTCTCAGACCGTCTGTCTCAGACCGTCTGTCTGAGTTCGTCTGTCTCAGGCCGTCTGTGCCTGTCCGTCTATCTCAGACCGCCTGTCTCAGACCGTCTGTCTCAGACCGTCTGTCTCAGTTCGTCTGTCTCAGGCCGTCTGTGCCTGTCCGTCTGTCTCAGATCGTCTGTCACAGTCCGTCTGTATCAGTCCGTCTGTCTCAGACCGTCTGTCGCAGACCGTCTGTCTCAGGCCGTCTGTGCCTGTCCGTCTGTCTCAGATCGTCTGTCTCATACCGTCTGTCTCAGAGCGTCTGTCTCAGACCGTCTGTCTTAATCCGTCTGTCTCATACCGTCTGCCTCAGACCGTCTGTCCCAGTACGTCTGTCGCAGGCCGTCTGTCTCAGACCGTCAGTCTCAGACCGTCTGTCTCAGACCGTCTGTCTCAGACCGTCTGTCTCAGACCATCTGTCTCAATCCGGCTGTCTCATACCGTCTGTCTCAGAGCGTCTGTCTCAGACCGTCTGTCTCAGACCATCTGTCTCAGACCATCTGTCTTAATCCGTCTGTCTCATACCGTCTGTCTCAGACCGTCTGTCTCAGACCGTCTGTCTCCGACCGTCTGTCTCAGACCGTCTGTCTCAGACCGTCTGTCTCAGGCCCGTCTCTCTCAGACCGTCTGACTCAGACCGTCTGTCTCAGTCCGTCTGTCTCAGACCTTCCGCCTCAATCCGCCTGCCTCTATCGGGCAGCGTGCGTTTGCCCGTCCCTGTCCGGGGGTCCCAGTCGTCTGTCTCAGTCCGTCAGTCTCAGTCCGGCGGTCTCAGTCCGTCAGTCTCAGTCCGGCGGTCTCAGTCCGTCTGTCTTAGTCCGTCTGTCTCAGACCGCCTGTCTCAGAACGCCTGTCCCAGTACGTCTGTCCCAGGCCGTCTGTCTCAGACCGTCTGTCTCAGACCGTCTGTCTCAGACCGCCTGTCTCAGACCATCTGTCTCAATCCGTCTGTCTCATACCGTCTGTCTCAGAGCGTCTGTCTCAGACCGTCTGTCTCAGACCATCTGTCTCAGACCATCTGTCTTAATCCGTCTGTCTCATACCGTCTGTCTCAGACCGTCTGTCTCAGTCCGTCTGTCTCAGATCGTCTGTCTCAGACCGTCTGTGTCAGACCGTCTGTCTCGGACCGTCTGCCTCGGACCGTCTGTCTCAGACCGTCTGTCTCAGTTCGTCGGTCTCAGGCCGTCTCTGCCTGTCCGTCTGTCTCAGATCGTCTGTCACAGTCCGTCTGTCTCAGTCCGTCCGTCTCAGTCCGTCTGTCTCAGATCGTCTGTCTCAGACCGTCTGTGTCAGACCGTCTGTATCAGACCGTCTGTATCAGACCGTCTGTCTCAGACCGTCTGTCTCAGACCGTCTGTCTCGGACCGCCTGTCTCAGACCGTCTGTCTCCGACCGTCTGTCTCAGTCCGTCTGTCTCAAACCTTCCGCCTCAATCCGCCTGCCGCTATCGGGCAGCGTCTGTTCGCCTGTACCTGTCCGTCAGTCCCAGTCGTCTGTCTCAGTCCGTCAGTCTCAGTCCGGCGGTCTCAGTCCGTCTGTCTTAGTCCGTCTGTCTCAGACCGCCTGTCTCAGAACGCCTGTCCCAGTACGTCTGTCCCAGGCCGTCTGACTCAGACCGTCTGTCTCAGATCGTCTGTCTCAGACCATCTGTCTCAATCCGTCTGTCTCAGACCGTCTGTCTCAGACCGTCTGTCTCAGACCGTCTGTGTCAGACCGTCTGTCTCTGACCGTCTGTCTCAGACCGTCTGTCTCAGACCACCTGTCTCAGACCACCTGTCTCAGACGGTCTGTATCAGATCGTCTGTCTCAGACCGTCTGTGTCAGAGCGTCTGTATCAGACCGTCTGTCTCAGACCGTCTGTCTCAGACCGTCTGTCTCGGACCGCCTGTCTCAGACCGTCTGTCTCCGACCGTCTGTCTCCGACCGTCTGTCTCAGTCCGTCTGTGTCAGACCTTCCGGCTCAATCCGCCTGCCGCTATCGGGCAGCGTCTGTTCGCCTGTCCCTGTCCGGGGGTCCCAGTCGTCTGTCTCAGTCCGTCAGTCTCAGTCCGGCGGTCTCAGTCCGTCAGTCTCAGTACGTCTGTCCCAGGCCGTCTGTCTCAGACCGTCTGTCTCAGACCGTCTGTCTGAGTTCGTCTGTCTCAGGCCGTCTGTGCCCGTCCGTCTATCTCAGATCGTCTGTCACAGTCCGTCTGTATCAGTCCGTCTGTCTCAGACCGTCTGTCGCAGACCGTCTGTCTCAGGCCGTCTGTGCCTGTCCGTCTGTCTCAGATCGTCTGTCACAGTCCGTCTGTCTCAATCCGTCTGTCTCAATCCGTCTGTCTCATACCGTCTGTCTCAGACCGTCTGTCTCAGACCGTCTGTCTCAGACCGTCTGTATCAGACCGTCTGTCTCAGAAAGTCTGTGTCAGACCGTCTGTCTCAGACCGTCTGTCTCAGACCGTCTGTCTCAGACCGTCTGTCTCAGACCGTCTGTCTCAGACCGTCTGTCTCAGACCGTCTGTCTCAGACCGTCTGTCTCAGACCATCTGTCTCAGACCATGTGTCTTAATCCGTCTGTCTCATACCGTCTGTCTCAGACCGTCTGTCTCAGACCGTCTGTCTCAGACCGTCTGTCTCAGACCGTCTGTCTCAGACCGCCTGTCTCAGACCGTCTGTCTCATACCGTCTGTCTCAGACCGTCTGTCTCAGACCGTCTGTCTCAGACCGCCTGTCTCAGACCGTCTGTCTCAGACCGTCTGTCCCAGTACGTCTGTCCCAGGCCGTCTGTGCCTGTCCGTCTGTCTCAGACCGCCTGTCTCAGACCGCCAGTCCCAGTACGCCTGTCGCAGGCCGTCTGTCTCAGACCGTCAGTCTCAGACCGTCTGTCTCAGACCCATCTCTCTCAGACCGTCTGTCTCAGACCGTCTGTCTCAGTCCGTCTGTCTCAGACCTTCCGGCTCAATCCGCCTGCCGCTATCGGGCAGTGTCCGTTCGCCTGTCCCTGTCCGGGGATCCCAGTCGTCTGTCTCAGTCCGTCAGTCTCAGTCCGGCGGTCTCAGTCCGTCAGTCTCAGTCCGGCGGTCTCAGTCCGTCTGTCTTAGTCCGTCTGTCTCAGACCGCCTGTCTCAGAACGCCTGTCCCAGTACGTCTGTCCCAGGCCGTCTGTCTCAGACCGTCTGTCTCAGACCGTCTGTCTCAGACTGTCTGTCTCAGACCATCTGTCTCAATCCGTCTGTCTCATACCGTCTGTCTCAGAGCGTCTGTCTCAGACCGTCTGTCTCAGACCATCTGTCTCAGACCATCTGTCTTAATCCGTCTGTCTCATACCGTCTGTCCCAGACCGTCTGTCTCAGACCGTCTGTCTCAGACCGTCTGTCTCCGACCGTCTGTCCCAGGCCGTCTGTCTCAGACCGTCTGTCTCAGACCGCCTGTCTCAGACCGTCTCTCTCAGACCGTCTGTCTCAGACCGTCTGTCTCAGTCCGTCTGTGTCAGACCTTCCGGCTCAATCCGCCTGCCGCTATCGGGCAGCGTCTGTTCGCCTGTCCCTGTCCGGGGGTCGCAGTCGTCTGTCTCAGTCCGTCAGTCTCAGTCCGGCGGTCTCAGTCCGTCAGTCTCAGTACGTCTGTCCCAGGCCGTCTGTCTCAGACCGTTTGTCTCAGACCGTCTGTCTCAGACCGTCTGTCTCAGACCGTCTGTCTGAGTTCGTCTGTCTCAGGCCGTCTGTGCCTGTCCGTCTATCTCAGACCGCCTGTCTCAGACCGTCTGTCTCAGACCGTCTGTCTCAGTTCGTCTGTCTCAGGCCGTCTGTGCCTGTCCGTCTGTCTCAGATCGTCTGTCACAGTCCGTCTGTATCAGTCCGTCTGTCTCAGACCGTCTGTCGCAGACCGTCTGTCTCAGGCCGTCTGTGCCTGTCCGTCTGTCTCAGATCGTCTGTCTCATACCGTCTGTCTCAGAGCGTCTGTCTCAGACCGTCTGTCTTAATCCGTCTGTCTCATACCGTCTGCCTCAGACCGTCTGTCCCAGTACGTCTGTCGCAGGCCGTCTGTCTCAGACCGTCAGTCTCAGACCGTCTGTCTCAGACCGTCTGTCTCAGACCGTCTGTCTCAGACCATCTGTCTCAATCCGGCTGTCTCATACCGTCTGTCTCAGAGCGTCTGTCTCAGACCGTCTGTCTCAGACCATCTGTCTCAGACCATCTGTCTTAATCCGTCTGTCTCATACCGTCTGTCTCAGACCGTCTGTCTCAGACCGTCTGTCTCCGACCGTCTGTCTCAGACCGTCTGTCTCAGACCGTCTGTCTCAGGCCCGTCTCTCTCAGACCGTCTGACTCAGACCGTCTGTCTCAGTCCGTCTGTCTCAGACCTTCCGCCTCAATCCGCCTGCCTCTATCGGGCAGCGTGCGTTTGCCCGTCCCTGTCCGGGGGTCCCAGTCGTCTGTCTCAGTCCGTCAGTCTCAGTCCGGCGGTCTCAGTCCGTCAGTCTCAGTCCGGCGGTCTCAGTCCGTCTGTCTTAGTCCGTCTGTCTCAGACCGCCTGTCTCAGAACGCCTGTCCCAGTACGTCTGTCCCAGGCCGTCTGTCTCAGACCGTCTGTCTCAGACCGTCTGTCTCAGACCGCCTGTCTCAGACCATCTGTCTCAATCCGTCTGTCTCAGACCGTCTGTCTCAGAGCGTCTGTCTCAGACCATCTGTCTCAATCCGTCTGTCTCAGACCGTCTGTCTCAGACCGTCTGTCTCAGACCGTCTGTGTCAGACCGTCTGTCTCTGACCGTCTGTCTCAGACCGTCTGTCTCAGACCGTCTGTCTCAGAACGTCTGTCTCGGACCGCCTGTCCCAGTACGTCTGTCCCAGGCCGTCTGTCTCAGTCCGTCAGTCTCAGACCGTCTGTCTCAGATCGTCTGTCTCAGACCATCTGTCTCAATCCGTCTGTCTCAATCCGTCTGTCTCATACAGTCTGTCTCAGACCGTCTGCCTCAGACCGTCTGTCTCAGTCCGTCTGTCTCAGACCGTCTGTCTCAGACGTCCTGTCTCAGACCGCCTGTCTCAGACCGTCTGTCTCAGACCACCTGTCTCAGACCACCTGTCTCAGACGGTCTGTATCAGATCGTCTGTCTCAGACCGTCTGTTCCAGACCGTCTGTCTCTGACCGTCTGTCTCAGACCGTCTGTCTCAGACCGTCTGTCACGGACCGCCTGTCTCAGACCACCTTTCTCAGACCACCTGTCTCAGCCGGTCTGTATCAGATCGTCTGTCTCAGACCGTCTGTGTCAGACCGTCTGTCTCTGACCGTCTGTCTCAGACCGTCTGTCTCAGACCGTCTGTCTCAGAACGTCTGTCTCGGACCGCCTGTCCCAGTACGTCTGTCCCAGGCCGTCTGTCTCATACCGTCTGTCACAGTCCGTCTGTCTCAATCCGTCTGTCTCATACCGTCTGTCTCAGACCATCTGTCTCAGACCATGTGTCTTAATCCGTCTGTCTCATACCGTCTGTCTCAGACCGTCTGTCTCAGACCGTCTGTCTCAGACCGTCTGTCTCAGACCGTCTGTCTCAGACCGTCTGTCTCAGACCGTCTGTCTCAGACCGTCTGTCTCAGACCGTCTGTCTCAGACCGCCTGTCTCAGACCGTCTGTCTCAGACCGTCTGTCTCAGTTCGTGTGTCTCAGGCCGTCTGTGCCTGTCCGTCTGTCTCAGATCGTCTGTCACAGTCCGTCTGTATCAGTCCGTCTGTCTCAGACGGTCTGTCGCAGACCGTCTGTCTCAGGCCGTCTGTGCCTGTCCGTCTGTCTCAGATCGTCTGTCACAGTCCGTCTGTCTCAATCCGTCTGTCTCATACCGTCTGTCTCAGAGCGTCTGTCTCAGACCGTCTGTCTCAGACCATCTGTCTCAGACCATCTGTCTTAATCCGTCTGTCTCATACCGTCTGCCTCAGACCGTCTGTCCCAGTACGCCTGTCGCAGGCCGTCTGTCTCAGACCGTCAGTCTCAGACCGTCTGTCTTAGTCCGTCTGTCTCAGATCGCCTGTCTCAGAACGCCTGTCCCAGTACGTCTGTCCCAGGCCGTCTGTCTCAGACCGTCTGTCTCAGACCGTCTGTCTCAGACCGTCTGTCTCAGACCGTCTGTCTCAGACCGTCTGTCTCAGACCGTCTGTCTCAGACCATCTGTCTCAATCCGTCTGTCTCATACCGTCTGTCTCAGAGCGTCTGTCTCAGACCGTCTGTCTCAGACCATCTGTCTCAGACCATCTGTCTTAATCCGTCTGTCTCATACCGTCTGTCTCAGACCGTCTGTCTCAGACCGTCTGTCTCAGACCGTCTGTCTCAGACCGTCTGTCTCGGACCGTCTGTCTCGGACCGTCTGTCTCGGACCGTCTGCCTCGGACCGTCTGTCTCAGACCGTCTGTCTCATTTCGTCGGTCTCAGGCCGTCTCTGCCTGTCCGTCTGTCGCAGATCGTCTGTCACAGTCCGTCTGTCTCAGTCCGTCTGTCTCAGTCCGTCTGTCTCAGCCCGACTGTCTCAGACCTCCTGTCTCAGACCGCCTGTCTGAGACCGTCTGTCTCAGACCACCTGTCTCAGACCACCTGGCTCAGACGGTCTGTATCAGACCGTCCGTCTCAGACCGTCTGTGTCAGACCGTCTGTCTCTGACCGTCTGTCACAGACCGTCTGTCTCAGACCGTCTGCCTCGGACCGCCTGTCTCAGACCACCTGTCTCAGACCACCTGTCTCAGACGGTCTGTATCAGATCGTCTGTCTCAGACCGTCTGTGTCAGACCGTCTGTATCAGACCGTCTGTCTAAGACCGTCTGTCTCAGACCGTCTGTCTCGGACCGCCTGTCTCAGACCGTCTGTCTCCGACCGTCTGTCTCAGTCCGTCTGTCTCAGACCTTCCGCCTCAATCCGCCTGCCGCTATCGGGCAGCGTCTGTCCGCCTGTACCTGTCCGTTAGTCCCAGTCGTCTGTCTCAGTCCGTCAGTCTCAGTCCGGCGGTCTCAGTCCGTCTGTCTTAGTCCGTCTGTCTCAGACCGCCTGTCTCAGACCGCCTGTCCCAGTACGTCTGTCCCAGGCCGTCTGTCTCAGACCGTCTGTCTCAGACCGTCTGTCTCAGACCGCCTGTCTCAGACCGTCTGTCTCAGACCGTCTGTCTCAGACCGTCTGTCTGAGTTCGTCTGTCTCAGGCCGTCTGTGCCTGTCCGTCTATCTCAGACCGCCTGTCTCAGACCGTCTGTCTCAGACCGTCTGTCTCAGTTCGTCTGTCTCAGGCCGTCTGTGCCTGTCCGTCTGTCTCAGATCGTTTGTCACAGTCCGTCTGTCTCAGTCCGTCTGTCTCAGATCGTCTGTCTCAGACCGTCTATGTCAGACCGTCTGTATCAGACCGTCTGTCTCAGACCGTCTGTCTCAGACCGTCTGTCTCAGTCCGTCTGTGTCAGACCTTCCGGCTCAATCCGCCTGCCGCTATCGGGCAGCGTCTGTTCGCCTGTCCCTGTCCGGGGGTCCCAGTCGTCTGTCTCAGTCCGTCAGTCTCAGTCCGGCGGTCTCAGTCCGTCAGTCTCAGTACGTCTGTCCCAGGCCGTCTGTCTCAGACCGTCTGTCTCAGACCGTCTGTCTGAGTTCGTCTGTCTCAGGCCGTCTGTGCCCGTCCGTCTATCTCAGATCGTCTGTCACAGTCCGTCTGTATCAGTCCGTCTGTCTCAGACCGTCTGTCGCAGACCGTCTGTCTCAGGCCGTCTGTGCCTGTCCGTCTGTCTCAGATCGTCTGTCACAGTCCGTCTGTCTCAATCCGTCTGTCTCATACCGTCTGTCACAGTCCGTCTGTCTCAATCCGTCTGTCTCATACCGTCTGTCTCAGACCGTCTGTCTCAGACCGTCTGTTTCAGACCGTCTGTATCAGACCGTCTGTCTCAGAAAGTCTGTGTCAGACCGTCTGTCTCAGACCGTCTGTCTCAGACCGTCTGTCTCAGACCGTCTGTCTCAGACCGTCTGTCTCAGACCGTCTGTCTCAGACCATCTGTCTCAGACCATGTGTCTTAATCCGTCTGTCTCATACCGTCTGTCTCAGACCGTCTGTCTCAGACCGTCTGTCTCAGACCGTCTGTCTCAGACCGTCTGTCTCAGACCGCCTGTCTCAGACCGTCTGTCTCAGACCGTCTGTCTCAGACCGTCTGTCTCAGACCGTCTGTCTCAGACCGCCTGTCTCAGACCGTCTGTCTCAGACCGTCTGTCCCAGTACGTCTGTCCCAGGCCGTCTGTGCCTGTCCGTCTGTCTCAGACCGCCTGTCTCAGACCGCCAGTCCCAGTACGCCTGTCGCAGGCCGTCTGTCTCAGACCGTCAGTCTCAGACCGTCTGTCTCAGACCCATCTCTCTCAGACCGTCTGTCTCAGACCGTCTGTCTCAGACCGTCTGTCTCAGTCCGTCTGTCTCAGACCTTCCGGCTCAATCCGCCTGCCGCTATCGGGCAGTGTCCGTTCGCCTGTCCCTGTCCGGGGATCCCAGTCGTCTGTCTCAGTCCGTCAGTCTCAGTCCGGCGGTCTCAGTCCGTCAGTCTCAGTCCGGCGGTCTCAGTCCGTCTGTCTTAGTCCGTCTGTCTCAGACCGCCTGTCTCAGAACGCCTGTCCCAGTACGTCTGTCCCAGGCCGTCTGTCTCAGACCGTCTGTCTCAGACCGTCTGTCTCAGACTGTCTGTCTCAGACCATCTGTCTCAATCCGTCTGTCTCATACCGTCTGTCTCAGAGCGTCTGTCTCAGACCGTCTGTCTCAGACCATCTGTCTCAGACCATCTGTCTTAATCCGTCTGTCTCATACCGTCTGTCCCAGACCGTCTGTCTCAGACCGTCTGTCTCAGACCGTCTGTCTCCGACCGTCTGTCCCAGGCCGTCTGTCTCAGACCGCCTGTCTCAGACCGTCTCTCTCAGACCGTCTGTCTCAGACCGTCTGTCTCAGTCCGTCTGTGTCAGACCTTCCGGCTCAATCCGCCTGCCGCTATCGGGCAGCGTCTGTTCGCCTGTCCCTGTCCGGGGGTCGCAGTCGTCTGTCTCAGTCCGTCAGTCTCAGTCCGGCGGTCTCAGTCCGTCAGTCTCAGTACGTCTGTCCCAGGCCGTCTGTCTCAGACCGTCTGTCTCAGACCGTCTGTCTCAGACCGTCTGTCTCAGACCGTCTGTCTGAGTTCGTCTGTCTCAGGCCGTCTGTGCCTGTCCGTCTATCTCAGACCGCCTGTCTCAGACCGTCTGTCTCAGACCGTCTGTCTCAGTTCGTCTGTCTCAGGCCGTCTGTGCCTGTCCGTCTGTCTCAGATCGTCTGTCACAGTCCGTCTGTATCAGTCCGTCTGTCTCAGACCGTCTGTCGCAGACCGTCTGTCTCAGGCCGTCTGTGCCTGTCCGTCTGTCTCAGATCGTCTGTCTCATACCGTCTGTCTCAGAGCGTCTGTCTCAGACCGTCTGTCTTAATCCGTCTGTCTCATACCGTCTGCCTCAGACCGTCTGTCCCAGTACGCCTGTCGCAGGCCGTCTGTCTCAGACCGTCAGTCTCAGACCGTCTGTCTCAGACCGTCTGTCTCAGACCGTCTGTCTCAGACCATCTGTCTCAATCCGGCTGTCTCATACCGTCTGTCTCAGAGCGTCTGTCTCAGACCGTCTGTCTCAGACCATCTGTCTCAGACCATCTGTCTTAATCCGTCTGTCTCATACCGTCTGTCTCAGACCGTCTGTCTCAGACCGTCTGTCTCCGACCGTCTGTCTCAGACCGTCTGTCTCAGACCGTCTGTCTCAGGCCCGTCTCTCTCAGACCGTCTGACTCAGACCGTCTGTCTCAGTCCGTCTGTCTCAGACCTTCCGGCTCAATCCGCCTGCCGCTATCGGGCAGCGTCCGTTCGCCCGTCCCTGTCCGGGGGTCCCAGTCGTCTGTCTCAGTCCGTCAGTCTCAGTCCGGCGGTCTCAGTCCGTCAGTCTCAGTCCGGCGGTCTCAGTCCGTCTGTCTTAGTCCGTCTGTCTCAGACCGCCTGTCTCAGAACGCCTGTCCCAGTACGTCTGTCCCAGGCCGTCTGTCTCAGACCGTCTGTCTCAGACCGTCTGTCTCAGACCGCCTGTCTCAGACCATCTGTCTCAATCCGTCTGTCTCATACCGTCTGTCTCAGAGCGTCTGTCTCAGACCGTCTGTCTCAGACCATCTGTCTCAGACCATCTGTCTTAATCCGTCTGTCTCATACCGTCTGTCTCAGACCGTCTGTCTCAGACCGTCTGTCTCAGACCGTCTGTCTCAGACCGTCTGTCTCAGACCGTCTGTCTCAGACCGTCTGTCTCAGACCGTCTGTCTCAGACCGTCTGTCTCAGACCGTCTGTCTCAGACCGTCTGTCTCAGACCGTCTGTCTCAGACCGCCTGTCTCAGACCGTCTGTCTCAGAACGTCTGTCTCGGACCGCCTGTCCCAGTACGTCTGTCCCAGGCCGTCTGTCTCATACCGTCTGTCACAGTCCGTCTGTCTCAATCCGTCTGTCTCATACCGTCTGTCTCAGACCATCTGTCTCAGACCATGTGTCTTAATCCGTCTGTCTCATACCGTCTGTCTCAGACCGTCTGTCTCAGACCGTCTGTCTCAGACCGTCTGTCGCAGACCGTCTGTCTCAGACCGTCTGTCTCAGACCGTCTGTCTCAGACCGTCTGTCTCAGACCGCCTGTCTCAGACCGTCTGTCTCAGACCGTCTGTCTCAGTTCGTCTGTCTCAGGCCGTCTGTGCCTGTCCGTCTGTCTCAGATCGTCTGTCACAGTCCGTCTGTATCAGTCCGTCTGTCTCAGACCGTCTGTCGCAGACCGTCTGTCTCAGGCCGTCTGTGCCTGTCCGTCTGTCTCAGATCGTCTGTCACAGTCCGTCTGTCTCAATCCGTCTGTCTCATACCGTCTGTCTCAGAGCGTCTGTCTCAGACCGTCTGTCTCAGACCATCTGTCTCAGACCATCTGTCTTAATCCGTCTGTCTCATACCGTCTGCCTCAGACCGTCTGTCCCAGTACGCCTGTCGCAGGCCGTCTGTCTCAGACCGTCAGTCTCAGACCGTCTGTCTTAGTCCGTCTGTCTCAGATCGCCTGTCTCAGAACGCCTGTCCCAGTACGTCTGTCCCAGGCCGTCTGTCTCAGACCGTCTGTCTCAGACCGTCTGTCTCAGACCGTCTGTCTCAGACCGTCTGTCTCAGACCGTCTGTCTCAGACCGTCTGTCTCAGACCATCTGTCTCAATCCGTCTGTCTCATACCGTCTGTCTCAGAGCGTCTGTCTCAGACCGTCTGTCTCAGACCATCTGTCTCAGACCATCTGTCTTAATCCGTCTGTCTCATACCGTCTGTCTCAGACCGTCTGTCTCAGACCGTCTGTCTCAGACCGTCTGTCTCAGACCGTCTGTCTCAGACCGTCTGTCTCAGACCGTCTGTCTCGGACCGTCTGCCTCGGACCGTCTGTCTCAGACCGTCTGTCTCATTTCGTCGGTCTCAGGCCGTCTCTGCCTGTCCGTCTGTCTCAGATCGTCTGTCACAGTCCGTCTGTCTCAGTCCGTCTGTCTCAGTCCGTCTGTCTCAGCCCGACTGTCTCAGACCTCCTGTCTCAGACCGCCTGTCTGAGACCGTCTGTCTCAGACCACCTGTCTCAGACCACCTGGCTCAGACGGTCTGTATCAGACCGTCCGTCTCAGACCGTCTGTGTCAGACCGTCTGTCTCTGACCGTCTGTCACAGACCGTCTGTCTCAGACCGTCTGCCTCGGACCGCCTGTCTCAGACCACCTGTCTCAGACCACCTGTCTCAGACGGTCTGTATCAGATCGTCTGTCTCAGACCGTCTGTGTCAGACCGTCTGTATCAGACCGTCTGTCTAAGACCGTCTGTCTCAGACCGTCTGTCTCGGACCGCCTGTCTCAGACCGTCTGTCTCCGACCGTCTGTCTCAGTCCGTCTGTCTCAGACCTTCCGCCTCAATCCGCCTGCCGCTATCGGGCAGCGTCTGTCCGCCTGTACCTGTCCGTCAGTCCCAGTCGTCTGTCTCGGTCCGTCAGTCTCAGTCCGGCGGTCTCAGTCCGTCTGTCTTAGTCCGTCTGTCTCAGACCGCCTGTCTCAGACCGCCTGTCCCAGTACGTCTGTCCCAGGCCGTCTGTCTCAGACCGTCTGTCTCAGACCGTCTGTCTCAGACCGCCTGTCTCAGACCGTCTCTCTCAGACCGTCTGTCTCAGTCCGTCTGTGTCAGACCTTCCGGCTCAATCCGCCTGCCGCTATCGGGCAGCGTCTGTTCGCCTGTCCCTGTCCGGGGGTCGCAGTCGTCTGTCTCAGTCCGTCAGTCTCAGTCCGGCGGTCTCAGTCCGTCAGTCTCAGTACGTCTGTCCCAGGCCGTCTGTCTCAGACCGTCTGTCTCAGACCGTCTGTCTCAGACCGTCTGTCTCAGACCGTCTGTCTCAGACCGTCTGTCTCAGACCGTCTGTCTGAGTTCGTCTGTCTCAGGCCGTCTGTGCCTGTCCGTCTATCTCAGACCGCCTGTCTCAGACCGTCTGTCTCAGACCGTCTGTCTCAGTTCGTCTGTCTCAGGCCGTCTGTGCCTGTCCGTCTGTCTCAGATCGTTTGTCACAGTCCGTCTGTCTCAGTCCGTCTGTCTCAGATCGTCTGTCTCAGACCGTCTATGTCAGACCGTCTGTATCAGACCGTCTGTCTCAGACCGTCTGTCTCAGACCGTCTGTCTCGGACCGCCTGTCTCAGACCGTCTGTCTCCGACCGTCTGTCTCAGTCCGTCTGTCTCAAACCTTCCGCCTCAATCCGCCTGCCGCTATCGGGCAGCGTCTGTTCGCCTGTACCTGTCCGTCAGTCCCAGTCGTCTGTCTCAGTCCGTCAGTCTCAGTCCGGCGGTCTCAGTCCGTCTGTCTTAGTCCGTCTGTCTCAGACCGCCTGTCTCAGAACGCCTGTCCCAGTACGTCTGTCCCAGGCCGTCTGACTCAGACCGTCTGTCTCAGATCGTCTGTCTCAGACCATCTGTCTCAATCCGTCTGTCTCAATCCGTCTGTCTCATACCGTCTGTCTGAGACCGTCTGCCTCAGACCGTCTGTCTGAGACCGTCTGTCTCAGACCGTCTGTCTCAGACGTCCTGTCTCAGACCGCCTGTCTCAGACCGTCTGTCTCAGACCACCTGTCTCAGACCACCTGTCTCAGACGGTCTGTATCAGATCGTCTGTCTCAGACCGTCTGTTCCAGACCGTCTGTCTCTGACCGTCTGTCTCAGACCGTCTGTCTCAGACCGTCTGTCACGGACCGCCTGTCTCAGACCACCTTTCTCAGACCACCTGTCTCAGCCGGTCTGTATCAGATCGTCTGTCTCAGACCGTCTGTGTCAGACCGTCTGTCTCTGACCGTCTGTCTCAGACCGTCTGTCTCAGACCGTCTGTCTCAGACCGTCTGTCTCAGAACGTCTGTCTCGGACCGCCTGTCCCAGTACGTCTGTCCCAGGCCGTCTGTTTCATACCGTCTGTCACAGTCCGTCTGTCTCAATCCGTCTGTCTCATACCGTCTGTCTCAGACCGCCTGTCTCAGACCGTCTGTATCAGACCGTCTGTCTCAGAAAGTCTGTCTCAGACCGTCTGTCTCAGACCGTCTGTCTCAGACCGTCTGTCTCAGACCGTCTGTCTCAGACCGTCTGTCTCAGACCGCCTGTCTCAGACCGTCTGTCTCAGACCGTCTGTCTCAGTTCGTCTGTCTCAGGCCGTCTGTGCCTGTCCGTCTGTCTCAGATCGTCTGTCACAGTCCGTCTGTATCAGTCCGTCTGTCTCAGACCGTCTGTCGCAGACCGTCTGTCTCAGGCCGTCTGTGCCTGTCCGTCTGTCTCAGATCGTCTGTCACAGTCCGTCTGTCTCAATCCGTCTGTCTCATACCGTCTGTCTCAGAGCGTCTGTCTCAGACCGTCTGTCTCAGACCATCTGTCTCAGACCATCTGTCTTAATCCGTCTGTCTCATACCGTCTGCCTCAGACCGTCTGTCCCAGTACGCCTGTCGCAGGCCGTCTGTCTCAGACCGTCAGTCTCAGACCGTCTGTCTTAGTCCGTCTGTCTCAGACCGCCTGTCTCAGAACGCCTGTCCCAGTACGTCTGTCCCAGGCCGTCTGTCTCAGACCGTCTGTCTCAGACCGTCTGTCTCAGACCGTCTGTCTCAGACCATCTGTCTCAATCCGTCTGTCTCATACCGTCTGTCTCAGAGTGTCTGTCTCAGACCGTCTGTCTCAGACCATCTGTCTCAGACCATCTGTCTTCATCCGTCTGCCTCATACCGTCTGTCTCAGACCGTCTGTCTCAGACCGTCTGTCTCAGACCGTCTGTCTCGGACCGTCTGTCTCGGACCGTCTGTCTCGGACCGTCTGTCTCGGACCGTCTGCCTCGGACCGTCTGTCTCAGACCGTCTGTCTCAGTTCGTCGGTCTCAGGCCGTCTCTGCCTGTCCGTCTGTCTCAGATCGTCTGTCACAGTCCGTCTGTCTCAGTCCGTCTGTCTCAGTCCGTCTGTCTCAGCCCGACTGTCTCAGACCTCCTGTCTCAGACCGCCTGTCTGAGACCGTCTGTCTCAGACCACCTGTCTCAGACCACCTGGCTCAGACGGTCTGTATCAGACCGTCCGTCTCAGACCGTCTGTGTCAGACCGTCTGTCTCTGACCGTCTGTCACAGACCGTCTGTCTCAGACCGTCTGCCTCGGACCGCCTGTCTCAGACCACCTGTCTCAGACCACCTGTCTCAGACGGTCTGTATCAGATCGTCTGTCTCAGACCGTCTGTGTCAGACCGTCTGTATCAGACCGTCTGTCTAAGACCGTCTGTCTCAGACCGTCTGTCTCGGACCGCCTGTCTCAGACCGTCTGTCTCCGACCGTCTGTCTCAGTCCGTCTGTCTCAGACCTTCCGCCTCAATCCGCCTGCCGCTATCGGGCAGCGTCTGTTCGCCTGTACCTGTCCGTCAGTCCCAGTCGTCTGTCTCAGTCCGTCAGTCTCAGTCCGGCGGTCTCAGTCCGTCTGTCTTAGTCCGTCTGTCTCAGACCGCCTGTCTCAGACCGCCTGTCCCAGTACGTCTGTCCCAGGCCGTCTGTCTCAGACCGTCTGTCTCAGACCGCCTGTCTCAGACCGTCTCTCTCAGACCGTCTGTCTCAGACCGTCTGTCTCAGTCCGTCTGTGTCAGACCTTCCGGCTCAATCCGCCTGCCGCTATCGGGCAGCGTCTGTTCGCCTGTCCCTGTCCGGGGGTCGCAGTCGTCTGTCTCAGTCCGTCAGTCGCAGTCCGGCGGTCTCAGTCCGTCAGTCTCAGTACGTCTGTCCCAGGCCGTCTGTCTCAGACCGTCTGTCTCAGACCGTCTGTCTGAGTTCGTCTGTCTCAGGCCGTCTGTGCCTGTCCGTCTATCTCAGATCGTCTGTCACAGTCCGTCTGTATCAGTCCGTCTGTCTCAGACCGTCTGTCGCAGACCGTCTGTCTCAGGCCGTCTGTGCCTGTCCGTCTGTCTCAGATCGTCTGTCACAGTCCGTCTGTCTCAATCCGTCTGTCTCATACCGTCTGTCACAGTCCGTCTGTCTCAATCCGTCTGTCTCATACCGTCTGTCTCAGACCGTCTGTCTCAGACCGTCTGTATCAGACCGTCTGTCTCAGAAAGTCTGTGTCAGACCGTCTGTCTCAGACCGTCTGTCTCAGACCGTCTGTCTCAGACCATCTGTCTCGGACCATCTGTCTTAATCCGTCTGTCTCATACCGTCTGTCTCAGACCGTCTGTCTCAGACCGTCTGTCTCAGACCGTCTGTCTCAGACCGTCTGTCTCAGACCGTCTGTCTCAGACCGCCTGTCTCAGACCGTCTGTCTCAGACCGTCTGTCGCAGACCGTCTGTCTCAGGCCGTCTGTGCCTGTCCGTCTGTCTCATACCGCCTGTCTCAGACCGTCTGTCTCAGACCGTCTTTATCAGACCGTCTGTCTCAGAACGTCTGTGTCAGACCGTCTGTCTCTGACCGTCTGTCTCAGACCGTCTGTCTCAGACCGTCTGCCTCGGACTGTCTGTCTCAGACCGTCTGTCTCAGTCCGGCGGTCTCAGTCCGTCTGTCTTAGTCCGTCTGTCTCAGACCGCCTGTCTCAGACCTTCCGGCTCAATCCGCCTGCCGCTATCGGGCAGCGTCCGTTCGCCTGTCCCTGTCCGGGGGTCCCAGTCGTCTGTCTCAGTCCGTCAGTCTCAGTCCGGCGGTCTCAGTCCGTCAGTCTCAGTCCGGCGGTCTCAGTCCGTCTGTCTTAGTCCGTCTGTCTCAGACCGCCTGTCTCAGAACGCCTGTCCCAGTACGTCTGTCCCAGGCCGTCTGTCTCAGACCGTCTGTCTCAGACCGTCTGTCTCAGACCGTCTGTGTCAGACCATCTGTCTCAATCCGTCTGTCTCATACCGTCTGTCTCAGAGCGTCTGTCTCAGACCGTCTGTCCCAGACCATCTGTCTCAGACCATCTGTCTTAATCCGTCTGTCTCATACCGTCTGTCTCAGACCGCCTGTCTCAGACCGTCTCTCTCAGACCGTCTGTCTCAGACCGTCTGTCTCAGTCCGTCTGTGTCAGACCTTCCGGCTCAATCCGCCTGCCGCTATCGGGCAGCGTCTGTTCGCCTGTCCCTGTCCGGGGGTCGCAGTCGTCTGTCTCAGTCCGTCAGTCGCAGTCCGGCGGTCTCAGTCCGTCAGTCTCAGTACGTCTGTCCCAGGCCGTCTGTCTCAGACCGTCTGTCTCAGACCGTCTGTCTGAGTTCGTCTGTCTCAGGCCGTCTGTGCCTGTCCGTCTATCTCAGATCGTCTGTCACAGTCCGTCTGTATCAGTCCGTCTGTCTCAGACCGTCTGTCGCAGACCGTCTGTCTCAGGCCGTCTGTGCCTGTCCGTCTGTCTCAGATCGTCTGTCACAGTCCGTCTGTCTCAATCCGTCTGTCTCATACCGTCTGTCACAGTCCGTCTGTCTCAATCCGTCTGTCTCATACCGTCTGTCTCAGACCGTCTGTCTCAGACCGTCTGTATCAGACCGTCTGTCTCAGAAAGTCTGTGTCAGACCGTCTGTCTCAGACCGTCTGTCTCAGACCGTCTGTCTCAGACCATCTGTCTCGGACCATCTGTCTTAATCCGTCTGTCTCATACCGTCTGTCTCAGACCGTCTGTCTCAGACCGTCTGTCTCAGACCGTCTGTCTCAGACCGTCTGTCTCAGACCGTCTGTCTCAGACCGCCTGTCTCAGACCGTCTGTCTCAGACCGTCTGTCGCAGACCGTCTGTCTCAGGCCGTCTGTGCCTGTCCGTCTGTCTCATACCGCCTGTCTCAGACCGTCTGTCTCAGACCGTCTTTATCAGACCGTCTGTCTCAGAACGTCTGTGTCAGACCGTCTGTCTCTGACCGTCTGTCTCAGACCGTCTGTCTCAGACCGTCTGCCTCGGACTGTCTGTCTCAGACCGTCTGTCTCAGTTCGTCTGTCTCAGGCCGTCTCTGCCTGTCCGTCTGCCTCAGATCGTCTGTCACAGTCCGTCTATCTCAGTCCGTCTGTCTCAGTCCGTCTGTCTCAGTCCGACTGTCTCAGACCTCCTGTCTCAGACCGCCTGTCTCAGACCGTCTGTCTCAGACCACGTGTCTCAGACCACCTGTCTCAGACGGTCTGTATCAGACCGTCCGTCTCAGACCGTCTGTGTCAGACCGTCTGTCTCTGACCGTCTGTCTCAGACCGTCTGTCTCAGACCGTCTGCCTCGGACCGCCTGTCTCAGACCACCTGTCTCAGACCACCTGTCTCAGACGGTCTGTATCAGATCGTCTGTCTCAGACCGTCTGTGTCAGACCGTCTGTATCAGACCGTCTGTCTCAGACCGTCTGTCTCAGACCGTCTGTCCCGGACCGCCTGTCTCAGACCGTCTGTCTCAGTTCGTCTGTCTCAGATCGTCTGTCACAGTCCGTCTGTCTCAGTCCGTCTGTCTCAGTCCGTCTGTCTCAGTCCGACTGTCTCAGACCTCCTGTCTCAGACCGCCTGTCTCAGACCGTCTGTCTCAGACCACCTGTCTCAGACCACCTGTCTCAGACGGTCTGTATCAGACCGTCTGTCTCAGACCGTCTGTCTCAGGCCCGTCTCTCTCAGACCGTCTGTCTCAGACCGTCTGTCTCAGTCCGTCTGTCTCAGACCTTCCGGCTCAATCCGCCTGCCGCTATCGGGCAGCGTCCGTTCGCCTGTCCCTGTCCGGGGGTCCCAGTCGTCTGTCTCAGTCCGTCAGTCTCAGTCCGGCGGTCTCAGTCCGTCAGTCTCAGTCCGGCGGTCTCAGTCCGTCTGTCTTAGTCCGTCTGTCTCAGACCGCCTGTCTCAGAACGCCTGTCCCAGTACGTCTGTCCCAGGCCGTCTGTCTCAGACCGTCTGTCTCAGACCGTCTGTCTCAGACCGTCTGTCTCAGACCATCTGTCTCAATCCGTCTGTCTCATACCGTCTGTCTCAGAGCGTCTGTCTCAGACCGTCTGTCCCAGACCATCTGTCTCAGACCATCTGTCTTAATCCGTCTGTCTCATACCGTCTGTCTCAGACCGTCTGTCTCAGACCGTCTGTCTCAGACCGTCTGTCTCAGACCGTCTGTCTCAGACCGTCTGTCTCAGACCGTCTGTCTCAGACCGTCTGTCTCAGACCGTCTGTCTCAGACCGTCTGTCTCAGACCGTCTGTCTCAGACCGTCTGTCTCAGACCACCTGTCTCAGACCACCTGGCTCAGACGGTCTGTATCAGACCGTCCGTCTCAGACCGTCTGTGTCAAACCGTCTGTCTCTGACCGTCTGTCTCAGACCGTCTGTCTCGGACCGCCTGTCTCAGACCGTCTGTCTCCGACCGTCTGTCTCAGTCCGTCTGTCTCAGACCTTCCGCCTCAATCCGCCTGCCGCTATCGGGCAGCGTCTCTTCGCCTGTCCCAGTACGTCTGTCCCAGGCCGTCTGTCTCAGACCGTCTGTCTCAGACCGTCTGTCTCAGACCGTCTATCTCAGACCATCTGTCTCAATCCGTCTGTCTCATACCGTCTGTCTCAGAGCGTCTGTCTCAGACCGTCTGTCCCAGACCATCTGTCTCAGACCATCTGTCTTAATCCGTCTGTCTCATACCGTCTGTCTCAGACCGTCTGTCTCAGACCGTCTGTCTCAGACCGTCTGTCTCAGACCGTCTGTCTCAGACCGTCTGTCTCAGACCGTCTGTCTCAGACCATCTGTCTCAGACCGTCTGTCTCAGACCGTCTGTCTCAGACCACCTGTCTCAGACCACCTGGCTCAGACGGTCTGTATCAGACCGTCCGTCTCAGACCGTCTGTGTCAGACCGTCTGTCTCTGACCGTCTGTCTCAGACCGTCTGTCTCGGACCGCCTGTCTCAGACCGTCTGTCTCCGACCGTCTGTCTCAGTCCGTCTGTCTCAGACCTTCCGCCTCAATCCGCCTGCCGCTATCGGGCAGCGTCTCTTCGCCTGTACCTGTCCGTCAGTCCCAGTCGTCTGTCTCAGTCCATCAGTCTCAGTCCGGCGGTCTCAGTCCGTCTGTCTTAGTCCGTCTGTCTCAGACCGTCTGTCTCAGACCGTCTGTCTCAGACCGTCTGTCTCAGACCGTCTGTCTCAGACCGCCTGTCTCAGACCGTCTCTCTCAGACCGTCTGTCTCAGACCGTCTGTCTCAGTCCGTCTGTGTCAGACCTTCCGGCTCAATCCGCCTGCCGCTATCGGGCAGCGTCTGTTCGCCTGTCCCTGTCCGGGGGTCCCAGTCGTCTGTCTCAGTCCGTCAGTCTCAGTCCGGCGGTCTCAGTCCGTCAGTCTCAGTACGTCTGTCCCAGGCCGTCTGTCTCAGACCGTCTGTCTCAGACCGTCTGTCTCAGACCGTCTGTCTGAGTTCGTCTGTCTCAGGCCGTCTGTGCCTGTCCGTCTATCTCAGATCGTCTGTCACAGTCCGTCTGTATCAGTCCGTCTGTCTCAGACCGTCTGTCGCAGACCGTCTGTCTCAGGCCGTCTGTGCCTGTCCGTCTGTCTCAGATCGTCTGTCACAGTCCGTCTGTCTCAATCCGTCTGTCTCATACCGTCTGTCACAGTCCGTCTGTCTCAATCCGTCTGTCTCATACCGTCTGTCTCAGACCGTCTGTCTCAGACCGTCTGTATCAGACCGTCTGTCTCAGAAAGTCTGTGTCAGACCGTCTGTCTCAGACCGTCTGTCTCAGACCGTCTGTCTCAGACCGTCTGTCTCAGACCGTCTGTCTCAGACCATCTGTCTCAGACCATGTGTCTTAATTCGTCTGTCTCACACCGTCTGTCTCAGACCGTCTGTCTCAGACCGTCTGTCTCCGACCGTCTGTCTCAGACCGTCTGTCTCAGACCGCCTGTCTCAGACCGTCTGTCTCAGACCGTCTGTCTCAGTTCGTCTGTCTCAGGCCGTCTGTGCCTGTCCGTCTGTCTCAGATCGTCTGTCACAGTCCGTCTGTATCAGTCCGTCTGTCTCAGACCGTCTGTCGCAGACCGTCTGTCTCAGGCCGTCTGTGCCTGTCCGTCTGTCTCAGATCGTCTGTCACAGTCCGTCTGTCTCAATCCGTCTGTCTCATACCGTCTGTCTCAGAGCGTCTGTCTCAGACCGTCTGTCTCAGACCATCTGTCTCAGACCATCTGTCTTAATCCGTCTGTCTCATACCGTCTGCCTCAGACCGTCTGTCTCAGACCGTCTGTCTCAGACCGTCTGTCTCAGACCGTCTGTCTCAGACCGTCTGTCTCAGACCGCCTGTCTCAGACCGTCTGTCTCAGACCGTCTGTCTCAGACCGTCTGTCTCAGTTCGTCTGTCTCAGGCCGTCTGTGCCTGTCCGTCTGTCTCAGATCGTCTGTCACAGTCCGTCTGTATCAGTCCGTCTGTCTCAGACCGTCTGTCGCAGACCGTCTGTCTCAGTCCGTCTGTCTCAGACCTTCCGGCTCAATCCGCCTGCCGCTATCGGGCAGCGTCTGTTCGCCTGTCCCTGTCCGTCAGTCTCAGTCGTCTGTCTCAGTCCGTCAGTCTCAGTCCGGCGGTCTCAGTCCGTCTGTCTTAGTCCGTCTGTCTCAGACCGCCTGTCTCAGACCGCCTGTCTCAGACCGCCAGTCCCAGTACGCCTGTCGCAGGCCGTCTGTCTCAGACCGTCAGTCTCAGACCGTCTGTCTCAGACCGTCTGTCTCAGACCGTCTGTCTCAGACCGTCTGTCTCAGACCATCTGTCTTAATCCGTCTGTCTCATACCGTCTGTCTCAGACCGTCTGTCTCAGGCCCGTCTCTCTCAGACCGTCTGTCTCAGACCGTCTGTCTCAGTCCGTCTGTCTCAGACCTTCCGGCTCAATCCGCCTGCCGCTATCGGGCAGCGTCCGTTCGCCTGTCCCTGTCCGGGGGTCCCAGTCGTCTGTCTCAGTCCGTCAGTCTCAGTCCGGCGGTCTCAGTCCGTCAGTCTCAGTCCGGCGGTCTCAGGCCGTCTGTCTTAGTCCGTCTGTCTCAGACCGCCTGTCTCAGAACGCCTGTCTCAGACCGTCTGTCTCAGACCGTCTGTCTCAGACCGTCTGTCTCGGACCGTCTGCCTCGGACCGTCTGTCTCAGACCGTCTGTCTCAGTTCGTCGGTCTCAGGCCGTCTCTGCCTGTCCGTCTGTCTCAGATCGTCTGTCACAGTCCGTCTGTCTCAGTCCGTTTGTCTCAGTCCGTCTGTCTCAGTCCGACTGTCTCAGACCTCCTGTCTCAGACCGCCTGTCTCAGACCGTCTGTCTCAGACCACCTGTCTCAGACCACCTGGCTCAGACGGTCTGTATCAGACCGTCCGTCTCAGACCGTCTGTGTCAGACCGTCTGTCTCTGACCGTCTGTCTCAGACCGTCTGTCTCAGACCGTCTGCCTCGGACCGCCTGTCTCAGACCACCTGTCTCAGACCACCTGGCTGAGACGGTCTGTATCAGACCGTCCGTCTCAGACCGTCTGTGTCAGACCGTCTGTCTCTGACCGTCTGTCTCTGACCGTCTGTCTCAGACCGTCTGTCTCGGACCGCCTGTCTCAGACCGTCTGTCTCCGACCGTCTGTCTCAGTCCGTCTGTCTCAGACCTTCCGCCTCAATCCGCCTGCCGCTATCGGGCAGCGTCTGTTCGCCTGTACCTGTCCGTCAGTCCCAGTCGTCTGTCTCAGTCCGTCAGTCTCAGTCCGGCGGTCTCAGTCCGTCTGTCTTAGTCCGTCTGTCTCAGACCGTCTGTCTCAGACCGTCTGTCTCAGACCGTCTGTCTCAGACCGCCTGTCTCAGACCGTCTCTCTCAGACCGTCTGTCTCAGACCGTCTGTCTCAGTCCGTCTGTGTCAGACCTTCCGGCTCAATCCGCCTGCCGCTATCGGGCAGCGTCTGTTCGCCTGTCCCTGTCCGGGGGTCCCAGTCGTCTGTCTCAGTCCGTCAGTCTCAGTCCGGCGGTCTCAGTCCGTCAGTCTCAGTACGTCTGTCCCAGGCCGTCTGTCTCAGACCGTCTGTCTCAGACCGTCTGTCTCAGACCGTCTGCCTGAGTTCGTCTGTCTCAGGCCGTCTGTGCCTGTCCGACTATCTCAGATCGTCTGTCACAGTCCGTCTGTATCAGTCCGTCTGTCTCAGACCGTCTGTCGCAGACCGTCTGTCTCAGGCCGTCTGTGCCTGTCCGTCTGTCTCAATCCGTCTGTCTCATACCGTATGTCACAGTCCGTCTGTCTCAATCCGTCTGTCTCATACCGTCTGTCTCAGACCGTCTGTCTCAGACCGTCTGTATCAGACCGTCTGTCTCAGAAAGTCTGTGTCAGACCGTCTGTCTCAGACCGTCTGTCTCAGACCGTCTGTCTCAGACCGTCTGTCTCAGACCGTCTGTCTCAGACCATCTGTCTCAGACCATGTGTCTTAATCCGTCTGTCTTATACCGTCTGTCTCAGACCGTCTGTCTCCGACCGTCTGTCTCAGACCGTCTGTCTCAGACCGTCTGTCTCAGACCGTCTGTCTCAGACCGTCTGTCTCAGACCGTCTGTCTCAGACCGTCTGTCTCAGACCATCTGTCTCAATCCGTCTGTCTCATACCGTCTGTCTCCGACGGTCTGTATCAGACCGTCCGTCTCAGACCGTCTGTGTCAGACCGTCTGTCTCTGACCGTCTGTCTCAGACCGTCAGTCTCAGACCGTCTGCCGCGGACCGCCTGTCTCAGACCACCTGTCTCAGACCACCTGTCTCAGACGGTCTGTATCAGATCGTCTGTCTCAGACCGTCTGTGTCAGACCGTCTGTATCAGACCATCTGTCTTAATCCGTCTGTCTCATACCGTCTGTCTCAGACCGTCTGTCTCAGACCGTCTGTCTCAGACCGTCTGTCTCAGACCGCCTGTCTCAGACCGTCTGTCTCAGACCGTCTGTCTCAGTTCGTCTGTCTCAGACCGTCTGTGCCTGTCCGTCTGTCGCATACCGATTGTCTCAGACCGTCTGTCTCAGACCGTCTGTGCCTGTCCGTCTGTCTCATACCGCCTGTCTCAGACCGTCTGTCTCAGACCGTCTGTATCAGACCGTCTGTCTCAGAACGTCTGTGTCAGACCGTCTGTCTCTGACCGTCTGTCTCAGACCGTCTGTCTCAGACCGTCTGCCTCGGACCGTCTGCCTCAGACCGTCTGTCTCAGTTGGTCTGTCTCAGGCCGTCTCTGCCTGTCCGTCTGTCTCAGATCGTCTGTCACAGTCCGTCTGTCTCAGTCCGTCTGTCTCAGTCCGTCTGTCTCAGTCCGTCTGTCTCAGTCCGACTGTCTCAGACCTCCTGTCTCAGACCGTCTGCCTCGGACCGCCTGTCTCAGACCACCTGTCTCAGACCACCTGTCTCAGACGGTCTGTATCAGATCGTCTGTCTCAGACCGTCTGTGTCAGACCGTCTGTATCAGACCGTCTGTCTCAGACCGTCTGTCTCAGACCGTCTGTCTCGGACCGCCTGTCTCAGACCGTCTGTCTCCGACCGTCTGTCTCAGTCCGTCTGTCTCAGACCTTCCGCCTCAATCCGCCTGCCGCTATCGGGCAGCGTCTGTTCGCCTGTACCTGTCCGTCAGTCCCAGTCGTCTGTCTCAGTCCGTCAGTCTCAGTCCGGCGGTCTCAGTCCGTCTGTCTTAGTCCGTCTGTCTCAGACCGCCTGTCTCGGACCGCCTGTCCCAGTACGTCTGTCCCAGGCCGTCTGTCTCAGTCCGTCCGTCTCAGACCGTCTGTCTCGGACCGCCTGTCTCAGACCGTCTGTCTCCGACCGTCTGTCTCAGTCCGTCTATCTCAGACCGCCTGTCGCAGACCGTCTGTCTCAGGCCGTCTCTGCCTGTCCGTCTGTCTCAGATCGTCTGTCTAAGTCCGACTGTCTCAGACCTCCTGTCTCAGACCGCCAGTCCCAGTACGCCTGTCTCAGGCCGTCTGTCTCAGACCGTCTTTCTCAGACCGTCTGTCTCAGACCGTCTGTCTCAGACCGTCTGTCTCAGACCGTCTGTCTCAGACCATCC
The DNA here is from genome assembly GCA_947623535.1 of Coelioxys conoideus. NCBI lineage: Eukaryota > Metazoa > Arthropoda > Insecta > Hymenoptera > Megachilidae > Coelioxys > Coelioxys conoideus. The sequence continues at coordinate 14,289,546 of OX392451.1, forward strand.
GTCTTAATCCGTCTGTCTCATACAGTCTGTCTCAGACCGTCTGTCTCAGACCGTCTGGCTCAGACCGTCTGTCTCAGTCCGTCTGTCTCAGACCTTCCGGCTCAATCCGCCTGCCGCTATCGGGCAGCGTCTGTTCGCCTGTCCCTGTCCGGGGCTCCCAGTCGTCTGTCTCAGTCCGTCAGTCTCAGTCGGGTGGTCTCATACCGTCTGTCTCAGACCGTCTGTCTCAGACCGCCTGTCTCAGACCGCCTGTCTCAGTCCGTCTGTCTCAGACCTTCCGGCTCAATCCGCCTGCCGCTATCGGGCAGCGTCAGTTCGCCTGTCCCTGTCCGGGGGTCCCAGTCGACTGTCTCAGTCCGTCAGTCTCAGTCCGGCGGTCTCAGTCCGTCTGTCTTAGTCCGTCTGTCTCAGACCGCCTGTCTCAGACCGCCTGTCCCAGTACGTCTGTCCCAGGCCGTCTGTGCCTGTCCGTCTGTCTCAGACCGTCTGTCTCATACCGTCTGTCTCAGACCGTCTGTCTCAGTTCGTCTGTCTCAGGCCGTCTGTGCCTGTCCGTCTGTCTCAGATCGTCTGTCACAGTCCATCTGTCTCAGACCATCTGTCTCAAACCGTCTGTCTCATGCCGTCTGTCCTTGTCCGTCCGCCCTGTCCGTCTGTCTAAGGCCATCTGTCTCAGACCGTCTGTCTCAGATCGTCTGTCACAGGCCGTCTGTCTCAGACCGTCTGTCTCATACCATCTGTCTCAGACCGTCTGTCTCAGACCGTCTGTCTCAGACCGCCTGTCTCAGACCGTGTGTCTCAGATCGTCTGTCACAGTTCGTCTGTCTCATACCGTCTGTCTCAGACCGTCTGTCTCAGACCGTCTGTCTCAGTCCGTCTGTCTCAGACCTTCCGGCTCAATCCGCCTGCCGCTATCGGGCAGCGTCCGTTCGCCTGTCCCTGTCCGGGGGTCCCAGTCGTCTGTCTCAGTCCGTCAGTCTCAGTCCGGCGGTCTCAGTCCGTCAGTCTCAGTCCGGCGGTCTCAGGCCGTCTGTCTTAGTCCGTCTGTCTCAGACCGCCTGTCTCAGAACGCCTGTCCCAGTACGTCTGTCCCAGGCCGTCTGTCTCAGACCGTCTGTCTCAGACCGTCTGTCTCAGACCGTCTGTCTCAGACCATCTGTCTCAATCCGTCTGTCTCATACCGTCTGTCTCAGAGCGTCTGTCTCAGACCGTCTGTCTCAGACCATCTGTCTCAGACCATCTGTCTTAATCCGTCTGTCTCACACCGTCTGTCTCAGACCGTCTGTCTCAGACCGTCTGTCTCAGACCGCCTGTCTCAGACCGTCTGTCTCAGACCGTCTGTCTCAGACCGTCTGTCTCGGACCGTCTGCCTCGGACCGTCTGTCTCAGACCGTCTGTCTCAGTTCGTCGGTCTCAGGCCGTCTCTGCCTGTCCGTCTGTCTCAGATCGTCTGTCACAGTCCGTCTGTCTCAGTCCGTCTGTCTCAGTCCGTCTGTCTCAGTCCGACTGTCTCAGACCTCCTGTCTCAGACCGCCTGTCTCAGACCGTCTATCTCAGACCACCTGTCTCAGACCACCTGGCTCAGACGGTCTGTATCAGACCGTCCGTCTCAGACCGTCTGTGTCAGACCGTCTGTCTCTGACCGTCTGTCTCAGACCGTCTGTCTCAGACCGTCTGCCTCGGACCGCCTGTCTCAGACCACCTGTCTCAGACCACCTGGCTCAGACGGTCTGTATCAGACCGTCCGTCTCAGACCGTCTGTGTCAGACCGTCTGTCTCTGACCGTCTGTCTCAGACCGTCTGTCTCGGACCGCCTGTCTCAGACCGTCTGTCTCCGACCGTCTGTCTCAGTCCGTCTGTCTCAGACCTTCCGCCTCAATCCGCCTGCCGCTATCGGGCAGCGTCTGTTCGCCTGTACCTGTCCGTCAGTCCCAGTCGTCTGTCTCAGTCCGTCAGTCTCAGTCCGGCGGTCTCAGTCCGTCTGTCTTAGTCCGTCTGTCTCAGACCGTCTGTCTCAGACCGTCTGTCTCAGACCGTCTGTCTCAGACCGCCTGTCTCAGACCGTCTCTCTCAGACCGTCTGTCTCAGACCGTCTGTCTCAGTCCGTCTGTGTCAGACCTTCCGGCTCAATCCGCCTGCCGCTATCGGGCAGCGTCTGTTCGCCTGTCCCTGTCCGGGGGTCCCAGTCGTCTGTCTCAGTCCGTCAGTCTCAGTCCGGCGGTCTCAGTCCGTCAGTCTCAGTACGTCTGTCCCAGGCCGTCTGTCTCAGACCGTCTGTCTCAGACCGTCTGTCTCAGACCGTCTGCCTGAGTTCGTCTGTCTCAGGCCGTCTGTGCCTGTCCGACTATCTCAGATCGTCTGTCACAGTCCGTCTGTATCAGTCCGTCTGTCTCAGACCGTCTGTCGCAGACCGTCTGTCTCAGGCCGTCTGTGCCTGTCCGTCTGTCTCAGATCGTCTGTCACAGTCCGTCTGTCTCAATCCGTCTGTCTCATACCGTATGTCACAGTCCGTCTGTCTCAATCCGTCTGTCTCATACCGTCTGTCTCAGACCGTCTGTCTTAGTCCGTCTGTCTCAGACCGCCTGTCTCAGACCGCCTGTCCCAGTACGTCTGTCCCAGGCCGTCTGTCTCAGACCGTCTGTGTCAGACCGTCTGTCTCTGACCGTCTGTCTCAGACCGTCTGTCTCAGAACGTCTGTCTCGGACCGCCTGTCCCAGTACGTCTGTCCCAGGCCGTCTGTCTCAGTCCGTCCGTCTCAGACCGTCTGTCTCGGACCGCCTGTCTCAGACCGTCTGTCTCCGACCGTCTGTCTCAGTCCGTCTATCTCAGACCGCCTGTCGCAGACCGTCTGTCTCAGGCCGTCTCTGCCTGTCCGTCTGTCTCAGATCGTCTGTCTAAGTCCGACTGTCTCAGACCTCCTGTCTCAGACCGCCAGTCCCAGTACGCCTGTCTCAGGCCGTCTGTCTCAGACCGTCTTTCTCAGACCGTCTGTCTCAGACCGTCTGTCTCAGACCGTCTGTCTCAGACCATCCGTCTTAATCCGTCTGTCTCATACAGTCTGTCTCAGACCGTCTGTCTCAGACCGTCTGGCTCAGACCGTCTGTCTCAGTCCGTCTGTCTCAGACCTTCCGGCTCAATCCGCCTGCCGCTATCGGGCAGCGTCTGTTCGCCTGTCCCTGTCCGGGGCTCCCAGTCGTCTGTCTCAGTCCGTCAGTCTCAGTCGGGTGGTCTCATACCGTCTGTCTCAGACCGTCTGTCTCAGACCGCCTGTCTCAGACCGCCTGTCTCAGTCCGTCTGTCTCAGACCTTCCGGCTCAATCCGCCTGCCGCTATCGGGCAGCGTCAGTTCGCCTGTCCCTGTCCGGGGGTCCCAGTCGACTGTCTCAGTCCGTCAGTCTCAGTCCGGCGGTCTCAGTCCGTCTGTCTTAGTCCGTCTGTCTCAGACCGCCTGTCTCAGACCGTCTGTCTCAAACCATCTGTCTCAATCCGTCTGTCTCATACCGTCTGTCTCCGACGGTCTGTATCAGACCGTCCGTCTCAGACCGTCTGTGTCAGACCGTCTGTCTCTGACCGTCTGTCTCAGACCGTCAGTCTCAGACCGTCTGCCTCGGACCGCCTGTCTCAGACCACCTGTCTCAGACCACCTGTCTCAGACGGTCTGTATCAGATCGTCTGTCTCAGACCGTCTGTGTCAGACCGTCTGTATCAGACCATCTGTCTTAATCCGTCTGTCTCATACCGTCTGTCTCAGACCGTCTGTCTCAGACCGTCTGTCTCAGACCGTCTGTCTCAGACCGTCTGTCTCAGACCGCCTGTCTCAGACCGTCTGTCTCAGACCGTCTGTCTCAGTTCGTCTGTCTCAGACCGTCTGTGCCTGTCCGTCTGTCTCATACCGCCTGTCTCAGACCGTCTGTCTCAGACCGTCTGTGCCTGTCCGTCTGTCTCATACCGCCTGTCTCAGACCGTCTGTCTCAGACCGTCTGTATCAGACCGTCTGTCTCAGACCGTCTGCCTCGGACCGTCTGTCTCAGACCGTCTGTCTCAGTTGGTCTGTCTCAGGCCGTCTCTGCCTGTCCGTCTGTCTCAGATCGTCTGTCACAGTCCGTCTGTCTCAGTCCGTCTGTCTCAGTCCGTCTGTCTCAGTCCGACTGTCTCAGACCTCCTGTCTCAGACCGTCTGCCTCGGACCGCCTGTCTCAGACCACCTGTCTCAGACCACCTGTCTCAGACGGTCTGTATCAGATCGTCTGTCTCAGACCGTCTGTGTCAGACCGTCTGTATCAGACCGTCTGTCTCAGACCGTCTGTCTCAGACCGTCTGTCTCGGACCGCCTGTCTCAGACCGTCTGTCTCCGACCGTCTGTCTCAGTCCGTCTGTCTCAGACCTTCCGCCTCAATCCGCCTGCCGCTATCGGGCAGCGTCTGTTCGCCTGTACCTGTCCGTCAGTCCCAGTCGTCTGTCTCAGTCCGTCAGTCTCAGTCCGGCGGTCTCAGTCCGTCTGTCTTAGTCCGTCTGTCTCAGACCGCCTGTCTCAGACCGCCTGTCCCAGTACGTCTGTCCCAGGCCGTCTGTCTCAGACCGTCTGTGTCAGACCGTCTGTCTCTGACCGTCTGTCTCAGACCGTCTGTCTCAGAACGTCTGTCTCGGACCGCCTGTCCCAGTACGTCTGTCCCAGGCCGTCTGTCTCAGTCCGTCCGTCTCAGACCGTCTGTCTCGGACCGCCTGTCTCAGACCGTCTGTCTCCGACCGTCTGTCTCAGTCCGTCTATCTCAGACCGCCTGTCGCAGACCGTCTGTCTCAGGCCGTCTCTGCCTGTCCGTCTGTCTCAGATCGTCTGTCTAAGTCCGACTGTCTCAGACCTCCTGTCTCAGACCGCCAGTCCCAGTACGCCTGTCTCAGGCCGTCTGTCTCAGACCGTCTTTCTCAGACCGTCTGTCTCAGACCGTCTGTCTCAGACCGTCTGTCTCAGACCATCCGTCTTAATCCGTCTGTCTCATACAGTCTGTCTCAGACCGTCTGTCTCAGACCGTCTGGCTCAGACCGTCTGTCTCAGTCCGTCTGTCTCAGACCTTCCGGCTCAATCCGCCTGCCGCTATCGGGCAGCGTCTGTTCGCCTGTCCCTGTCCGGGGCTCCCAGTCGTCTGTCTCAGTCCGTCAGTCTCAGTCGGGTGGTCTCATACCGTCTGTCTCAGACCGTCTGTCTCAGACCGCCTGTCTCAGACCGCCTGTCTCAGTCCGTCTGTCTCAGACCTTCCGGCTCAATCCGCCTGCCGCTATCGGGCAGCGTCAGTTCGCCTGTCCCTGTCCGGGGGTCCCAGTCGACTGTCTCAGTCCGTCAGTCTCAGTCCGGCGGTCTCAGTCCGTCTGTCTTAGTCCGTCTGTCTCAGACCGCCTGTCTCAGACCGCCTGTCCCAGTACGTCTGTCCCAGGCCGTCTGTGCCTGTCCGTCTGTCTCAGACCGTCTGTCTCATACCGTCTGTCTCAGACCGTCTGTCTCAGTTCGTCTGTCTCAGGCCGTCTGTGCCTGTCCGTCTGTCTCAGATCGTCTGTCACAGTCCATCTGTCTCAGACCATCTGTCTCAAACCGTCTGTCTCATGCCGTCTGTCCTTGTCCGTCCGCCCTGTCCGTCTGTCTAAGGCCATCTGTCTCAGACCGTCTGTCTCAGATCGTCTGTCTGAGTTCGTCTGTCTCAGGCCGTCTGTGCCTGTCCGACTATCTCAGATCGTCTGTCACAGTCCGTCTGTATCAGTCCGTCTGTCTCAGACCGTCTGTCGCAGACCGTCTGTCTCAGGCCGTCTGTGCCTGTCCGTCTGTCTCAGATCGTCTGTCACAGTCCGTCTGTCTCAATCCGTCTGTCTCATACCGTATGTCACAGTCCGTCTGTCTCAATCCGTCTGTCTCATACCGTCTGTCTCAGACCGTCTGTCTCAGACCGTCTGTATCAGACCGTCTGTCTCAGAAAGTCTGTGTCAGACCGTCTGTCTCAGACCGTCTGTCTCAGACCGTCTGTCTCAGACCGTCTGTCTCAGACCGTCTGTCTCAGACCGTCTGTCTCAGACCATCTGTCTCAATCCGTCTGTCTCATACCGTCTGTCTCCGACGGTCTGTATCAGACCGTCCGTCTCAGACCGTCTGTGTCAGACCGTCTGTCTCTGACCGTCTGTCTCAGACCGTCTGTCTCAGACCGTCTGCCTCGGACCGCCTGTCTCAGACCACCTGTCTCAGACCACCTGTCTCAGACGGTCTGTATCAGATCGTCTGTCTCAGACCGTCTGTGTCAGACCGTCTGTATCAGACCATCTGTCTTAATCCGTCTGTCTCATACCGTCTGTCTCAGACCGTCTGTCTCAGACCGTCTGTCTCAGACCGTCTGTCTCAGACCGCCTGTCTCAGACCGTCTGTCTCAGACCGTCTGTCTCAGTTCGTCTGTCTCAGACCGTCTGTGCCTGTCCGTCTGTCTCATACCGCCTGGCTCAGACCGTCTGTCTCAGTCCGTCTGTCTCAGACCTTCCGGCTCAATCCGCCTGCCGCTATCGGGCAGCGTCTGTTCGCCTGTCCCTGTCCGGGGCTCCCAGTCGTCTGTCTCAGTCCGTCAGTCTCAGTCGGGTGGTCTCATACCGTCTGTCTCAGACCGTCTGTCTCAGACCGCCTGTCTCAGACCGCCCGTCTCAGTCCGTCTGTCTCAGACCTTCCGGCTCAATCCGCCTGCCGCTATCGGGCAGCGTCAGTTCGCCTGTCCCTGTCCGGGGGTCCCAGTCGACTGTCTCAGTCCGTCAGTCTCAGTCCGGCGGTCTCAGTCCGTCTGTCTTAGTCCGTGTGTCTCAGACCGCCTGTCTCAGACCGCCTGTCCCAGTACGTCTGTCCCAGGCCGTCTGTGCCTGTCCGTCTGTCTCAGACCGTCTGTCTCATACCGTCTGTCTCAGACCGTCTGTCTCAGTTCGTCTGTCTCAGGCCGTCTGTGCCTGTCCGTCTGTCTCAGATCGTCTGTCACAGTCCATCTGTCTCAGACCATCTGTCTCAAACCGTCTGTCTCATACCGTCTGTCTCAGACCGTCTGCCTCGGACCGCCTGTCTCAGACCACCTGTCTCAGACCACCTGGCTGAGACGGTCTGTATCAGACCGTCCGTCTCAGACCGTCTGTGTCAGACCGTCTGTCTCTGACCGTCTGTCTCTGACCGTCTGTCTCAGACCGTCTGTCTCGGACCGCCTGTCTCAGACCGTCTGTCTCCGACCGTCTGTCTCAGTCCGTCTGTCTCAGACCTTCCGCCTCAATCCGCCTGCCGCTATCGGGCAGCGTCTGTTCGCCTGTACCTGTCCGTCAGTCCCAGTCGTCTGTCTCAGTCCGTCAGTCTCAGTCCGGCGGTCTCAGTCCGTCTGTCTTAGTCCGTCTGTCTCAGACCGTCTGTCTCAGACCGTCTGTCTCAGACCGTCTGTCTCAGACCGCCTGTCTCAGACCGTCTCTCTCAGACCGTCTGTCTCAGACCGTCTGTCTCAGTCCGTCTGTGTCAGACCTTCCGGCTCAATCCGCCTGCCGCTATCGGGCAGCGTCTGTTCGCCTGTCCCTGTCCGGGGGTCCCAGTCGTCTGTCTCAGTCCGTCAGTCTCAGTCCGGCGGTCTCAGTCCGTCAGTCTCAGTACGTCTGTCCCAGGCCGTCTGTCTCAGACCGTCTGTCTCAGACCGTCTGTCTCAGACCGTCTGCCTGAGTTCGTCTGTCTCAGGCCGTCTGTGCCTGTCCGACTATCTCAGATCGTCTGTCACAGTCCGTCTGTATCAGTCCGTCTGTCTCAGACCGTCTGTCGCAGACCGTCTGTCTCAGGCCGTCTGTGCCTGTCCGTCTGTCTCAATCCGTCTGTCTCATACCGTATGTCACAGTCCGTCTGTCTCAATCCGTCTGTCTCATACCGTCTGTCTCAGACCGTCTGTATCAGACCGTCTGTCTCAGAAAGTCTGTGTCAGACCGTCTGTCTCAGACCGTCTGTCTCAGACCGTCTGTCTCAGACCGTCTGTCTCAGACCGTCTGTCTCAGACCATCTGTCTCAGACCATGTGTCTTAATCCGTCTGTCTTATACCGTCTGTCTCAGACCGTCTGTCTCCGACCGTCTGTCTCAGACCGTCTGTCTCAGACCGTCTGTCTCAGACCGTCTGTCTCAGACCGTCTGTCTCAGACCATCTGTCTCAATCCGTCTGTCTCATACCGTCTGTCTCCGACGGTCTGTATCAGACCGTCCGTCTCAGACCGTCTGTGTCAGACCGTCTGTCTCTGACCGTCTGTCTCAGACCGTCAGTCTCAGACCGTCTGCCGCGGACCGCCTGTCTCAGACCACCTGTCTCAGACCACCTGTCTCAGACGGTCTGTATCAGATCGTCTGTCTCAGACCGTCTGTGTCAGACCGTCTGTATCAGACCATCTGTCTTAATCCGTCTGTCTCATACCGTCTGTCTCAGACCGTCTGTCTCAGACCGTCTGTCTCAGACCGTCTGTCTCAGACCGCCTGTCTCAGACCGTCTGTCTCAGACCGTCTGTCTCAGTTCGTCTGTCTCAGACCGTCTGTGCCTGTCCGTCTGTCGCATACCGATTGTCTCAGACCGTCTGTCTCAGACCGTCTGTGCCTGTCCGTCTGTCTCATACCGCCTGTCTCAGACCGTCTGTCTCAGACCGTCTGTATCAGACCGTCTGTCTCAGAACGTCTGTGTCAGACCGTCTGTCTCTGACCGTCTGTCTCAGACCGTCTGTCTCAGACCGTCTGCCTCGGACCGTCTGCCTCAGACCGTCTGTCTCAGTTGGTCTGTCTCAGGCCGTCTCTGCCTGTCCGTCTGTCTCAGATCGTCTGTCACAGTCCGTCTGTCTCAGTCCGTCTGTCTCAGTCCGTCTGTCTCAGTCCGTCTGTCTCAGTCCGACTGTCTCAGACCTCCTGTCTCAGACCGTCTGCCTCGGACCGCCTGTCTCAGACCACCTGTCTCAGACCACCTGTCTCAGACGGTCTGTATCAGATCGTCTGTCTCAGACCGTCTGTGTCAGACCGTCTGTATCAGACCGTCTGTCTCAGACCGTCTGTCTCAGACCGTCTGTCTCGGACCGCCTGTCTCAGACCGTCTGTCTCCGACCGTCTGTCTCAGTCCGTCTGTCTCAGACCTTCCGCCTCAATCCGCCTGCCGCTATCGGGCAGCGTCTGTTCGCCTGTACCTGTCCGTCAGTCCCAGTCGTCTGTCTCAGTCCGTCAGTCTCAGTCCGGCGGTCTCAGTCCGTCTGTCTTAGTCCGTCTGTCTCAGACCGCCTGTCTCGGACCGCCTGTCCCAGTACGTCTGTCCCAGGCCGTCTGTCTCAGTCCGTCCGTCTCAGACCGTCTGTCTCGGACCGCCTGTCTCAGACCGTCTGTCTCCGACCGTCTGTCTCAGTCCGTCTATCTCAGACCGCCTGTCGCAGACCGTCTGTCTCAGGCCGCCAGTCCCAGTACGCCTGTCTCAGGCCGTCTGTCTCAGACCGTCTTTCTCAGACCGTCTGTCTCAGACCGTCTGTCTCAGACCGTCTGTCTCAGACCGTCTGTCTCAGACCATCCGTCTTAATCCGTCTGTCTCATACAGTCTGTCTCAGACCGTCTGTCTCAGACCGTCTGGCTCAGACCGTCTGTCTCAGTCCGTCTGTCTCAGACCTTCCGGCTCAATCCGCCTGCCGCTATCGGGCAGCGTCTGTTCGCCTGTCCCTGTCCGGGGCTCCCAGTCGTCTGTCTCAGTCCGTCAGTCTCAGTCGGGTGGTCTCATACCGTCTGTCTCAGACCGTCTGTCTCAGACCGCCTGTCTCAGACCGCCTGTCTCAGTCCGTCTGTCTCAGACCTTCCGGCTCAATCCGCCTGCCGCTATCGGGCAGCGTCAGTTCGCCTGTCCCTGTCCGGGGGTCCCAGTCGACTGTCTCAGTCCGTCAGTCTCAGTCCGGCGGTCTCAGTCCGTCTGTCTTAGTCCGTCTGTCTCAGACCGCCTGTCTCAGACCGCCTGTCCCAGTACGTCTGTCCCAGGCCGTCTGTGCCTGTCCGTCTGTCTCAGACCGTCTGTCTCATACCGTCTGTCTCAGACCGTCTGTCTCAGTTCGTCTGTCTCAGGCCGTCTGTGCCTGTCCGTCTGTCTCAGATCGTCTGTCACAGTCCATCTGTCTCAGACCATCTGTCTCAAACCGTCTGTCTCATGCCGTCTGTCCTTGTCCGTCCGCCCTGTCCGTCTGTCTAAGGCCATCTGTCTCAGACCGTCTGTCTCAGATCGTCTGTCACAGGCCGTCTGTCTCAGACCGTCTGTCTCATACCATCTGTCTCAGACCGTCTGTCTCAGACCGTCTGTCTCAGACCGCCTGTCTCAGACCGTGTGTCTCAGATCGTCTGTCACAGTTCGTCTGTCTCATACCGTCTGTCTCAGACCGTCTGTCTCAGACCGTCTGTCTCAGTCCGTCTGTCTCAGACCTTCCGGCTCAATCCGCCTGCCGCTATCGGGCAGCGTCCGTTCGCCTGTCCCTGTCCGGGGGTCCCAGTCGTCTGTCTCAGTCCGTCAGTCTCAGTCCGGCGGTCTCAGTCCGTCAGTCTCAGTCCGGCGGTCTCAGGCCGTCTGTCTTAGTCCGTCTGTCTCAGACCGCCTGTCTCAGAACGCCTGTCCCAGTACGTCTGTCCCAGGCCGTCTGTCTCAGACCGTCTGTCTCAGACCGTCTGTCTCAGACCGTCTGTCTCAGACCATCTGTCTCAATCCGTCTGTCTCATACCGTCTGTCTCAGAGCGTCTGTCTCAGACCGTCTGTCTCAGACCATCTGTCTCAGACCATCTGTCTTAATCCGTCTGTCTCACACCGTCTGTCTCAGACCGTCTGTCTCAGTTGGTCTGTCTCAGGCCGTCTCTGCCTGTCCGTCTGTCTCAGATCGTCTGTCACAGTCCGTCTGTCTCGGACCGTCTGCCTCGGACCGTCTGTCTCAGACCGTCTGTCTCAGTTCGTCGGTCTCAGGCCGTCTCTGCCTGTCCGTCTGTCTCAGATCGTCTGTCACAGTCCGTCTGTCTCAGTCCGTCTGTCTCAGTCCGTCTGTCTCAGTCCGACTGTCTCAGACCTCCTGTCTCAGACCGCCTGTCTCAGACCGTCTGTCTCAGACCACCTGTCTCAGACCACCTGGCTCAGACGGTCTGTATCAGACCGTCCGTCTCAGACCGTCTGTGTCAGACCGTCTGTCTCTGACCGTCTGTCTCAGACCGTCTGTCTCAGACCGTCTGCCTCGGACCGCCTGTCTCAGTCCGTCTGTCTCAGACCTTCCGCCTCAATCCGCCTGCCGCTATCGGGCAGCGTCTGTTCGCCTGTACCTGTCCGTCAGTCCCAGTCGTCTGTCTCAGTCCGTCAGTCTCAGTCCGGCGGTCTCAGTCCGTCTGTCTTAGTCCGTCTGTCTCAGACCGTCTGTCTCAGACCGTCTGTCTCAGACCGTCTGTCTCAGACCGCCTGTCTCAGACCGTCTCTCTCAGACCGTCTGTCTCAGACCGTCTGTCTCAGTCCGTCTGTGTCAGACCTTCCGGCTCAATCCGCCTGCCGCTATCGGGCAGCGTCTGTTCGCCTGTCCCTGTCCGGGGGTCCCAGTCGTCTGTCTCAGTCCGTCAGTCTCAGTCCGGCGGTCTCAGTCCGTCAGTCTCAGTACGTCTGTCCCAGGCCGTCTGTCTCAGACCGTCTGTCTCAGACCGTCTGTCTCAGACCGTCTGCCTGAGTTCGTCTGTCTCAGGCCGTCTGTGCCTGTCCGACTATCTCAGATCGTCTGTCACAGTCCGTCTGTATCAGTCCGTCTGTCTCAGACCGTCTGTCGCAGACCGTCTGTCTCAGGCCGTCTGTGCCTGTCCGTCTGTCTCAGATCGTCTGTCACAGTCCGTCTGTCTCAATCCGTCTGTCTCATACCGTATGTCACAGTCCGTCTGTCTCAATCCGTCTGTCTCATACCGTCTGTCTCAGACCGTCTGTCTTAGTCCGTCTGTCTCAGACCGCCTGTCTCAGACCGCCTGTCCCAGTACGTCTGTCCCAGGCCGTCTGTCTCAGACCGTCTGTGTCAGACCGTCTGTCTCTGACCGTCTGTCTCAGACCGTCTGTCTCAGAACGTCTGTCTCGGACCGCCTGTCCCAGTACGTCTGTCCCAGGCCGTCTGTCTCAGTCCGTCCGTCTCAGACCGTCTGTCTCGGACCGCCTGTCTCAGACCGTCTGTCTCCGACCGTCTGTCTCAGTCCGTCTATCTCAGACCGCCTGTCGCAGACCGTCTGTCTCAGGCCGTCTCTGCCTGTCCGTCTGTCTCAGATCGTCTGTCTAAGTCCGACTGTCTCAGACCTCCTGTCTCAGACCGCCAGTCCCAGTACGCCTGTCTCAGGCCGTCTGTCTCAGACCGTCTTTCTCAGACCGTCTGTCTCAGACCGTCTGTCTCAGACCGTCTGTCTCAGACCATCCGTCTTAATCCGTCTGTCTCATACAGTCTGTCTCAGACCGTCTGTCTCAGACCGTCTGGCTCAGACCGTCTGTCTCAGTCCGTCTGTCTCAGACCTTCCGGCTCAATCCGCCTGCCGCTATCGGGCAGCGTCTGTTCGCCTGTCCCTGTCCGGGGCTCCCAGTCGTCTGTCTCAGTCCGTCAGTCTCAGTCGGGTGGTCTCATACCGTCTGTCTCAGACCGTCTGTCTCAGACCGCCTGTCTCAGACCGCCTGTCTCAGTCCGTCTGTCTCAGACCTTCCGGCTCAATCCGCCTGCCGCTATCGGGCAGCGTCAGTTCGCCTGTCCCTGTCCGGGGGTCCCAGTCGACTGTCTCAGTCCGTCAGTCTCAGTCCGGCGGTCTCAGTCCGTCTGTCTTAGTCCGTCTGTCTCAGACCGCCTGTCTCAGACCGTCTGTCTCAGACCATCTGTCTCAATCCGTCTGTCTCATACCGTCTGTCTCCGACGGTCTGTATCAGACCGTCCGTCTCAGACCGTCTGTGTCAGACCGTCTGTCTCTGACCGTCTGTCTCAGACCGTCAGTCTCAGACCGTCTGCCTCGGACCGCCTGTCTCAGACCACCTGTCTCAGACCACCTGTCTCAGACGGTCTGTATCAGATCGTCTGTCTCAGACCGTCTGTGTCAGACCGTCTGTATCAGACCATCTGTCTTAATCCGTCTGTCTCATACCGTCTGTCTCAGACCGTCTGTCTCAGACCGTCTGTCTCAGACCGTCTGTCTCAGACCGCCTGTCTCAGACCGTCTGTCTCAGACCGTCTGTCTCAGTTCGTCTGTCTCAGACCGTCTGTGCCTGTCCGTCTGTCTCATACCGCCTGTCTCAGACCGTCTGTCTCAGACCGTCTGTGCCTGTCCGTCTGTCTCATACCGCCTGTCTCAGACCGTCTGTCTCAGACCGTCTGTATCAGACCGTCTGTCTCAGACCGTCTGCCTCGGACCGTCTGTCTCAGACCGTCTGTCTCAGTTGGTCTGTCTCAGGCCGTCTCTGCCTGTCCGTCTGTCTCAGATCGTCTGTCACAGTCCGTCTGTCTCAGTCCGTCTGTCTCAGTCCGTCTGTCTCAGTCCGACTGTCTCAGACCTCCTGTCTCAGACCGTCTGCCTCGGACCGCCTGTCTCAGACCACCTGTCTCAGACCACCTGTCTCAGACGGTCTGTATCAGATCGTCTGTCTCAGACCGTCTGTGTCAGACCGTCTGTATCAGACCGTCTGTCTCAGACCGTCTGTCTCAGACCGTCTGTCTCGGACCGCCTGTCTCAGACCGTCTGTCTTCGACCGTCTGTCTCAGTCCGTCTGTCTCAGACCTTCCGCCTCAATCCGCCTGCCGCTATCGGGCAGCGTCTGTTCGCCTGTACCTGTCCGTCAGTCCCAGTCGTCTGTCTCAGTCCGTCAGTCTCAGTCCGGCGGTCTCAGTCCGTCTGTCTTAGTCCGTCTGTCTCAGACCGCCTGTCTCAGACCGCCTGTCCCAGTACGTCTGTCCCAGGCCGTCTGTCTCAGACCGTCTGTGTCAGACCGTCTGTCTCTGACCGTCTGTCTCAGACCGTCTGTCTCAGAACGTCTGTCTCGGACCGCCTGTCCCAGTACGTCTGTCCCAGGCCGTCTGTCTCAGTCCGTCCGTCTCAGACCGTCTGTCTCGGACCGCCTGTCTCAGACCGTCTGTCTCCGACCGTCTGTCTCAGTCCGTCTATCTCAGACCGCCTGTCGCAGACCGTCTGTCTCAGGCCGTCTCTGCCTGTCCGTCTGTCTCAGATCGTCTGTCTAAGTCCGACTGTCTCAGACCTCCTGTCTCAGACCGCCAGTCCCAGTACGCCTGTCTCAGGCCGTCTGTCTCAGACCGTCTTTCTCAGACCGTCTGTCTCAGACCGTCTGTCTCAGACCGTCTGTCTCAGACCATCCGTCTTAATCCGTCTGTCTCATACAGTCTGTCTCAGACCGTCTGTCTCAGACCGTCTGGCTCAGACCGTCTGTCTCAGTCCGTCTGTCTCAGACCTTCCGGCTCAATCCGCCTGCCGCTATCGGGCAGCGTCTGTTCGCCTGTCCCTGTCCGGGGCTCCCAGTCGTCTGTCTCAGTCCGTCAGTCTCAGTCGGGTGGTCTCATACCGTCTGTCTCAGACCGTCTGTCTCAGACCGCCTGTCTCAGACCGCCTGTCTCAGTCCGTCTGTCTCAGACCTTCCGGCTCAATCCGCCTGCCGCTATCGGGCAGCGTCAGTTCGCCTGTCCCTGTCCGGGGGTCCCAGTCGACTGTCTCAGTCCGTCAGTCTCAGTCCGGCGGTCTCAGTCCGTCTGTCTTAGTCCGTCTGTCTCAGACCGCCTGTCTCAGACCGCCTGTCCCAGTACGTCTGTCCCAGGCCGTCTGTGCCTGTCCGTCTGTCTCAGACCGTCTGTCTCATACCGTCTGTCTCAGACCGTCTGTCTCAGTTCGTCTGTCTCAGGCCGTCTGTGCCTGTCCGTCTGTCTCAGATCGTCTGTCACAGTCCATCTGTCTCAGACCATCTGTCTCAAACCGTCTGTCTCATGCCGTCTGTCCTTGTCCGTCCGCCCTGTCCGTCTGTCTAAGGCCATCTGTCTCAGACCGTCTGTCTCAGATCGTCTGTCTGAGTTCGTCTGTCTCAGGCCGTCTGTGCCTGTCCGACTATCTCAGATCGTCTGTCACAGTCCGTCTGTATCAGTCCGTCTGTCTCAGACCGTCTGTCGCAGACCGTCTGTCTCAGGCCGTCTGTGCCTGTCCGTCTGTCTCAGATCGTCTGTCACAGTCCGTCTGTCTCAATCCGTCTGTCTCATACCGTATGTCACAGTCCGTCTGTCTCAATCCGTCTGTCTCATACCGTCTGTCTCAGACCGTCTGTCTCAGACCGTCTGTATCAGACCGTCTGTCTCAGAAAGTCTGTGTCAGACCGTCTGTCTCAGACCGTCTGTCTCAGACCGTCTGTCTCAGACCGTCTGTCTCAGACCGTCTGTCTCAGACCGTCTGTCTCAGACCATCTGTCTCAATCCGTCTGTCTCATACCGTCTGTCTCCGACGGTCTGTATCAGACCGTCCGTCTCAGACCGTCTGTGTCAGACCGTCTGTCTCTGACCGTCTGTCTCAGACCGTCTGTCTCAGACCGTCTGCCTCGGACCGCCTGTCTCAGACCACCTGTCTCAGACCACCTGTCTCAGACGGTCTGTATCAGATCGTCTGTCTCAGACCGTCTGTGTCAGACCGTCTGTATCAGACCATCTGTCTTAATCCGTCTGTCTCATACCGTCTGTCTCAGACCGTCTGTCTCAGACCGTCTGTCTCAGACCGTCTGTCTCAGACCGCCTGTCTCAGACCGTCTGTCTCAGACCGTCTGTCTCAGTTCGTCTGTCTCAGACCGTCTGTGCCTGTCCGTCTGTCTCATACCGCCTGGCTCAGACCGTCTGTCTCAGTCCGTCTGTCTCAGACCTTCCGGCTCAATCCGCCTGCCGCTATCGGGCAGCGTCTGTTCGCCTGTCC
This sequence comes from Coelioxys conoideus, assembly GCA_947623535.1. NCBI lineage: Eukaryota > Metazoa > Arthropoda > Insecta > Hymenoptera > Megachilidae > Coelioxys > Coelioxys conoideus. Next base: position 14,305,495 of record OX392451.1, read on the forward strand.
CTGTCCGGGGCTCCCAGTCGTCTGTCTCAGTCCGTCAGTCTCAGTCGGGTGGTCTCATACCGTCCGTCTCAGACCGTCTGTCTCAGACCGTCTGTCTCATACCATCTGTCTCAGACCGTCTGTCTCAGACCGTCTGTCTCAGACCGTCTGTCTCAGTCCGTCTGTCTCAGACCTTCCGGCTCAATCCGCCTGCCGCTATCGGGCAGCGTCTGTTCGCCTGTCCCTGTCCGGGGGTCCCAGTCGTCTGTCTCTGTCCGTCAGTCTCAGTCCGGCGGTCTCAGTCCGTCTGTCTTAGTCCGTCTGTCTCAGACCGCCTGTCTCAGAACGCCTGTCCCAGTACGTCTGTCCCAGGCCGTCTGTCTCAGACCGTGTGTCTCAGACCATCTGTCTCAATCCGTCTGTGTCATACCGTCTGTCTCAGAGCGTCTGTCTCAGACCGTCTGTCTCAGACCATCTGTCTCAGACCATCTGTCTTAATCCGTCTGTCTCATACCGTCTGTCTCAGACCGTCTGTCTCAGACCGTCTGTCTCAGACCGTCTGTCTCAGACCGTCTGTCTCAGACCGTCTGTCTCAGCCCATCCGTCTTAATCCGTCTGTCTCATACCGTCTGTCTCAGACCGTCTGTCTCAGACCGTCTGTCTCAGACCGTCTGTCTCAGTCCGTCTGTCTCAGACCGTCCGGCTCAATCCGCCTGCCGCTATCGGGCAGCGTCTGTTCGCCTGTCCCTGTCCGGGGGTCCCAGTCGTCTGTCTCAGTCCGTCAATCTCAGTCCGGCGGTCACATACCGTCTGTCTCAGACCGTCTGTCTCAGACTGCCTGTCTCAGACCGCCTGTCCCAGTACGTCTGTCCCAGGCCGTCTGTGCCTGTCCGTCTGTCTCAGACCGTCTGTCTCATACCGTCTGTCTCAGTTCGTCTGTCTCAGGCCGTCTGTGCCTGTCCGTCTGTCTCAGATCGTCTGTCACAGTCCATCTGTCTCAGTCCGTCTGTCTCAGACCGCCTGTCGCAGACCGTCTGTCTCAGGCCGTCTGTGCCTGTCCGTCTGTCTCAGATCGTCTGTCACAGTCCATCTGTCTCAGTCCGTCTGTCTCAGACCGCCTGTCTCAGACCGTCTGTCTCATGCCGTCTGTCCTTGTCCGTCCGCCCTGTCCGTCTGTTTCAGGCCATCTGCCTCAGACCGTCTGTCTCAGATCGTCTGTCACAGGCCGTCTGTCTCAGACCGTCTGCCCCAGACCGTCTGTCTCAGACCGTCTGTCTCAGACCATCTGTCTCAAACCGTCTGTCTCAGGCCGTCTCTGCCTGTCCGTCTGTCTCAGATCGTCTGTCTCAGTCCGACTGTCTCAGACCTCCTGTCTCAGACCGCCTGTCTCAGACCGACTGTCTCAGACAGTCTGTCTCAGTCGGCCTATCTCAGACCATCAGTCTCAGTCCGTCTGTCTCAGTCCGTCTGTCTCAGACCGTCTGTCTCAGACCGTCTGTCACGGACCGCCTGTCTCAGACCACCTGTCTCAGACCACCTGTCTCAGACGGTCTGTATCAGATCGACTGTCTCAGACCGTCTGTCTCAGACCATCTGTGTCAGACCGTCTGTATCAGACCGTCTGTCTCAGACCGTCTGTCTCAGACCGCCTGTCTCAGACCGCCTGTCCCAGTACGTCTGTCCCAGGCCGTCTGTCTCAGACCGTCTGTCTCAGATCGTCGGTCTCAGACCATCTGTCTCAATCCGTCTGTCTCAGACCGCCTGTCCCAGTACGTCTGTCCCAGGCCGTCTGTCTCAGACCGTCTGTCTCAGATCGTCTGTCTCAGACCATCTGTCTCAATCCGTCTGTCTGATACCGTCTGTCACAGACCGTCTGTCTCAGACCGTCTGTCTCAGACCGTCTGTCTCAGACCGTCTGTCTCAGACCGTCTGTCTCAGACCTCCTGTCTCAGACCGCCTGTCTCAGACCGCCTGTCTCAGACCGCCTGTCTCAGACCGCCTGTCCCAGTACGTCTGTATCAGACCGTCTGTCTCAGACCGTCTGTCTCAGACCGCCTGTCTTAGACCGTCCGTCTCAGACCGCCTGTCCCAGACCACCTGTCTCAGACCACCTGTCTCAGACGGTCTGTATCAGATCGTCTGTCTCAGACCGTCTGTATCAGACCGTCTGTCTCAGACCTCCTGTCTCAGACCGCCTGTCTCAGACCGCCTGTCTCAGACCGCCTGTCTCAGACCGCCTGTCCCAGTACGTCTGTCTCAGACCGTCTGTCTCAGATCGTCTGTCACAGGCCGTCTGTCTCAGACCGTCTGTCCCAGACCGTCTGTCTCAGACCACCTGTCTCAGACCACCTGTCTCAGACCACCTGTCTCAGACGGTCTGTATCAGATCGTCTGTCTCAGACCGTCTGTCTCAGACCGTCTGTCTCAGACCGTCTGTCTCAGACCGTCTGTCTCAGACCGTCTGTCTCAGACCGTCTGTCTCAGATCGTCTGTCACAGGCCGTCTGTCTCAGACCGTCTGTCCCAGACCGTCTGTCCAAGACCGTCTGTCTCAGACCATCTGTCTCAAACCGTCTGTCTTAGACCGTCTGTCTCAGACCGCCTGTCTCAGACCACCTGTCTCAGACCACCTGTCTCAGACGGTCTGTATCAGATCGTCTGTCTCAGACCGTCTGTCTCAGACCGTCTGTCTCAGACCGTCTGTCTCAGACCGTCTGTCTCAGACCGTCTGTCTCAGACCGTCTGTCTCAGACCGTCTGTCTCAGACCGTCTGTCTCAGACCGTCTGTCTCGGACCGCCTGTCTCGGACCGTCTGTCTCAGACCGTCTGTGTCAGACCGTCTGTATCAGACCGTCTGTCTCCTACCGTCTGTCTCAGTCCGTCTGTCTCAGACCTTCCGCCTCAATCCGCCTGCCGCTATCGGGCAGCGTCTGTTCGCCTGTACCTGTCCGTCAGTCCCAGTCGTCTGTCTCAGTCCGTCAGTCTCAGTCCGGCGGTCTCAGTCCGTCTGTCTTAGTCCGTCTGTCTCAGACCGCCTGTCTCAGACCGCCTGTCCCAGTACGTCTGTCCCAGGCCGCCTGTCTCAGACCGTCTGTCTCAGACCGCCTGTCTCAGACCGTCTCTCTCAGACCGTCTGTCTCAGACCGTCTGTCTCAGTCCGTCTGTGTCAGACCTTCCGGCTCAATCCGCCTGCCGCTATCGGGCAGCGTCTGTTCGCCTGTCCCTGTCCGGGGGTCCCAGTCGTCTGTCTCAGTCCGTCAGTCTCAGTCCGGCGGTCTCAGTCCGTCAGTCTCAGTACGTCTGTCCCAGGCCGTCTGTCTCAGACCGTCTGTCTCAGACCGTCTGTCTCAGTTCGTCTGTCTCAGGCCGTCTGTGCCTGTCCGTCTGTCTCAGATCGTCTGTCACAGTCCGTCTGTATCAGTCCGTCTGTCTCAGACCGTCTGTCGCAGACCGTCTGTCTCAGTCCGTCTGTCTCAGACCTTCCGGCTCAATCCGCCTGCCGCTATCGGGCAGCGTCTGTTCGCCTGTCCCTGTCCGTCAGTCTCAGTCGTCTGTCTCAGTCCGTCAGTCTCAGTCCGGCGGTCTCAGTCCGTCTGTCTTAGTCCGTCTGTCTCAGACCGCCTGTCTCAGACCGCCTGTCTCAGACCGCCAGTCCCAGTACGCCTGTCGCAGGCCGTCTGTCTCAGACCGTCAGTCTCAGACCGTCTGTCTCAGACCGTCTGTCTCAGACCGTCTGTCTCAGACCGTCTGTCTCAGACCATCTGTCTTAATCCGTCTGTCTCATACCGTCTGTCTCAGACCGTCTGTCTCATGCCCGTCTCTCTCAGTCCGTCTGTCTCAGATCGTCTGTCACAGTCCATCTGTCTCAGACCATCTGTCTCAAACCGTCTGTCTCATGCCGTCTGTCCTTGTCCGTCCGCCCTGTCCGTCTGTCTAAGGCCATCTGTCTCAGACCGTCTGTCTCAGATCGTCTGTCACAGGCCGTCTGTCTCAGACCGTCTGTCTCATACCATCTGTCTCAGACCGTCTGTCTCAGACCGTCTGTCTCAGACCGCCTGTCTCAGACCGTGTGTCTCAGATCGTCTGTCACAGTTCGTCTGTCTCATACCGTCTGTCTCAGACCGTCTGTCTCAGACCGTCTGTCTCAGACCGTCTGTCTCAGTCCGTCTGTCTCAGACCTTCCGGCTCAATCCGCCTGCCGCTATCGGGCAGCGTCTGTTCGCCTGTCCCTGTCCGGGGGTCCCAGTCGTCTGTCTCTGTCCGTCAGTCTCAGTCCGGCGGTCTCAGTCCGTCTGTCTTAGTCCGTCTGTCTCAGACCGCCTGTCTCAGAACGCCTGTCCCAGTACGTCTGTCCCAGGCCGTCTGTCTCAGACCGTGTGTCTCAGACCATCTGTCTCAATCCGTCTGTGTCATACCGTCTGTCTCAGAGCGTCTGTCTCAGACCGTCTGTCTCAGACCATCTGTCTCAGACCATCTGTCTTAATCCGTCTGTCTCATACCGTCTGTCTCAGACCGTCTGTCTCAGACCGTCTGTCTCAGACCGTCTGTCTCAGACCGTCTGTCTCAGCCCATCCGTCTTAATCCGTCTGTCTCATACCGTCTGTCTCAGACCGTCTGTCTCAGACCGTCTGTCTCAGACCGTCTGTCTCAGTCCGTCTGTCTCAGACCGTCCGGCTCAATCCGCCTGCCGCTATCGGGCAGCGTCTGTTCGCCTGTCCCTGTCCGGGGGTCCCAGTCGTCTGTCTCAGTCCGTCAATCTCAGTCCGGCGGTCACATACCGTCTGTCTCAGACCGTCTGTCTCAGACTGCCTGTCTCAGACCGCCTGTCCCAGTACGTCTGTCCCAGGCCGTCTGTGCCTGTCCGTCTGTCTCAGACCGTCTGTCTCATACCGTCTGTCTCAGTTCGTCTGTCTCAGGCCGTCTGTGCCTGTCCGTCTGTCTCAGATCGTCTGTCACAGTCCATCTGTCTCAGTCCGTCTGTCTCAGACCGCCTGTCGCAGACCGTCTGTCTCAGGCCGTCTGTGCCTGTCCGTCTGTCTCAGATCGTCTGTCACAGTCCATCTGTCTCAGTCCGTCTGTCTCAGACCGCCTGTCTCAGACCGTCTGTCTCATGCCGTCTGTCCTTGTCCGTCCGCCCTGTCCGTCTGTTTCAGGCCATCTGTCTCAGACCGTCTGTCTCAGATCGTCTGTCACAGGCCGTCTGTCTCAGACCGTCTGCCCCAGACCGTCTGTCTCAGACCGTCTGTCTCAGACCATCTGTCTCAAACCGTCTGTCTCATACCGTCTGTCTCAGACCGTCCGTCTCAGACCGTCTGTCTCGTACCGCCTGTCTCAGACCGTCTGTCTCCGACCGTCTGTCTCAGTCCGTCTGTCTCAGACCGCCTGTCGCAGACCGTCTGTCTCAGGCCGTCTCTGCCTGTCCGTCTGTCTCAGATCGTCTGTCTCAGTCCGACTGTCTCAGACCTCCTGTCTCAGACCGCCTGTCTCAGACCGACTGTCTCAGACAGTCTGTCTCAGTCGGCCTATCTCAGACCATCAGTCTCAGTCCGTCTGTCTCAGTCCGTCTGTCTCAGACCGTCTGTCTCAGACCGTCTGTCACGGACCGCCTGTCTCAGACCACCTGTCTCAGACCACCTGTCTCAGACGGTCTGTATCAGATCGACTGTCTCAGACCGTCTGTCTCAGACCATCTGTGTCAGACCGTCTGTATCAGACCGTCTGTCTCAGACCGTCTGTCTCAGACCGCCTGTCTCAGACCGCCTGTCCCAGTACGTCTGTCCCAGGCCGTCTGTCTCAGACCGTCTGTCTCAGATCGTCGGTCTCAGACCATCTGTCTCAATCCGTCTGTCTCAGACCGCCTGTCCCAGTACGTCTGTCCCAGGCCGTCTGTCTCAGACCGTCTGTCTCAGATCGTCTGTCTCAGACCATCTGTCTCAATCCGTCTGTCTGATACCGTCTGTCACAGACCGTCTGTCTCAGACCGTCTGTCTCAGACCGTCTGTCTCAGACCGTCTGTCTCAGACCGTCTGTCTCAGACCTCCTGTCTCAGACCGCCTGTCTCAGACCGCCTGTCTCAGACCGCCTGTCTCAGACCGCCTGTCCCAGTACGTCTGTATCAGACCGTCTGTCTCAGACCGTCTGTCTCAGACCGCCTGTCTTAGACCGTCTGTCTCAGACCGCCTGTCCCAGACCACCTGTCTCAGACCACCTGTCTCAGACGGTCTGTATCAGATCGTCTGTCTCAGACCGTCTGTATCAGACCGTCTGTCTCAGACCTCCTGTCTCAGACCGCCCGTCTCAGACCGCCTGTCTCAGACCGCCTGTCTCAGACCGCCTGTCCCAGTACGTCTGTCTCAGACCGTCTGTCTCAGATCGTCTGTCACAGGCCGTCTGTCTCAGACCGTCTGTCCCAGACCGTCTGTCTCAGACCACCTGTCTCAGACCACCTGTCTCAGACGGTCTGTATCAGATCGTCTGTCTCAGACCGTCTGTCTCAGACCGTCTGTCTCAGACCGTCTGTCTCAGACCGTCTGTCTCAGACCGTCTGTCTCAGATCGTCTGTCACAGGCCGTCTGTCTCAGACCGTCTGTCCCAGACCGTCTGTCCAAGACCGTCTGTCTCAGACCATCTGTCTCAAACCGTCTGTCTTAGACCGTCTGTCTCAGACCGCCTGTCTCAGACCACCTGTCTCAGACCACCTGTCTCAGACGGTCTGTATCAGATCGTCTGTCTCAGACCGTCTGTCTCAGACCGTCTGTCTCAGACCGTCTGTCTCAGACCGTCTGTCTCAGACCGTCTGTCTCAGACCGTCTGTCTCAGACCGTCTGTCTCGGACCGCCTGTCTCGGACCGTCTGTCTCAGACCGTCTGTGTCAGACCGTCTGTATCAGACCGTCTGTCTCCTACCGTCTGTCTCAGTCCGTCTGTCTCAGACCTTCCGCCTCAATCCGCCTGCCGCTATCGGGCAGCGTCTGTTCGCCTGTACCTGTCCGTCAGTCCCAGTCGTCTGTCTCAGTCCGTCAGTCTCAGTCCGGCGGTCTCAGTCCGTCTGTCTTAGTCCGTCTGTCTCAGACCGCCTGTCTCAGACCGCCTGTCCCAGTACGTCTGTCCCAGGCCGCCTGTCTCAGACCGTCTGTCTCAGACCGCCTGTCTCAGACCGTCTCTCTCAGACCGTCTGTCTCAGACCGTCTGTCTCAGTCCGTCTGTGTCAGACCTTCCGGCTCAATCCGCCTGCCGCTATCGGGCAGCGTCTGTTCGCCTGTCCCTGTCCGGGGGTCCCAGTCGTCTGTCTCAGTCCGTCAGTCTCAGTCCGGCGGTCTCAGTCCGTCAGTCTCAGTACGTCTGTCCCAGGCCGTCTGTCTCAGACCGTCTGTCTCAGACCGTCTGTCTCAGACCGTCTGTCTGAGTTCGTCTGTCTCAGGCCGTCTGTGCCTGTCCGTCTATCTCAGATCGTCTGTCACAGTCCGTCTGTATCAGTCCGTCTGTCTCAGTCCGTCAGTCTCAGTCCGGCGGTCTCAGTCCGTCAGTCTCAGTACGTCTGTCCCAGGCCGTCTGTCTCAGACCGTCTGTCTGAGTTCGTCTGTCTCAGGCCGTCTGTGCCTGTCCGTCTATCTCAGATCGTCTGTCACAGTCCGTCTGTCTCAGACCGTCTGTCTCAGACCGCCTGTCTCAGACCGTCTGTCTCAGACCGTCTGTCTCAGTTCGTCTGTCTCAGGCCGTCTGTGCCTGTCCGTCTGTCTCAGATCGTCTGTCACAGTCCGTCTGTATCAGTCCGTCTGTCTCAGACCGTCTGTCGCAGACCGTCTGTCTCAGGCCGTCTGTGCCTGTCCGTCTGTCTCAGATCGTCTGTCACAGTCCGTCTGTCTCAATCCGTCTGTCTCATACCGTCTGTCTCAGAGCGTCTGTCTCAGACCGTCTGTCTCAGACCATCTGTCTCAGACCATCTGTCTTAATCCGTCTGTCTCATACCGTCTGCCTCAGACCGTCTGTCTCAGACCGTCTGTCTCAGACCGTCTGTCTCAGACCGTCTGTCTCAGACCGTCTGTCTCAGACCGCCTGTCTCAGACCGTCTGTCTCAGACCGTCTGTCTCAGTTCGTCTGTCTCAGGCCGTCTGTGCCTGTCCGTCTGTCTCAGATCGTCTGTCACAGTCCGTCTGTATCAGTCCGTCTGTCTCAGACCGTCTGTCGCAGACCGTCTGTCTCAGTCCGTCTGTCTCAGACCTTCCGGCTCAATCCGCCTGCCGCTATCGGGCAGCGTCTGTTCGCCTGTCCCTGTCCGTCAGTCTCAGTCGTCTGTCTCAGTCCGTCAGTCTCAGTCCGGCGGTCTCAGTCCGTCTGTCTTAGTCCGTCTGTCTCAGACCGCCTGTCTCAGACCGCCTGTCTCAGACCGCCAGTCCCAGTACGCCTGTCGCAGGCCGTCTGTCTCAGACCGTCAGTCTCAGACCGTCTGTCTCAGACCGTCTGTCTCAGACCGTCTGTCTCAGACCGTCTGTCTCAGACCGTCTGTCTCAGACCATCTGTCTTAATCCGTCTGTCTCATACCGTCTGTCTCAGACCGTCTGTCTCATGCCCGTCTCTCTCAGACCGTCTGTCTCAGACCGTCTGTCTCAGTCCGTCTGTCTCAGACCTTCCGGCTCAATCCGCCTGCCGCTATCGGGCAGCGTCCGTTCGCCTGTCCCTGTCCGGGGGTCCCAGTCGTCTGTCTCAGTCCGTCAGTCTCAGTCCGGCGGTCTCAGTCCGTCAGTCTCAGTCCGGCGGTCTCAGTCCGTCTGTCTTAGTCCGTCTGTCTCAGACCGCCTGTCTCAGAACGCCTGTCCCAGTACGTCTGTCCCAGGCCGTCTGTCTCAGACCGTCTGTCTCAGACCGTCTGTCTCAGACCATCTGTCTCAATCCGTCTGTCTCATACCGTCTGTCTCAGAGCGTCTGTCTCAGACCGTCTGTCTCAGACCATCTGTCTCAGACCGTCTGTCTCAGACCGTCTGTCTCAGACTGTCTGTCTCGGACCGTCTGTCTCGGACCGTCTGTCTCGGACCGTCTGCCTCGGACCGTCTGTCTCAGACCGTCTGTCTCAGTTCGTCGGTCTCAGGCCGTCTCTGCCTGTCCGTCTGTCTCAGATCGTCTGTCACAGTCGGTCTGTCTCAATCCGTCTGTCTCATACCGTCTGTCACAGTCCGTCTGTCTCAATCCGTCTGTCTCATACCGTCTGTCTCAGACCGTCTGTCTCAGACCGTCTGTATCAGACCGTCTGTCTCAGAAAGTCTGTGTCAGACCGTCTGTCTCAGACCGTCTGCCTCAGACCGTCTGTCTCAGACCGTCTGTCTCAGACCATCTGTCTCGGACCATCTGTCTTAATCCGTCTGTCTCAGATCGTCTGTCACAGTCCGTCTGTCTCAGTCCGTCTGTCTCAGTCCGACTGTCTCAGACCTCCTGTCTTAGACCGCCTGTCTGAGACCGTCTGTCTCAGACCACCTGTCTCAGACCACCTGGCTCAGACGGTCTGTATCAGACCGTCCGTCTCAGACCGTCTGTCTCGGACCGCCTGTCTCAGACCGTCTGTCTCCGACCGTCTGTCTCAGTCCGTCTGTGTCAGACCTTCCGGCTCAATCCGCCTGCCGCTATCGGGCAGCGTCTGTTCGCCTGTACCTGTCCGTCAGTCCCAGTCGTCTGTCTCAGTCCGTCTGTCTCAGACCTCCTGTCTCAGACCGCCTGTCTCAGACCGCCTGTCTCAGACCGCCTGTCTCAGACCGCCTGTCCCAGTACGTCTGTATCAGACCGTCTGTCTCAGACCGTCTGTCTCAGACCGCCTGTCTCAGACCGTCTGTCTCAGACCGTCTGTCTCAGTTCGTCTGTCTCAGGCCGTCTGTGCCTGTCCGTCTGTCTCAGATCGTCTGTCACAGTCCGTCTGTATCAGTCCGTCTGTCTCAGACCGTCTGTCGCAGACCGTCTGTCTCAGGCCGTCTGTGCCTGTCCGTCTGTCTCAGATCGTCTGTCACAGGCCGTCTGTCTCAGACCGTCTGTCCCAGACCGTCTGTCTCAGACCGTCAGTCTCAGTACGTCTGTCCCAGGCCGTCTGTCTCAGACCGTCTGTCTCAGACCGTCTGTCTCAGACCGTCTGTCTGAGTTCGTCTGTCTCAGGCCGTCTGTGCCTGTCCGTCTATCTCAGATCGTCTGTCACAGTCCGTCTGTATCAGTCCGTCTGTCTCAGTCCGTCAGTCTCAGTCCGGCGGTCTCAGTCCGTCAGTCTCAGTACGTCTGTCCCAGGCCGTCCTTCTCAGACCGTCTGTCTGAGTTCGTCTGTCTCAGGCCGTCTGTGCCTGTCCGTCTATCTCAGATCGTCTGTCACAGTCCGTCTGTCTCAGACCGTCTGTCTCAGACCGCCTGTCTCAGACCGTCTGTCTCAGACCGTCTGTCTCAGTTCGTCTGTCTCAGGCCGTCTGTGCCTGTCCGTCTGTCTCAGATCGTCTGTCACAGTCCGTCTGTCTCAGTCCGTCTGTCTCAGACCTTCCGGCTCAATCCGCCTGCCGCTATCGGGCAGCGTCCGTTCGCCTGTCCCTGTCCGGGGGTCCCAGTCGTCTGTCTCAGTCCGTCAGTCTCAGTCCGGCGGTCTCAGTCCGTCAGTCTCAGTCCGGCGGTCTCAGTCCGTCTGTCTTAGTCCGTCTGTCTCAGACCGCCTGTCTCAGAACGCCTGTCCCAGTACGTCTGTCCCAGGCCGTCTGTCTCAGACCGTCTGTCTCAGACCGTCTGTCTCAGACCGTCTGTCTCAGACCATCTGTCTCAATCCGTCTGTCTCATACCGTCTGTCTCAGAGCGTCTGTCTCAGACCGTCTGTCTCAGACCATCTGTCTCAGACCGTCTGTCTCAGACCGTCTGTCTCGGACCGTCTGTCTCGGACCGTCTGTCTCGGACCGTCTGTCTCGGACCGTCTGCCTCGGACCGTCTGTCTCAGACCGTCTGTCTCAGTTCGTCGGTCTCAGGCCGTCTCTGCCTGTCCGTCTGTCTCAGATCGTCTGTCACAGTCCGTCTGTCTCAATCCGTCTGTCTCATACCGTCTGTCACAGTCCGTCTGTCTCAATCCGTCTGTCTCATACCGTCTGTCTCAGACCGTCTGTCTCAGACCGTCTGTATCAGACCGTCTGTCTCAGAAAGTCTGTGTCAGACCGTCTGTCTCAGACCGTCTGCCTCAGACCGTCTGTCTCAGACCGTCTGTCTCAGACCATCTGTCTCGGACCATCTGTCTTAATCCGTCTGTCTCAGATCGTCTGTCACAGTCCGTCTGTCTCAGTCCGTCTGTCTCAGTCCGACTGTCTCAGACCTCCTGTCTTAGACCGCCTGTCTGAGACCGTCTGTCTCAGACCACCTGTCTCAGACCACCTGGCTCAGACGGTCTGAATCAGACCGTCCGTCTCAGACCGTCTGTGTCAGACCGTCTGTCTCTGACCGTCTCTCTCAGACCGTCTGTCTCAGACCGTCTGCCTCGGACCGCCTGTCTCAGACCACCTGTCTCAGACCACCTGTCTCAGACGGTCTGTATCAGATCGTCTGTCTCAGACCGTCTGTGTCAGACCGTCTGTATCAGACCGTCTGTCTAAGACCGTCTGTCTCAGACCGTCTGTCTCGGACCGCCTGTCTCAGACCGTCTGTCTCCGACCGTCTGTCTCAGTCCGTCTGTGTCAGACCTTCCGGCTCAATCCGCCTGCCGCTATCGGGCAGCGTCTGTTCGCCTGTACCTGTCCGTCAGTCCCAGTCGTCTGTCTCAGTCCGTCTGTCTCAGACCTCCTGTCTCAGACCGCCTGTCTCAGACCGCCTGTCTCAGACCGCCTGTCTCAGACCGCCTGTCCCAGTACGTCTGTATCAGACCGTCTGTCTCAGACCGTCTGTCTCAGACCGCCTGTCTTAGACCGTCTGTCTCAGACCGCCTGTCCCAGACCACCTGTCTCAGACCACCTGTCTCAGACGGTCTGTATCAGATCGTCTGTCTCAGACCGTCTGTATCAGACCGTCTGTCTCAGACCGCCTGTCTCAGACCGCCTGTCCCAGTACGTCTGTCTCAGACCGTCTGTCTCAGATCGTCTGTCACAGGCCGTCTGTCTCAGACCGTCTGTCCCAGACCGTCTGTCTCAGACCGTCTGTCTCAGACCATCTGTCTCAAACCGTCTGTCTTAGACCGTCTGTCTCAGACCGCCTGTCTCAGACCACCTGTCTCAGACCACCTGTCTCAGACGGTCTGTATCAGATCGTCTGTCTCAGACCGTCTGTCTCAGACCGTCTGTCTCAGACCGTCTGTCTCAGACCGTCTGTCTCAGACCGTCTGTCTCAGACCGTCTGTCTCGGACCGTCTGTCTCGGACCGTCTGTCTCGGACCGTCTGTCTCGGACCGCCTGTCTCGGACCGTCTGTCTCAGACCGTCTGTCTCGGACTGCCTGTCTCAGACCACCTGTCTCAGACCACCTGTCTAAGACGGTCAGTATCAGATCGTCTGTCTCAGACCGTCTGTGTCAGACCGTCTGTATCAGACCGTCTGTCTCCTACCGTCTGTCTCAGTCCGTCTATCTCAGACCTTCCGCCTCAATCCGCCTGCCGCTATCGGGCAGCGTCTGTTCGCCTGTACCTGTCCGTCAGTCCCAGTCGTCTGTCTCAGTCCGTCAGTCTCAGTCCGGCGGTCTCAGTCCGTCTGTCTTAGTCCGTCTGTCTCAGACCGCCTGTCTCAGACCGCCTGTCCCAGTACGTCTGTCCCAGGCCGCCTGTCTCAGACCGTCTGTCTCAGACCGCCTGTCTCAGACCGTCTCTCTCAGACCGTCTGTCTCAGACCGTCTGTCTCAGTCCGTCTGTGTCAGACCTTCCGGCTCAATCCGCCTGCCGCTATCGGTCAGCGTCTGTTCGCCTGTCCCTGTCCGGGGGTCCCAGTCGTCTGTCTCAGTCCGTCAGTCTCAGTCCGGCGGTCTCAGTCCGTCAGTCTCAGTACGTCTGTCCCAGGCCGTCTGTCTCAGACCGTCTGTCTCAGACCGTCTGTCTCAGACCGTCTGTCTGAGTTCGTCTGTCTCAGGCCGTCTGTGCCTGTCCGTCTATCTCAGATCGTCTGTCACAGTCCGTCTGTATCAGTCCGTCTGTCTCAGTCCGTCAGTCTCAGTCCGGCGGTCTCAGTCCGTCAGTCTCAGTACGTCTGTCCCAGGCCGTCTGTCTCAGACCGTCTGTCTGAGTTCGTCTGTCTCAGGCCGTCTGTGCCTGTCCGTCTATCTCAGATCGTCTGTCACAGTCCGTCTGTCTCAGACCGCCTGTCTCAGACCGTCTGTCTCAGACCGTCTGTCTCAGTTCGTCTGTCTCAGGCCGTCTGTGCCTGTCCGTCTGTCTCAGATCGTCTGTCACAGTCCGTCTGTATCAGTCCGTCTGTCTCAGACCGTCTGTCGCAGACCGTCTGTCTCAGGCCGTCTGTGCCTGTCCGTCTGTCTCAGATCGTCTGTCACAGTCCGTCTGTCTCAATCCGTCTGTCTCATACCGTCTGTCTCAGAGCGTCTGTCTCAGACCGTCTGTCTCAGACCATCTGTCTCAGACCATCTGTCTTAATCCGTCTGTCTCATACCGTCTGCCTCAGACCGTCTGTCTCAGACCGTCTGTCTCAGACCGTCTGTCTCAGACCGTCTGTCTCAGACCGTCTGTCTCAGACCGCCTGTCTCAGACCGTCTGTCTCAGACCGTCTGTCTCAGTTCGTCTGTCTCAGGCCGTCTGTGCCTGTCCGTCTGTCTCAGATCGTCTGTCACAGTCCGTCTGTATCAGTCCGTCTGTCTCAGACCGTCTGTCGCAGACCGTCTGTCTCAGTCCGTCTGTCTCAGACCTTCCGGCTCAATCCGCCTGCCGCTATCGGGCAGCGTCTGTTCGCCTGTCCCTGTCCGTCAGTCTCAGTCGTCTGTCTCAGTCCGTCAGTCTCAGTCCGGCGGTCTCAGTCCGTCTGTCTTAGTCCGTCTGTCTCAGACCGCCTGTCTCAGACCGCCTGTCTCAGACCGCCAGTCCCAGTACGCCTGTCGCAGGCCGTCTGTCTCAGACCGTCAGTCTCAGACCGTCTGTCTCACACCGTCTGTCTCAGACCGTCTGTCTCAGACCGTCTGTCTCAGACCATCTGTCTTAATCCGTCTGTCTCACACCGTCTGTCTCAGACCGTCTGTCTCATGCCCGTCTCTCTCAGACCGTCTGTCTCAGACCGTCTGTCTCAGTCCGTCTGTCTCAGACCTTCCGGCTCAATCCGCCTGCCGCTATCGGGCAGCGTCCGTTCGCCTGTCCCTGTCCGGGGGTCCCAGTCGTCTGTCTCAGTCCGTCAGTCTCAGTCCGGCGGTCTCAGTCCGTCAGTCTCAGTCCGGCGGTCTCAGTCCGTCTGTCTTAGTCCGTCTGTCTCAGACCGCCTGTCTCAGAACGCCTGTCCCAGTACGTCTGTCCCAGGCCGTCTGTCTCAGACCGTCTGTCTCAGACCGTCTGTCTCAGACCGTCTGTCTCAGACCGTCTGTCTCAGACCATCTGTCTCAATCCGTCTGTCTCATACCGTCTGTCTCAGAGCGTCTGTCTCAGACCGTCTGTCTCAGACCATCTGTCTCAGACCGTCTGTCTCAGACCGTCTGTCTCGGACCGTCTGTCTCGGACCGTCTGTCTCGGACCGTCTGTCTCGGACCGTCTGCCTCGGACCGTCTGTCTCAGACCGTCTGTCTCAGTTCGTCGGTCTCAGGCCGTCTCTGCCTGTCCGTCTGTCTCAGATCGTCTGTCACAGTCCGTCTGTCTCAATCCGTCTGTCTCATACCGTCTGTCACAGTCCGTCTGTCTCAATCCGTCTGTCTCATACCGTCTGTCTCAGACCGTCTGTCTCAGACCGTCTGTATCAGACCGTCTGTCTCAGAAAGTCTGTGTCAGACCGTCTGTCTCAGACCGTCTGCCTCAGACCGTCTGTCTCAGACCGTCTGTCTCAGACCATCTGTCTCGGACCATCTGTCTTAATCCGTCTGTCTCAGATCGTCTGTCACAGTCCGTCTGTCTCAGTCCGTCTGTCTCAGTCCGACTGTCTCAGACCTCCTGTCTTAGACCGCCTGTCTGAGACCGTCTGTCTCAGACCACCTGTCTCAGACCACCTGGCTCAGACGGTCTGTATCAGACCGTCCGTCTCAGACCGTCTGTGTCAGACCGTCTGTCTCTGACCGTCTGTCTCAGACCGTCTGTCTCAGACCGTCTGCCTCGGACTGCCTGTCTCAGACCACCTGTCTCAGACCACCTGTCTCAGACGGTCTGTATCAGATCGTCTGTCTCAGACCGTCTGTGTCAGACCGTCTGTATCAGACCGTCTGTCTAAGACCGTCTGTCTCAGACCGTCTGTCTCGGACCGCCTGTCTCAGACCGTCTGTCTCCGACCGTCTGTCTCAGTCCGTCTGTGTCAGACCTTCCGGCTCAATCCGCCTGCCGCTATCGGGCAGCGTCTGTTCGCCTGTACCTGTCCGTCAGTCCCAGTCGTCTGTCTCAGTCCGTCTGTCTCAGTCCGTCTGTCTCAGTCCGACTGTCTCAGACCTCCTGTCTTAGACCGCCTGTCTGAGACCGTCTGTCTCAGACCACCTGTCTCAGACCACCTGGCTCAGACGGTCTGTATCAGACCGTCCGTCTCAGACCGTCTGTGTCAGACCGTCTGTCTCTGACCGTCTGTCTCAGACCGTCTGTCTCAGACCGTCTGCCTCGGACCGCCTGTCTCAGACCACCTGTCTCAGACCACCTGTCTCAGACGGTCTGTATCAGATCGTCTGTCTCAGACCGTCTGTGTCAGACCGTCTGTATCAGACCGTCTGTCTTAGTCCGTCTGTCTCAGACCGCCTGTCTCAGACCGCCTGTCCCAGTACGTCTGTCCCAGGCCGTCTGTCTCAGACCGTCTGTCTCAGACCGCCTGTCTCAGACCGTCTCTCTCAGACCGTCTGTCTCAGACCGTCTGTCGCAGACCGTCTGTCTCAGACCGTCTGTCTCAGACCATCTGTCTCGGACCATCTGTCGCAGACCGTCTGTCTCAGGCCGTCTGTGCCTGTCCGTCTGTCTCAGATCGTCTGTCACAGTCCGTCAATCTCAATCCGTCTGTCTCATACCGTCTGTCACAGTCCGTCTGTCTCAATCCGTCTGTCTCATACCGTCTGTCTCAGACCGTCTGTCTCAGACCGTCTGTCTCAGACCGTCTGTATCAGACCGTCTGTCTCAGACTGTCTGTCTCAGACCGTCTGTCTCAGTTCGTCTGTCTCAGGCCGTCTGTGCCTGTCCGTCTGTCTCATACCGCCTGTCTCAGACCGTCTGTCTCAGACCGTCTGTCTCAGACCGTCTGTCTCAGAACGTCTGTGTCAGACCGTCTGTCTCTGACCGTCTGTCTCAGACCGTCTGTCTCAGACCTCCTGTCTCAGACCGCCTGTCTCAGACCGTCTGTCTCAGACCACCTGTCTCAGACCACCTGTCTCAGTCGGTCTGTATCAGACCGTCTGTCTCAGACCGTCTGTCTCAGGCCCGTCTCTCTCAGACCGTCTGTCTCAGACCGTCTATCTCAGTCCGTCTGTCTCAGACCTTCCGGCTCAATCCGCCTGCCGCTATCGGGCAGCGTCCGTTCGCCTGTCCCTGTCCGGGGGTCCCAGTCGTCTGTCTCAGTCCGTCAGTCTCAGTCCGCCTGTCTCAGACCGTCTGTCTCAGACCGTCTGTCTCAGTTCGTCTGTCTCAGGCCGTCTGTGCCTGTCCGTCTGTCTCAGATCGTCTGTCACAGTCCGTCTGTATCAGTCCGTCTGTCTCAGACCGTCTGTCGCAGACCGTCTGTCTCAGGCCGTCTGTGCCTGTCCGTCTGTCTCAGATCGTCTGTCACAGTCCGTCTGTCTCAATCCGTCTGTCTCATACCGTCTGTCTCAGAGCGTCTGTCTCAGACCGTCTGTCTCAGACCATCTGTCTCAGACCATCTGTCTTAATCCGTCTGTCTCATACCGTCTGCCTCAGACCGTCTGTCTCAGACCGTCTGTCTCAGACCGTCTGTCTCAGACCGTCTGTCTCAGACCGCCTGTCTCAGACCGTCTGTCTCAGACCGTCTGTCTCAGTTCGTCTGTCTCAGGCCGTCTGTGCCTGTCCGTCTGTCTCAGATCGTCTGTCACAGTCCGTCTGTATCAGTCCGTCTGTCTCAGACCGTCTGTCGCAGACCGTCTGTCTCAGTCCGTCTGTCTCAGACCTTCCGGCTCAATCCGCCTGCCGCTATCGGGCAGCGTCTGTTCGCCTGTCCCTGTCCGTCAGTCTCAGTCGTCTGTCTCAGTCCGTCAGTCTCAGTCCGGCGGTCTCAGTCCGTCTGTCTTAGTCCGTCTGTCTCAGACCGCCTGTCTCAGACCGCCTGTCTCAGACCGCCAGTCCCAGTACGCCTGTCGCAGGCCGTCTGTCTCAGACCGTCAGTCTCAGACCGTCTGTCTCAGACCGTCTGTCTCAGACCGTCTGTCTCAGACCGTCTGTCTCAGACCATCTGTCTTAATCCGTCTGTCTCACACCGTCTGTCTCAGACCGTCTGTCTCATGCCCGTCTCTCTCAGACCGTCTGTCTCAGACCGTCTGTCTCAGTCCGTCTGTCTCAGACCTTCCGGCTCAATCCGCCTGCCGCTATCGGGCAGCGTCCGTTCGCCTGTCCCTGTCCGGGGGTCCCAGTCGTCTGTCTCAGTCCGTCAGTCTCAGTCCGGCGGTCTCAGTCCGTCAGTCTCAGTCCGGCGGTCTCAGTCCGTCTGTCTTAGTCCGTCTGTCTCAGACCGCCTGTCTCAGAACGCCTGTCCCAGTACGTCTGTCCCAGGCCGTCTGTCTCAGACCGTCTGTCTCAGACCGTCTGTCTCAGACCGTCTGTCTCAGACCGTCTGTCTCAGACCATCTGTCTCAATCCGTCTGTCTCATACCGTCTGTCGCAGAGCGTCTGTCTCAGACCGTCTGTCTCAGACCATCTGTCTCAGACCGTCTGTCTCAGACCGTCTGTCTCGGACCGTCTGTCTCGGACCGTCTGTCTCGGACCGTCTGTCTCGGACCGTCTGCCTCGGACCGTCTGTCTCAGACCGTCTGTCTCAGTTCGTCGGTCTCAGGCCGTCTCTGCCTGTCCGTCTGTCTCAGATCGTCTGTCACAGTCCGTCTGTCTCAATCCGTCTGTCTCATACCGTCTGTCACAGTCCGTCTGTCTCAATCCGTCTGTCTCATACCGTCTGTCTCAGACCGTCTGTCTCAGACCGTCTGTATCAGACCGTCTGTCTCAGAAAGTCTGTGTCAGACCGTCTGTCTCAGACCGTCTGCCTCAGACCGTCTGTCTCAGACCGTCTGTCTCAGACCATCTGTCTCGGACCATCTGTCTTAATCCGTCTGTCTCAGATCGTCTGTCACAGTCCGTCTGTCTCAGTCCGTCTGTCTCAGTCCGACTGTCTCAGACCTCCTGTCTTAGACCGCCTGTCTGAGACCGTCTGTCTCAGACCACCTGTCTCAGACCACCTGGCTCAGACGGTCTGTATCAGACCGTCCGTCTCAGACCGTCTGTGTCAGACCGTCTGTCTCTGACCGTCTGTCTCAGACCGTCTGTCTCAGACCGTCTGCCTCGGACTGCCTGTCTCAGACCACCTGTCTCAGACCACCTGTCTCAGACGGTCTGTATCAGATCGTCTGTCTCAGACCGTCTGTGTCAGACCGTCTGTATCAGACCGTCTGTCTAAGACCGTCTGTCTCAGACCGTCTGTCTCGGACCGCCTGTCTCAGACCGTCTGTCTCCGACCGTCTGTCTCAGTCCGTCTGTGTCAGACCTTCCGGCTCAATCCGCCTGCCGCTATCGGGCAGCGTCTGTTCGCCTGTACCTGTCCGTCAGTCCCAGTCGTCTGTCTCAGTCCGTCTGTCTCAGTCCGTCTGTCTCAGTCCGACTGTCTCAGACCTCCTGTCTTAGACCGCCTGTCTGAGACCGTCTGTCTCAGACCACCTGTCTCAGACCACCTGGCTCAGACGGTCTGTATCAGACCGTCCGTCTCAGACCGTCTGTGTCAGACCGTCTGTCTCTGACCGTCTGTCTCAGACCGTCTGTCTCAGACCGTCTGCCTCGGACCGCCTGTCTCAGACCACCTGTCTCAGACCACCTGTCTCAGACGGTCTGTATCAGATCGTCTGTCTCAGACCGTCTGTGTCAGACCGTCTGTATCAGACCGTCTGTCTTAGTCCGTCTGTCTCAGACCGCCTGTCTCAGACCGCCTGTCCCAGTACGTCTGTCCCAGGCCGTCTGTCTCAGACCGTCTGTCTCAGACCGCCTGTCTCAGACCGTCTCTCTCAGACCGTCTGTCTCAGACCGTCTGTCGCAGACCGTCTGTCTCAGACCGTCTGTCTCAGACCATCTGTCTCGGACCATCTGTCGCAGACCGTCTGTCTCAGGCCGTCTGTGCCTGTCCGTCTGTCTCAGATCGTCTGTCACAGTCCGTCAATCTCAATCCGTCTGTCTCATACCGTCTGTCACAGTCCGTCTGTCTCAATCCGTCTGTCTCATACCGTCTGTCTCAGACCGTCTGTCTCAGACCGTCTGTCTCAGACCGTCTGTCTCAGACCGTCTGTATCAGACCGTCTGTCTCAGACTGTCTGTCTCAGACCGTCTGTCTCAGTTCGTCTGTCTCAGGCCGTCTGTGCCTGTCCGTCTGTCTCATACCGCCTGTCTCAGACCGTCTGTCTCAGACCGTCTGTCTCAGACCGTCTGTCTCAGAACGTCTGTGTCAGACCGTCTGTCTCTGACCGTCTGTCTCAGACCGTCTGTCTCAGACCTCCTGTCTCAGACCGCCTGTCTCAGACCGTCTGTCTCAGACCACCTGTCTCAGACCACCTGTCTCAGTCGGTCTGTATCAGACCGTCTGTCTCAGACCGTCTGTCTCAGGCCCGTCTCTCTCAGACCGTCTGTCTCAGACCGTCTATCTCAGTCCGTCTGTCTCAGACCTTCCGGCTCAATCCGCCTGCCGCTATCGGGCAGCGTCCGTTCGCCTGTCCCTGTCCGGGGGTCCCAGTCGTCTGTCTCAGTCCGTCAGTCTCAGTCCGGCGGTCTCAGTCCGTCAGTCTCAGTCCGGCGGTCTCAGGCCGTCTGTCTTAGTCCGTCTGTCTCAGACCGCCTGTCTCAGAACGCCTGTCCCAGTACGTCTGTCCCAGGCCGTCTGTCTCAGACCGTCTGTCTCAGACCGTCTGTCTCAGACCGTCTGTCTCAGACCATCTGTCTCAATCCGTCTGTCTCATACCGTCTGTCTCAGAGCGTCTGTCTCAGACCGTCTGTCTCAGACCATCTGTCTCAGACCATCTGTCTTAATCCGTCTGTCTCATACCGTCTGTCTCAGACCGTCTGTCTCAGACCGTCTGTCTCGGACCGTCTGTCTCGGACCGTCTGTCTCGGACCGTCTGCCTCGGACCGTCTGTCTCGGACCGTCTGCCTCGGACCGTCTGTCTCAGACCGTCTGTCTCAGTTCGTCGGTCTCAGGCCGTCTCTGCCTGTCCGTCAGTCTCAGATCGTCTGTCACAGTCCGTCTGTCTCAATCCGTCTGTCTCATACCGTCTGTCACAGTCCGTCTGTCTCAATCCGTCTGTCTCATACCGTCTGTCTCAGACCGTCTGTCTCAGACCGTCTGTCTCAGACCGTCTGTCTCAGACCGCCTGTCTCAGACCGTCTCTCTCAGACCGTCTGTCTCAGACCGTCTGTCTCAGTCCGTCTGTGTCAGACCTTCCGGCTCAATCCGCCTGCCGCTATCGGGCAGCGTCTGTTCGCCTGTCCCTGTCCGGGGGTCCCAGTCGTCTGTCTCAGTCCGTCAGTCTCAGTCCGGCGGTCTCAGTCCGTCAGTCTCAGTACGTCTGTCCCAGGCCGTCTGTCTCAGACCGTCTGTCTCAGACCGTCTGTCTCAGACCGTCTGCCTGAGTTCGTCTGTCTCAGGCCGTCTGTGCCTGTCCGACTATCTCAGATCGTCTGTCACAGTCCGTCTGTATCAGTCCGTCTGTCTCAGACCGTCTGTCGCAGACCGTCTGCCTCGGACCGCCTGTCTCAGACCACCTGTCTCAGACCACCTGTCTCAGACGGTCTGTATCAGATCGTCTGTCTCAGACCATCTGTCTCAATCCGTCTGTCTCATACCGTCTGTCTCCGACCGTCTGTCTCAGACCGTCTGTCTCAGACCGTCTGTCTCAGACCATCTGTCTCAATCCGTCTGTCTCATACCGTCTGTCTCCGACGGTCTGTATCAGACCGTCCGTCTCAGACCGTCTGTCTCAATCCGTCTGTCTCATACCGTCTGTCTCCGACGGTCTGTATCAGACCGTCCATCTCAGACCGTCTGTGTCAGACCGTCTGTCTCTGACCGTCTGTCTCAGACCATCTGTCTCAATCCGTCTGTCTCATACCGTCTGTCTCCGACGGTCTGTATCAGACCGTCCGTCTCAGACCGTCTGTGTCAGACCGTCTGTCTCTGACCGTCTGTCTCAGACCGTCTGTCTCAGACCGTCTGCCTCGGACCGCCTGTCTCAGACCACCTGTCTCAGACCACCTGTCTCAGACGGTCTGTATCAGATCGTCTGTCTCAGACCGTCTGTGTCAGACCGTCTGTATCAGACCATCTGTCTTAATCCGTCTGTCTCATACCGTCTGTCTCAGACCGTCTGTCTCAGACCGTCTGTCTCAGACCGTCTGTCTCAGACCGCCTGTCTCAGACCGTCTGTCTCAGACCGTCTGTCTCAGTTCGTCTGTCTCAGACCGTCTGTGCCTGTCCGTCTGTCTCATACCGCCTGTCTCAGACCGTCTGTCTCAGACCGTCTGTGCCTGTCCGTCTGTCTCATACCACCTGTCTCAGACCGTCTGTCTCAGACCGTCTGTATCAGACCGTCTGTCTCAGAACGTCTGTCTCAGACCGTCTGCCTCGGACCGTCTGTCTCAGACCGTCTGTCTCAGTTGGTCTGTCTCAGGCCGTCTCTGCCTGTCCGTCTGTTTCAGATCGTCTGTCACAGTCCGTCTGTCTCAGTCCGTCTGTCTCAGTCCGTCTGTCTCAGTCCGTCTGTCTCAGTCCGACTGTCTCAGACCTCCTGTCTCAGACCGTCTGCCTCGGACCGCCTGTCTCAGACCACCTGTCTCAGACCACCTGTCTCAGACGGTCTGTATCAGATCGTCTGTCTCAGACCGTCTGTGTCAGACCGTCTGTATCAGACCGTCTGTCTCAGACCGTCTGTCTCAGACCGTCTGTCTCGGACCGCCTGTCTCAGACCGTCTGTCTCCGACCGTCTGTCTCAGTCCGTCTGTCTCAGACCTTCCGCCTCAATCCGCCTGCCGCTATCGGGCAGCGTCTGTTCGCCTGTACCTGTCCGTCAGTCCCAGTCGTCTGTCTCAGTCCGTCAGTCTCAGTCCGGCGGTCTCAGTCCGTCTGTCTTAGTCCGTCTGTCTCAGACCGCCTGTCTCAGACCGCCTGTCCCAGTACGTCTGTCCCAGGCCGTCTGTCTCAGGCCGTCTCTGCCTGTCCGTCTGTCTCAGATCGTCTGTCTAAGTCCGACTGTCTCAGACCTCCTGTCTCCGACCGCCAGTCCCAGTACGCCTGTCTCAGGCCGTCTGTCTCAGACCGTCTTTCTCAGACCGTCTGTCTCAGACCGTCTGTCTCAGACCGTCTGTCTCAGACCGTCTGTCTCAGACCGTCTGTCTCAGACCGTCTGTCTCAGACCATCCGTCTTAATCCGTCTGTCTCATACAGTCTGTCTCAGACCGTCTGTCTCAGACCGTCTGGCTCAGACCGTCTGTCTCAGTCCGTCTGTCTCAGACCTTCCGGCTCAATCCGCCTGCCGCTATCGGGCAGCGTCTGTTCGCCTGTCCCTGTCCGGGGCTCCCAGTCGTCTGTCTCAGTCCGTCAGTCTCAGTCGGGTGGTCTCATACCGTCTGTCTCAGACCGTCTGTCTCAGACCGCCTGTCTCAGACCGCCCGTCTCAGTCCGTCTGTCTCAGACCTTCCGGCTTAATCCGCCTGCCGCTATCGGGCAGCGTCAGTTCGCCTGTCCCTGTCCGGGGGTCCCAGTCGACTGTCTCAGTCCGTCAGTCTCAGTCCGGCGGTCTCAGTCCGTCTGTCTTAGTCCGTCTGTCTCAGACCGCCTGTCTCAGACCGCCTGTCCCAGTACGTCTGTCCCAGGCCGTCTGTGCCTGTCCGTCTGTCTCAGACCGTCTGTCTCATACCGTCTGTCTCAGACCGTCTGTCTCAGTTCGTCTGTCTCAGGCCGTCTGTGCCTGTCCGTCTGTCTCAGATCGTCTGTCACAGTCCATCTGTCTCAGACCATCTGTCTCAAACCGTCTGTCTCATGCCGTCTGTCCTTGTCCGTCCGCCCTGTCCGTCTGTCTAAGGCCATCTGTCTCAGACCGTCTGTCTCAGATCGTCTGTCACAGGCCGTCTGTCTCAGACCGTCTGTCTCATACCATCTGTCTCAGACCGTCTGTCTCAGACCGTCTGTCTCAGACCGCCTGTCTCAGACCGTGTGTCTCAGATCGTCTGTCACAGTTCGTCTGTCTCATACCGTCTGTCTCAGACCGTCTGTCTCAGACCGTCTGTCTCAGTCCGTCTGTCTCAGACCTTCCGGCTCAATCCGCCTGCCGCTATCGGGCAGCGTCTGTTCGCCTGTCCCTGTCCGGGGGTCCCAGTCGTCTGTCTCTGTCCGTCAGTCTCAGTCCGGCGGTCTCAGTCCGTCTGTCTTAGTCCGTCTGTCTCAGACCGCCTGTCTCAGAACGCCTGTCCCAGTACGTCTGTCCCAGGCCGTCTGTCTCAGACCGTGTGTCTCAGACCATCTGTCTCAATCCGTCTGTGTCATACCGTCTGTCTCAGAGCGTCTGTCTCAGACCGTCTGTCTCAGACCATCTGTCTCAGACCATCTGTCTTAATCCGTCTGTCTCATACCGTCTGTCTCAGACCGTCTGTCTCAGACCGTCTGTCTCAGACCGTCTGTCTCAGACCGTCTGTCTCAGCCCATCCGTCTTAATCCGTCTGTCTCATACCGTCTGTCTCAGACCGTCTGTCTCAGACCGTCTGTCTCAGACCGTCTGTCTCAGACCGTCTGTCTCAGTCCGTCTGTCTCAGACCGTCCGGCTCAATCCGCCTGCCGCTATCGGGCAGCGTCTGTTCGCCTGTCCCTGTCCGGGGGTCCCAGTCGTCTGTCTCAGTCCGTCAATCTCAGTCCGGCGGTCACATACCGTCTGTCTCAGACCGTCTGTCTCAGACTGCCTGTCTCAGACCGCCTGTCCCAGTACGTCTGTCCCAGGCCGTCTGTGCCTGTCCGTCTGTCTCAGACCGTCTGTCTCATACCGTCTGTCTCTGTTCGTCTGTCTCAGGCCGTCTGTGCCTGTCCGTCTGTCTCAGATCGTCTGTCACAGTCCATCTGTCTCAGTCCGTCTGTCTCAGACCGCCTGTCGCAGACCGTCTGTCTCAGGCCGTCTGTGCCTGTCCGTCTGTCTCAGATCGTCTGTCACAGTCCATCTGTCTCAGTCCGTCTGTCTCAGACCGCCTGTCTCAGACCGTCTGTCTCATGCCGTCTGTCCTTGTCCGTCCGCCCTGTCCGTCTGTTTCAGGCCATCTGTCTCAGACCGTCTGTCTCAGATCGTCTGTCACAGGCCGTCTGTCTCAGACCGTCTGCCCCAGACCGTCTGTCTCAGACCGTCTGTCTCAGACCATCTGTCTCAAACCGTCTGTCTCATACCGTCTGTCTCAGACCGTCCGTCTCAGACCGCCTGTCTCAGACCACCTGTCTCAGACCACCTGTCTAAGACCGACTGTCTCAGACAGTCTGTCTCAGTCGGCCTATCTCAGACCATCAGTCTCAGTCCGTCTGTCTCAGTCCGTCTGTCTCAGACCGTCTGTCTCAGACCGTCTGTCACGGACCGCCTGTCTCAGACCACCTGTCTCAGACCACCTGTCTCAGACGGTCTGTATCAGATCGACTGTCTCAGACCGTCTGTCTCAGACCATCTGTGTCAGACCGTCTGTATCAGACCGTCTGTCTCAGACCGTCTGTCTCAGACCGCCTGTCTCAGACCGCCTGTCCCAGTACGTCTGTCCCAGGCCGTCTGTCTCAGACCGTCTGTCTCAGATCGTCGGTCTCAGACCATCTGTCTCAATCCGTCTGTCTCAGACCGCCTGTCCCAGTACGTCTGTCCCAGGCCGTCTGTCTCAGACCGTCTGTCTCAGATCGTCTGTCTCAGACCATCTGTCTCAATCCGTCTGTCTGATACCGTCTGTCACAGACCGTCTGTCTCAGACCGTCTGTCTCAGACCGTCTGTCTCAGACCGTCTGTCTCAGACCGTCTGTCTCAGACCTCCTGTCTCAGACCGCCTGTCTCAGACCGCCTGTCTCAGACCGCCTGTCTCAGACCGCCTGTCCCAGTACGTCTGTATCAGACCGTCTGTCTCAGACCGTCTGTCTCAGACCGCCTGTCTTAGACCGTCTGTCTCAGACCGCCTGTCCCAGACCACCTGTCTCAGACCACCTGTCTCAGACGGTCTGTATCAGATCGTCTGTCTCAGACCGTCTGTATCAGACCGTCTGTCTCAGACCTCCTGTCTCAGACCGCCTGTCTCAGACCGCCTGTCTCAGACCGCATGTCTCAGACCGCCTGTCCCAGTACGTCTGTCTCAGACCGTCTGTCTCAGATCGTCTGTCACAGGCCGTCTGTCTCAGACCGTCTGTCCCAGACCGTCTGTCTCAGACCGTCTGTCTCAGACCATCTGTCTCAAACCGTCTGTCTTAGACCGTCTGTCTCAGACCGCCTGTCTCAGACCACCTGTCTCAGACCACCTGTCTCAGACGGTCTGTATCAGATCGTCTGTCTCAGACCGTCTGTCTCAGACCGTCTGTCTCAGACCGTCTGTCTCAGACCGTCTGTCTCAGACCGTCTGTCTCAGACCGTCTGTCTCAGATCGTCTGTCACAGGCCGTCTGTCTCAGACCGTCTGTCCCAGACCGTCTGTCCAAGACCGTCTGTCTCAGACCATCTGTCTCAAACCGTCTGTCTTAGACCGTCTGTCTCAGACCGCCTGTCTCAGACCACCTGTCTCAGACCACCTGTCTAAGACGGTCAGTATCAGATCGTCTGTCTCAGACCGTCTGTGTCAGACCGTCTGTATCAGACCGTCTGTCTCCTACCGTCTGTCTCAGTCCGTCTGTCTCAGACCTTCCGCCTCAATCCGCCTGCCGCTATCGGGCAGCGTCTGTTCGCCTGTACCTGTCCGTCAGTCCCAGTCGTCTGTCTCAGTCCGTCAGTCTCAGTCCGGCGGTCTCAGTCCGTCTGTCTTAGTCCGTCTGTCTCAGACCGCCTGTCTCAGACCGCCTGTCCCAGTACGTCTGTCCCAGGCCGTCTGTCTCAGACCGTCTGTCTCAGACCGCCTGTCTCAGACCGTCTCTCTCAGACCGTCTGTCTCAGACCGTCTGTCTCAGTCCGTCTGTGTCAGACCTTCCGGCTCAATCCGCCTGCCGCTATCGGGCAGCGTCTGTTCGCCTGTCCCTGTCCGGGGGTCCCAGTCGTCTGTCTCAGTCCGTCAGTCTCAGTCCGGCGGTCTCAGTCCGTCAGTCTCAGTACGTCTGTCCCAGGCCGTCTGTCTCAGACCGTCTGTCTCAGACCGTCTGTCTCAGACCGTCTGTCTGAGTTCGTCTGTCTCAGGCCGTCTGTGCCTGTCCGTCTATCTCAGATCGTCTGTCACAGTCCGTCTGTATCAGTCCGTCTGTCTCAGACCGTCTGTCGCAGACCGTCTGTCTCAGGCCGTCTGTGCCTGTCCGTCTGTCTCAGATCGTCTGTCACAGTCCGTCTGTCTCAATCCGTCTGTCTCATACCGTCTGTCACAGTCCGTCTGTCTCAATCCGTCTGTCTCATACCGTCTGTCTCAGACCATCTGTCTCAGACCGTCTGTATCAGACCGTCTGTCTCAGAAAGTCTGTGTCAGACCGTCTGTCTCAGACCGTCTGTCTCAGACCGTCTGTCTCAGACCGTCTGTCTCAGACCGTCTGTCTCAGACCGTCTGTCTCAGACCGTCTGTCTCAGACCATCTGTCTCGGACCATCTGTCTTAATCCGTCTGTCTCATACCGTCTGTCTCAGACCGTCTGTCTCAGACCGTCTGTCTCAGACCGTCTGTCTCAGACCGTCTGTCTCAGACCGTCTGTCTCAGACCGCCTGTCTCAGACCGTCTGTCTCAGACCGTCTGTCTCAGTTCGTCTGTCTCAGACCGTCTGTGCCTGTCCGTCTGTCTCATACCGCCTGTCTCAGACCGTCTGTCTCAGACCGTCTGTGCCTGTCCGTCTGTCTCATACCGCCTGTCTCAGACCGTCTGTCTCAGACCGTCTGTATCAGACCGTCTGTCTCAGAACGTCTGTGTCAGACCGTCTGTCTCTGACCGTCTGTCTCAGACCGTCTGTCTCAGACCGTCTGCCTCGGACCGGCTGTCTCAGACCGTCTGTCTCAGTTGGTCTGTCTCAGGCCGTCTCTGCCTGTCCGTCTGTCTCAGATCGTCTGTCACAGTCCGTCTGTCTCAGTCCGTCTGTCTCAGTCCGTCTGTCTCAGTCCGACTGTCTCAGACCTCCTGTCTCAGACCGCCTGTCTCAGACCGTCTGTCTCAGACCACCTGTCTCAGACCACCTGTCTCAGACGGTCTGTATCAGACCGTCCGTCTCAGACCGTCTGTGTCAGACCGTCTGTCTCTGACCGTCTGTCTCAGACCGTCTGTCTCAGACCGTCTGCCTCGGACCGCCTGTCTCAGACCACCTGTCTCAGACCACCTGTCTCAGACGGTCTGTATCAGATCGTCTGTCTCAGACCGTCTGTGTCAGACCGTCTGTATCAGACCGTCTGTCTCAGACCGTCTGTCTCAGACCGTCTGTCTCGGACCGCCTGTCTCAGACCGTCTGTCTCCGACCGTCTGTCTCAGTCCGTCTGTCTCAGACCTTCCGCCTCAATCCGCCTGCCGCTATCGGGCAGCGTCTGTTCGCCTGTACCTGTCCGTCAGTCCCAGTCGTCTGTCTCAGTCCGTCAGTCTCAGTCCGGCGGTCTCAGTCCGTCTGTCTTAGTCCGTCTGTCTCAGACCGCCTGTCTCAGACCGCCTGTTCCAGTACGTCTGTCCCAGGCCGTCTGTCTCAGACCGTCTGTGTCAGACCGTCTGTCTCTGACCGTCTGTCTCAGACCGTCTGTCTCAGAACGTCTGTCTCGGACCGCCTGTCCCAGTACGTCTGTCCCAGGCCGTCTGTCTCAGTCCGTCCGTCTCAGACCGTCTGTCTCGGACCGCCTGTCTCAGACCGTCTGTCTCCGACCGTCTGTCTCAGTCCGTCTATCTCAGACCGCCTGTCGCAGACCGTCTGTCTCAGGCCGTCTCTGCCTGTCCGTCTGTCTCAGATCGTCTGTCTAAGTCCGACTGTCTCAGACCTCCTGTCTCCGACCGCCAGTCCCAGTACGCCTGTCTCAGGCCGTCTGTCTCAGACCGTCTTTCTCAGACCGTCTGTCTCAGACCGTCTGTCTCAGACCGTCTGTCTCAGACCGTCTGTCTCAGACCGTCTGTCTCAGACCATCCGTCTTAATCCGTCTGTCTCATACAGTCTGTCTCAGACCGTCTGTCTCAGACCGTCTGGCTCAGACCGTCTGTCTCAGTCCGTCTGTCTCAGACCTTCCGGCTCAATCCGCCTGCCGCTATCGGGCAGCGTCTGTTCGCCTGTCCCTGTCCGGGGCTCCCAGTCGTCTGTCTCAGTCCGTCAGTCTCAGTCGGGTGGTCTCATACCGTCTGTCTCAGACCGTCTGTCTCAGACCGCCTGTCTCAGACCGCCTGTCTCAGTCCGTCTGTCTCAGACCTTCCGGCTCAATCCGCCTGCCGCTATCGGGCAGCGTCAGTTCGCCTGTCCCTGTCCGGGGGTCCCAGTCGTCTGTCTCAGTCCGTCAGTCTCAGTCCGGCGGTCTCAGTCCGTCTGTCTTAGTCCGTCTGTCTCAGACCGCCTGTCTCAGACCGCCTGTCCCAGTACGTCTGTCCCAGGCCGTCTGTGCCTGTCCGTCTGTCTCAGACCGTCTGTCTCATACCGTCTGTCTCAGACCGTCTGTCTCAGTTCGTCTGTCTCAGGCCGTCTGTGCCTGTCCGTCTGTCTCAGATCGTCTGTCACAGTCCATCTGTCTCAGACCATCTGTCTCAAACCGTCTGTCTCATGCCGTCTGTCCTTGTCCGTCCGCCCTGTCCGTCTGTCTAAGGCCATCTGTCTCAGACCGTCTGTATCAGATCGTCTGTCACAGGCCGTCTGTCTCAGACCGTCTGTCTCATACCATCTGTCTCAGACCGTCTGTCTCAGACCGTCTGTCTCAGACCGCCTGTCTCAGACCGTGTGTCTCAGATCGTCTGTCTCAGTTCGTCTGTCTCATACCGTCTGTCTCAGACCGTCTGTCTCAGACCGTCTGTCTCAGACCGTCTGTCTCAGACCGTCTGTCTCAGACCGTCTGTCTCAGTCCGTCTGTCTCAGACCTTCCGGCTCAATCCGCCTGCCGCTATCGGGCAGCGTCTGTTCGCCTGTCCCTGTCCGGGGGTCCCAGTCGTCTGTCTCTGTCCGTCAGTCTCAGTCCGGCGGTCTCAGTCCGTCTGTCTTAGTCCGTCTGTCTCAGACCGCCTGTCTCAGAACGCCTGTCCCAGTACGTCTGTCCCAGGCCGTCTGTCTCAGACAGTCTGTCTCAGACCGTGTGTCTCAGACCATCTGTCTCAATCCGTCTGTGTCATACCGTCTGTCTCAGAGCGTCTGTCTCAGACCGTCTGTCTCAGACCATCTGTCTCAGACCATCTGTCTTAATCCGTCTGTCTCATACCGTCTGTCTCAGACCGTCTGTCTCAGACCGTCTGTCTCAGACCGTCTGTCTCAGACCGTCTGTCTCAGACCGTCTGTCTCAGACCGTCTGTCTCAGACCGTCTGTCTCAGCCCATCCGTCTTAATCCGTCTGTCTCATACCGTCTGTCTCAGACCGTCTGTCTCAGACCGTCTGTCTCAGACCGTCTGTCTCAGACCGTCTGTCTCAGTCCGTCTGTCTCAGACCGTCCGGCTCAATCCGCCTGCCGCTATCGGGCAGCGTCTGTTCGCCTGTCCCTGTCCGGCGGTCCCAGTCGTCTGTCTCAGTCCGTCAGTCTCAGTCCGGCGGTCTCATACCGTCTGTCTCAGACCGTCTGTCTCAGACTGCCTGTCTCAGACCGCCTGTCCCAGTACGTCTGTCCCAGGCCGTCTGTGCCTGTCCGTCTGTCTCAGACCGTCTGTCTCATACCGTCTGTCTCAGACCGTCTGTCTCAGTTCGTCTGTCTCAGGCCGTCTGTGCCTGTCCGTCTGTCTCAGATCGTCTGTCACAGTCCATCTGTCTCAGTCCGTCTGTCTCAGACCGCCTGTCGCAGACCGTCTGTCTCAGGCCGTCTGTGCCTGTCCGTCTGTCTCAGATCGTCTGTCACAGTCCATCTGTCTCAGTCCGTCTGTCTCAGACCGCCTGTCTCAGACCGTCTGTCTCATGCCGTCTGTCCTTGTCCGTCCGCCCTGTCCGTCTGTTTCAGGCCATCTGTCTCAGACCGTCTGTCTCAGATCGTCTGTCACAGGCCGTCTGTCTCAGACCGTCTGCCCCAGACCGTCTGTCTCAGACCGTCTGTCTCAGACCATCTGTCTCAAACCGTCTGTCTCATACCGTCTGTCTCAGACCGTCCGTCTCAGACCGTCTGTCTCGTACCGCCTGTCTCAGACCGTCTGTCTCCGACCGTCTGTCTCAGTCCGTCTGTCTCAGACCGCCTGTCGCAGACCGTCTGTCTCAGGCCGTCTCTGCCTGTCCGTCTGTCTCAGATCGTCTGTCTCAGACCGTCTGCCTCAGACCGTCTGTCACGGACCGCCTGTCTCAGACCACCTGTCTCAGACCACCTGTCTCAGACGGTCTGTATCAGATCGACTGTCTCAGACCGTCTGTCTCAGACCATCTGTGTCAGACCGTCTGTATCAGACCGTCTGTCTCAGACCGTCTGTCTCAGACCGCCTGTCTCAGATCGCCTGTCCCAGTACGTCTGTCCCAGGCCGTCTGTCTCAGACCGTCTGTCTCAGATCGTCGGTCTCAGACCATCTGTCTCAGACCGCCTGTCTCAGACCGCCTGTCTCAGACCACCTGTCTCAGACCACCTGTCTCAGACGGTCTGTATCAGATCGACTGTCTCACACCGTCTGTCTCAGACCATCTGTGTCAGACCGTCTGTCTCAGACCGTCTGTCTCAGACCGCCTGTCTCAGACCGCCTGTCCCAGTACGTCTGTCCCAGGCCGTCTGTCTCAGACCGTCTGTCTCAGATCGTCGGTCTCAGACCATCTGTCTCAATCCGTCTGTCTCAGACCGCCTGTCCCAGTACGTCTGTCCCAGGCCGTCTGTCTCAGACCGTCTGTCTCAGATCGTCTGTCTCAGACCATCTGTCTCAATCCGTCTGTCTGATACCGTCTGTCACAGACCGTCTGTCTCAGACCGTCTGTCTCAGACCGTCTGTCTCAGACCGTCTGTCTCAGACCGTCTGTCTCAGACCGTCTGTCTCAGACCTCCTGTCTCAGACCGCCTGTCTCAGACCGCCTGTCTCAGACCGCCTGTCTCAGACCGCCTGTCCCAGTACGTCTGTATCAGACCGTCTGTCTCAGACCGTCTGTCTCAGACCGCCTGTCTTAGACCGTCTGTCTCAGACCGCCTGTCCCAGACCACCTGTCTCAGACCACCTGTCTCAGACGGTCTGTATCAGATCGTCTGTCTCAGACCGTCTGTATCAGACCGTCTGTCTCAGACCTCCTGTCTCAGACCGCCTGTCTCAGACCGCCTGTCTCAGACCGCATGTCTCAGACCGCCTGTCCCAGTACGTCTGTCTCAGACCGTCTGTCTCAGATCGTCTGTCACAGGCCGTCTGTCTCAGACCGTCTGTCCCAGACCGTCTGTCTCAGACCGTCTGTCTCAGACCATCTGTCTCAAACCGTCTGTCTTAGACCGTCTGTCTCAGACCGCCTGTCTCAGACCACCTGTCTCAGACCACCTGTCTCAGACGGTCTGTATCAGATCGTCTGTCTCAGACCGTCTGTCTCAGACCGTCTGTCTCAGACCGTCTGTCTCAGACCGTCTGTCTCAGACCGTCTGTCTCAGACCGTCTGTCTCAGATCGTCTGTCACAGGCCGTCTGTCTCAGACCGTCTGTCCCAGACCGTCTGTCCAAGACCGTCTGTCTCAGACCATCTGTCTCAAACCGTCTGTCTTAGACCGTCTGTCTCAGACCGCCTGTCTCAGACCACCTGTCTCAGACCACCTGTCTAAGACGGTCAGTATCAGATCGTCTGTCTCAGACCGTCTGTGTCAGACCGTCTGTATCAGACCGTCTGTCTCCTACCGTCTGTCTCAGTCCGTCTGTCTCAGACCTTCCGCCTCAATCCGCCTGCCGCTATCGGGCAGCGTCTGTTCGCCTGTACCTGTCCGTCAGTCCCAGTCGTCTGTCTCAGTCCGTCAGTCTCAGTCCGGCGGTCTCAGTCCGTCTGTCTTAGTCCGTCTGTCTCAGACCGCCTGTCTCAGACCGCCTGTCCCAGTACGTCTGTCCCAGGCCGTCTGTCTCAGACCGTCTGTCTCAGACCGCCTGTCTCAGACCGTCTCTCTCAGACCGTCTGTCTCAGACCGTCTGTCTCAGTCCGTCTGTGTCAGACCTTCCGGCTCAATCCGCCTGCCGCTATCGGGCAGCGTCTGTTCGCCTGTCCCTGTCCGGGGGTCCCAGTCGTCTGTCTCAGTCCGTCAGTCTCAGTCCGGCGGTCTCAGTCCGTCAGTCTCAGTACGTCTGTCCCAGGCCGTCTGTCTCAGACCGTCTGTCTCAGACCGTCTGTCTCAGGCCGTCTGTGCCTGTCCGTCTATCTCAGATCGTCTGTCACAGTCCGTCTGTATCAGTCCGTCTGTCTCAGACCGTCTGTCGCAGACCGTCTGTCTCAGGCCGTCTGTGCCTGTCCGTCTGTCTCAGATCGTCTGTCACAGTCCGTCTGTCTCAATCCGTCTGTCTCATACCGTCTGTCACAGTCCGTCTGTCTCAATCCGTCTGTCTCATACCGTCTGTCTCAGACCATCTGTCTCAGACCGTCTGTATCAGACCGTCTGTCTCAGAAAGTCTGTGTCAGACCGTCTGTCTCAGACCGTCTGTCTCAGACCGTCTGTCTCAGACCGTCTGTCTCAGACCGTCTGTCTCAGACCGTCTGTCTCAGACCGTCTGTCTCAGACCGTCTGTCTCAGACCATCTGTCTCGGACCATCTGTCTTAATCCGTCTGTCTCATACCGTCTGTCTCAGACCGTCTGTCTCAGACCGTCTGTCTCAGACCGTCTGTCTCAGACCGTCTGTCTCAGACCGTCTGTCTCAGACCGCCTGTCTCAGACCGTCTGTCTCAGACCGTCTGTCTCAGACCGTCTGTCTCAGTTCGTCTGTCTCAGACCGTCTGTGCCTGTCCGTCTGTCTCATACCGCCTGTCTCAGACCGTCTGTCTCAGACCGTCTGTGCCTGTCCGTCTGTCTCATACCGCCTGTCTCAGACCGTCTGTCTCAGACCGTCTGTATCAGACCGTCTGTCTCAGAACGTCTGTGTCAGACCGTCTGTCTCTGACCGTCTGTCTCAGACCGTCTGTCTCAGACCGTCTGCCTCGGACCGGCTGTCTCAGACCGTCTGTCTCAGTTGGTCTGTCTCAGGCCGTCTCTGCCTGTCCGTCTGTCTCAGATCGTCTGTCACAGTCCGTCTGTCTCAGTCCGTCTGTCTCAGTCCGTCTGTCTCAGTCCGACTGTCTCAGACCTCCTGTCTCAGACCGCCTGTCTCAGACCGTCTGTCTCAGACCACCTGTCTCAGACCACCTGTCTCAGACGGTCTGTATCAGACCGTCCGTCTCAGACCGTCTGTGTCAGACCGTCTGTCTCTGACCGTCTGTCTCAGACCGTCTGTCTCAGACCGTCTGCCTCGGACCGCCTGTCTCAGACCACCTGTCTCAGACCACCTGTCTCAGACGGTCTGTATCAGATCGTCTGTCTCAGACCGTCTGTGTCAGACCGTCTGTATCAGACCGTCTGTCTCAGACCGTCTGTCTCAGACCGTCTGTCTCGGACCGCCTGTCTCAGACCGTCTGTCTCCGACCGTCTGTCTCAGTCCGTCTGTCTCAGACCTTCCGCCTCAATCCGCCTGCCGCTATCGGGCAGCGTCTGTTCGCCTGTACCTGTCCGTCAGTCCCAGTCGTCTGTCTCAGTCCGTCAGTCTCAGTCCGGCGGTCTCAGTCCGTCTGTCTTAGTCCGTCTGTCTCAGACCGCCTGTCTCAGACCGCCTGTTCCAGTACGTCTGTCCCAGGCCGTCTGTCTCAGACCGTCTGTGTCAGACCGTCTGTCTCTGACCGTCTGTCTCAGACCGTCTGTCTCAGAACGTCTGTCTCGGACCGCCTGTCCCAGTACGTCTGTCCCAGGCCGTCTGTCTCAGTCCGTCCGTCTCAGACCGTCTGTCTCGGACCGCCTGTCTCAGACCGTCTGTCTCCGACCGTCTGTCTCAGTCCGTCTATCTCAGACCGCCTGTCGCAGACCGTCTGTCTCAGGCCGTCTCTGCCTGTCCGTCTGTCTCAGATCGTCTGTCTAAGTCCGACTGTCTCAGACCTCCTGTCTCCGACCGCCAGTCCCAGTACGCCTGTCTCAGGCCGTCTGTCTCAGACCGTCTTTCTCAGACCGTCTGTCTCAGACCGTCTGTCTCAGACCGTCTGTCTCAGACCGTCTGTCTCAGACCGTCTGTCTCAGACCATCCGTCTTAATCCGTCTGTCTCATACAGTCTGTCTCAGACCGTCTGTCTCAGACCGTCTGGCTCAGACCGTCTGTCTCAGTCCGTCTGTCTCAGACCTTCCGGCTCAATCCGCCTGCCGCTATCGGGCAGCGTCTGTTCGCCTGTCCCTGTCCGGGGCTCCCAGTCGTCTGTCTCAGTCCGTCAGTCTCAGTCGGGTGGTCTCATACCGTCTGTCTCAGACCGTCTGTCTCAGACCGCCTGTCTCAGACCGCCTGTCTCAGTCCGTCTGTCTCAGACCTTCCGGCTCAATCCGCCTGCCGCTATCGGGCAGCGTCAGTTCGCCTGTCCCTGTCCGGGGGTCCCAGTCGTCTGTCTCAGTCCGTCAGTCTCAGTCCGGCGGTCTCAGTCCGTCTGTCTTAGTCCGTCTGTCTCAGACCGCCTGTCTCAGACCGCCTGTCCCAGTACGTCTGTCCCAGGCCGTCTGTGCCTGTCCGTCTGTCTCAGACCGTCTGTCTCATACCGTCTGTCTCAGTTCGTCTGTCTCAGGCCGTCTGTGCCTGTCCGTCTGTCTCAGATCGTCTGTCACAGTCCATCTGTCTCAGACCATCTGTCTCAAACCGTCTGTCTCATGCCGTCTGTCCTTGTCCGTCCGCCCTGTCCGTCTGTCTAAGGCCATCTGTCTCAGACCGTCTGTATCAGATCGTCTGTCACAGGCCGTCTGTCTCAGACCGTCTGTCTCATACCATCTGTCTCAGACCGTCTGTCTCAGACCGTCTGTCTCAGACCGCCTGTCTCAGACCGTGTGTCTCAGATCGTCTGTCTCAGTTCGTCTGTCTCAGACCGTCTGTCTCAGACCGTCTGTCTCAGACCGTCTGTCTCAGACCGTCTGTCTCAGACCGTCTGTCTCAGTCCGTCTGTCTCAGACCTTCCGGCTCAATCCGCCTGCCGCTATCGGGCAGCGTCTGTTCGCCTGTCCCTGTCCGGGGGTCCCAGTCGTCTGTCTCTGTCCGTCAGTCTCAGTCCGGCGGTCTCAGTCCGTCTGTCTTAGTCCGTCTGTCTCAGACCGCCTGTCTCAGAACGCCTGTCCCAGTACGTCTGTCCCAGGCCGTCTGTCTCAGACAGTCTGTCTCAGACCGTGTGTCTCAGACCATCTGTCTCAATCGGTCTGTGTCATACCGTCTGTCTCAGAGCGTCTGTCTCAGACCGTCTGTCTCAGACCATCTGTCTCAGACCATCTGTCTTAATCCGTCTGTCTCATACCGTCTGTCTCAGACCGTCTGTCTCAGACCGTCTGTCTCAGACCGTCTGTCTCAGACCGTCTGTCTCAGACCGTCTGTCTCAGACCGTCTGTCTCAGACCGTCTGTCTCAGACCGTCTGTCTCAGCCCATCCGTCTTAATCCGTCTGTCTCATACCGTCTGTCTCAGACCGTCTGTCTCAGACCGTCTGTCTCAGACCGTCTGTCTCAGACCGTCTGTCTCAGTCCGTCTGTCTCAGACCGTCCGGCTCAATCCGCCTGCCGCTATCGGGCAGCGTCTGTTCGCCTGTCCCTGTCCGGCGGTCCCAGTCGTCTGTCTCAGTCCGTCAGTCTCAGTCCGGCGGTCTCATACCGTCTGTCTCAGACCGTCTGTCTCAGACTGCCTGTCTCAGACCGCCTGTCCCAGTACGTCTGTCCCAGGCCGTATGTGCCTGTCCGTCTGTCTCAGACCGTCTGTCTCATACCGTCTGTCTCAGACCGTCTGTCTCAGTTCGTCTGTCTCAGGCCGTCTGTGCCTGTCCGTCTGTCTCAGATCGTCTGTCACAGTCCATCTGTCTCAGTCCGTCTGTCTCAGACCGCCTGTCGCAGACCGTCTGTCTCAGGCCGTCTGTGCCTGTCCGTCTGTCTCAGATCGTCTGTCACAGTCCATCTGTCTCAGTCCGTCTGTCTCAGACCGCCTGTCTCAGACCGTCTGTCTCATGCCGTCTGTCCTTGTCCGTCCGCCCTGTCCGTCTGTTTCAGGCCATCTGTCTCAGACCGTCTGTCTCAGATCGTCTGTCACAGGCCGTCTGTCTCAGACCGTCTGCCCCAGACCGTCTGTCTCAGACCGTCTGTCTCAGACCATCTGTCTCAAACCGTCTGTCTCATACCGTCTGTCTCAGACCGTCCGTCTCAGACCGTCTGTCTCGTACCGCCTGTCTCAGACCGTCTGTCTCCGACCGTCTGTCTCAGTCCGTCTGTCTCAGACCGCCTGTCGCAGACCGTCTGTCTCAGGCCGTCTCTGCCTGTCCGTCTGTCTCAGATCGTCTGTCTCAGACCGTCTGCCTCAGACCGTCTGTCACGGACCGCCTGTCTCAGACCACCTGTCTCAGACCACCTGTCTCAGACGGTCTGTATCAGATCGACTGTCTCAGACCGTCTGTCTCAGACCATCTGTGTCAGACCGTCTGTATCAGACCGTCTGTCTCAGACCGTCTGTCTCAGACCGCCTGTCTCAGACCGCCTGTCCCAGTACGTCTGTCCCAGGCCGTCTGTCTCAGACCGTCTGTCTCA
Source organism: Coelioxys conoideus (assembly GCA_947623535.1). Classification (NCBI taxonomy): domain Eukaryota; kingdom Metazoa; phylum Arthropoda; class Insecta; order Hymenoptera; family Megachilidae; genus Coelioxys; species Coelioxys conoideus. The sequence continues at coordinate 14,342,759 of OX392451.1, forward strand.
GATCGTCGGTCTCAGACCATCTGTCTCAATCCGTCTGTCTCAGACCGCCTGTCCCAGTACGTCTGTCCCAGGCCGTCTGTCTCAGACCGTCTGTCTCAGACCGTCTGTCTCAGACCGTCTGTCTCAGACCGTCTGTCTCAGACCGTCTGTCTCAGACCTCCTGTCTCAGACCGCCTGTCTCAGACCGCCTGTCTCAGACCGCCTGTCTCAGACCGCCTGTCTCAGACCGCCTGTCCCAGTACGTCTGTATCAGACCGTCTGTCTCAGACCGTCTGTCTCAGACCGCCTGTCTTAGACCGTCTGTCTCAGACCGCCTGTCCCAGACCACCTGTCTCAGACCACCTGTCTCAGACGGTCTGTATCAGATCGTCTGTCTCAGACCGTCTGTATCAGACCGTCTGTCTCAGACCTCCTGTCTCAGACCGCCTGTCTCAGACCGCCTGTCTCAGACCGCCTGTCTCAGACCGCCTGTCCCAGTACGTCTGTCTCAGACCGTCTGTCTCAGATCGTCTGTCACAGGCCGTCTGTCTCAGACCGTCTGTCCCAGACCGTCTGTCTCAGACCGTCTGTCTCAGACCATCTGTCTCAAACCGTCTGTCTTAGACCGTCTGTCTCAGACCGCCTGTCTCAGACCACCTGTCTCCGACCACCTGTCTCAGACGGTCTGTATCAGATCGTCTGTCTCAGACCGTCTGTCTCAGACCGTCTGTCTCAGACCGTCTGTCTCAGTCCGTCTGTCTCAGTCCGACTGTCTCAGACCTCCTGTCTCAGACCGCCTGTCTCAGACCGTCTGTCTCAGACCACCTGTCTCAGACCACCTGTCTCAGACGGTCTGTATCAGACCGTCCGTCTCAGACCGTCTGTGTCAGACCGTCTGTCTCTGACCGTCTGTCTCAGACCGTCTGTCTCAGACCGTCTGCCTCGGACCGCCTGTCTCAGACCACCTGTCTCAGACCACCTGTCTCAGACGGTCTGTATCAGATCGTCTGTCTCAGACCGTCTGTGTCAGACCGTCTGTATCAGACCGTCTGTCTCAGACCGTCTGTCTCAGACCGTCTGTCTCGGACCGCCTGTCTCCGACCGTCTGTCTCAGTCCGTCTGTCTCAGACCTTCCGCCTCAATCCGCCTGCCGCTATCGGGCAGCGTCTGTTCGCCTGTACCTGTCCGTCAGTCCCAGTCGTCTGTCTCAGTCCGTCAGTCTCAGTCCGGCGGTCTCAGTCCGTCTGTCTTAGTCCGTCTGTCTCAGACCGCCTGTCTCAGACCGCCTGTCCCAGTACGTCTGTCCCAGGCCGTCTGTCTCAGACCGTCTGTGTCAGACCGTCTGTCTCTGACCGTCTGTCTCAGACCGTCTGTCTCAGACCGTCTGTCTCAGACCGTCTGTCTCAGAACGTCTGTCTCGGACCGCCTGTCCCAGTACGTCTGTCCCAGGCCGTCTGTCTCAGTCCGTCCGTCTCAGACCGTCTGTCTCGGACCGCCTGTCTCAGACCGTCTGTCTCCGACCGTCTGTCTCAGTCCGTCTATCTCAGACCGCCTGTCGCAGACCGTCTGTCTCAGGCCGTCTCTGCCTGTCCGTCTGTCTCAGATCGTCTGTCTAAGTCCGACTGTCTCAGACCTCCTGTCTCAGACCGCCAGTCCCAGTACGCCAGTCTCAGGCCGTCTGTCTCAGACCGTCTTTCTCAGACCGTCTGTCTCAGACCGTCTGTCTCAGACCGCCTGTCTCAGACCGCCTGTCTCAGTCCGTCTGTCTCAGACCTTCCGGCTCAATCCTCCTGCCGCTATCGGGCAGCGTCAGTTCGCCTGTCCCTGTCCGGGGGTCCCAGTCGTCTGTCTCAGTCCGTCAGTCTCAGTCCGGCGGTCTCAGTCCGTCTGTCTTAGTCCGTCTGTCTCAGACCGCCTGTCTCAGACCGCCTGTCCCAGTACGTCTGTCCCAGGCCGTCTGTGCCTGTCCGTCTGTCTCAGACCGTCTGTCTCATACCGTCTGTCTCAGACCGTCGGTCTCAGTTCGTCTGTCTCAGGCCGTCTGTGCCTGTCCGTCTGTCTCAGATCGTCTGTCACAGTCCATCTGTCTCAAACCGTCTGTCTCATGCCGTCTGTCCTTGTCCGTCCGCCCTGTCCGTCTGTCTCAGACCGTCTGTCCCAGACCGCCTGTCTCAGACCGTCTGTCTCAGGCAGTCTGTCTCATACCACCTGTCTCAGACCGTCTGTCCCAGACCGCCTGTCTCAGTCCGTCTGTCTCAGATCGTCTGTCTCAGACCGTCTGTCTCAGACCGTCTGTCTCAGACCGTCTGTCTCAGACCGTCTGTCTCAGACCGTCTGTCTCAGACCGTCTGTCTGAAATCGTCCGTTTCAGACCGTCTGTCTCAGACCGTCCGCCTCAATCCGCCTGCCGCTATACGGCAGCGTCTGTTCGCCTGTCCCTGTCCGTCAGTCTCAGTCCGTCTGTCTCAGACCGTCTGTCTCACACCGTCAGTCTCCGTTCGCCGGCTTCAGTCCGTCTGTCTCAGACCGTCAGTCGCGGACCGTCTGACACGGACCGTCTGTCTGAAGCCGTCTGTCTCAGACCGTCTGTATCAGACCGTCTGTCTCAATCCGCCTGCCGCTATCGGGTAGAGTCTGTTCGCCTGTCCCTGTCCGTCAGTATCAGTCCGCCTGTCTCAGTCCGTCTGCCTCAGGCCGCCTGCCTCAGACCGTCTGTCTCAGACCGTCTTTCTCAGTCCGTCTGTCTGAGATCGTCTGTCTCAGGCCGTCTGTCCCTGTCCGTCTGTCTCAGACCGCCTGTCTCCGTCCGTCTGTCTCAGACCACCTGTCTCGGACCACCTGTCTCAGACCGTCTGTCTCAGCCCGTCAGTCTCAGTCCGCCTGTCTCAGTCCGCCTGTCTCAGACCGCCTGTCTCAGTCCGTCTGTCGCAGTCCGTCAGTCTCAGTCCGTCTCTCTCAGTCCGTCTGTCTTAGACCACCTGTCTCAGATCGTCTGTCTTAGCCCGTCTGTCTCAGACCGTCTGTCTCAGACCGTCGGTCTCAGACCGTCTGTCTCAGACCGTCTGTCTCAGACCGTCTGTCTCAGACCCTCTGTCTGAGATCGTCCGTCTCAGACCGTCTGTCTCAGACCGTCCGTCTCAATCCGCCTGCCGCTATCGGGTAGAGTCTGTTCGCCTGTCCCTGTCCGTCAGTATCAGTCCGCCTTACTCAGTCAGTCTGCCTCAGGCCGCCTGCCTCAGACCGCCTGTCTCAGACCGTCTGTCTCAATCCGTCTGTCTCGGACCGTCTGTCTCAGACCGTCAGTCCCAGTCCGCCTGTCTCGTACCGTCTGTCTCAGGCCGTCTGTCCCTGTCAGTCTGTCTCAGACCGTCTGTCTCCGTCCGTCTGTCTCAGACCACCTGTCTCGGACCACCTGTCTCAGACCGTCTGTCTCAGCCCGTCTGTCTCGGACCGTCTGTCTCAGACCGTCTGTCTCAGTCCGTCTGTCTCAATCCGCCTGCCGCTATCGGCTAGAGTCTGTTCGCCTGTCCCTGTCCGTCAGTATCAGTCCGCCTGTCTCAGACCGCCTGTCTCGTACCGTCTGTCTCAGGCCGTCTGTCCCTGTCAGTCTGTCTCAGACCGTCTGTCTCCGTCCGTCTGTCTCAGACCACCTGTCTCGGACCACCTGTCCCATACCGTCTGTCTCAGACCGTCTGTCTCATACCGTCTGTCTCAGACCGTCTGTCTCAATCCGCCTGCCGCTATCGGGTAGAGTCTGTTCGCCTGTCCCTGTCCGTCAGTATCAGTCCGCCTGTCTCAGTCCGTCTGCCTCAGGCCGCCTGCATCAGACCGTCTGTCTCAGGCCGTCTGTCTCAGATCGTCAGTCTCAGACCGTCTGTATCAGACTGTCTCTCTCAGACCGTCTGTCTCAGACCGTCTGTCTCAATCCGTCGGTATCAGACTGTCTGTCTCAGGCCGTCTGTCCCATACCGTCTGTCTCAATCCGTCTGTCTCAGACCGTCTGTCTCAGACCGTCTGTCTTAGACCGTCTGTCTGAGACCGTCTGTCCCAGACCGTCTGTCTCAGACCGTCTGTCTCAGACCGTCTGTCTCAGGCAGTCTGTCTCATACCACCTGTCTCAGACCGTCTGTCTCAGACCGTCTGTCCCAGACCGCCTGTCTCAGTCCGTCTGTCTCAGATCGTCTGTCTCAGACCGTCTGTCTCAGACCGTCTGTCTCAGACCGTCTGTCTCAGACCGTCTGTCTCAGACCGTCTGTCTGAGATCGTCCGTTTCAGACCGTCTGTCTCAGACCGTCCGCCTCAATCCGCCTGCCGCTATACGGCAGCGTCTGTTCGCCTGTCCCTGTCCGTCAGTCTCAGTCCGTCTGTCTCAGTCCGTCTGTCTCAGACCGTCTGTCTCAGACCGTCTGTCTGAGATAGTCCGTTTCAGACCGTCTGTCTCAGACCGTCCGCCTCAATCCGCCTGCCGCTATACGGCAGCGTCTGTTCGCCTGTCCCTGTCCGTCAGTCTCAGACCGCCTGTCTCAGACCGTCTGTCTCAATCCGTCTGTCTCGGACCGTCTGTCTCAGACCGTCAGTCCCAGTCCGCCTGTCTCAGTCCGCCTGTCTCAGACCGCCTGTCTCGTACCGTCTGTCTCAGGCCGTCTGTCCCTGTCAGTCTGTCTCAGACCGTCTGTTTCCGTCCGTCTGTCTCAGACCAACTGTCTCGGACCACCTGTCTCAGACCGTCTGTCTCAGCCGTCTGTCTCAGACCGTCTGTCTCAGACCGTCTGTCTCAGACCGTCTGTCTCAGACCGTCTGTCTCAGACCGTCTGTCTCAATCCGCCTGCCGCTATCGGGTAGAGTCTGTTCGCCTGTCCCTGTCCGTCAGTATCAGTCCGCCTGTCTCAGTCCGTCTGCCTCAGGCCGCCTGCATCAGACCGTCTGTCTCAGGCCGTCTGTCTCAGATCGTCAGTCTCAGACCGTCTGTATCAGACTGTCTCTCTCAGACCGTCTGTCTCAGACCGTCTGTCTCAATCCGTCGGTATCAGACTGTCTGTCTCAGGCCGTCTGTCCCATACCGTCTGTCTCAATCCGTCTGTCTCAGACCGTCTGTCTCAGACCGTCTGTCTTAGACCGTCTGTCTGAGACCGTCTGTCCCAGACCGTCTGTCTCAGACCGTCTGTCTCAGACCGTCTGTCCCAGACCGCCTGTCTCAGACCGTCTGTCTCAGGCAGTCTGTCTCATACCACCTGTCTCAGACCGTCTGTCTCAGACCGTCTGTCCCAGACCGCCTGTCTCAGTCCGTCTGTCTCAGATCGTCTGTCTCAGACCGTCTGTCTCAGACCGTCTGTCTCAGACCGTCTGTTTCAGACCGTCTGTCTGAGATCGTCAGTTTCAGACCGTCTGTCTCAGACCGTCCGCCTCAATCCGCCTGCCGCTATACGGCAGCGTCTGTTCGCCTGTCCCTGTCCGTCAGTCTCAGTCCGTCTGTCTCAGTCCGTCTGTCTCAGACCGTCTGTCTCAGACCGTCTGTCTGAGATAGTCCGTTTCAGACCGTCTGTCTCAGACCGTCCGCCTCAATCCGCCTGCCGCTATACGGCAGCGTCTGTTCGCCTGTCCCTGTCCGTCAGTCTCAGACCGCCTGCCTCAGACCGTCTGTCTCAATCCGTCTGTCTCGGACCGTCTGTCTCAGACCGTCAGTCCCAGTCCGCCTGTCTCAGTCCGCCTGTCTCAGACCGCCTGTCTCGTACCGTCTGTCTCAGGCCGTCTGTCCCTGTCAGTCTGTCTCAGACCGTCTGTTTCCGTCCGTCTGTCTCAGACCAACTGTCTCGGACCACCTGTCTCAGACCGTCTGTCTCAGCCGTCTGTCTCAGACCGTCTGTCTCAGACCGTCTGTGTCAATCCGTCTCTCTCAGTCCGTCTGTCTTAGACCGCCTGTCTCAGACCGTCTGTCTCAGACCGCCTGTCTCATACCGTCTGTCTCAGGCCGTCTGTCCCTGTCCGTCTGTCTCAGACCGTCTGTCTCCGTCCGTCTGTCTCAGACCACCTGTCTCGGACCACCTGTCTCAGACCGTCTGTCTCAGCCCGTCTGTCTCAGACCGTCTGTCTCAGACCGTCTGTCTCAAACCGTCTGTCTCAGACCGTCTATCTCAGACCGTCTGTCTCAGACCGTCTGTCTCAATCCGCCTGCCGCTATACGGCAGCGTCTGTTCGCCTGTCCCTGTCCGTCAGTCTCAGTCCGTCTCTCTCAGTCCGTACGTCTTAGACCACCTGTCTCAGACCGTCTGTCCCAGCCCGTCTGTCTCAGACAGTCTGTCTAAGACCGTCTGTCTCAGACCGTCTGTCTCAGACCGTCTGTCTCAGACCGTCTGTCTCAGACCGTCTGTCTCAGGCCGTCTGTCCCTGTCCGTCTGTCTCAGACCGCCTGTCTCCGTCCGTCTGTCTCAGACCACCTGTCTCGGACCACCTGTCTCAGACCGTCTGTCTCAGCCCGTCAGTCTCAGTCCGCCTGTCTCAGTCCGCCTGTCTCAGACCGCCTGTCTCAGTCCGTCTGTCGCAGTCCGTCAGTCTCAGTCCGTCTCTCTCAGTCCGTCTGTCTTAGACCACCTGTCTCAGATCGTCTGTCTTAGCCCGTCTGTCTCAGACCGTCTGTCTCAGACCGTCTGTCTCAGACCGTCTGTCTCAGACCGTCTGTCTCAGACCGTCTGTCTCAGACCCTCTGTCTGAGATCGTCCGTCTCAGACCGTCTGTCTCAGACCGTCCGTCTCAATCCGCCTGCCGCTATCGGGTAGAGTCTGTTCGCCTGTCCCTGTCCGTCAGTATCAGTCCGCCTTACTCAGTCAGTCTGCCTCAGGCCGCCTGCCTCAGACCGCCTGTCTCAGACCGTCTGTCTCAATCCGTCTGTCTCGGACCGTCTGTCTCAGACCGTCAGTCCCAGTCCGCCTGTCTCAGTCCGCCTGTCTCAGACCGCCTGTCTCGTACCGTCTGTCTCAGGCCGTCTGTCCCTGTCAGTCTGTCTCAGAACGTCTGTCTCCGTCCGTCTGTCTCAGACCACCTGTCTCGGACCACCTGTCTCAGACCGTCTGTCTCAGCCCGTCTGTCTCGGACCGTCTGTCTCAGACCGTCTGTCTCAGACCGTCTGTCTCAATCCGCCTGCCGCTATCGGCTAGAGTCTGTTCGCCTGTCCCTGTCCGTCAGTATCAGTCCGCCTGTCTCAGACCTCCTGTCTCGTACCGTCTGTCTCAGGCCGTCTGTCCCTGTCAGTCTGTCTCAGACCGTCTGTCTCCGTCCGTCTGTCTCAGACCACCTGTCTCGGACCACCTGTCCCATACCGTCTGTCTCAGACCGTCTGTCTCAGACCGTCTGTCTTAGACCGTCTGTCTGAGACCGTCTGTCCCAGACCGTCTGTCTCAGACCGTCTGTCTCAGACCGTCTGTCCCATACCGCCTGTCTCAGACCGTCTGTCTCAGGCAGTCTGTCTCATACCACCTGTCTCAGACCGTCTGTCTCAGACCGTCTGTCCCAGACCGCCTGTCTCAGTCCGTCTGTCTCAGATCGTCTGTATCAGACCGTCTGTCTCAGACCGTCTGTCTCAGACCGTCTGTCTGAGATCGTCCGTTTCAGACCGTCTGTCTCAGACCGTCCGCCTCAATCCGCCTGCCGCTATACGGCAGCGTCTGTTCGCCTGTCCCTGTCCGTCAGTCCCAGGCCGTCTGTCTCAGACCGTCTGTCTCAGATCGTCGGTCTCAGACCATCTGTCTCAATCCGTCTGTCTCAGACCGCCTGTCCCAGTACGTCTGTCCCAGGCCGTCTGTCTCAGACCGTCTGTCTCAGATCGTCTGTCTCAGACCATCTGTCTCAATCCGTCTGTCTGATACCGTCTGTCACAGACCGTCTGTCTCAGACCGTCTGTCTCAGACCGTCTGTCTCAGACCGTCTGTCTCAGACCGTCTGTCTCAGACCGTCTGTCTCAGACCTCCTGTCTCAGACCGCCTGTCTCAGACCGCCTGTCTCAGACCGCCTGTCTCAGACCGCCTGTCCCAGTACGTCTGTATCAGACCGTCTGTCTCAGACCGTCTGTATCAGACCGTCTGTCTCAGACCTCCTGTCTCAGACCGCCTGTCTCAGACCGCCTGTCTCAGACCGCCTGTCTCAGACCGCCTGTCCCAGTACGTCTGTCTCAGACCGTCTGTCTCAGATCGTCTGTCACAGGCCGTCTGTCTCAGACCGTCTGTCCCAGACCGTCTGTCTCAGACCGTCTGTCTCAGACCATCTGTCTCAAACCGTCTGTCTTAGACCGTCTGTCTCAGACCGCCTGTCTCAGACCACCTGTCTCCGACCACCTGTCTCAGACGGTCTGTATCAGATCGTCTGTCTCAGACCGTCTGTCTCAGACCGTCTGTCTCAGACCGTCTGTCTCAGTCCGTCTGTCTCAGTCCGACTGTCTCAGACCTCCTGTCTCAGACCGCCTGTCTCAGACCGTCTGTCTCAGACCACCTGTCTCAGACCACCTGTCTCAGACGGTCTGTATCAGACCGTCCGTCTCAGACCGTCTGTGTCAGACCGTCTGTCTCTGACCGTCTGTCTCAGACCGTCTGTCTCAGACCGTCTGCCTCGGACCGCCTGTCTCAGACCACCTGTCTCAGACCACCTGTCTCAGACGGTCTGTATCAGATCGTCTGTCTCAGACCGTCTGTGTCAGACCGTCTGTATCAGACCGTCTGTCTCAGACCGTCTGTCTCAGACCGTCTGTCTCGGACCGCCTGTCTCCGACCGTCTGTCTCAGTCCGTCTGTCTCAGACCTTCCGCCTCAATCCGCCTGCCGCTATCGGGCAGCGTCTGTTCGCCTGTACCTGTCCGTCAGTCCCAGTCGTCTGTCTCAGTCCGTCAGTCTCAGTCCGGCGGTCTCAGTCCGTCTGTCTTAGTCCGTCTGTCTCAGACCGCCTGTCTCAGACCGCCTGTCCCAGTACGTCTGTCCCAGGCCGTCTGTCTCAGACCGTCTGTGTCAGACCGTCTGTCTCTGACCGTCTGTCTCAGACCGTCTGTCTCAGACCGTCTGTCTCAGACCGTCTGTCTCAGAACGTCTGTCTCGGACCGCCTGTCCCAGTACGTCTGTCCCAGGCCGTCTGTCTCAGTCCGTCTGTCTCAGTCCGTCCGTCTCAGACCGTCTGTCTCGGACCGCCTGTCTCAGACCGTCTGTCTCCGACCGTCTGTCTCAGTCCGTCTATCTCAGACCGCCTGTCGCAGACCGTCTGTCTCAGGCCGTCTCTGCCTGTCCGTCTGTCTCAGATCGTCTGTCTAAGTCCGACTGTCTCAGACCTCCTGTCTCAGACCGCCAGTCCCAGTACGCCTGTCTCAGGCCGTCTGTCTCAGACCGTCTTTCTCAGACCGTCTGTCTCAGACCGTCTGTCTCAGACCGCCTGTCTCAGACCGCCTGTCTCAGTCCGTCTGTCTCAGACCTTCCGGCTCAATCCTCCTGCCGCTATCGGGCAGCGTCAGTTCGCCTGTCCCTGTCCGGGGGTCCCAGTCGTCTGTCTCAGTCCGTCAGTCTCAGTCCGGCGGTCTCAGTCCGTCTGTCTTAGTCCGTCTGTCTCAGACCGCCTGTCTCAGACCGCCTGTCCCAGTACGTCTGTCCCAGGCCGTCTGTGCCTGTCCGTCTGTCTCAGACCGTCTGTCTCATACCGTCTGTCTCAGACCGTCGGTCTCAGTTCGTCTGTCTCAGGCCGTCTGTGCCTGTCCGTCTGTCTCAGATCGTCTGTCACAGTCCATCTGTCTCAGACCATCTGTCTCAAACCGTCTGTCTCATGCCGTCTGTCCTTGTCCGTCCGCCCTGTCCGTCTGTCTCAGACCGTCTGTCCCAGACCGCCTGTCTCAGACCGTCTGTCTCAGGCAGTCTGTCTCATACCACCTGTCTCAGACCGTCTGTCCCAGACCGCCTGTCTCAGTCCGTCTGTCTCAGATCGTCTGTCTCAGACCGTCTGTCTCAGACCGTCTGTCTCAGACCGTCTGTCTCAGACCGTCTGTCTCAGACCGTCTGTCTCAGACCGTCTGTCTCAGACCGTCTGTCTGAAATCGTCCGTTTCAGACCGTCTGTCTCAGACCGTCCGCCTCAATCCGCCTGCCGCTATACGGCAGCGTCTGTTCGCCTGTCCCTGTCCGTCAGTCTCAGTCCGTCTGTCTCAGACCGTCTGTCTCACACCGTCAGTCTCCGTTCGCCGGCTTCAGTCCGTCTGTCTCAAACCGTCAGTCGCGGACCGTCTGACACGGACCGTCTGTCTGAAGCCGTCTGTCTCAGACCGTCTGTATCAGACCGTCTGTCTCAATCCGCCTGCCGCTATCGGGTAGAGTCTGTTCGCCTGTCCCTGTCCGTCAGTATCAGTCCGCCTGTCTCAGTCCGTCTGCCTCAGGCCGCCTGCCTCAGACCGTCTGTCTCAGACCGTCTTTCTCAGTCCGTCTGTCTGAGATCGTCTGTCTCAGGCCGTCTGTCCCTGTCCGTCTGTCTCAGACCGCCTGTCTCCGTCCGTCTGTCTCAGACCACCTGTCTCGGACCACCTGTCTCAGACCGTCTGTCTCAGCCCGTCAGTCTCAGTCCGCCTGTCTCAGACCGCCTGTCTCAGTCCGTCTGTCGCAGTCCGTCAGTCTCAGTCCGTCTCTCTCAGTCCGTCTGTCTTAGACCACCTGTCTCAGATCGTCTGTCTTAGCCCGTCTGTCTCAGACCGTCTGTCTCAGACCGTCGGTCTCAGACCGTCTGTCTCAGACCGTCTGTCTCAGACCGTCTGTCTCAGACCCTCTGTCTGAGATCGTCCGTCTCAGACCGTCTGTCTCAGACCGTCCGTCTCAATCCGCCTGCCGCTATCGGGTAGAGTCTGTTCGCCTGTCCCTGTCCGTCAGTATCAGTCCGCCTTACTCAGTCAGTCTGCCTCAGGCCGCCTGCCTCAGACCGCCTGTCTCAGACCGTCTGTCTCAATCCGTCTGTCTCGGACCGTCTGTCTCAGACCGTCAGTCCCAGTCCGCCTGTCTCGTACCGTCTGTCTCAGGCCGTCTGTCCCTGTCAGTCTGTCTCAGACCGTCTGTCTCCGTCCGTCTGTCTCAGACCACCTGTCTCGGACCACCTGTCTCAGACCGTCTGTCTCAGCCCGTCTGTCTCGGACCGTCTGTCTCAGACCGTCTGTCTCAGTCCGTCTGTCTCAATCCGCCTGCCGCTATCGGCTAGAGTCTGTTCGCCTGTCCCTGTCCGTCAGTATCAGTCCGCCTGTCTCAGACCGCCTGTCTCGTACCGTCTGTCTCAGGCCGTCTGTCCCTGTCAGTCTGTCTCAGACCGTCTGTCTCCGTCCGTCTGTCTCAGACCACCTGTCTCGGACCACCTGTCCCATACCGTCTGTCTCAGACCGTCTGTCTCATACCGTCTGTCTCAGACCGTCTGTCTCAATCCGCCTGCCGCTATCGGGTAGAGTCTGTTCGCCTGTCCCTGTCCGTCAGTATCAGTCCGCCTGTCTCAGTCCGTCTGCCTCAGGCCGCCTGCATCAGACCGTCTGTCTCAGGCCGTCTGTCTCAGATCGTCAGTCTCAGACCGTCTGTATCAGACTGTCTCTCTCAGACCGTCTGTCTCAGACCGTCTGTCTCAATCCGTCGGTATCAGACTGTCTGTCTCAGGCCGTCTGTCCCATACCGTCTGTCTCAATCCGTCTGTCTCAGACCGTCTGTCTCAGACCGTCTGTCTTAGACCGTCTGTCTGAGACCGTCTGTCCCAGACCGTCTGTCTCAGACCGTCTGTCTCAGACCGTCTGTCCCAGACCGCCTGTCTCAGACCGTCTGTCTCAGGCAGTCTGTCTCATACCACCTGTCTCAGACCGTCTGTCTCAGACCGTCTGTCCCAGACCGCCTGTCTCAGTCCGTCTGTCTCAGATCGTCTGTCTCAGACCGTCTGTCTCAGACCGTCTGTCTCAGACCGTCTGTCTCAGACCGTCTGTCTGAGATCGTCCGTTTCAGACCGTCTGTCTCAGACCGTCCGCCTCAATCCGCCTGCCGCTATACGGCAGCGTCTGTTCGCCTGTCCCTGTCCGTCAGTCTCAGTCCGTCTGTCTCAGTCCGTCTGTCTCAGACCGTCTGTCTCAGACCGTCTGTCTGAGATAGTCCGTTTCAGACCGTCTGTCTCAGACCGTCCGCCTCAATCCGCCTGCCGCTATACGGCAGCGTCTGTTCGCCTGTCCCTGTCCGTCAGTCTCAGACCGCCTGTCTCAGACCGTCTGTCTCAATCCGTCTGTCTCGGACCGTCTGTCTCAGACCGTCAGTCCCAGTCCGCCTGTCTCAGTCCGCCTGTCTCAGACCGCCTGTCTCGTACCGTCTGTCTCAGGCCGTCTGTCCCTGTCAGTCTGTCTCAGACCGTCTGTTTCCGTCCGTCTGTCTCAGACCAACTGTCTCGGACCACCTGTCTCAGACCGTCTGTCTCAGCCGTCTGTCTCAGACCGTCTGTCTCAGACCGTCTGTCTCAGACCGTCTGTCTCAGACCGTCTGTCTCAGACCGTCTGTCTCAATCCGCCTGCCGCTATCGGGTAGAGTCTGTTCGCCTGTCCCTGTCCGTCAGTATCAGTCCGCCTGTCTCAGTCCGTCTGCCTCAGGCCGCCTGCATCAGACCGTCTGTCTCAGGCCGTCTGTCTCAGATCGTCAGTCTCAGACCGTCTGTATCAGACTGTCTCTCTCAGACCGTCTGTCTCAGACCGTCTGTCTCAATCCGTCGGTATCAGACTGTCTGTCTCAGGCCGTCTGTCCCATACCGTCTGTCTCAATCCGTCTGTCTCAGACCGTCTGTCTCAGACCGTCTGTCTTAGACCGTCTGTCTGAGACCGTCTGTCCCAGACCGTCTGTCTCAGACCGTCTGTCTCAGACCGTCTGTCCCAGACCGCCTGTCTCAGACCGTCTGTCTCAGGCAGTCTGTCTCATACCACCTGTCTCAGACCGTCTGTCTCAGACCGTCTGTCCCAGACCGCCTGTCTCAGTCCGTCTGTCCCAGATCGTCTGTCTCAGACCGTCTGTCTCAGACCGTCTGTCTCAGACCGTCTGTTTCAGACCGTCTGTCTGAGATCGTCAGTTTCAGACCGTCTGTCTCAGACCGTCCGCCTCAATCCGCCTGCCGCTATACGGCAGCGTCTGTTCGCCTGTCCCTGTCCGTCAGTCTCAGTCCGTCTGTCTCAGTCCGTCTGTCTCAGACCGTCTGTCTCAGACCGTCTGTCTGAGATAGTCCGTTTCAGACCGTCTGTCTCAGACCGTCCGCCTCAATCCGCCTGCCGCTATACGGCAGCGTCTGTTCGCCTGTCCCTGTCCGTCAGTCTCAGACCGCCTGCCTCAGACCGTCTGTCTCAATCCGTCTGTCTCGGACCGTCTGTCTCAGACCGTCAGTCCCAGTCCGCCTGTCTCAGTCCGCCTGTCTCAGACCGCCTGTCTCGTACCGTCTGTCTCAGGCCGTCTGTCCCTGTCAGTCTGTCTCAGACCGTCTGTTTCCGTCCGTCTGTCTCAGACCAACTGTCTCGGACCACCTGTCTCAGACCGTCTGTCTCAGCCGTCTGTCTCAGACCGTCTGTCTCAGACCGTCTGTGTCAATCCGTCTCTCTCAGTCCGTCTGTCTTAGACCGTCAGTCTCAGACCGTCTGTATCAGACTGTCTCTCTCAGACCGTCTGTCTCAGACCGTCTGTCTCAATCCGTCGGTATCAGACTGTCTGTCTCAGGCCGTCTGTCCCATACCGTCTGTCTCAATCCGTCTGTCTCAGACCGTCTGTCTCAGACCGTCTGTCTTAGACCGTCTGTCTGAGACCGTCTGTCCCAGACCGTCTGTCTCAGACCGTCTGTCTCAGACCGTCTGTCCCAGACCGCCTGTCTCAGACCGTCTGTCTCAGGCAGTCTGTCTCATACCACCTGTCTCAGACCGTCTGTCTCAGACCGTCTGTCCCAGACCGCCTGTCTCAGTCCGTCTGTCTCAGATCGTCTGTCTCAGACCGTCTGTCTCAGACCGTCTGTCTCAGACCGTCTGTTTCAGACCGTCTGTCTGAGATCGTCAGTTTCAGACCGTCTGTCTCAGACCGTCCGCCTCAATCCGCCTGCCGCTATACGGCAGCGTCTGTTCGCCTGTCCCTGTCCGTCAGTCTCAGTCCGTCTGTCTCAGTCCGTCTGTCTCAGACCGTCTGTCTCAGACCGTCTGTCTGAGATAGTCCGTTTCAGACCGTCTGTCTCAGACCGTCCGCCTCAATCCGCCTGCCGCTATACGGCAGCGTCTGTTCGCCTGTCCCTGTCCGTCAGTCTCAGACCGCCTGCCTCAGACCGTCTGTCTCAATCCGTCTGTCTCGGACCGTCTGTCTCAGACCGTCAGTCCCAGTCCGCCTGTCTCAGTCCGCCTGTCTCAGACCGCCTGTCTCGTACCGTCTGTCTCAGGCCGTCTGTCCCTGTCAGTCTGTCTCAGACCGTCTGTTTCCGTCCGTCTGTCTCAGACCAACTGTCTCGGACCACCTGTCTCAGACCGTCTGTCTCAGCCGTCTGTCTCAGACCGTCTGTCTCAGACCGTCTGTGTCAATCCGTCTCTCTCAGTCCGTCTGTCTTAGACCGCCTGTCTCAGACCGTCTGTCTCAGACCGCCTGTCTCATACCGTCTGTCTCAGGCCGTCTGTCCCTGTCCGTCTGTCTCAGACCGTCTGTCTCCGTCCGTCTGTCTCAGACCACCTGTCTCGGACCACCTGTCTCAGACCGTCTGTCTCAATCCGCCTGCCGCTATACGGCAGCGTCTGTTCGCCTGTCCCTGTCCGTCAGTCTCAGTCCGTCTCTCTCAGTCCGTACGTCTTAGACCACCTGTCTCAGACCGTCTGTCCCAGCCCGTCTGTCTCAGACAGTCTGTCTAAGACCGTCTGTCTCAGACCGTCTGTCTCAGACCGTCTGTCTCAGACCGTCTGTCTCAGGCCGTCTGTCCCTGTCCGTCTGTCTCAGACCGCCTGTCTCCGTCCGTCTGTCTCAGACCACCTGTCTCGGACCACCTGTCTCAGACCGTCTGTCTCAGCCCGTCAGTCTCAGTCCGCCTGTCTCAGTCCGCCTGTCTCAGACCGCCTGTCTCAGTCCGTCTGTCGCAGTCCGTCAGTCTCAGTCCGTCTCTCTCAGTCCGTCTGTCTTAGACCACCTGTCTCAGATCGTCTGTCTTAGCCCGTCTGTCTCAGACCGTCTGTCTCAGACCGTCTGTCTCAGACCGTCTGTCTCAGACCGTCTGTCTCAGACCGTCTGTCTCAGACCCTCTGTCTGAGATCGTCCGTCTCAGACCGTCTGTCTCAGACCGTCCGTCTCAATCCGCCTGCCGCTATCGGGTAGAGTCTGTTCGCCTGTCCCTGTCCGTCAGTATCAGTCCGCCTTACTCAGTCAGTCTGCCTCAGGCCGCCTGCCTCAGACCGCCTGTCTCAGACCGTCTGTCTCAATCCGTCTGTCTCGGACCGTCTGTCTCAGACCGTCAGTCCCAGTCCGCCTGTCTCAGTCCGCCTGTCTCAGACCGCCTGTCTCGTACCGTCTGTCTCAGGCCGTCTGTCCCTGTCAGTCTGTCTCAGAACGTCTGTCTCCGTCCGTCTGTCTCAGACCACCTGTCTCGGACCACCTGTCTCAGACCGTCTGTCTCAGCCCGTCTGTCTCGGACCGTCTGTCTCAGACCGTCTGTCTCAGACCGTCTGTCTCAATCCGCCTGCCGCTATCGGCTAGAGTCTGTTCGCCTGTCCCTGTCCGTCAGTATCAGTCCGCCTGTCTCAGACCTCCTGTCTCGTACCGTCTGTCTCAGGCCGTCTGTCCCTGTCAGTCTGTCTCAGACCGTCTGTCTCCGTCCGTCTGTCTCAGACCACCTGTCTCGGACCACCTGTCCCATACCGTCTGTCTCAGACCGTCTGTCTCAGACCGTCTGTCTTAGACCGTCTGTCTGAGACCGTCTGTCCCAGACCGTCTGTCTCAGACCGTCTGTCTCAGACCGTCTGTCCCATACCGCCTGTCTCAGACCGTCTGTCTCAGGCAGTCTGTCTCATACCACCTGTCTCAGACCGTCTGTCTCAGACCGTCTGTCCCAGACCGCCTGTCTCAGTCCGTCTGTCTCAGATCGTCTGTATCAGACCGTCTGTCTCAGACCGTCTGTCTCAGACCGTCTGTCTCAGACCGTCTGTCTGAGATCGTCCGTTTCAGACCGTCTGTCTCAGACCGTCCGCCTCAATCCGCCTGCCGCTATACGGCAGCGTCTGTTCGCCTGTCCCTGTCCGTCAGTCCCAGGCCGTCTGTCTCAGACCGTCTGTCTCAGATCGTCGGTCTCAGACCATCTGTCTCAATCCGTCTGTCTCAGACCGCCTGTCCCAGTACGTCTGTCCCAGGCCGTCTGTCTCAGACCGTCTGTCTCAGATCGTCTGTCTCAGACCGTCTGCCTCGGACCGCCTGTCTCAGACCGTCTGTCTCAGACCGTCTGCCTCGGACCGCCTGTCTCAGACCACCTGTCTCAGACCACCTGTCTCAGACGGTCTGTATCAGATCGTCTGTCTCAGACCGTCTGTGTCAGACCGTCTGTATCAGACCGTCTGTCTCAGACCGTCTGTCTCAGACCGTCTGTCTCGGACCGCCTGTCTCCGACCGTCTGTCTCAGTCCGTCTGTCTCAGACCTTCCGCCTCAATCCGCCTGCCGCTATCGGGCAGCGTCTGTTCGCCTGTACCTGTCCGTCAGTCCCAGTCGTCTGTCTCAGTCCGTCAGTCTCAGTCCGGCGGTCTCAGTCCGTCTGTCTTAGTCCGTCTGTCTCAGACCGCCTGTCTCAGACCGCCTGTCCCAGTACGTCTGTCCCAGGCCGTCTGTCTCAGACCGTCTGTGTCAGACCGTCTGTCTCTGACCGTCTGTCTCAGACCGTCTGTCTCAGACCGTCTGTCTCAGACCGTCTGTCTCAGAACGTCTGTCTCGGACCGCCTGTCCCAGTACGTCTGTCCCAGGCCGTCTGTCTCAGTCCGTCCGTCTCAGACCGTCTGTCTCGGACCGCCTGTCTCAGACCGTCTGTCTCCGACCGTCTGTCTCAGTCCGTCTATCTCAGACCGCCTGTCGCAGACCGTCTGTCTCAGGCCGTCTCTGCCTGTCCGTCTGTCTCAGATCGTCTGTCTAAGTCCGACTGTCTCAGACCTCCTGTCTCAGACCGCCAGTCCCAGTACGCCTGTCTCAGGCCGTCTGTCTCAGACCGTCTTTCTCAGACCGTCTGTCTCAGACCGTCTGTCTCAGACCGCCTGTCTCAGACCGCCTGTCTCAGTCCGTCTGTCTCAGACCTTCCGGCTCAATCCTCCTGCCGCTATCGGGCAGCGTCAGTTCGCCTGTCCCTGTCCGGGGGTCCCAGTCGTCTGTCTCAGTCCGTCAGTCTCAGTCCGGCGGTCTCAGTCCGTCTGTCTTAGTCCGTCTGTCTCAGACCGCCTGTCTCAGACCGCCTGTCCCAGTACGTCTGTCCCAGGCCGTCTGTGCCTGTCCGTCTGTCTCAGACCGTCTGTCTCATACCGTCTGTCTCAGACCGTCGGTCTCAGTTCGTCTGTCTCAGGCCGTCTGTGCCTGTCCGTCTGTCTCAGATCGTCTGTCACAGTCCATCTGTCTCAGACCATCTGTCTCAAACCGTCTGTCTCATGCCGTCTGTCCTTGTCCGTCCGCCCTGTCCGTCTGTCTCAGACCGTCTGTCCCAGACCGCCTGTCTCAGACCGTCTGTCTCAGGCAGTCTGTCTCATACCACCTGTCTCAGACCGTCTGTCCCAGACCGCCTGTCTCAGTCCGTCTGTCTCAGATCGTCTGTCTCAGACCGTCTGTCTCAGACCGTCTGTCTCAGACCGTCTGTCTCAGACCGTCTGTCTCAGACCGTCTGTCTCAGACCGTCTGTCTCAGACCGTCTGTCTGAAATCGTCCGTTTCAGACCGTCCGCCTCAATCCGCCTGCCGCTATACGGCAGCGTCTGTTCGCCTGTCCCTGTCCGTCAGTCTCAGTCCGTCTGTCTCAGACCGTCTGTCTCACACCGTCAGTCTCCGTTCGCCGGCTTCAGTCCGTCTGTCTCAGACCGTCAGTCGCGGACCGTCTGACACGGACCGTCTGTCTGAAGCCGTCTGTCTCAGACCGTCTGTATCAGACCGTCTGTCTCAATCCGCCTGCCGCTATCGGGTAGAGTCTGTTCGCCTGTCCCTGTCCGTCAGTATCAGTCCGCCTGTCTCAGTCCGTCTGCCTCAGGCCGCCTGCCTCAGACCGTCTGTCTCAGACCGTCTTTCTCAGTCCGTCTGTCTGAGATCGTCTGTCTCAGGCCGTCTGTCCCTGTCCGTCTGTCTCAGACCGCCTGTCTCCGTCCGTCTGTCTCAGACCACCTGTCTCGGACCACCTGTCTCAGACCGTCTGTCTCAGCCCGTCAGTCTCAGTCCGCCTGTCTCAGTCCGCCTGTCTCAGACCGCCTGTCTCAGTCCGTCTGTCGCAGTCCGTCAGTCTCAGTCCGTCTCTCTCAGTCCGTCTGTCTTAGACCACCTGTCTCAGATCGTCTGTCTTAGCCCGTCTGTCTCAGACCGTCTGTCTCAGACCGTCGGTCTCAGACCGTCTGTCTCAGACCGTCTGTCTCAGACCGTCTGTCTCAGACCCTCTGTCTGAGATCGTCCGTCTCAGACCGTCTGTCTCAGACCGTCCGTCTCAATCCGCCTGCCGCTATCGGGTAGAGTCTGTTCGCCTGTCCCTGTCCGTCAGTATCAGTCCGCCTTACTCAGTCAGTCTGCCTCAGGCCGGCTGCCTCAGACCGCCTGTCTCAGACCGTCTGTCTCAATCCGTCTGTCTCGGACCGTCTGTCTCAGACCGTCAGTCCCAGTCCGCCTGTCTCGTACCGTCTGTCTCAGGCCGTCTGTCCCTGTCAGTCTGTCTCAGACCGTCTGTCTCCGTCCGTCTGTCTCAGACCACCTGTCTCGGACCACCTGTCTCAGACCGTCTGTCTCAGCCCGTCTGTCTCGGACCGTCTGTCTCAGACCGTCTGTCTCAGTCCGTCTGTCTCAATCCGCCTGCCGCTATCGGCTAGAGTCTGTTCGCCTGTCCCTGTCCGTCAGTATCAGTCCGCCTGTCTCAGACCGCCTGTCTCGTACCGTCTGTCTCAGGCCGTCTGTCCCTGTCAGTCTGTCTCAGACCGTCTGTCTCCGTCCGTCTGTCTCAGACCACCTGTCTCGGACCACCTGTCCCATACCGTCTGTCTCAGACCGTCTGTCTCATACCGTCTGTCTCAGACCGTCTGTCTCAATCCGCCTGCCGCTATCGGGTAGAGTCTGTTCGCCTGTCCCTGTCCGTCAGTATCAGTCCGCCTGTCTCAGTCCGTCTGCCTCAGGCCGCCTGCATCAGACCGTCTGTCTCAGGCCGTCTGTCTCAGATCGTCAGTCTCAGACCGTCTGTATCAGACTGTCTCTCTCAGACCGTCTGTCTCAGACCGTCTGTCTCAATCCGTCGGTATCAGACTGTCTGTCTCAGGCCGTCTGTCCCATACCGTCTGTCTCAATCCGTCTGTCTCAGACCGTCTGTCTCAGACCGTCTGTCTTAGACCGTCTGTCTGAGACCGTCTGTCCCAGACCGTCTGTCTCAGACCGTCTGTCTCAGACCGTCTGTCCCAGACCGCCTGTCTCAGACCGTCTGTCTCAGGCAGTCTGTCTCATACCACCTGTCTCAGACCGTCTGTCTCAGACCGTCTGTCCCAGACCGCCTGTCTCAGTCCGTCTGTCTCAGATCGTCTGTCTCAGACCGTCTGTCTCAGACCGTCTGTCTCAGACCGTCTGTCTGAGATCGTCCGTTTCAGACCGTCTGTCTCAGACCGTCCGCCTCAATCCGCCTGCCGCTATACGGCAGCGTCTGTTCGCCTGTCCCTGTCCGTCAGTCTCAGTCCGTCTGTCTCAGTCCGTCTGTCTCAGACCGTCTGTCTCAGACCGTCTGTCTGAGATAGTCCGTTTCAGACCGTCTGTCTCAGACCGTCCGCCTCAATCCGCCTGCCGCTATACGGCAGCGTCTGTTCGCCTGTCCCTGTCCGTCAGTCTCAGACCGCCTGTCTCAGACCGTCTGTCTCAATCCGTCTGTCTCGGACCGTCTGTCTCAGACCGTCAGTCCCAGTCCGCCTGTCTCAGTCCGCCTGTCTCAGACCGCCTGTCTCGTACCGTCTGTCTCAGGCCGTCTGTCCCTGTCAGTCTGTCTCAGACCGTCTGTTTCCGTCCGTCTGTCTCAGACCAACTGTCTCGGACCACCTGTCTCAGACCGTCTGTCTCAGCCGTCTGTCTCAGACCGTCTGTCTCAGACCGTCTGTCTCAGACCGTCTGTCTCAGACCGTCTGTCTCAGACCGTCTGTCTCAATCCGCCTGCCGCTATCGGGTAGAGTCTGTTCGCCTGTCCCTGTCCGTCAGTATCAGTCCGCCTGTCTCAGTCCGTCTGCCTCAGGCCGCCTGCATCAGACCGTCTGTCTCAGGCCGTCTGTCTCAGATCGTCAGTCTCAGACCGTCTGTATCAGACTGTCTCTCTCAGACCGTCTGTCTCAGACCGTCTGTCTCAATCCGTCGGTATCAGACTGTCTGTCTCAGGCCGTCTGTCCCATACCGTCTGTCTCAATCCGTCTGTCTCAGACCGTCTGTCTCAGACCGTCTGTCTTAGACCGTCTGTCTGAGACCGTCTGTCCCAGACCGTCTGTCTCAGACCGTCTGTCTCAGACCGTCTGTCCCAGACCGCCTGTCTCAGACCGTCTGTCTCAGGCAGTCTGTCTCATACCACCTGTCTCAGACCGTCTGTCTCAGACCGTCTGTCCCAGACCGCCTGTCTCAGTCCGTCTGTCTCAGATCGTCTGTCTCAGACCGTCTGTCTCAGACCGTCTGTCTCAGACCGTCTGTTTCAGACCGTCTGTCTGAGATCGTCAGTTTCAGACCGTCTGTCTCAGACCGTCCGCCTCAATCCGCCTGCCGCTATACGGCAGCGTCTGTTCGCCTGTCCCTGTCCGTCAGTCTCAGTCCGTCTGTCTCAGTCCGTCTGTCTCAGACCGTCTGTCTCAGACCGTCTGTCTGAGATAGTCCGTTTCAGACCGTCTGTCTCAGACCGTCCGCCTCAATCCGCCTGCCGCTATACGGCAGCGTCTGTTCGCCTGTCCCTGTCCGTCAGTCTCAGACCGCCTGCCTCAGACCGTCTGTCTCAATCCGTCTGTCTCGGACCGTCTGTCTCAGACCGTCAGTCCCAGTCCGCCTGTCTCAGTCCGCCTGTCTCAGACCGCCTGTCTCGTACCGTCTGTCTCAGGCCGTCTGTCCCTGTCAGTCTGTCTCAGACCGTCTGTTTCCGTCCGTCTGTCTCAGACCAACTGTCTCGGACCACCTGTCTCAGACCGTCTGTCTCAGCCGTCTGTCTCAGACCGTCTGTCTCAGACCGTCTGTGTCAATCCGTCTCTCTCAGTCCGTCTGTCTTAGACCGCCTGTCTCAGACCGTCTGTCTCAGACCGCCTGTCTCATACCGTCTGTCTCAGGCCGTCTGTCCCTGTCCGTCTGTCTCAGACCGTCTGTCTCCGTCCGTCTGTCTCAGACCACCTGTCTCGGACCACCTGTCTCAGACCGTCTGTCTCAGCCCGTCTGTCTCAGACCGTCTGTCTCAGACCGTCTGTCTCAGACCGTCTGTCTCAGACCGTCTATCTCAGACCGTCTGTCTCAGACCGTCTGTCTCAATCCGCCTGCCGCTATACGGCAGCGTCTGTTCGCCTGTCCCTGTCCGTCAGTCTCAGTCCGTCTCTCTCAGTCCGTACGTCTTAGACCACCTGTCTCAGACCGTCTGTCCCAGCCCGTCTGTCTCAGACAGTCTGTCTAAGACCGTCTGTCTCAGACCGTCTGTCTCAGACCGTCTGTCTCAGACCGTCTGTCTCAGGCCGTCTGTCCCTGTCCGTCTGTCTCAGACCGCCTGTCTCCGTCCGTCTGTCTCAGACCACCTGTCTCGGACCACCTGTCTCAGACCGTCTGTCTCAGCCCGTCAGTCTCAGTCCGCCTGTCTCAGTCCGCCTGTCTCAGACCGCCTGTCTCAGTCCGTCTGTCGCAGTCCGTCAGTCTCAGTCCGTCTCTCTCAGTCCGTCTGTCTTAGACCACCTGTCTCAGATCGTCTGTCTTAGCCCGTCTGTCTCAGACCGTCTGTCTCAGACCGTCTGTCTCAGACCGTCTGTCTCAGACCGTCTGTCTCAGACCGTCTGTCTCAGACCGTCTGTCTCAGACCCTCTGTCTGAGATCGTCCGTCTCAGACCGTCTGTCTCAGACCGTCCGTCTCAATCCGCCTGCCGCTATCGGGTAGAGTCTGTTCGCCTGTCCCTGTCCGTCAGTATCAGTCCGCCTTACTCAGTCAGTCTGCCTCAGGCCGCCTGCCTCAGACCGCCTGTCTCAGACCGTCTGTCTCAATCCGTCTGTCTCGGACCGTCTGTCTCAGACCGTCAGTCCCAGTCCGCCTGTCTCAGTCCGCCTGTCTCAGACCGCCTGTCTCGTACCGTCTGTCTCAGGCCGTCTGTCCCTGTCAGTCTGTCTCAGAACGTCTGTCTCCGTCCGTCTGTCTCAGACCACCTGTCTCGGACCACCTGTCTCAGACCGTCTGTCTCAGCCCGTCTGTCTCGGACCGTCTGTCTCAGACCGTCTGTCTCAGACCGTCTGTCTCAATCCGCCTGCCGCTATCGGCTAGAGTCTGTTCGCCTGTCCCTGTCCGTCAGTATCAGTCCGCCTGTCTCAGACCTCCTGTCTCGTACCGTCTGTCTCAGGCCGTCTGTCCCTGTCAGTCTGTCTCAGACCGTCTGTCTCCGTCCGTCTGTCTCAGACCACCTGTCTCGGACCACCTGTCCCATACCGTCTGTCTCAGACCGTCTGTCTCAGACCGTCTGTCTTAGACCGTCTGTCTGAGACCGTCTGTCCCAGACCGTCTGTCTCAGACCGTCTGTCTCAGACCGTCTGTCCCATACCGCCTGTCTCAGACCGTCTGTCTCAGGCAGTCTGTCTCATACCACCTGTCTCAGACCGTCTGTCTCAGACCGTCTGTCCCAGACCGCCTGTCTCAGTCCGTCTGTCTCAGATCGTCTGTATCAGACCGTCTGTCTCAGACCGTCTGTCTCAGACCGTCTGTCTGAGATCGTCCGTTTCAGACCGTCTGTCTCAGACCGTCCGCCTCAATCCGCCTGCCGCTATACGGCAGCGTCTGTTCGCCTGTCCCTGTCCGTCAGTCTCAGTCCGTCTGTCTCAGTCCGTCTGTCTCAGACCGTCTGTCTCAGACCGCCTGTCTCAGTCCGTCTGTCGCAGTCCGTCAGTCTCAGTCCGTCTCTCTCAGTCCGCCTGTCTCAGACCACCTGTCTCAGACGGTCAGTCTCAGACCACCTGTCTCAGTCCGTCTGTCTGAGATCGTCCGTTTCAGACCGTCTGTCTCAGTCCGTCCGTCTCAATCCGCCTGCCGCTATCCGGCAGCGACTGTTCGCCTGTCCCTGTCCGTCAGTCTCAGTCCGTCTGTCTCAGTCCGTCTGTCTCAGAACGCCTGTCACAGTCCGCCTGTCTCAGTCCGTCTGTCTCAGCCCGCCTGTCTCAGACCGTCTGTCTCGGACCGTCAGTCTCAGTCCGCCTGTCTCAGTCCGCCTGTCTCAGACCGCCTGTCTCAGTCCGTCTGTCGCAGTCCGTCAGTCTCAGTCCGTCTCTCTCAGTCCGTCTGTCTTAGACCACCTGTCTCCGATCGTCTGTCTCATGCCGTCTGTCTCAGACCGTCTGTCTCAGACCGTCTGCCTCAGACCGCCTGTCTCAGACCGTCTGTCTCAATCCGTCTGTCTCGGACCGTCTGTCTCAGACCGTCAGTCCCAGTCCGCCTGTCTCAGTCCGCCTGTCTCAGACCGCCTGTCTCGTACCGTCTGTCTCAGGCCGTCTGTCCCTGTCAGTCTGTCTCAGAACGTCTGTCTCCGTCCGTCTGTCTCAGACCACCTGTCTCGGACCACCTGTCTCAGACCGTCTGTCTCAGCCCGTCTGTCTCGGACCGTCTGTCTCAGACCGTCTGTCTCAGACCGTCTGTCTCAATCCGCCTGCCGCTATCGGCTAGAGTCTGTTCGCCTGTCCCTGTCCGTCAGTATCAGTCCGCCTGTCTCAGACCGCCTGTCTCGTACCGTCTGTCTCAGTCCGTCTGTCGCAGTCCGTCAGTCTCAGTCCGTCTCTCTCAGTCCGCCTGTCTCAGACCACCTGTCTCAGACGGTCAGTCTCAGACCACCTGTCTCAGTCCGTCTGTCTGAGATCGTCCGTTTCAGACCGTCTGTCTCAGTCCGTCCGTCTCAATCCGCCTGCCGCTATCCGGCAGCGACTGTTCGCCTGTCCCTGTCCGTCAGTCTCAGTCCGTCTGTCTCAGTCCGTCTGTCTCAGAACGTCTGTCACAGTCCGCCTGTCTCAGTCCGTCTGTCTCAGCCCGCCTGTCTCAGACCGTCTGTCTCGGACCGTCAGTCTCAGTCCGCCTGTCTCAGTCCGCCTGTCTCAGACCGCCTGTCTCAGTCCGTCTGTCGCAGTCCGTCAGTCTCAGTCCGTCTCTCTCAGTCCGTCTGTCTTAGACCACCTGTCTCCGATCGTCTGTCTCATGCCGTCTGTCTCAGACCGTCTGTCTCAGACCGTCTGTCTCAGACCGTCTGTCTCAGACCGTCTGTCTCAGACCGTCTGTCTCAGACCGTCTGTCTCAGACCGTATGTCTCAGACCGTCTGTGTCAATCCGTCTCTCTCAGTCCGTCTGTCTTAGACCGCCTGTCTCAGACCGTCTGTCTCAGACCGCCTGTCTCATACCGTCTGTCTCAGGCCGTCTGTCCCTGTCCGTCTGTCTCAGACCGTCTGCCTCCCTCCGTCTGTCTCAGACCATCTGTCTCGGACCACCTGTCTCAGACCGTCTGTCTCAGCCCGTCTGTCTCATACCGTCTGTCTCAGACCGCCTGTCTCAGACCGTCTGTCTCAGACCGCCTGTCTCATACCGTCTGTCTCAGGCCGTCTGTCCCTGTCCGTCAGTATCAGTCCGCCTTACTCAGTCAGTCTGCCTCAGGCCGCCTGCCTCAGACCGCCTGTCTCAGACCGTCTGTCTCAATCCGTCTGTCTCGGACCGTCTGTCTCAGACCGTCAGTCCCAGTCCGCCTGTCTCAGTCCGCCTGTCTCAGACCGCCTGTCTCGTACCGTCTGTCTCAGGCCGTCTGTCCCTGTCAGTCTGTCTCAGAACGTCTGTCTCCGTCCGTCTGTCTCAGACCACCTGTCTCGGACCACCTGTCTCAGACCGTCTGTCTCAGCCCGTCTGTCTCGGACCGTCTGTCTCAGACCGTCTGTCTCAGACCGTCTGTCTCAATCCGCCTGCCGCTATCGGCTAGAGTCTGTTCGCCTGTCCCTGTCCGTCAGTATCAGTCCGCCTGTCTCAGACCTCCTGTCTCGTACCGTCTGTCTCAGGCCGTCTGTCCCTGTCAGTCTGTCTCAGACCGTCTGTCTCCGTCCGTCTGTCTCAGACCACCTGTCTCGGACCACCTGTCCCATACCGTCTGTCTCAGACCGTCTGTCTCAGACCGTCTGTCTTAGACCGTCTGTCTGAGACCGTCTGTCCCAGACCGTCTGTCTCAGACCGTCTGTCTCAGACCGTCTGTCCCATACCGCCTGTCTCAGACCGTCTGTCTCAGGCAGTCTGTCTCATACCACCTGTCTCAGACCGTCTGTCTCAGACCGTCTGTCCCAGACCGCCTGTCTCAGTCCGTCTGTCTCAGATCGTCTGTATCAGACCGTCTGTCTCAGACCGTCTGTCTCAGACCGTCTGTCTGAGATCGTCCGTTTCAGACCGTCTGTCTCAGACCGTCCGCCTCAATCCGCCTGCCGCTATACGGCAGCGTCTGTTCGCCTGTCCCTGTCCGTCAGTCTCAGTCCGTCTGTCTCAGTCCGTCTGTCTCAGACCGTCTGTCTCAGACCGCCTGTCTCAGTCCGTCTGTCGCAGTCCGTCAGTCTCAGTCCGTCTCTCTCAGTCCGCCTGTCTCAGACCACCTGTCTCAGACGGTCAGTCTCAGACCACCTGTCTCAGTCCGTCTGTCTGAGATCGTCCGTTTCAGACCGTCTGTCTCAGTCCGTCCGTCTCAATCCGCCTGCCGCTATCCGGCAGCGACTGTTCGCCTGTCCCTGTCCGTCAGTCTCAGTCCGTCTGTCTCAGTCCGTCTGTCTCAGAACGTCTGTCACAGTCCGCCTGTCTCAGTCCGTCTGTCTCAGCCCGCCTGTCTCAGACCGTCTGTCTCGGACCGTCAGTCTCAGTCCGCCTGTCTCAGTCCGCCTGTCTCAGACCGCCTGTCTCAGTCCGTCTGTCGCAGTCCGTCAGTCTCAGTCCGTCTCTCTCAGTCCGTCTGTCTTAGACCACCTGTCTCCGATCGTCTGTCTCATGCCGTCTGTCTCAGACCGTCTGTCTCAGACCGTCTGCCTCAGACCGCCTGTCTCAGACCGTCTGTCTCAATCCGTCTGTCTCGGACCGTCTGTCTCAGACCGTCAGTCCCAGTCCGCCTGTCTCAGTCCGCCTGTCTCAGACCGCCTGTCTCGTACCGTCTGTCTCAGGCCGTCTGTCCCTGTCAGTCTGTCTCAGAACGTCTGTCTCCGTCCGTCTGTCTCAGACCACCTGTCTCGGACCACCTGTCTCAGACCGTCTGTCTCAGCCCGTCTGTCTCGGACCGTCTGTCTCAGACCGTCTGTCTCAGACCGTCTGTCTCAATCCGCCTGCCGCTATCGGCTAGAGTCTGTTCGCCTGTCCCTGTCCGTCAGTATCAGTCCGCCTGTCTCAGACCGCCTGTCTCGTACCGTCTGTCTCAGGCCGTCTGTCCCTGTCAGTCTGTCTCAGACCGTCTGTCTCCGTCCGTCTGTCTCAGACCACCTGTCTCGGACCACCTGTCCCATACCGTCTGTCTCAGACCGTCTGTCTCATACCATCTGTCTCAGACCGTCTGTCTCAATCCGCCTGCCGCTATCGGGTAGAGTCTGTTCGCCTGTCCCTGTCCGTCAGTATCAGTCCGCCTGTCTGAGTCCGTCTGCCTCAGGCCGCCTGCATCAGACCGTCTGTCTCAGGCCGTCTGTCTCAGATCGTCAGTCTCAGACCGTCTGTATCAGACTGTCTCTCTCAGACCGTCTGTGTCAATCCGTCTCTCTCAGTCCGTCTGTCTTAGACCGCCTGTCTCAGACCGTCTGTCTCAGACCGCCTGTCTCATACCGTCTGTCTCAGGCCGTCTGTCCCTGTCCGTCTGTCTCAGACCGTCTGCCTCCCTCCGTCTGTCTCAGACCATCTGTCTCGGACCACCTGTCTCAGACCGTCTGTCTCAGCCCGTCTGTCTCATACCGTCTGTCTCAGACCGCCTGTCTCAGACCGTCTGTCTCAGACCGCCTGTCTCATACCGTCTGTCTCAGGCCGTCTGTCCCTGTCCGTCTGTCTCAGACCGTCTGCCTCCGTCCGTCTGTGTCAGACCACCTGACTCGGACCACCTGTCTCAGACCGTCTGTCTCAGACCGCCTGTCTCATACCGTCTGTCTCAGGCCGTCTGTCCCTGTCCGTCTGTCTCCGTCCGTCTGTCTCAGACCACCTGTCTCGGACCACCTGTCAAAGACCGTCTGTCTTAGCCCGTCTGTCTCAGGCCGTCTGTCTCAGGCCGTCTGTCCCTGTCCGTCTGTCTCAGACCGTCTGCCTCCGTCCGTCTGTCTCAGACCACCTGTCTCAGACCGCCTGTCTCAGTCCGTCTGTCGCAGTCCGTCAGTCTCAGTCCGTCTCTCTCAGTCCGTCTGTCTTAGACCACCTGTCTCAGACCGTCTGTCCCAGCCCGTCTGTCTCAGACAGTCTGTCTAAGACCGTCTGTCTCAGACCGTCTGTCTCAGACCGTCTGTCTCAGACCGTCTGTCTCCGGCCGTCTGTCCCTGTCCGTCTGTCTCAGACCGCCTGTCTCCGTCTGTCTGTCTCAGACCACCTGTCTCGGACCACCTGTCTCAGACCGTCTGTCTCAGCCCGTCAGTCTCAGTCCGCCTGTCTCAGTCCGCCTGTCTCAGACCGCCTGTCTCAGTCCGTCTGTCGCAGTCCGTCAATCTCAGTCCGTCTCTCTCAGTCCGTCTGTCTTAGACCACCTGTCTCAGATCGTCTGTCTTAGCCCGTCTGTCTCAGACCGTCTGTTTTAGACCGTCTGTCTCAGACCGTCTGTCTCAGACCGTCTGTCTCAGACCGTCTGTCTCAGACCGTCTGTCTCAGACCGTCTGTCTCAGATCGTCTGTCTCAGACCGTCTGTCCCAGACCGCCTGTCTCAGTCCGTCTGTCTCAGATCGTCTGTCTCAGACCGTCTGTCTCAGACCGTCTGTCTCAGACCGTCTGTCTCAGACCGTCAGTCTGAGATCGTCCGTTTCAGACCGTCTGTCTCAGACCGTCCGCCTCAATCCGCCTGCCGCTATACCGCAGCGTCTGTTCGCCTGTCCCTGTCCGTCAGTCTCAGTCCGTCTGTCTCAGTCCGTCTGTCTCAGACCGTCTGTCTCAGACCGTCTGTCTGAGATCGTCCGTTTCAGACCGTCTGTCTCAGACCGTCCGCCTCAATCCGCCTGCCGCTATACCGCAGCGTCTGTTCGCCTGTCCCTGTCCGTCAGTCTCAGTCCGTCTGTCTCAGTCCGTCTGTCTCAGACCGTCTGTCTCAGACCGTCTGTCTCAGACCGTCAGTCCCAGTCCGCCTGTCTCAGTCCGCCTGTCTCAGACCGCCTGTCTCGTACCGTCTGTCTCAGGCCGTCTGTCCCTGTCAGTCTGTCTCAGACCGTCTGTCTCAATCCGTCGGTATCAGACTGTCTGTCTCAGGCCGTCTGTCCCATACCGTCTGTCTCAATCCGTCTGTCTCAGACCGTCTGTCTCAGACCGTCTGTCTTAGACCGTCTGTCTGAGACCGTCTGTCCCAGACCGTCTGTCTCAGACCGTCTGTCCCAGACCGCCTGTCTCAGACCGTCTGTCTCAGGCAGTCTGTCTCATACCACCTGTCTCAGACCGTCTGTCTCAGACCGTCTGTCCCAGACCGCCTGTCTCAGTCCGTCTGTATCAGATCGTCTGTCTCAGACCGTCTGTCTCAGACCGTCTGTCTCAGACCGTCTGTCTCAGACCGTCTGTCTCAGACCGTCTGTCTCAGACCGTCTGTCTGAGATCGTCCGTTTCAGACCGTCTGTCTCAGACCGTCCGCCTCAATCCGCCTGCCGCTATACGGCAGCGTCTGTTCGCCTGTCCCTGTCCGTCAGTCTCAGTCCGTCTGTCTCAGTCCGTCTGTCTCAGACCGTCTGTCTCAGACCGTCTGTCTCACACCGTCAGTCTCCGTTCGCCGGCTTCAGTCCGTCTGTCTCAGACCGTCAGTCGCGGACCGTCTGACACGGACCGTCTGTCTGAAGCCGTCTGTCTCAGACCGTCTGTCTCAGACCGTCTGTCTGAATCCGCCTGCCGCTATCGGGTAGAGTCTGTTCGCCTGTCCCTGTCCGTCAGTATCAGTCCGCCTGTCTCAGTCCGTCTGCCTCAGGCCGCCTGCCTCAGACCGTCTGTCTCAGACCGTCTTTCTCAGTCCGTCTGTCTGAGATCGTCCGTTTCAGACCGTCCGTCTCAGTCCGTCCGTCTCAGTCCGCCTGCCGCTATCCGGCTGCGACTGTTCGCCTGTCCCTGTCCGTTAGTCTCAGTCCGTCTGTCT
The DNA here is from genome assembly GCA_947623535.1 of Coelioxys conoideus. Lineage (NCBI taxonomy): Eukaryota > Metazoa > Arthropoda > Insecta > Hymenoptera > Megachilidae > Coelioxys > Coelioxys conoideus. The sequence continues at coordinate 14,372,407 of OX392451.1, forward strand.
CAGTCCGTCTGTCTCAGTCCGTCTGACTCAGACCGCCTGTCTCAGACCACCTGTCTCAGACGGTCAGTCTCAGACCACCTGTCTCAGACGGTCTGTCTCAGATCGTCTGTCTCAGACCGTCCGTCTCAATCCGCCTGCCGCTATACGGCAGCGTCTGTTCGCCTGTCCCTGTCCGTCAGTCTCAGTCCGTCTGTCTCAGTCCGTCTGTCTCAGAACGTCTGTCACAGTCCGCCTGCCTCAGTCCGTCTGTCTCAGCCCGCCTGTCTCAGACCGTCCGTCTCGGACCGTCAGTCTCAGTCCGCCTGTCTCAGTCCGCCTGTCTCAGACCGCCTGTCTCAGTCTGTCTGTCGCAGTCCGTCAGTCTCAGTCCGTCTCTCGCAGTCCGTCTGTCTTAGACCACCTGTCTCAGATCGTCTGTCTCAGCCGTCTGTCTCAGACCGTCTGTCTCAGACCGTCTGTCTCAGACCGTCTGTGTCAATCCGTCTCTCTCAGTCCGTCTGTCTTAGACCGCCTGTCTCAGACCGTCTGTCTCAGACCGCCTGTCTCATACCGTCTGTCTCAGGCCGTCTGTCCCTGTCCGTCTGTCTCAGACCGTCTGTCCCTGTCCGTCTGTCTCAGACCGTCTGTCTCAGACCGTCTGTCTCAGACCGTCTGTCTTAGACCCTCTGTCTGAGATCGTCCGTCTCAGACCGTCTGTCTCAGACCGTCCGTCTCAATCCGCCTGCCGCTATCGGGTAGAGTCTGTTCGCCTGTCCCTGTCCGTCAGTCTCAGTCCGTCTGTCTCAGTCCGTCTGTCTTAGACCGCCTGTCTCAGACCGTCTGTCTCAGACCGTCTGTCTCAGAACGACTGTCACAGTCCATCTGTCCCTGTCCGTCTGTCCCTGTCCGTCTGTCTCAGACCGTCTGTCTCAGTACGTCTGTCTCAGTCCGTCTGTCTCAGACCGCCTGTCTCAGACCGTCTGTCTCAGGCCGTCTATCTCAGACCGTCTGTCGCAGACTGTCTGTCTCAGACCGTCTGTGTCAATCCGTCTCTCTCAGTCCGTCTGTCTCAGACCGTCAGTCTCAGTCCGTCTGTCTCAAACCATCAGTCTCATTCCGTCTGTCTCAGTCCGTTTGTCCCTGTCCGTCTGTCTCAGACCGTCTGTCTCAGTACGTCTGTCTCAGTCCGTCTGTCTCAGACCGCCTGTCTCAGACCGTCTGTCTCAGGCCGTCTATCTCAGACCGTCTGTCGCAGACCATCTGTCTCAGACCGTCTGTGTCAATCCGTCTCTCTCAGTCCGTCTGTCTTAGACCACCTGTCTCAGATCGTCTGTCTCGGACGGTCTGTCTCAGACCGTCTGTCTCAGAACGTCTATCACAGACCGTCTATCTCAGACCATCAGTCTCAGTCCGTCTGTATCAGACCGTCCGTCTCAATCCGCCTGCCGCTATCGGGTAGAGTCTGTGTCCGTCTGTCTGAGTCCGTCTGTCTCAGAACGTCTGTCACAGTCCGCCTGTCTCAGTCCGTCTGTCTCAGCCCGCCTGTCTCAGACCGTCTGTCTCGGACCGTCAGTCTCAGTCCGCCTGTCTCAGTCCGCCTGTCTCAGACCGCCTGTCTCAGTCCGTCTGTCGCAGTCCGTCAGTCTCAGTCCGTCTCTCTCAGTCCGTCTGTCTTAGACCACCTGTCTCCGATCGTCTGTCTCATGCCGTCTGTCTCAGACCGTCTGTCTCAGACCGTCTGTCTCAGACCGTCTGTCTCAGACCGTCTGTCTCAGACCGTCTGTCTCAGACCGTCTGTCTCAGACCGTCTGTCTCAGACCGTCTGTCTCAGACCGTATGTCTCAGACCGTCTGTGTCAATCCGTCTCTCTCAGTCCGTCTGTCTTAGACCGCCTGTCTCAGACCGTCTGTCTCAGACCGCCTGTCTCATACCGTCTGTCTCAGGCCGTCTGTCCCTGTCCGTCTGTCTCAGACCGTCTGCCTCCCTCCGTCTGTCTCAGACCATCTGTCTCGGACCACCTGTCTCAGACCGTCTGTCTCAGCCCGTCTGTCTCATACCGTCTGTCTCAGACCGCCTGTCTCAGACCGTCTGTCTCAGACCACCTGTCTCATACCGTCTGTCTCAGGCCGTCTGTCCCTGTCCGTCTGTCTCAGACCGTCTGCCTCCGTCCGTCTGTGTCAGACCACCTGACTCGGACCACCTGTCTCAGACCGTCTGTCTCAGACCGTCTGTCTCATACCGTCTGTCTCAGGCCGTCTGTCCCTGTCCGTCTGTCTCCGTCCGTCTGTCTCAGACCACCTGTCTCGGACCACCTGTCAAAGACCGTCTGTCTTAGCCCGTCTGTCTCAGGCCGTCTGTCTCAGGCCGTCTGTCCCTGTCCGTCTGTCTCAGACCGTCTGCCTCCGTCCGTCTGTCTCAGACCACCTGTCTCAGACCGCCTGTCTCAGTCCGTCTGTCGCAGTCCGTCAGTCTCAGTCCGTCTCTCTCAGTCCGTCTGTCTTAGACCACCTGTCTCAGACCGTCTGTCCCAGCCCGTCTGTCTCAGACAGTCTGTCTAAGACCGTCTGTCTCAGACCGTCTGTCTCAGACCGTCTGTCTCAGACCGTCTGTCTCAGGCCGTCTGTCCCTGTCCGTCTGTCTCAGACCGCCTGTCTCCGTCTGTCTGTCTCAGACCACCTGTCTCGGACCACCTGTCTCAGACCGTCTGTCTCAGCCCGTCAGTCTCAGTCCGCCTGTCTCAGTCCGCCTGTCTCAGACCGCCTGTCTCAGTCCGTCTGTCGCAGTCCGTCAATCTCAGTCCGTCTCTCTCAGTCCGTCTGTCTTAGACCACCTGTCTCAGATCGTCTGTCTTAGCCCGTCTGTCTCAGACCGTCTGTCTCAGACCGTCTGTCTCAGACCGTCTGTCTCAGACCGTCTGTCTCAGACCGTCTGTCTCAGACCGTCTGTCTCAGACCGTCTGTCTCAGACCGTCTGTCTCAGATCGTCTGTCTCAGACCGTCTGTCCCAGACCGCCTGTCTCAGTCCGTCTGTCTCAGATCGTCTGTCTCAGTCCGTCTGTCTCAGTCCGTCTGTCTCAGACCGTCTGTCTCAGACCGTCTGTCTGAGATCGTCCGTTTCAGACCGTCTGTCTCAGACCGTCCGCCTGCCGCTATACGGCAGCGTCTGTTCGCCTGTCCCTGTCCGTCAGTCTCAGACCGCCTGTCTCAGACCGTCTGTCTCAATCCGTCTGTCTCGGACCGTCTGTCTCAGACCGTCAGTCCCAGTCCGCCTGTCTCAGTCCGCCTGTCTCAGACCGCCTGTCTCGTACCGTCTGTCTCAGGCCGTCTGTCCCTGTCAGTCTGTCTCAGACCGTCTGTCTCAATCCGTCGGTATCAGACTGTCTGTCTCAGGCCGTCTGTCCCATACCGTCTGTCTCAATCCGTCTGTCTCAGACCGTCTGTCTCAGACCGTCTGTCTTAGACCGTCTGTCTGAGACCGTCTGTCCCAGACCGTCTGTCTCAGACCGTCTGTCCCAGACCGCCTGTCTCAGACCGTCTGTCTCAGGCAGTCTGTCTCATACCACCTGTCTCAGACCGTCTGTCTCAGACCGTCTGTCCCAGACCGCCTGTCTCAGTCCGTCTGTCTCAGATCGTCTGTCTCAGACCGTCTGTCTCAGACCGTCTGTCTCAGACCGTCTGTCTCAGACCGTCTGTCTCAGACCGTCTGTCTCAGACCGTCTGTCTCAGACCGTCTGTCTGAGATCGTCCGTTTCAGACCGTCTGTCTCAGACCGTCCGCCTCAATCCGCCTGCCGCTATACGGCAGCGTCTGTTCGCCTGTCCCTGTCCGTCAGTCTCAGTCCGTCTGTCTCAGTCCGTCTGTCTCAGACCGTCTGTCTCAGACCGTCTGTCTCACACCGTCAGTCTCCGTTCGCCGGCTTCAGTCCGTCTGTCTCAGACCGTCAGTCGCGGACCGTCTGACACGGACCGTCTGTCTGAAGCCGTCTGTCTCAGACCGTCTGTCTCAGACCGTCTGTCTGAATCCGCCTGCCGCTATCGGGTAGAGTCTGTTCGCCTGTCCCTGTCCGTCAGTATCAGTCCGCCTGTCTCAGTCCGTCTGCCTCAGGCCGCCTGCCTCAGACCGTCTGTCTCAGACCGTCTTTCTCAGTCCGTCTGTCTGAGATCGTCCGTTTCAGACCGTCCGTCTCAGTCCGTCCGTCTCAGTCCGCCTGCCGCTATCCGGCTGCGACTGTTCGCCTGTCCCTGTCCGTTAGTCTCAGTCCGTCTGTCTCAGTCCGTCTGTCTCAGTCCGTCTGACTCAGACCGCCTGTCTCAGACCACCTGTCTCAGACGGTCAGTCTCAGACCACCTGTCTCAGACGGTCTGTCTCAGATCGTCTGTCTCAGACCGTCTGTCTCAGACCGTCCGTCTCAATCCGCCTGCCGCTATACGGCAGCGTCTGTTCGCCTGTCCCTGTCCGTCAGTCTCAGTCCGTCTGTCTCAGTCCGTCTGTCTCAGAACGTCTGTCACAGTCCGCCTGCCTCAGTCCGTCTGTCTCAGCCCGCCTGTCTCAGACCGTCCGTCTCGGACCGTCAGTCTCAGTCCGCCTGTCTCAGTCCGCCTGTCTCAGACCGCCTGTCTCAGTCTGTCTGTCGCAGTCCGTCAGTCTCAGTCCGTCTCTCGCAGTCCGTCTGTCTTAGACCACCTGTCTCAGATCGTCTGTCTCAGCCGTCTGTCTCAGACCGTCTGTCTCAGACCGTCTGTGTCAATCCGTCTCTCTCAGTCCGTCTGTCTTAGACCGCCTGTCTCAGACCGTCTGTCTCAGACCGCCTGTCTCATACCGTCTGTCTCAGGCCGTCTGTCTCTGTCCGTCTGTCTCAGACCGTCTGTCCCTGTCCGTCTGTCTCAGACCGTCTGTCTCAGACCGTCTGTCTCAGACCGTCTGTCTCAGACCCTCTGTCTGAGATCGTCCGTCTCAGACCGTCTGTCTCAGACCGTCCGTCTCAATCCGCCTGCCGCTATCGGGTAGAGTCTGTTCGCCTGTCCCTGTCCGTCAGTCTCAGTCCGTCTGTCTCAGTCCGTCTGTCTTAGACCGCCTGTCTCAGACCGTCTGTCTCAGACCGTCTGTCTCAGAACGTCTGTCACAGTCCGTCTGTCCCTGTCCGTCTGTCCCTGTCCGTCTGTCTCAGACCGTCTGTCTCAGTACGTCTGTCTCAGTCCGTCTGTCTCAGACCGCCTGTCTCAGACCGTCTGTCTCAGGCCGTCTATCTCAGACCGTCTGTCGCAGACCGTCTGTCTCAGACCGTCTGTGTCAATCCGTCTCTCTCAGTCCGTCTGTCTCAGACCGTCTTTCTCAGTACGTCTGTCTCAGTCCGTCTGTCTCAGACCGCCTGTCTCAGACCGTCTGTCTCAGGCCGTCTATCTCAGACCGTCTGTCGCAGACCATCTGTCTCAGACCGTCTGTGTCAATCCGTCTCTCTCAGTCCGTCTGTCTTAGACCACCTGTCTCAGATCGTCTGTCTCGGACGGTCTGTCTCAGACCGTCTGTCTCAGAACGTCTATCACAGACCGTCTATCTCAGACCATCAGTCTCAGTCCGTCTATATCAGACCGTCCGTCTCAATCCGCCTGCCGCTATCGGGTAGAGTCTGTTCGCCTGTCCCTGTCCGTCAGTATCAGTCCGCCTGTCTCAGTCCGTCTGTCTCAGACCGTCTGTCTCAAACCGTCAGTCTCCGTTCGCCGGCTTCAGTCCGTCTGTCTCAGACCGTCCGTCTCAGACCGTCTGTCTCAGACCGTCAGTCTCGGACTGTCTGTCACAGACCGTCTGTCTGAAGCCGTCTGTCTCAGGCCGTCAGTCTCACTCCGTCTGTCTGAGATCGTCCGTTTCAGACCGTCTGTCTCAGTCCGTCCGTCTCAATCCGCCTGCCGCTATCCGGCAGCGACTGTTCGCCTGTCGCTGTCCGTCTGTCTCAGTCCGTCTGTCTCAGTCCGTCTGTCTCAGTCCGTCTGTCTCAGTCCGTCTGTCTCAGTCCGTCTGTCTTAGACCGTCCGTCTCAGACCGTCTGTCTCGGACCGTCTGTCTGATATCGTCCGTTTCAGGCCGTCTGTCTCAGTCCGTCCGTCTCAATCCGCCTGCCGCTATCCGGCAGCGACTGCTCGCCTGTCCCTGTCCGTCAGTCTCAGTCCGTCTGTCTCAGTCCGTCTGTCTCAGTCCGTCTGTCTCAGACCGTCTGTCTCAGACCGCCTGTCTCAGACCGTCTGTCACAGACCGTCTGTCTCAATCCGTCTGTCTCGACCGTCTGTCTCAGTCCGCCTGTCTCAGTCCGCCAGTCTCAGTCCGCCTGTCTCAGACCGCCTGTCTCATACCGTCTGTCTCAGGCCGCCTGTCTCAGACCGTCTGTCTCAGACCGTCTGTCTCAATCCGTCTGTCTCGGACCGTCTGTCTCAGACCACCCGTCTCAGACCACCTGTCTCAGACGGTCTGTCTCAGACCCTCTGTCTGAGATCGTCCGTCTCAGACCGTCTGTCTCAGACCGTCTGTCTCAGACCGTCCGTATCAATCCGCCTGCCGCTATCGGGTAGAGTCTGTTCGCCTGTCCCTGTCCGTCAGTATCAGTCCGCCTGTCTCAGTCCGTCTGCCTCAGGCCGCCTGCCTCAGACCGTCTGTCTCAGACCGTCTGTCCCAGACCGTCTGTCTCAGACCGTCTGTCTCAGACCGTCAGTCTTAGTCCGTCTGTCTGAGATCGTCCGTTTCAGACCGTCTGTCTCAGTCCGTCCGTCTCAATCCGCCTGCCGCTATCCGGCAGCGACTGTTCGCCTGTCCCTGTCCGTCAGTCTCAGTCCGTCTGTCTCAATCCGTCGGTATCAGACTGTCTGTCTCAGGCCGTCTGTCCCATACCGTCTGTCTCAATCCGTCTGTCTCAGACCGTCTGTCTCAGACCGTCTGTCTTAGACCGTCTGTCTGAGACCGTCTGTCCCAGACCGTCTGTCTCAGACCGTCTGTCCCAGACCGCCTGTCTCAGACCGTCTGTCTCAGGCAGTCTGTCTCATACCACCTGTCTCAGACCGTCTGTCTCAGACCGTCTGTCCCAGACCGCCTGTCTCAGTCCGTCTGTCTCAGAACGTCTGTCACAGTCCGCCTGTCTCAGTCCGTCTGTCTCAGCCCGCCTGTCTCAGACCGTCCGTCTCGGACCGTCAGTCTCAGTCCGCCTGTCTCAGTCCGCCTGTCTCAGACCGTCTGTCTCAGACCGTCTGTCTCAATCCGCCTGCCGCTATCGGGTAGAGTCTGTTCGCCTGTCCCTGTCCGTCAGTATCAGTCCGCCTGTCTCAGTCCGTCTGCCTCAGGCCGCCTGCCTCAGACCGTCTGTCTCAGACCGTCTTTCTCAGTCCGTCTGACTCAGACCGCCTGTCTCAGACCACCTGTCTCAGACGGTCAGTCTCAGACCACCTGTCTCAGACGGTCTGTCTCAGATCGTCTGTCTCAGACCGTCTGTCTCAGACCGTCCGTCTCAATCCGCCTGCCGCTATACGGCAGCGTCTGTTCGCCTGTCCCTGTCCGTCAGTCTCAGTCCGTCTGTCTCAGTCCGTCTGTCTCAGAACGTCTGTCACAGTCCGCATGTCTCAGTCCGTCTGTCTCAGCCCGCCTGTCTCAGACCGTCCGTCTCGGACCGTCAGTCTCAGTCCGCCTGTCTCAGTCCGCCTGTCTCAGACCGCCTGTCTCAGTCTGTCTGTCGCAGTCCGTCAGTCTCAGTCCGTCTCTCGCAGTCCGTCTGTCTTAGACCACCTGTCTCAGATCGTCTGTCTCAGCCGTCTGTCTCAGACCGTCTGTCTCAGACCGTCTGTGTCAATCCGTCTCTCTCAGTCCGTCTGTCTTAGACCGCCTGTCTCAGACCGTCTGTCTCAGACCGCCTGTCTCATACCGTCTGTCTCAGGCCGTCTGTCCCTGTCCGTCTGTCTCAGACCGTCTGTCCCTGTCCGTCTGTCTCAGATCGTCTGTCTCAGCCGTCTGTCTTAGACCGCCTGTCTCAGACCGTCTGTCTCACGCCCTCTGTCCGAGACCGTCCGTCTCAGACCGCCTGTCTCAGACCGTCTGTCTCACACCGTCTGTCTCAGACCGTCTGTCTCAGACCGTCTGTCTCAGACCGTCTGTCTCAGACCGTCTGTCCCAGACCGTCTGTCTCAGACCGTCTGTCTCAGACCGTCTGTCTCAGACCGTCTGTCTCAGACCGTCTGTCTCAGACCGTCTGCCTCAGACCGTCTGTCTCAGACCGTCTGTCTCAGACCGTCTGTCTCAGACCGTCTGTCTCAGACCGTCTGTCTGAGATCGTCCGTCTCAGACCGTCTGTCTCAGACCGTCCGTCTCAATCCGCCTGCCGCTATCGGGCAGCGTCTGTTCGCCTGTCCCTGTCCGTCTGTCTCAGACCGCCTGTCTCAGACCGTCTGTCTCAGGCCGCCTGTCTCAGACCGTCTGTCTCAGATCGTCTGTCTCCGACCGTCTGTCTCAGACTGCCTGTCTCAGACCGTCTGTCTCAGGCCGTCTGTCTCAGACCACCTGTCTCAGACCACCTGTCTCAGACGGTATGTCTCAGATCGTCTGTCTCCGAGCCTCTGTCTCAGACCGTCTGTCTCCGACCGCCTGTCTCAGACCGTCTGTCTCAGGCCGTCTGTCCCTGTCCGTCTGTCTCAGACCGTCTGTCTCAGACCGTCTGTCTCATGCCGTCTGTCTCAGACCACCTGTCTCAGCCGGTCTGTCTCAGATTGTGTGTCTCACACCGTCTGTCTCAGACCGTCTGTCTCAGTCCGTCTGCCGCAGACCGTCTGTCTCAGACCGTCTGTATCAGATCGTCTGTCTCAGATCGTCTGTCCCAGACCGTCTGTGTCAGACCGTCTGCCTCAGGCCGTCTGTGCCTGTCCGTCTGTCTCAGATCGTCTGTCTCAGTCCGTCTGTGTCAGTCCGTCTGTCTCAGTCCGTCTGTCTCAGTCCGTCTGTCTCAGACCGCCTGTCTCAGACCGTCTGTCCCAGACCGTCTGTCTCAATCCGTCTCTCTCAGTCCGTCTGTCTTAAACCACCGGTCTCAGATCGTCTGTCTCGGACCGTCTGTCTCAGAACGTCTATCACAGTCCGCCTGTCTCAGTCCGTCTGTCTCAGACCGCCTGTCTCAGACCGTCTGTCACAGACCGTCTGTCTCAATCCGTCTGTCTAAGACCACCTGTCTCAGACGGTGTGTTTCAGTCCGCCTGTCTCAGTCCGTCTGTCTCAATCCGTCTGTCTCAGGCCGTCTATCTCAGACCATCAGTCTCAGTCCGTCTGTCTCAGTCCGTCTGTCCCTGTCCGTCTGTCTCAGACCGTCTGTCTCAATCCGTCTGTCTCAGTCCGTCTGTCTCAGACCGCCTGTCTCACACCATCTGTATCAGGCCGTCTATCTCAGACCGTCTGTCTCAGTCCGTCTGTCTCAATCCGTCTGTCTCAGACCGTCTGTCTCAGACCAACAGTCTCAGTCCGTCTGTCTCAGACCGTCTGTCTCAGACCGTCTGTCTCAGTCCGTCTGTCTCAGTCCGTCAGTCTCCGTCCGTCTGTCTCAGATCGCCTGTCTCAGACCGCCTGTCTCAAGCCGCCTGTCTCAGACCGTCTGTCTCAGGCCGTCTGTCACTGTCCGTCTGTGTCAGACCGTCTGTCTCCGTCCGTCTGTCTCAGACCGCCTGTCTCAGACCGTCTGTCTCACACCGTCTGTCTCAGACCGTCTGTCTCAGACCGTCTGTCTCAGATCGTCTGTCTCAGACCGTCTGCCTCAGACCGTCTGTCTCAGACCGTCTGTCTGAGATCGTCCGTCTCAGACCGTCTGTCTCAGACCGTCCGTCTCAATCCGCCTGCCGCTATCGGGCAGCGTCTGTTCGCCTGTCCCTGTCCGTCTGTCTCAGACCGCCTGTCTCAGACCGTCTGTCTCAGGCCGCCTGTCTCAGACCGTCTGTCTCAGATCGTCTGTCTCCGACCGTCTGTCTCAGACCGTCTGTCTCCGACCGCCTGTCTCAGACCGTCTGTCTCAGGCCGTCTGTCCCTGTCCGTCTGTCTCAGACCGTCTGTCTCAGACCGTCTGTCTCAGTCCGCCAGCCGCTATCGGGCAGCGTCTGTTCGCCTGTCCCTGTCCGCCTGTCTCAGTCCGTCTGTCTCAATCCGTCTGTCTCAGACCGTCTGTCTCAGACCAACAGTCTCAGTCCGTCTGTCTCAGACCGTCTGTCTCAGACCGTCTGTCTCAGTCCGTCTGTCTCAGTCCGTCAGTCTCCGTCCGTCTGTCTCAGATCGCCTGTCTCAGACCGCCTGTCTCAAGCCGCCTGTCTCAGACCGTCTGTATCAGGCCGTCTGTCACTGTCCGTCTGTGTCAGACCGTCTGTCTCCGTCCGTCTGTCTCAGACCGCCTGTCTCAGACCGTCTGTCTCAGGCCGTCTGTCTCAGACCACCTGTCTCAGACCACCTGTCTCAGACGGTCTGTCTCAGATCGTCTGTCTCCGACCCTCTGTCTCAGACCGTCTGTCTCCGACCGCCTGTCTCAGACCGTCTGTCTCGGGTCGTCTGTCCCTGTCCGTCTGTCTCAGACCGTCTGTCTCAGTCCGTCTGTCTCAGTCCGTCAGTCTGCGTCCGTCTGTCTCAGACCGTCTGCCTCAGACCGTCTGTCTCAGACCGTCTGTCTGAGATCGTCCGTCTCAGACCGTCTGTCTCAGACCGTCCGTCTCAATCCGCCTGCCGCTATCGGGCAGCGTCTGTTCGCCTGTCCCTGTCCGTCTGTCTCAGACCGCCTGTCTCAGACCGTCTGTCTCAGGCCGCCTGTCTCAGACCGTCTGTCTCAGATCGTCTGTCTCCGACCGTCTGTCTCAGACCGTCTGTCTCCGACCGCCTGTCTCAGACCGTCTGTCTCAGGCCGTCTGTCCCTGTCCGTCTGTCTCAGACCGTCTGTCTCAGACCGTCTGTCTCAGTCCGCCAGCCGCTATCGGGCAGCGTCTGTTCGCCTGTCCCTGTCCGCCTGTCTCAGTCCGTCTGTCTCAATCCGTCTGTCTCAGACCGTCTGTCTCAGACCAACAGTCTCAGTCCGTCTGTCTCAGACCGTCTGTCTCAGACCGTCTGTCTCAGTCCGTCTGTCTCAGTCCGTCAGTCTCCGTCCGTCTGTCTCAGATCGCCTGTCTCAGACCGCCTGTCTCAAGCCGCCTGTCTCAGACCGTCTGTATCAGGCCGTCTGTCACTGTCCGTCTGTGTCAGACCGTCTGTCTCCGTCCGTCTGTCTCAGACCGCCTGTCTCAGACCGTCTGTCTCAGGCCGTCTGTCTCAGACCACCTGTCTCAGACCACCTGTCTCAGACGGTCTGTCTCAGATCGTCTGTCTCCGACCCTCTGTCTCAGACCGTCTGTCTCCGACCGCCTGTCTCAGACCGTCTGTCTCAGGTCGTCTGTCCCTGTCCGTCTGTCTCAGACCGTCTGTCTCAGACCGTCTGTCTCAGACCGTCAGTCTCAGTCCGCCTGCCGCTATCGGGCAGCGTCTGTTCGCCTGTCCCTGTCCGTCAGTCTCAGTCCGTCTGTCTCAGTCCGTCTGTCTCAGAACGTCTGTCACAGTCCGCCTGCCTCAGTCCGTCTGTCTCAGCCCGCCTGTCTCAGACCGTCCGTCTCGGACCGTCAGTCTCAGTCCGCCTGTCTCAGTCCGCCTGTCTCAGACCGCCTGTCTCAGTCTGTCTGTCGCAGTCCGTCAGTCTCAGTCCGTCTCTCGCAGTCCGTCTGTCTCAGACCGTCTGTGTCAATCCGTCTCTCTCAGTCCGTCTGTCTTAGACCGCCTGTCTCAGACCGTCTGTCTCAGACCGCCTGTCTCATACCGTCTGTCTCAGGCCGTCTGTCCCTGTCCGTCTGTCTCAGACCGTCTGTCTCAGACCGTCTGTCTCAGACCCTCTGTCTGAGATCGTCCGTCTCAGACCGTCTGTCTCAGACCGTCCGTCTCAATCCGCCTGCCGCTATCGGGTAGAGTCTGTTCGCCTGTCCCTGTCCGTCAGTCTCAGTCCGTCTGTCTCAGTCCGTCTGTCTTAGACCGCCTGTCTCAGACCGTCTGTCTCAGACCGTCTGTCTCAGAACGACTGTCACAGTCCGTCTGTCCCTGTCCGTCTGTCCCTGTCCGTCTGTCTCAGACCGTCTGTCTCAGTACGTCTGTCTCAGTCCGTCTGTCTCAGACCGCCTGTCTCAGACCGTCTGTCTCAGGCCGTCTATCTCAGACCGTCTGTCGCAGACTGTCTGTCTCAGACCGTCTGTGTCAATCCGTCTCTCTCAGTCCGTCTGTCTCAGACCGTCAGTCTCAGTCCGTCTGTCTCAAACCATCAGTCTCATTCCGTCTGTCTCAGTCCGTTTGTCCCTGTCCGTCTGTCTCAGACCGTCTGTCTCAGTACGTCTGTCTCAGTCCGTCTGTCTCAGACCGCCTGTCTCAGACCGTCTGTCTCAGGCCGTCTATCTCAGACCGTCTGTCGCAGACCATCTGTCTCAGACCGTCTGTGTCAATCCGTCTCTCTCAGTCCGTCTGTCTTAGACCACCTGTCTCAGATCGTCTGTCTCGGACGGTCTGTCTCAGACCGTCAGTCTCCGTTCGCCGGCTTCAGTCCGTCTGTCTCAGACCGTCCGTCTCAGACCGTCTGTCTCAGACCGTCTGTCTCAGACCGTCTGTCTCAGACCGTCTGTCTGAGATCGTCCGTTTCAGACCGTCTGTCTCAGACCGTCCGCCTCAATCCGCCTGCCGCTATACGGCAGCGTCTGTTCGCCTGTCCCTGTCCGTCAGTCTCAGTCCGTCTGTCTCAGTCCGTCTGTCTCAGACCGTCTGTCTCAGACCGTCTGTCTCACACCGTCAGTCTCCGTTCGCCGGCTTCAGTCCGTCTGTCTCAGACCGTCAGTCGCGGACCGTCTGACACGGACCGTCTGTCTGAAGCCGTCTGTCTCAGACCGTCTGTCTCAGACCGTCTGTCTCAATCCGCCTGCCGCTATCGGGTAGAGTCTGTTCGCCTGTCCCTGTCCGTCAGTATCAGTCCGCCTGTCTCAGTCCGTCTGCCTCAGGCCGCCTGCCTCAGACCGTCTGTCTCAGACCGTCCTTCTCAGTCCGTCTGTCTGAGATCGTCCGTTTCAGACCGTCTGTCTCAGTCCGTCCGTCTCAGTCCGCCTGCCGCTATCCGGCTGCGACTGTTCGCCTGTCCCTGTCCGTTAGTCTCAGTCCGTCTGTCTCAGTCCGTCTGTCTCAGTCCGTCTGACTCAGACCGCCTGTCTCAGACCACCTGTCTCAGACGGTCAGTCTCAGACCACCTGTCTCAGACGGTCTGTCTCAGATCGTCTGTCTCAGACCGTCTGTCTCAGACCGTCCGTCTCAATCCGCCTGCCGCTATACGGCAGCGTCTGTTCGCCTGTCCCTGTCCGTCAGTCTCAGTCCGTCTGTCTCAGTCCGTCTGTCTCAGAACGTCTGTCACAGTCCGCCTGTCTCAGTCCGTCTGTCTCAGCCCGCCTGTCTCAGACCGTCCGTCTCGGACCGTCAGTCTCAGTCCGCCTGTCTCAGTCCGCCTGTCTCAGACCGCCTGTCTCAGTCTGTCTGTCGCAGTCCGTCAGTCTCAGTCCGTCTCTCGCAGTCCGTCTGTCTTAGACCACCTGTCTCAGATCGTCTGTCTCAGCCGTCTGTCTCAGACCGTCTGTCTCAGACCGTCTGTGTCAATCCGTCTCTCTCAGTCCGTCTGTCTTAGACCGCCTGTCTCAGACCGTCTGTCTCAGACCGCCTGTCTCATACCGTCTGTCTCAGGCCGTCTGCCCTGTCCGTCTGTCTCAGACCGTCTGTCCCTGTCCGTCTGTCTCAGACCGTCTGTCTCAGACCGTCTGTCTCAGACCCTCTGTCTGAGATCGTCCGTCTCAGACCGTCTGTCTCAGACCGTCCGTCTCAATCCGCCTGCCGCTATCGGGTAGAGTCTGTTCGCCTGTCCCTGTCCGTCAGTCTCAGTCCGTCTGTCTCAGTCCGTCTGTCTTAGACCGCCTGTCTCAGACCGTCTGTCTCAGACCGTCTGTCTCAGAACGTCTGTCACAGTCCGTCTGTCCCTGTCCGTCTGTCCCTGTCCGTCTGTCTCAGACCGTCTGTCTCAGTACGTCTGTCTCAGTCCGTCTGTCTCAGACCGCCTGTCTCAGACCGTCTGTCTCAGGCCGTCTATCTCAGACCGTCTGTCGCAGACCGTCTGTCTCAGACCGTCTGTGTCAATCCGTCTCTCTCAGTCCGTCTGTCTCAGACCGTCTTTCTCAGTCCGTCTGTCTCAGACCATCAGTCTCATTCCGTCTGTCTCAGTCCGTTTGTCCCTGTCCGTCTGTCTCAGACCGTCTGTCTCAGTACGTCTGTCTCAGTCCGTCTGTCTCAGACCGCCTGTCTCAGACCGTCTGTCTCAGGCCGTCTATCTCAGACCGTCTGTCGCAGACCATCTGTCTCAGACCGTCTGTGTCAATCCGTCTCTCTCAGTTCGTCTGTCTTAGACCACCTGTCTCAGATCGTCTGTCTCGGACGGTCTGTCTCAGACCGTCTGTCTCAGAACGTCTATCACAGACCGTCTATCTCAGACCATCAGTCTCAGTCCGTCTGTATCAGACCGTCCGTCTCAATCCGCCTGCCGCCATCGGGTAGAGTCTGTTCGCCTGTCCCTGTCCGTCAGTATCAGTCCGCCTGTCTCAGTCCGTCTGTCTCAGACCGTCTGTCTCAAACCGTCAGTCTCCGTTCGCCGGCTTCAGTCCGTCTGTCTCAGACCGTCCGTCTCAGACCGTCTGTCTCAGACCGTCAGTCTCGGACTGTCTGTCACAGACCGTCTGTCTGAAGCCGTCTGTCTCAGGCCGTCAGTCTCACTCCGTCTGTCTGAGATCGTCCGTTTCAGACCGTCTGTCTCAGTCCGTCCGTCTCAATCCGCCTGCCGCTATCCGGCAGCGACTGTTCGCCTGTCGCTGTCCGTCTGTCTCAGTCCGTCTGTCTTAGACCGTCCGTCTCAGACCGTCTGTCTCGGACCGTCTGTCTGATATCGTCCGTTTCAGGCCGTCTGTCTCAGTCCGTCCGTCTCAATCCGCCTGCCGCTATCCGGCAGCGACTGCTCGCCTGTCCCTGTCCGTCAGTCTCAGTCCGTCTGTCTCAGTCCGTCTGTCTCAGTCCGTCTGTCTCAGACCGTCTGTCTCAGACCGCCTGTCTCAGACCGTCTGTCACAGACCGTCCGTCTCAATCCGTCTGTCTCGACCGTCTGTCTCAGTCCGCCTGTCTCAGTCCGCCAGTCTCAGTCCGCCTGTCTCAGACCGCCTGTCTCATACCGTCTGTCTCAGGCCGCCTGTCTCAGACCGTCTGTCTCAGACCGTCTGTCTCAATCCGTCTGTCTCGGACCGTCTGTCTCAGACCACCCGTCTCAGACCACCTGTCTCAGACGGTCTGTCTCAGACCCTCTGTCTGAGATCGTCCGTCTCAGACCGTCTGTCTCAGACCGTCTGTCTCAGACCGTCCGTATCAATCCGCCTGCCGCTATCGGGTAGAGCCTGTTCGCCTGTCCCTGTCCGTCAGTATCAGTCCGCCTGTCTCAGTCCGTCTGCCTCAGGCCGCCTGCCTCAGACCGTCTGTCTCAGACCGTCTGTCCCAGACCGTCTGTCTCAGACCGTCTGTCTCAGACCGTCAGTCTTAGTCCGTCTGTCTGAGATCGTCCGTTTCAGACCGTCTGTCTCAGTCCGTCCGTCTCAATCCGCCTGCCGCTATCCGGCAGCGACTGTTCGCCTGTCCCTGTCCGTCAGTCTCAGTCCGTCTGTCTCAATCCGTCGGTATCAGACTGTCTGTCTCAGGCCGTCTGTCCCATACCGTCTGTCTCAATCCGTCTGTCTCAGACCGTCTGTCTCAGACCGTCTGTCTTAGACCGTCTGTCTGAGACCGTCTGTCCCAGACCGTCTGTCTCAGACCGTCTGTCCCAGACCGCCTGTCTCAGACCGTCTGTCTCAGGCAGTCTGTCTCATACCACCTGTCTCAGACCGTCTGTCTCAGACCGTCTGTCCCAGACCGCCTGTCTCAGTCCGTCTGTCTCAGAACGTCTGTCACAGTCCGCCTGTCTCAGTCCGTCTGTCTCAGCCCGCCTGTCTCAGACCGTCCGTCTCGGACCGTCAGTCTCAGTCCGCCTGTCTCAGTCCGCCTGTCTCAGACCGTCTGTCTCAGACCGTCTGTCTCAATCCGCCTGCCGCTATCGGGTAGAGTCTGTTCGCCTGTCCCTGTCCGTCAGTATCAGTCCGCCTGTCTCAGTCCGTCTGCCTCAGGCCGCCTGCCTCAGACCGTCTGTCTCAGACCGTCTTTCTCAGTCCGTCTGTCTGAGATCGTCCGTTTCAGACCGTCTGTCTCAGTCCGTCCGTCTCAGTCCGCCTGCCGCTATCCGGCTGCGACTGTTCGCCTGTCCCTGTCCGTTAGTCTCAGTCCGTCTGTCTCAGTCCGTCTGTCTCAGTCCGTCTGACTCAGACCGCCTGTCTCAGACCACCTGTCTCAGACGGTCAGTCTCAGACCACCTGTCTCAGACGGTCTGTCTCAGATCGTCTGTCTCAGACCGTCTGTCTCAGACCGTCCGTCTCAATCTGCCTGCCGCTATACGGCAGCGTCTGTTCGCCTGTCCCTGTCCGTCAGTCTCAGTCCGTCTGTCTCAGTCCGTCTGTCTCAGAACGTCTGTCACAGTCCGCCTGTCTCAGTCCGTCTGTCTCAGCCCGCCTGTCTCAGACCGTCCGTCTCGGACCGTCAGTCTCAGTCCGTCTCTCGCAGTCCGTCTGTCTTAGACCACCTGTCTCAGATCGTCTGTCTCAGCCGTCTGTCTCAGACCGTCTGTCTCAGACCGTCTGTGTCAATCCGTCTCTCTCAGTCCGTCTGTCTTAGACCGCCTGTCTCAGACCGTCTGTCTCAGACCGCCTGTCTCATACCGTCTGTCTCAGGCCGTCTGTCCCTGTCCGTCTGTCTCAGACCGTCTGTCCCTGTCCGTCTGTCTCAGATCGTCTGTCTCAGCCGTCTGTCTTAGACCGCCTGTCTCAGACCGTCTGTCTCACGCCCTCTGTCCGAGACCGTCCGTCTCAGACCGCCTGTCTCAGACCGTCTGTCTCAGGCCGCCTGTCTCAGACCGTCTGTCTCAGACCGTCTGTCTCAGACCGTCTGTCTCAGACCGTCTGTCTCAGACCGTCTGTCTTCGACCGTCTGTCTCAGACCGTCTGTCTCAGACCGTCTGTCTCAGACCGTCAGTCTCAGTCCGCCTGTCTCAGTCCGTCTGTCTCAGGCCGCCTGTCTCAGACCGTCTGTCTCAGACCGTCTGTCTCAGACCGTCTGTCTCAAACCGTCTGTCTCAGACCGTTTGTCTGAAATCGTCCGTCTCAGACCGTCCGGCTCAATCCGCCTGCCGCTATCGGGCAGCGTCTGTTCGCCTGTCCCTGTCCGTCAGTCTCAGTCGTCTGTCTCAGTCCGTCAGTCTCATTCCGGCGGTCTCAGTCCGTCTGTCTTAGTCCGTCTGTCTCAGACCGCCTGTCTCAGACCGCCTGTACCAGTACGTCTGTCTCAGGCCGTCTGTCTCAGACCGTCTGTCCTAGACCGCCTGTCTCAGACCGTCTGTCTCAGTCCGTCTGTCCTAGATCGCCTGTCTCAGACCGTCTGTCTCAGGTCGTCTGTCCCTGTCCGCTGTCTCGGACCGTCTGTCTCAGACCGCCTGTCTCAGACCGTCTGTCACAGACCGTGTGTCTCAATCCGTCTGTCTAAGACCACCTGTCTCAGACGGTCTGTCTCAGATCGTCTGCCCTGTCCGTCTGTCGCAGTCCGCCTGTCTCAGTCCGTCTGTCTCAATCCTTCTGTCTCAGGCCGTCTATCTCAGACCATCAGTCTCAGTCTGTCTGTCTCAGACCATCAGTCTCAGTCCGTCTGTCTCAGTCCGTCTGTCTCAGTCCGTCTGTCCCTGTCCGTCTGTCTCAGACCGTCTGTCTCAGTCCGTCTGTCTCAGTCCGTCCGTCTCAGACCGCCTGTCTCACACCATCTGTCTCAGACCGTCTGTCTCAGTCCGTCTGTCTCAGACCGCCTGTCTCAGACCGCCTGTCTCAGTCCGTCTGTCTCAGACCACCTGTCTCAGACCACAAGTTTCAGACCGTCTGTCTCAGCCGGTCTGTCTCAGTCCGTCTGTCCTAGACCGCCTGTCTCAGACCGTATGTCTCAGGTCGTCTGTCCCTGTCCACCTGCCGCTATTGGGCAGCGTCTGTTCGCCTGTCCCTGTCCGTCAGTCTCAGACCGCCTGTCTCAGACCGTCTGTCTCAGACCGTCTGTCTCAAACCGTCTGTCTCAGACCGTTTGTCTGAAATCGTCCGTCTCAGACCGTCCGGCTCAATCCGCCTGCCGTTATCGGGCAGCGTCTGTTCGCCTGTCCCTGTCCGTCAGTCTCAGACCGTCTGTCTCAGTCCGTCTGTCTCAGTGCGTCTATCTTAGACCGCGTGTCTCAGACCGTCTGTCTCAGACCGTCTGTCCCTGTCCGCTGTCTCGGACCGTCTGTCTCAAACCGTCTGTCTCAGTCCGACTGTCTCAGTCGGCCTATCTCAGACCATCAGTCTCAGTCCGTCTGTCCCAGTCCGTCTGTCCTAGACCACCTGTCTCAGACCGTCTGTTTCAGGTCGTCTGTCCCTGTCCGTCTGTCTCGGACCGTCTGCCTCAGTCCTTCTGCCTCAGGCCGCGTGTCTCAGACCATCAGTCTCAGTCCGTCTGTCTCAGTCCGTCTGTCTCAGACCGCCTGTCTCAGACCGCCTGTCACAGACCGTCTGTCTCAGACAATCTGTCTCAGTCCGTCTGTCTCAGACCACCTGTCTCAGACGGTCTGTCTCAGATTGTGTGTCTCACACCGTCTGTCTCAGACCGTCTGTCTCAGTCCGTCTGCCGCAGACCGTCTGTCTCAGACCGTCTGTATCAGATCGTCTGTCTCAGACCGTCTGTCTCAGACCGTCTGTCTCAGACCGTCTGTCTCAGGTCGTCTGTGCCTGCCCGTCTGTCTCAGATCGTCTGTCTCAGTCCGTCTGTCTCAGTCCGTTTGTCTCAGTCCGTCTGTCTGAGTCCGTCTGTCTCAGTCCGTCTGTCTCAGTCCGTCTGTCTCAGTCCGTCTGTCTCAGACCGCCTGTCGCAGACCGTCTGTCTCAGAACGTCTGTCTCAGACCGTCTGTCTCAATCCGTCTCTCTCAGTCCGTCTGTCTCACACCGTCTGTCTCAGACCGTCTGTCTGAGATCGTCTGTCTCAGACCGTCTGTATCAGATCGTCAGTCTCAGTCCGTCTGTCTCAGTCCGTCTGTCTCAGTCCGTCTGTCTCAGTCCGTCAGTCTCCGTCCGTTTGTCTCAGACCGCCTGTCTCAATGCGTCTGTCTCAGTCCGTCTGTCTCAGACCGCCTGTCTCACACGATCTGTCTCAGACCGTCTATCTCAGGCCGTCTGTCTCAGACCACCTGTCTCAGACGGTCTGCCTCAGATTGTCTGTCTCAGACCGTCTGTCTCAGACCGTCTGTGTCAGTCCGTCTCTCTCAGTCCGTCTGTCTTAGACCACCGGTCTCAGATCGTCTGTCTCGGACCGTCTGTCTCAGACCGTCTGTCACAGACCGTCTGTCTCAATCCGTCTGTCTAAGACCACCTGTCTCAGTCGGTCTGTCTCAGTCCGCCTGTCTCAGTCCGTCTGTCTCAATCCGTCTGTCTCAGGCCGTCTATCTCAGACCATCAGTCTCAGTCCGTCTGTCTCAGACCATCAGTCTCAGTCCGTCTGTCTCAGTCCGTCTGTCCCTGTCCGTCTGTCTCAGACCGTCTGTCTCAGACCGTCTGTCTCAATCCGTCTGTCTCAGTCCGTCTGTCTCAGACCGTCTGTCTCAGACCGTCTGTCTCAGACCGTCTGTCTCAGACCGTCTGTCTCAGACCGTCTGTCTCAGACCGTCTGTCTCAGACCGTCTGTCTCAGACCGTCTGTCTCAGACCGTCTGTCTGAGATTGTCCGTCTCAGACCGTCCGTCTCAATCCGCCTGCCGCTATCGGGCAGCGTCTTTTCGCCTGTCCCTGTCCGTCTGTCTCAGACCGCCTGTCTCAGACCACCTGTCTCAGACCACCTGTCTCAGATCGTCTGTCGCCGACCGTCTGTCTCAGACCGTCTGTCTCAGACCGTCTGTCTCCGACCGCCTGTCTCAGACCGTCTGTCCCAGGCCGTCTGTCCCTGTCCGTCTGTCTCAGACCGTCTGTCTCAGACCGTCAGTCTCAGTCCGCCTGCCGCTATCGGGCAGCGTCTGTTCGCCTGTCCCTGTCCGCCTGTATCAGTCCGTCTGTCCCAATCCGTCTGTCTCAGACCGTCTGTCTCAGACCAACAGTCTCAGTCCGTCTGTCTCAGACCGTCTGTCTCAGTCAGTCTGTCTCAGTCCGTCAGTCTCCGTCCGTCTGTCTCAGATCGCCTGTCTCATGCCGTCTGTCTCAGACCACCTGTCTCAGACGGTCTGTCTCAGATTGTGTGTCTCACACCGTCTGTCTCAGACCGTCTGTCTCAGTGCGTCTGCCGCAGACCGTCTGTCACAGACCGTCTGTATCAGATCGTCTGTCTCAGATCGTCTGTCCCAGACCGTCTGTCTCAGACCGTCTGCCTCAGGCCGTCTGTGCCTGTCCGTCTGTCTCAGATCGTCTGTCTCAGTCCGTCTGTCTCAGTCCGTCTGTCTCAGTCCGTCTGTCTCAGTCCGTCTGTCTCAGTCCGTCTGTCACAGTCCGTCTGTCTCAGTCCGTCTGTCTCAGATCGCCTGTCGCAGACCGTCTGTCTCAGAACGTCTCTCTCAGTCCGTCTGTCTTAGACCACCGGTCTCAGATCGTCTGTCTCGGACCGTCTGTCTCAGAACGTCTATCACAGTCCGCCTGTCTCAGTCCGTCTGTCTCAGACCGCCTGTCTCAGACCGTCTGTCACAGACCGTCTGCCTCAATCCGTCTGTCTAAGACCACCTGTCTCAGACGGTGTGTCTCAGTCCGCCTGTCTCAGTCCGTCTGTCTCAATCCGTCTGTCTCAATCCGTCTGTCTCAGGCCGTCTATCTCAGACCATCAGTCTCAGTCCGTCTGTCTCAGTCCGTCTGTCCCTGTCCGTCTGTCTCAGACCGTCTGTCTCAATCCGTCTGTCTCAGTCCGTCTGTCTCAGACCGCCTGTCTCACACCATCTGTCTCAGGCCGTCTATCTCAGACCGTCTGTCTCAGACCGTCTGTCTCAATCCGTCTGTCTCAGACCGTCTGTCTCACACCGTCTGTCTCAGACCGTCTGTCTCAGTCCGTCTGTCTCAGACCGTCTGTCTCAGACCGTCTGTCTCAGTCCGTCTGTCTCAGTCCGTCAGTCTCCGTCCGTCTGTCTCAGATCGCCTGTCTCAGACCGCCTGTCTCAAGCCGCCTGTCTCAGACCGTCTGTATCAGGCCGTCTGTCACTGTCCGTCTGTGTCAGACCGTCTGTCTCGGTCCGTCTGTCTCAGACCGCCTGTCTCAGACCGTCTGTCTCAGGCCGTCTGTCTCAGACCACCTGTCTCAGACCGTCTGTCTCAGTCCGTCTGTGCCTGTCCGTCTGTCTCAGATCGTCTGTCTCAGTCCGTCTGTCTCAGACCGTCCGTCTCAATCCGCCTGCCGCTATCGGGCAGCGTCTCTTCGCCTGTCCCTGTCCGTCTGTCTCAGTCCGTCTGTCTCAATCCGTCTGTCTCAGACCAACAGTCTCAGTCCGTCTGTCTCAGACCGTCTGTCTCAGTCCGTCTGTCTCAGTCCGTCAGTCTCCGTCCGTCTGTCTCAGACCGCCTGTCTCAGACCGTCTGTCTCAGACCGTCTGCCGCTATCGGGCAGCGTCTGTTCGCCTGTCCCTGTCCGTCTGTCTCAGTCCGTCTGTCTCAATCCGTCTGTCTCAGACCAACAGTCTCAGTCCGTCTGTCTCAGTCCGTCTGTCTCAGACCGCCTGTCTCCGTCCGTCTGTCTCAGACCGCCTGTCTCAGACCGTCTGTCTCAGACCAACAGTCTCAGTCCGTCTGTCTCAGACCATCTGCCCCATTCCGTCTGTCTCAGTCCGTCAGTCTCAGACCGTCTGTCTCAGGCCGTCTGTCACTGTCCGTCTGTGTCAGACCGTCTGTCTCCGTCCGTCTGTCTCAGACCGCCTGTCTCAGACCGTCTGTCTCAGGCCGTCTGTCTCAGACCACCTGTCTCAGACCACCTGTCTCAGACGGTCTGTCTCAGATCGTCTGTCTCCGACCCTCTGTCTCAGACCGTCTGTCTCAGACCGTCTGTCTCAGGCCGTCTGTGCCTGTCTGTCTGTCTCAGATCGTCTGTCTCAGTCCGTCTGTCTCAGTCCGTCAGTCTCCGTCCGTCTGTCTCAGATCGCCTGTCTCAGACCGTCTGTCTCATGCCGTCTGTCTCAGACCACCTGTCTCAGACGGTCTGTCTCAGATTGTGTGTCTCACACCGTCTGTCTCAGACCGTCTGTCTCAGTCCGTCTGCCGCAGACCGTCTGCCGCAGACCGTCTGCCTCAGACCGTCTGTATCAGATCGTCTGTCTCAGACCGTCTGTCTCAGACCGTCTGTCTCAGACCGTCTGCCTCAGGCCGCCTGTGCCTGTCCGTCTGTCTCAGATCGTCTGTCTCAGTCCGTCTGTCTCAGTCCGTCTGTCTCAGTCCGTCTGTCTCAGTCCGTCTGTCTCAGATCGTCTGTCTCCGACCCTCTGTCTCAGACCGTCTGTCTCAGAACGTCTGTCTCAGACCGTCTGTCTCAATCCGTCTCTCTCAGTCGGTCTGTCTTAGACCACCGGTCTCAGATCGTCTGTCTCGGACCGTCTGTCTCAGAACGTCTATCACAGTCCGCCTGTCTCAGTCCGTCTGTCTCAGACCGCCTGTCTCAGACCGTCTGTCACAGACCGTCTGTCTCAATCCGTCTGTCTAAGACCACCTGTCTCAGACGGTCTGTCTCAATCCGTCTGTCTAAGTCCACCTGTCTCAGACGGTCTGTCTCAGTCCGCCTGTCTCAGTCCGTCTGTCTCAATCCGTCTGTCTCAGGCCGTCTATCTCAGACCATCAGTCTCAGTCCGTCTGTCTCAGTCCGTCTGTCCCTGTCCGTCTGTCTCAGACCGTCTGTCTCAATCCGTCTGTCTCAGTCCGTCTGTCTCAGACCGCCTGTCCCACACCATCTGTCTCAGGCCGTCTATCTCAGACCGTCTGTCTCAGACCGTCTGTCTCAATCCGTCTGTGTCAGACCGTCTGTCTCACACCGTCTGTCTCAGACCGTCTGTCTCAGACCGTCTGTCTCAGACCGTCTGTCTCAGACCGTCTGTCTCAGACCGTCTGTCTCAGACCGTCTGTCTCAGACCGTCTGTCTCAGACCGTCTGTCTCAGACCGTCTGTCTCAGACCGTCTGTCTCAGACCGTCTGTCTCAGACCGTCTGTCTCAGACCGTCTGTCTGAGATCGTCCATCTCAGACCGTCTGTCTCAGACCGTCCGTCTCAATCCGCCTGCCGCTATCGGGCAGCGTCTGTTCGCCTGTCCCTGTCCGTCTGTCTCAGACCGCCTGTCTCAGACCGTCTGTCTCAGGCCGCCTGTCTCAGACCGTCTGTCTCAGATCGTCTGTCTCCGACCGTCTGTCTCAGACTGCCTGTCTCAGACCGTCTGTCTCAGGCCGTCTGTCTCAGACCACCTGTCTCAGACCACCTGTCTCAGACGGTATGTCTCAGATCGTCTGTCTCCGAGCCTCTGTCTCAGACCGTCTGTCTCCGACCGCCTGTCTCAGACCGTCTGTCTCAGGCCGTCTGTCCCTGTCCGTCTGTCTCAGACCGTCTGTCTCAAACCGTCTGTCTCATGCCGTCTGTCTCAGACAACCTGTCTCAGCCGGTCTGTCTCAGATTGTGTGTCTCACACCGTCTGTCTCAGACCGTCTGTCTCAGTCCGTCTGCCGCAGACCGTCTGTCTCAGACCGTCTGTATCAGATCGTCTGTCTCAGATCGTCTGTCCCAGACCGTCTGTGTCAGACCGTCTGCCTCAGGCCGTCTGTGCCTGTCCGTCTGTCTCAGATCGTCTGTCTCAGTCCGTCTGTGTCAGTCCGTCTGTCTCAGTCCGTCTGTCTCAGTCCGTCTGTCTCAGACCGCCTGTCTCAGACCGTCTGTCCCAGACCGTCTGTCTCAATCCGTCTCTCTCAGTCCGTCTGTCTTAGACCACCGGTCTCAGATCGTCTGTCTCGGACCGTCTGTCTCAGAACGTCTATCACAGTCCGCCTGTCTCAGTCCGTCTGTCTCAGACCGCCTGTCTCAGACCGTCTGTCACAGACCGTCTGTCTCAATCCGTCTGTCTAAGACCACCTGTCTCAGACGGTGTGTTTCAGTCCGCCTGTCTCAGTCCGTCTGTCTCAATCCGTCTGTCTCAGGCCGTCTATCTCAGACCATCAGTCTCAGTCCGTCTGTCTCAGTCCGTCTGTCCCTGTCCGTCTGTCTCAGACCGTCTGTCTCAATCCGTCTGTCTCAGTCCGTCTGTCTCAGACCGCCTGTCTCACACCATCTGTATCAGGCCGTCTATCTCAGACCGTCTGTCTCAGTCCGTCTGTCTCAATCCGTCTGTCTCAGACCGTCTGTCTCAGACCAACAGTCTCAGTCCGTCTGTCTCAGACCGTCTGTCTCAGACCGTCTGTCTCAGTCCGTCTGTCTCAGTCCGTCAGTCTCCGTCCGTCTGTCTCAGATCGCCTGTCTCAGACCGCCTGTCTCAAGCCGCCTGTCTCAGACCGTCTGTCTCAGGCCGTCTGTCACTGTCCGTCTGTGTCAGACCGTCTGTCTCCGTCCGTCTGTCTCAGACCGCCTGTCTCAGACCGTCTGTCTCACACCGTCTGTCTCAGACCGTCTGTCTCAGACCGTCTGTCTCAGATCGTCTGTCTCAGACCGTCTGCCTCAGACCGTCTGTCTCAGACCGTCTGTCTGAGATCGTCCGTCTCAGACCGTCTGTCTCAGACCGTCCGTCTCAATCCGCCTGCCGCTATCGGGCAGCGTCTGTTCGCCTGTCCCTGTCCGTCTGTCTCAGACCGCCTGTCTCAGACCGTCTGTCTCAGGCCGCCTGTCTCAGACCGTCTGTCTCAGATCGTCTGTCTCCGACCGTCTGTCTCAGACCGTCTGTCTCCGACCGCCTGTCTCAGACCGTCTGTCTCAGGCCGTCTGTCCCTGTCCGTCTGTCTCAGACCGTCTGTCTCAGACCGTCTGTCTCAGTCCGCCAGCCGCTATCGGGCAGCGTCTGTTCGCCTGTCCCTGTCCGCCTGTCTCAGTCCGTCTGTCTCAATCCGTCTGTCTCAGACCGTCTGTCTCAGACCAACAGTCTCAGTCCGTCTGTCTCAGACCGTCTGTCTCAGACCGTCTGTCTCAGTCCGTCTGTCTCAGTCCGTCAGTCTCCGTCCGTCTGTCTCAGATCGCCTGTCTCAGACCGCCTGTCTCAAGCCGCCTGTCTCAGACCGTCTGTATCAGGCCGTCTGTCACTGTCCGTCTGTGTCAGACCGTCTGTCTCCGTCCGTCTGTCTCAGACCGCCTGTCTCAGACCGTCTGTCTCAGGCCGTCTGTCTCAGACCACCTGTCTCAGACCACCTGTCTCAGACGGTCTGTCTCAGATCGTCTGTCTCCGACCCTCTGTCTCAGACCGTCTGTCTCCGACCGCCTGTCTCAGACCGTCTGTCTCAGGTCGTCTGTCCCTGTCCGTCTGTCTCAGACCGTCTGTCTCAGACCGTCTGTCTCAGACCGTCAGTCTCAGTCCGCCTGCCGCTATCGGGCAGCGTTTGTTCGCCTGTCCCAGTCCGCCTGTCTCAGACCGTCTGTCTCAGACCGTCTGTCTCAGACCGTCTGTCTCAGACCGTCTGTCTCAGACCGTCTGTCTCAGACCGTCTGTCTCAGACCGTCTGTCTCAGACCGTCTGTCTCAGACCGTCTGTCTCAGGACGTCTGTGCCTGTCCGTCTGTCTCAGATCGTCTGTCTCAGTCCGTCTGTCTCAGACCGTCCGTCTCAATCCGCCTGCCGCTATCGGGCAGCGTCTGTTCGCCTGTCCCTGTCCGTCTGTCCCTGTCCGTCTGTCTCAGACCGTCTGTCTCAGACCGTCTGTCTCAGACCGTCTGTCTCATGCCGTCTGTCTCAGACCACCTGTCTCAGACGGTCTGTCTCAGATTGTGTGTCTCACACCGTCTGTCTCAGACCGTCTGTCTCAGTCCGTCTGCCGCAGACCGTCTGTCTCAGACCGTCTGTATCAGATCGTCTGTCTCAGATCGTCTGTCCCAGACCGTCTGTGTCAGACCGTCTGCCTCAGGCCGTCTGTGCCTGTCCGTCTGTCTCAGATCGTCTGTCTCAGTCCGTCTGTGTCAGTCCGTCTGTCTCAGTCCGTCTGTCTCAGTCCGTCTGTCTCAGACCGCCTGTCTCAGACCGTCTGTCCCAGACCGTCTGTCTCAATCCGTCTCTCTCAGTCCGTCTGTCTTAGACCACCGGTCTCAGATCGTCTGTCTCGGACCGTCTGTCTCAGAACGTCTATCACAGTCCGCCTGTCTCAGTCCGTCTGTCTCAGACCGCCTGTCTCAGACCGTCTGTCACAGACCGTCTGTCTCAATCCGTCTGTCTAAGACCACCTGTCTCAGACGGTGTGTTTCAGTCCGCCTGTCTCAGTCCGTCTGTCTCAATCCGTCTGTCTCAGGCCGTCTATCTCAGACCATCAGTCTCAGTCCGTCTGTCTCAGTCCGTCTGTCCCTGTCCGTCTGTCTCAGACCGTCTGTCTCAATCCGTCTGTCTCAGTCCGTCTGTCTCAGACCGCCTGTCTCACACCATCTGTATCAGGCCGTCTATCTCAGACCGTCTGTCTCAGTCCGTCTGTCTCAATCCGTCTGTCTCAGACCGTCTGTCTCAGACCAACAGTCTCAGTCCGTCTGTCTCAGACCGTCTGTCTCAGTCCGTCTGTCTCAGTCCGTCAGTCTCCGTCCGTCTGTCTCAGATCGCCTGTCTCAGACCGCCTGTCTCAAGCCGCCTGTCTCAGACCGTCTGTCTCAGGCCGTCTGTCACTGTCCGTCTGTGTCAGACCGTCTGTCTCCGTCCGTCTGTCTCAGACCGCCTGTCTCAGACCGTCTGTCTCACACCGTCTGTCTCAGACCGTCTGTCTCAGACCGTCTGTCTCAGATCGTCTGTCTCAGACCGTCTGTCTCAGACCGTCTGTCTCAGACCGTCTGTCTGAGATCGTCCGTCTCAGACCGTCTGTCTCAGACCGTCCGTCTCAATCCGCCTGCCGCTATCGGGCAGCGTCTGTTCGCCTGTCCCTGTCCGTCTGTATCAGACCGTCTGTCTCAGACCGTCTGTCTCAGACCGTCTGTCTCAGACCGTCTGTCTCAGACCGTCTGTCTCAGACCGTCTGTCTCAGGCCGTCTGTGCCTGTCCGTCTGTCTCAGATCGTCTGTCTCAGTCCGTCTGTCTCAGACCGTCCGTCTCAATCCGCCTGCCGCTATCGGGCAGCGTCTGTTCGCCTGTCCCTGTCCGTCTGTCTCAGTCCGTCTGTCTCAATCCGTCTGTCTCAGACCAACAGTCTCAGTCCGTCTGTCTCAGACCGTCTGTCTCAGTCCGTCTGTCTCAGTCCGTCAGTCTGCGTCCGTCTGTCTCAGACCGCCTGTCTCAGACCGCCTGTCACAGACCGTCTGTCTCAGACCAACAGTCTCAGTCCGTCTGTCTCAGACCATCTGTCTCAGTCCGTCTGTCTCAGTCCGTCAGTCTCAGACCGTCTGTCTCAGGCCGTCTGTCACTGTCCGTGTGTGTCAGACCGTCTGTCTCCGTCCGTCTGTCTCAGACCGCCTGTCTCAGACCGTCTGTCTCAGGCCGTCTGTCTCAGACCACCTGTCTCAGACCACCTGTCTCAGACGGTCTGTCTCAGATCGTCTGTCTCCGACCCTCTGTCTCAGACCGTCTGTCTCCGACTGCCAGTCTCAGACCGTCTGTCTCAGGCCGTCTGTCCCTGTCCGTCTGCCTCAGACCGTCTGTCTCAGACCGTCAGTCTCAGTCCGCCTGCCGCTATCGGGCAGCGTCTGTTCGCCTGTCCCAGTCCGCCTGTCTCAGACCGTCTGTCTCAGACCGTCTGTCTCAGACCGTCTGTCTCAGACCGTCTGTCTCAGACCGTCTGTCTCAGACCGTCTGTCTCAGACCGTCTGTCTCAGGCCGTCTGTGCCTGTCCGTCTGTCTCAGATCGTCTGTCTCAGTCCGTCTGTCTCAGTCCGTCAGTCTCCGTCCGTCTGTCTCAGATCGCCTGTCTCAGACCGTCTGTCTCATGCCGTCTGTCTCAGACCACCTGTCTCAGACGGTCTGTCTCAGATTGTGTGTCTCACACCGTCTGTCTCAGACCGTCTGTCTCAGTCCGTCTGCCGCAGACCGTCTGCCGCAGACCGTCTGTCTCAGACCGTCTGTATCAGATCGTCTGTCTCAGACCGTCTGTCTCAGACCGTCTGCCTCAGGCCGCCTGTGCCTGTCCGTCTGTCTCAGATCGTCTGTCTCAGTCCGTCTGTCTCAGTCCGTCTGTCTCAGATCGTCTGTCTCCGACCCTCTGTCTCAGACCGTCTGTCTCAATCCGTCTCTCTCAGTCCGTCTGTCTTAGACCACCGGTCTCAGATCGTCTGTCTCGGACCGTCTGTCTCAGAACGTCTATCACAGTCCGCCTGTCTCAGTCCGTCTGTCTCAGACCGCCTGTCTCAGACCGTCTGTCACAGACCGTCGGTCTCAATCCGTCTGTCTAAGACCACCTGTCTCAGACGGTCTGTCTCAGTCCGCCTGTCTCAGTCCGTCTGTCTCAATCCGTCTGTCTCAGGCCGTCTAGCTCAGACCATCAGTCTCAGTCCGTCTGTCTCAGTCCGTCTGTCCCTGTCCGTCTGTCTCAGACCGTCTGTCTCAATCCGTCTGTCTCAGTCCGTCTGTCTCAGACCGCCTGTCCCACACCATCTGTCTCAGGCCGTCTATCTCAGACCGTCTGTCTCAGACCGTCTGTCTCAATCCGTCTGTGTCAGACCGTCTGTCTCACACCGTCTGTCTCAGACCGTCTGTCTCAGACCGTGTGTCTCAGACCGTCTGTCTCAGACCGTCTGTCTCAGACCGTCTGTCTCAGACCGTCTGTCTGAGATCGTCCGTCTCAGACCGTCTGTCTCAGACCGTCCGTCTCAATCCGCCTGCCGCTATCGGCCAGCGTCTGTTCGCCTGTCCCTGTCCGTCTGTCTCAGACCGCCTGTCTCAGACCGTCTGTCTCAGGCCGCCTGTCTCAGACCGTCTGTCTCAGATCGTCTGTCTCCGACCGTCTGCCTCAGACCGTCTGTCTCAGACCGTCTGTCTCAGGCCGCCTGTCTCAGACCGTCTGTCTCAGATCGTCTGTCTCCGACCGTCTGCCTCAGACCGTCTGTCTCCGACCGCCTGTCTCAGACCGTCTGTCTCAGGCCGTCTGTCCCTGTCCGTCTGTCTCAGACCGTCAGTCTCAGTCCGCCAGCCGCTATCGGGCAGCGTCTGTTCGCCTGTCCCTGTCCGCCTGTCTCAGTCCGTCTGTCTCAATCTGTCTGTATCAGACCGTCTGTCTCAGACCAACAGTCTCAGTCCGTCTGTCTCAGATCGTCTGTCTCAGTCCGTCTGTCTCAGATCGTCTGTCTCAGACCGTCTGTCTCAGACCGTCTGTCTCAGACCGTCTGTCTCAGACCGTCTGTCTGAGATCGTCCGTCTCAGACCGTCTGTCTCAGACCGTCCGTCTCAATCCGCCTGCCGCTATCGGGCAGCGTCTGTTCGCCTGTCCCTGTCCGTCTGTCTCAGACCGCCTGTCTCAGACCGTCTGTCTCAGGCCGTCTGTCCCTGTCCGTCTGTCTCAGACCGTCTGTCTCAGACCGTCTGTCTCAGTCCGCCAGCCGCTATCGGGCAGCGTCTGTTCGCCTGTCCCTGTCCGCCTGTCTCAGTCCGTCTGTCTCAATCCGTCTGTCTCAGACCGTCTGTCTCAGACCAACAGTCTCAGTCCGTCTGTCTCAGACCGTCTGTCTCAGACCGTCTGTCTCAGTCCGTCTGTCTCAGTCCGTCAGTCTCCGTCCGTCTGTCTCAGATCGCCTGTCTCAGACCGCCTGTCTCAAGCCGCCTGTCTCAGACCGTCTGTATCAGGCCGTCTGTCACTGTCCGTCTGTGTCAGACCGTCTGTCTCCGTCCGTCTGTCTCAGACCGCCTGTCTCAGACCGTCTGTGTCAGGCCGTCTGTCTCAGACCACCTGTCTCAGACCACCTGTCTCAGACGGTCTGTCTCAGATCGTCTGTCTCCGACCCTCTGTCTCAGACCGTCTGTCTCCGACCGCCTGTCTCAGACCGTCTGTCTCAGGTCGTCTGTCCCTGTCCGTCTGTCTCAGACCGTCTGTCTCAGACCGTCTGTCTCAGACCGTCAGTCTCAGTCCGCCTGCCGCTATCGGGCAGCGTTTGTTCGCCTGTCCCAGTCCGCCTGTCTCAGACCGTCTGTCTCAGACCGTCTGTCTCAGATCGTCTGTCTCAGACCGTCTGTCTCAGACCGTCTGTCTCAGGCCGTCTGTGCCTGTCCGTCTGTCTCAGATCGTCTGTCTCAGTCCGTCTGTCTCAGACCGTCCGTCTCAATCCGCCTGCCGCTATCGGGCAGCGTCTGTTCGCCTGTCCCTGTCCGTCTGTCTCAGTCCGTCTGTCTCAATCCGTCTGTCTCAGACCAACAGTCTCAGTCCGTCTGTCTCAGACCGTCTGTCTCAGTCCGTCTGTCTCAGTCCGTCAGTCTGCGTCCGTCTGTCTCAGACCGCCTGTCTCAGACCGCCTGTCACAGACCGTCTGTCTCAGACCAACAGTCTCAGTCCGTCTGTCTCAGACCATCTGTCTCAGTCCGTCTGTCTCAGTCCGTCAGTCTCAGACCGTCTGTCTCAGGCCGTCTGTCACTGTCCGTGTGTGTCAGACCGTCTGTCTCCGTCCGTCTGTCTCAGACCGCCTGTCTCAGACCGTCTGTCTCAGGCCGTCTGTCTCAGACCACCTGTCTCAGACCACCTGTCTCAGACGGTCTGTCTCAGATCGTCTGTCTCCGACCCTCTGTCTCAGACCGTCTGTCTCCGACTGCCAGTCTCAGACCGTCTGTCTCAGGCCGTCTGTCCCTGTCCGTCTGCCTCAGACCGTCTGTCTCAGACCGTCAGTCTCAGTCCGCCTGCCGCTATCGGGCAGCGTCTGTTCGCCTGTCCCAGTCCGCCTGTCTCAGACCGTCTGTCTCAGACCGTCTGTCTCAGACCGTCTGTCTCAGACCGTCTGTCTCAGACCGTCTGTCTCAGACCGTCTGTCTCAGGCCGTCTGTGCCTGTCCGTCTGTCTCAGATCGTCTGTCTCAGTCCGTCTGTCTCAGTCCGTCAGTCTCCGTCCGTCTGTCTCAGATCGCCTGTCTCAGACCGTCTGTCTCATGCCGTCTGTCTCAGACCACCTGTCTCAGACGGTCTGTCTCAGATTGTGTGTCTCACACCGTCTGTCTCAGACCGTCTGTCTCAGTCCGACTGCCGCAGACCGTCTGCCGCAGACCGTCTGTCTCAGACCGTCTGTATCAGATCGTCTGTCTCAGACCGTCTGTCTCAGACCGTCTGCCTCAGGCCGCCTGTGCCTGTCCGTCTGTCTCAGATCGTCTGTCTCAGTCCGTCTGTCTCAGTCCGTCTGTCTCAGATCGTCTGTCTCCGACCCTCTGTCTCAGACCGTCTGTCTCAATCCGTCTCTCTCAGTCCGTCTGTCTTAGACCACCGGTCTCAGATCGTCTGTCTCGGACCGTCTGTCTCAGAACGTCTATCACAGTCCGCCTGTCTCAGTCCGTCTGTCTCAGACCGCCTGTCTCAGACCGTCTGTCACAGACCGTCGGTCTCAATCCGTCTGTCTAAGACCACCTGTCTCAGACGGTCTGTCTCAGTCCGCCTGTCTCAGTCCGTCTGTCTCAATCCGTCTGTCTCAGGCCGTCTAGCTCAGACCATCAGTCTCAGTCCGTCTGTCTCAGTCCGTCTGTCCCTGTCCGTCTGTCTCAGACCGTCTGTCTCAATCCGTCTGTCTCAGTCCGTCTGTCTCAGACCGCCTGTCCCACACCATCTGTCTCAGGCCGTCTATCTCAGACCGTCTGTCTCAGACCGTCTGTCTCAATCCGTCTGTGTCAGACCGTCTGTCTCACACCGTCTGTCTCAGACCGTCTGTCTCAGACCGTGTGTCTCAGACCGTCTGTCTCAGACCGTCTGTCTCAGACCGTCTGTCTCAGACCGTCTGTCTGAGATCGTCCGTCTCAGACCGTCTGTCTCAGACCGTCCGTCTCAATCCGCCTGCCGCTATCGGCCAGCGTCTGTTCGCCTGTCCCTGTCCGTCTGTCTCAGACCGCCTGTCTCAGACCGTCTGTCTCAGGCCGCCTGTCTCAGACCGTCTGTCTCAGATCGTCTGTCTCCGACCGTCTGCCTCAGACCGTCTGTCTCAGACCGTCTGTCTCAGGCCGCCTGTCTCAGACCGTCTGTCTCAGATCGTCTGTCTCCGACCGTCTGCCTCAGACCGTCTGTCTCCGACCGCCTGTCTCAGACCGTCTGTCTCAGGCCGTCTGTCCCTGTCCGTCTGTCTCAGACCGTCAGTCTCAGTCCGCCAGCCGCTATCGGGCAGCGTCTGTTCGCCTGTCCCTGTCCGCCTGTCTCAGTCCGTCTGTCTCAATCTGTCTGTATCAGACCGTCTGTCTCAGACCAACAGTCTCAGTCCGTCTGTCTCAGATCGTCTGTCTCAGTCCGTCTGTCTCAGTCCGTCAGTCTCCGTCCGTCTGTCTCAGATCGCCTGTCTCAGACCGTCTGTCTCAGGCCGCCTGTCTCAGACCGTCTGTCTCAGGCCGTCTGTCACTGTCCGTCTGTGTCGGACCGTCTGTCTCCGTCCGTCTGTCTCAGACCGCCTGTCTCAGACCGTCTGTCTCAGGCCGTCTGTCTCAGACCACCTGTCTCAGACCACCTGTCTCAGACGGTCTGTCTCAGATCGTCTGTCTCCGAGCCTCTGTCTCAGACCGTCTGTCTCCGACCGCCTGTCTCAGACCGTCTGTCTCAGGCCGTCTGTCCCTGTCCGTCTGTCTCAGACCGTCTGTCTCAGACCGTCTGTCTCAGACCGTCAGTCTCAGTCCGCCTGCCGCTATCGGGCAGCGTCTGTTCGCCTGTCCCTGTCCGCCTGTCTCAGTCCGTCTGTCTCAATCCGTCTGTCTCAGACCGTCTGTCTCAGACCGTCTGTCTCAGACCAACAGTCTCAGTCCGTCTGTCTCAGACCGTCTGTCTCAGTCCGTCTGTCCTAGACCACCTGTCTCAGACCGTCTGTTTCAGGTCGTCTCTCCCTGTCCGTCTGTCTCGGACCGTCTGTCTCAGTCCGTCTGCCTCAGGCCGTCTGTCTCAGACCATCAGCCTCAGTCCGTCTGTCTCAGTCCGTCTGTCTCAGTCCGTCTGTCTCAGACCGCCTGTCTAAGACCGTCTGTCTCAGGCCGTCTGTCTCAGACCACCTGCCGCTATCGGGCAGCGTCTGTTCGTCTCTCCCTGTCCGCCTGTCTCAGTCAGTCTGTCTCAGACCGCCTGTCTCAGACCGTCTGTCACAGACCGTCTGTCTCAATCCGTCTGTCTCAATCCGTCTGTCTAAGACCACCTGTCTCAGACGGTCTGTCTCAGTCCGCCTGTCTCAATCCGTCTGTCTCAGGCCGTCTGTCTCAGATCGTCTGTCTCAGACCGTCTGTCTCAGTCCGTCTGCCTCAGGCCGTCTGTCTCAGACCATCAGCCTCAGTCCGTCTGTCTCAGTCCGTCTGTCTCAGTCCGTCTGTCTCAGACCGCCTGTCTCACACCATCTGTCTCAGGCCGTCTATCTCAGACCGTCTGTCTCAGACCGTCTGTCCCTGCCCGTCTGTCTCAGACCGTCTGTCTCAATCCGTCTGTCTGAGTCCGTCTGTCTCAGACCGCCTGTCTCACACCATCTGTCTCAGGCCGTCTGTCTCAGATCGTCTGTCTCAGACCGTCTGTCTCAGTCCGTCTGCCTCAGGCCGTCTGTCTCAGACCATCAGCCTCAGTCCGTCTGTCTCAGTCCGTCTGTCGCAGTCCGTCTGCCTCAGGCCGTCTGTCTCAGACCATCAGCCTCAGTCCGTCTGTCTCAGTCCGTCTGTCTCAGTCCGTCTGTCTCAGACCGCCTGTCTCACACCATCTGTCTCAGGCCGTCTATCTCAGACCGTCTGTCTCAGACCGTCTGTCCCTGCCCGTCTGTCTCAGACCGTCTGTCTCAATCCGTCTGTCTCAATCCGTCTGTCTCAGACCGTCTGTCTCAGACCAACAGTCTCAGTCCGTCTGTCTCAGACCGTCTGTCCCTGCCCGTCTGTCTCAGACCGTCTGTCTCAATCCGTCTGTCTCAATCCGTCTGTCTCAGACCGTCTGTCTCAGACCAACAGTCTCAGTCCGTCTGTCTCAGACCGTCTGTCTCAGTCCGTCTGTCTCAGTCCGTCAGTCTCCGTCCGTCTGTCTCAGATCGCCTGTCTCATACCGTCTGTCTCAGGCCGCCTGTCTCAGTCCGTCTGTCTCAGACCGCCTGTCTAAGACCGTCTGTCTCAGGCCGTCTGTCTCAGACCACCTGCCGCTATCGGGCAGCGTCTGTTCGTCTGTCCCTGTCCGCCTGTCTCAGTCCGTCTGTCTTAGACCACCGGTCTCAGATCGTCTGTCTCGGACCGTCTGTCTCAGACCGTCTGTCTCAGAACGTCTATCACATTCCGCCTGTCTCAGTCAGTCTGTCTCAGACCGCCTGTCTCAGACCGTCTGTCACAGACCGTCTGTCTCAATCCGTCTGTCTCAATCCGTCTGTCTAAGACCACCTGTCTCAGACGGTCTCTCTCAGTCCGCCTGTCTCAATCCGTCTGTCTCAGGCCGTCTGTCTCAGATCGTCTGTCTCAGACCGTCTGTCTCAGTCCGTCTGCCTCAGGCCGTCTGTCTCAGACCATCAGCCTCAGTCCGTCTGTCTCAGTCCGTCTGTCGCAGTCCGTCTGTCTCAATCCGTCTGTCTCAGACCGTCTGTCTCAGACCGTCCGTCTCAGACCGTCTGTCTCAGACCGTCTGTCTCAGACCGCCTGTCTCAGTCCGTCTGTCTCAGACCGTCTGTCCCTGCCCGTCTGTCTCAGACCGTCTGTCTCAATCCGTCTGTCTCAATCCGTCTGTCTCAGACCGTCTGTCTCAGACCAACAGTCTCAGTCCGTCTGTCTCAGACCGTCTGTCTCAGTCCGTCTGTCTCAGTCCGTCAGTCTCCGTCCGTCTGTCTCAGATCGCCTGTCTCATACCGTCTGTCTCAGGCCGCCTGTCTCAGACCGTCTGTCTCAGGCCGTCTGTCACTGTCCGTCTGTGTCAGACCGTCTGTCTCCGTCCGTCTGCCTCAGACCGCCTGTCTCAGACCGCCTGCCTCACACCTTGTGTCTCAGGCCGTCTATCTCAGACCGTCTGTCTCAGACCGTCTGTCTCAATCCGTCTGTCTCAGACCGTCTGTCTCAGACCGTCTGTCTCAGACCGTCTGCCTCAGTCCGTCTGCCTCAGGCCGTCTGTCTCAGACCATCAGCCTCAGTCCGTCTGTCTCAGTCCGTCTGTCTCAGACCGCCTGTCTCACACCATCTGTCTCAGGCCGTCTATCTCAGACCGTCTGTCTCAGACCGCCTGTCTCAATCCGTCTGTCTCAGACCGTCTGTCTCAGACCGTCTGTCTCAGACCGTCTGTCTGAGATCGTTCGTCAAAGACCGTCTGTCTCAGACCGTCCGTCTCAATCCGCCTGCCGCTATCGGGCAGCGTCTGTTCGCCTGTCCCTGTCCGTCAGTATCAGTCCGCCTGTCTCAGTCCGTCTGTCTCAGGCCGCCTGTCTCACACCATCTGTCTCAGGCCGTCTATCTCAGACCGTCTGTCTCAGACCGTCTGTCTCAGACCGTCTGCCTCAGACCGTCTGTCTCACACCGTCTGTCTCAGAGCGTCTGTCTCAGAGCGTCTTTCTCAGACCGTCTGTCTCAGACCGCCTGTCTCACACCATCTGTCTCAGGCCGTCTATCTCAGACCGTCTGTCTCAGACCGTCTGTCTCAATCCGTCTGTCTCAGACCGTCTGCCTCAGACCGTCTGTCTCAGACCGTCTGTCTCAGAGCGTCTGTCTCAGAGCGTCTGTCTCAGACCGTCTGTCTGAGATCGTTCGTCAAAGACCGTCTGTCTCAGACCGTCCGTCTCAATCCGCCTGCCGCTATCGGGCAGCGTCTGTTCGCCTGTCCCTGTCCGTCAGTATCAGTCCGCCTGTCTCAGTCCGTCTGTCTCAGGCCGCCTGTCTCAGACCGTCTGTCTCAGGCCGTCTGTCACTGTCCGTCTGTGTCAGACCGTCTGTCTCCGTCCGTCTGTCTCAGACCGCCTGTCTCAGACCGTCTGTCTCAGGCTGTCTGTCTCAGCCCACCTGTCTCAGACGGTCTGTCTCAGATTGTCTGTCTCAGACCGTCTGTCACAGACCGTCTGTCTCGGACCGTCTGTCTCAGACCGTCAGTCTCAGTCCGGCTGTCTCAGTCCGCCTGTCTCAGTCCGCCTGTCTCAGACCGCCTGTCTCATACCGTCTGGCTCAGGCCGTCTGTCCCTGTCCGTCTGTCTCAGGCCGTCTGTCTCCGTCCGTCTGTCTCAGACCACCTGTCTCAGGCCGTCTGTCTCAGACCGTCTGTCTCAGACCACCTGTCTCAGACCACCTGTTTCAGACCGTCTGTCTCAGCCGGTCTGTCACAGTCCGTCTGTCCTAGACCGCCTGTCTCAGACCGTCTGTCTCAGGTCGTCTGTCCCTGTCCACCTGCCGCTATCGGGCAGCGTCTGTTCGCCTGTCCCTGTCCGTCAGTCTCAGTCCGCCTGTCTCAGTCCGTCTGTCTCAGGCCGCCTGTCTCAGACCGTCTGTCTCAGTCCGTCTGTCTCAGACCGCCTGTCTCACACCATCTGTCTCAGACCGTCTGTCTCAGACCGTTTGTCTGAAATCGTCCGTCTCAGACCGTCTGTCTCAGACCGTCCGGCTCAATCCGCCTGCCGCTATCGGGCAGCGCCTGTTCGCCTGTCCCTGTCCGTCAGTCTCAGTCGTCTGTCTCTGTCCGTCAGTCTCATTCCGGCGGTCTCAGTCCGTCTGTCTTAGTCCGTCTGTCTCAGACCGCCTGTCTCAGACCGCCTGTACCAGTACGTCTGTCTCAGGCCGTCTGTCTCAGACCGTCTGTCCTAGACCGCCTGTCTCAGACCGTCTGTCTCAGTCCGTCTGTCCTAGATCGCATGTCTCAGACCGTCTGTCTCAGGTCGTCTGTCCCTGTCCGCTGTCTCGGACCGTCTGTCTCAGACCGCCTGTCTCACACCATCTGTCTCAGACCGTCTGTCTCAGTCCGTCTGTCTCAGACCGCCTGTCTCAGACCGCCTGTCTCAGTCCGTCTGTCTCAGACCACCTGTCTCAGACCACCTGTTTCAGACCGTCTGTCTCAGCCGGTCTGTCTCAGTCCGTCTGTCCTAGACCGCCTGTCTCAGACCGTATGTCTCGGGTCGTCTGTCCCTGTCCACCTGCCGCTATTGGGCAGCGTCTGTTCGCCTGTCCCTGTCCGTCAGTCTCAGTCCGCCTGTCTCAGTCCGTCTGTCTCAGGCCGCCTGTCTCAGACCGTCTGTCTCAGACCGTCTGTCTCAAACCGTCTGTCTCAGACCGTTTGTCTGAAATCGTCCGTCTCAGACCGTCCGGCTCAATCCGCCTGCCGCTATCGGGCAGCGTCTGTTCGACTGTCCCTGTCCGTCAGTCTCAGTCGTCTGTCTCAGTCCGTCAGTCTCATTCCGGCGGTCTCAGTCCGTCTGTCTTAGTCCGTCTGTCTCAGACCGCCTGTCTCAGACCGCCTGTCTCAGACAGCCTGTACCAGTACGTCTGTCTCAGGCCGTCTGTCTCAGACCGTCTGTCCTAGACCGCCTGTCTCAGACCGTCTGTCTCAGTCCGTCTGTCCTAGATCGCCTGTCTCAGACCGTCTGTCTCAGGTCGTCTGTCCCTGTCCGCTGTCTCGGACCGTCTGTCTCAGACCGCCTGTCTCAGACCGTCTGTCACAGACCGTGTGTCTCAATCCGTCTGTCTAAGACCACCTGTCTCAGACGGTCTGTCTCAGATCGTCTGCCCTGTCCGTCTGTCGCAGTCCGCCTGTCTCAGTCCGTCTGTCTCAATCCTTCTGTCTCAGGCCGTCTATCTCAGACCATCAGTCTCAGTCTGTCTGTCTCAGACCATCAGTCTCAGTCCGTCTGTCTCAGTCCGTCTGTCTCAGTCCGTCTGTCCCTGTCCGTCTGTCTCAGACCGTCTGTCTCAGACCGTCTGTCTCAGTCCGTCTGTCTCAGTCCGTCTCTCTCAGACCGCCTGTCTCACACCATCTGTCTCAGACCGTCTGTCTCAGTCCGTCTGTCTCAGACCGCCTGTCTCAGACCGTCTGTCCCAGTCCGCCTGTCTCAGTCCGTCTGTCTCAGACCGCCTGTCTCACACCATCTGCCTCAGACCGTCTGTCTCAGTCCGTCTGTCTCAGACCGCCTGTCTCAGACCGCCTGTCTCAGTCCGTCTGTCTCAGACCACCTGTCTCAGACCACCTGTTTCAGACCGTCTGTCTCAGCCGGTCTGTCTCAGTCCGTCTGTCCTAGACCGCCTGTCTCAGACCGTATGTCTCAGGTCGTCTGTCCCTGTCCACCTGCCGCTATTGGGCAGCGTCTGTTCGCCTGTCCCTGTCCGTCAGTCTCAGTCCGCCTGTCTCAGTCCGTCTGTCTCAGGCCGCCTGTCTCAGACCGTCTGTCTCAGACCGTCTGTCTCAAACCGTCTGTCTCAGACCGTTTGTCTGAAATCGTCCGTCTCAGACCGTCCGGCTCAATCCGCCTGCCGCTATCGGGCAGCGTCTGTTCGCCTGTCCCTGTCCGTCAGTCTCAGTCGTCTGTCTCAGTCCGTCAGTCTCATTCCGGCGGTCTCAGTCCGTCTGTCTTAGTCCGTCTGTCTCAGACCGCCTGTCTCAGACCGCCTGTACCAGTACGTCTGTCTCAGGCGGTCTGTCTCAGACCGTCTGTCCTAGACCGCCTGTCTCAGACCGTCTGTCTCAGTCCGTCTGTCCTAGATCGCCTGTCTCAGACCGTCTGTCTCAGGTCGTCTGTCCCTGTCCGCTGTCTCGGACCGTCTGTCTCAGACCGCCTGTCTCAGACCGTCTGTCACAGACCGTGTGTCTCAATCCGTCTGTCTAAGACCACCTGTCTCAGACGGTCTGTCTCAGATCGTCTGCCCTGTCCGTCTGTCGCAGTCCGCCTGTCTCAGTCCGTCTGTCTCAATCCTTCTGTCTCAGGCCGTCTATCTCAGACAATCAGTCTCAGTCTGTCTGTCTCAGACCATCAGTCTCAGTCCGTCTGTCTCAGTCCGTCTGTCTCAGTCCGTCTGTCCCTGTCCGTCTGTCTCAGACCGTCTGTCTCAGTCCGTCTGTCTCAGTCCGTCTGTCTCAGACCGCCTGTCTCACACCATCTGTCTCAGACCGTCTGTCTCAGTCCGTCTGTCTCAGACCGCCTGTCTCAGACCGCCTGTCTCAGTCCGTCTGTCTCAGACCACCTGTCTCAGACCACCTGTTTCAGACCGTCTGTCTCAGCCGGTCTGTCTCAGTCCGTCTGTCCTAGACCGCCTGTCTCAGACCGTATGTCTCAGGTCGTCTGTCCCTGTCCACCTGCCGCTATTGGGCAGCGTCTGTTCGCCTGTCCCTGTCCGTCAGTCTCAGTCCGCCTGTCTCAGTCCGCCTGTCTCAGTCCGCCTGTCTCAGTCCGCCTGTCTCAGTCCGTCTGTCTCAATCCGTCTGTCTCAGGCCGTCTAGCTCAGACCATCAGTCTCAGTCCGTCTGTCTCAATCCGTCTGTCCCTGTCCGTCTGTCTCAGACCGTCTGTCTCAATCCGTCTGTCTCAGTCCGTCTGTCTCAGACCGCCTGTCCCACACCATCTGTCTCAGGCCGTCTATCTCAGACCGTCTGTCTCAGACCGTCTGTCTCAATCCGTCTGTGTCAGACCGTCTGTCTCACACCGTCTGTCTCAGACCGTCTGTCTCAGACCGTGTGTCTCAGACCGTCTGTCTCAGACCGTCTGTCTCAGACCGTCTGTCTCAGACCGTCTGTCTCAGACCGTCTGTCTCAGACCGTCTGTCTCAGACCGTCTGTCTGAGATCGTCCGTCTCAGACCGTCTGTCTCAGACCGTCCGTCTCAATCCGCCTGCCGCTATCGGGCAGCGTCTGTTCGCCTGTCCCTGTCCGTCTGTCTCAGACCGCCTGTCTCAGACCGTCTGTCTCAGGCCGCCTGTCTCAGACCGTCTGTCTCAGATCGTCTGTCTCCGACCGTCTGCCTCAGACCGTCTGTCTCCGACCGCCTGTCTCAGACCGTCTGTCTCAGGCCGACTGTCCCTGTCCGTCTGTCTCAGACCGTCAGTCTCAGTCCGCCAGCCGCTATCGGGCAGCGTCTGTTCGCCTGTCCCTGTCCGCCTGTCTCAGTCCGTCTGTCTCAATCCGTCTGTCTCAGACCGTCTGTCTCAGACCAACAGTCTCAGTCCGTCTGTCTCAGATCGTCCGTCTCAGTCCGTCTGTCTCAGTCCGTCAGTCTCCGTCCGTCTGTCTCAGATCGCCTGTCTCAGACCGTCTGTCTCAGGCCGCCTGTCTC
Organism: Coelioxys conoideus; assembly: GCA_947623535.1. Lineage (NCBI taxonomy): Eukaryota > Metazoa > Arthropoda > Insecta > Hymenoptera > Megachilidae > Coelioxys > Coelioxys conoideus. The sequence goes on from OX392451.1 coordinate 14,413,062, forward strand.
AGACCGTCTGTCTCAGGCCGTCTGTCACTGTCCGTCTGTGTCAGACCGTCTGTCTCCGTCCGTCTGTCTCAGATCGCCTGTCTCAGACCGTCTGTCTCAGGCCGTCTGCCTCAGACCTTCTGTCTCAGACCACCTGTCTCAGACGGTCTGTCTCAGATCGTCTGTCTCCGAGCCTCTGTCTCAGACCGTCTGTCTCCGACCGCCTGTCTCAGACCGTCTGTCTCCGACCGCCTGTCTCAGACCGTCTGTCTCAGGCCGTCTGTCCCTGTCCGTCTGTCTCAGACCGTCTGTCTCAGACCGTCTGTCTCAGACCGTCTGTCTCAGACCGTCTGTCTCAGACCGTCTGTCTCAGACCGTCAGTCTCAGTCCGCCTGCCGCTATCGGGCAGCGTCTGTTCGCCTGTCCCTGTCCGCCTGTCTCAGTCCGTCTGTCTCAATCCGTCTGTCTCAGACCGTCTGTCTCAGACCAACAGTCTCAGTCCGTCTGTCTCAGACCGTCTGTCTCAGTCCGTCTGTCCTAGACCACCTGTCTCAGACCGTCTGTTTCAGGTCGTCTCTCCCTGTCCGTCTGTCTCGGACCGTCTGTCTCAGTCCGTCTGCCTCAGGCCGTCTGTCTCAGACCATCAGCCTCAGTCCGTCTGTCTCAGTCCGTCTGTCTCAGTCCGTCTGTCTCAGACCGCCTGTCTAAGACCGTCTGTCTCAGGCCGTCTGTCTCAGACCACCTGCCGCTATCGGGCAGCGTCTGTTCGTCTGTCCCTGTCCGCCTGTCTCAGTCCGTCTGTCTTAGACCACCGGTCTCAGATCGTCTGTCTCGGACCGTCTGTCTCAGAACGTCTATCACATTCCGCCTGTCTCAGTCAGTCTGTCTCAGACCGCCTGTCTCAGACCGTCTGTCACAGACCGTCTGTCTCAATCCGTCTGTCTCAATCCGTCTGTCTAAGACCACCTGTCTCAGACGGTCTGTCTCAGTCCGCCTGTCTCAATCCGTCTGTCTCAGGCCGTCTGTCTCAGATCGTCTGTCTCAGACCGTCTGTCTCAGTCCGTCTGCCTCAGGCCGTCTGTCTCAGACCATCAGCCTCAGTCCGTCTGTCTCAGTCCGTCTGTCTCAGTCCGTCTGTCTCAGACCGCCTGTCTCACACCATCTGTCTCAGGCCGTCTATCTCAGACCGTCTGTCTCAGACCGTCTGTCCCTGCCCGTCTGTCTCAGACCGTCTGTCTCAATCCGTCTGTCTGAGTCCGTCTGTCTCAGACCGCCTGTCTCACACCATCTGTCTCAGGCCGTCTGTCTCAGATCGTCTGTCTCAGACCGTCTGTCTCAGTCCGTCTGCCTCAGGCCGTCTGTCTCAGACCATCAGCCTCAGTCCGTCTGTCTCAGTCCGTCTGTCGCAGTCCGTCTGCCTCAGGCCGTCTGTCTCAGAACATCAGCCTCAGTCCGTCTGTCTCAGTCCGTCTGTCTCAGTCCGTCTGTCTCAGACCGCCTGTCTCACACCATCTGTCTCAGGCCGTCTATCTCAGACCGTCTGTCTCAGACCGTCTGTCCCTGCCCGTCTGTCTCAGACCGTCTGTCTCAATCCGTCTGTCTCAATCCGTCTGTCTCAGACCGTCTGTCTCAGACCAACAGTCTCAGTCCGTCTGTCTCAGACCGTCTGTCTCAGTCCGTCTGTCTCAGTCCGTCAGTCTCCGTCCGTCTGTCTCAGATCGCCTGTCTCATACCGTCTGTCTCAGGCCGCCTGTCTCAGACCGTCTGTCTCAGGCCGTCTGTCACTGTCCGTCTGTGTCAGACCGTCTGTCTCCGTCCGTCTGCCTCAGACCGCCTGTCTCAGACCGCCTGCCTCACACCTTGTGTCTCAGGCCGTCTATCTCAGACCGTCTGTCTCAGACCGTCTGTCTCAATCCGTCTGTCTCAGACCGTCTGTCTCAGACCGTCTGCCTCAGTCCGTCTGCCTCAGGCCGTCTGTCTCAGACCATCAGCCTCAGTCCGTCTGTCTCAGTCCGTCTGTCTCAGACCGTCTGTCACAGACCGTCTGTCTCAATCCGTCTGTCTCAATCCGTCTGTCTAAGACCACCTGTCTCAGACCGTCTGTCTCAGGCCGTCTGTCACTGTCCGTCTGTCTCAGACCGTCTGTCTCCGTCCGTCTGCCTCAGACCGCCTGTCTCAGACCGCCTGCCTCACACCTTGTGTCTCAGGCCGTCTATCTCAGACCGTCTGTCTCAGACCGTCTGTCTCAGTCCGTCTGTCTTAGACCACCGGTCTCAGATCGTCTGTCTCGGACCGTCTGTCTCAGACCGTCTGTCTCAGAACGTCTATCACATTCCGCCTGTCTCAGTCAGTCTGTCTCAGACCGCCTGTCTCAGACCGTCTGTCACAGACCGTCTGTCTCAATCCGTCTGTCTCAATCCGTCTGTCTCAATCCGTCTGTCTAAGACCACCTGTCTCAGACGGTCTGTCTCAGTCCGCCTGTCTCAATCCGTCTGTCTCAGGCCGTCTGTCTCAGATCGTCTGTCTCAGACCGTCTGTCTCAGTCCGTCTGCCTCAGGCCGTCTGTCTCAGACCATCAGCCTCAGTCCGTCTGTCTCAGTCCGTCTGTCTCAGTCCGTCTGTCTCAGACCGCCTGTCTCACACCATCTGTCTCAGGCCGTCTATCTCAGACCGTCTGTCTCAGACCGTCTGTCCCTGCCCGTCTGTCTCAGACCGTCTGTCTCAATCCGTCTGTCTGAGTCCGTCTGTCTCAGACCGCCTGTCTCACACCATCTGTCTCAGGCCGTCTGTCTCAGATCGTCTGTCTCAGACCGTCTGGCTCAGTCCGTCTGCCTCAGGCCGTCTGTCTCAGACCATCAGCCTCAGTCCGTCTGTCTCAGTCCGTCTGTCGCAGTCCGTCTGCCTCAGGCCGTCTGTCTCAGACCATCAGCCTCAGTCCGTCTGTCTCAGTCCGTCTGTCTCAGTCCGTCTGTCTCAGACCGCCTGTCTCACACCATCTGTCTCAGGCCGTCTATCTCAGACCGTCTGTCTCAGACCGTCTGTCCCTGCCCGTCTGGCTCAGACCGTCTGTCTCAATCCGTCTGTCTCAATCCGTCTGTCTCAGACCGTCTGTCTCAGACCAACAGTCTCAGTCCGTCTGTCTCAGACCGTCTGTCTCAGTCCGTCTGTCTCAGTCCGTCAGTCTCCGTCCGTCTGTCTCAGATCGCCTGTCTCATACCGTCTGTCTCAGGCCGCCTGTCTCAGACCGTCTGTCTCAGGCCGTTTGTCACTGTCCGTCTGTGTCAGACCGTCTGTCTCCGTCCGTCTGCCTCAGACCGCCTGTCTCAGACCGCCTGCCTCACACCTTGTGTCTCAGGCCGTCTATCTCAGACCGTCTGTCTCAGACCGTCTGTCTCAATCCGTCTGTCTCAGACCGTCTGTCTCAGACCGTCTGTCTCAGACCGTCTGCCTCAGTCCGTCTGCCTCAGGCCGTCTGTCTCAGACCATCAGCCTCAGTCCGTCTGTCTCAGTCCGTCTGTCTCAGACCGCCTGTCTCACACCATCTGTCTCAGGCCGTCTATCTCAGACCGTCTGTCTCAGACCGCCTGTCTCAATCCGTCTGTCTCAGACCGTCTGTCTCAGACCGTCTGTCTCAGACCGTCTGTCTCAGACCGTCTGTCTCAGACCGTCTGTCTCAGAGCGTCTGTCTCAGACCGTCTGTCTCAGACCGTCTGTCTCAGACCGTCTGTCTCAGACCGTCTGTCTCAGAGCGTCTGTCTCAGACCGTCTGTCTCAGACCGTCTGTCTCAGACCGTCTGTCTCAGAGCGTCTGTCTCAGACCGTCTGTCTCAGACCGTCTGTCTGAGATCGTTCGTCAAAGACCGTCTGTCTCAGACCGTCCGTCTCAATCCGCCTGCCCCTATCGGGCAAAGTCTGTTCGCCTGTCTCTGTCCGTCAGTATCAGTCCGCCTGTCTCAGTCCGTCTGTCTCAGGCCGCCTGTCTCAGACCGTCTGTCTCAGGCCGTCTGTCACTGTCCGTCTGTGTCAGACCGTCTGTCTCAGTCCGTCTGTCTCAGACCGCCTGTCTCAGACCGTCTGTCTCACGCCGTCTGTCTCAGACCACCTGTCTCAGACCACCTGTCTCAGACGGTCTCTCTCAATCCGTCTGTCTCAGACCGTCTGTCTCAGACCAACAGTCCCAGTCCGTCTGTCTCAGACCGTCTGTCTCAATCCGTCTGTCTCAGACCGCCTGTCTCAGACCGTCTGTCTCAGACCGTCTGCCTCAGTCCGTCTGCCTCAGGCCGTCTGTCTCAGACCATCAGCCTCAGTCCGTCTGTCTCAGTCCGTCTGTCTCAGACCGCCTGTCTCACACCATCTGTCTCAGGCCGTCTATCTCAGACCGTCTGTCTCAGTCCGTCTGTCTCAGTCCGTCTGTCTCAGTCCGTCTGTCTCAGTCCGTCTGTCTCAGACCGCCTGTCTAAGACCGTCTGTCTCAGGCCGTCTGTCTCAGACCACCTGCCGCTATCGGGCAGCGTCTGTTCGCCTGTCCCTGTCCGCCTGTCTCAGTCCGCCTGTCTCAGTCCGCCTGTCTCAGACCGCCTGTCTCATACCGTCTGGCTCAGGCCGTCTGTCCCTGTCCGTCTGTCTCAGGCCGTCTGTCTCCGTCCGCTGTCTCGGACCGTCTGTCTCAGACCGCCTGTCTCAGACCATCTGTCACAGACCGTCTGTCTCAATCCTTCTGTCTCAGGCCGTCTATCTCAGACCATCAGTCTCAGTCTGTCTGTCTCAGAACATCAGTCTCAGTCCGTCTGTCTCAGTCCGTCTGTCTTAGTCCGTCTGTCCCTGTCCGTCTGTCTCAGACCGTCTGTCCCAGTCCGTCTGTCCCAGTCCGTCTGTCTCAGACCGCCTGTCTCACACCATCTGTCTCAGACCGTCTGTCTCAGTCCGTCTGTCTCAGACCGCCTGTCTCAGACCACCTGTTTCAGACCGTCTGTCTCAGCCGGTCTGTCTCAGTCCATCTGTCCTAGACCGCCTGTCTCAGACCGTATGTCTCACGTCGTCTGTCCCTGTCCACCTGCCGCTATTGGGCAGCGTCTGTTCGCCTGTCCCTGTCCGTCAGTCTCAGTCCGCCTGTATCAGTCCGTCTGTCTCAGGCCGCCTGTCTCAGACCGTCTGTCTCAGACCATCTGTCTCAAACCGTCTGTCTCAGACCGTTTGCCTGAAATCGTCCGTCTCAGACCGTCCGGCTCAATCCGCCTGCCGCTATCGGGCAGCGTCTGTTCGCCTGTCCCTGTCCGTCAGTCTCAGTCGTCTGTCTCAGTCCGTCAGTCTCATTCCGGCGGTCTCAGTCCGTCTGTCTTAGTCCGTCTGTCTCAGACCGCCTGTCTCAGACCGCCTGTACCAGTACGTCTGTCTCAGGCCGTCTGTCTCAGACCGTCTGTCCTAGACCGCTTGTCTCAGACCGTCTGTCTCAGTCCGTCTGTCCTAGATCGCCTGTCTCAGACCGTCTGTCTCAGGTCGTCTGTCCCTGTCCGCTGTCTCGGACCGTCTGTCTCAGACCGCCTGTCTCAGACCGTCTGTCACAGACCGTGTGTCTCAATCCGTCTGTTTAAGACCACCTGTCTCAGACGGTCTGTCTCAGATCGTCTGCCCTGTCCGTCTGTCGCAGTCCGCCTGTCTCAGTCCGTCTGTCTCAATCCTTCTGTCTCAGGCCGTCTATCTCAGACCATCAGTCTCAGTCTGTCTGTCTCAGACCATCAGTCTCAGTCCGTCTGTCTCAGTCCGTCTGTCTCAGACCGCCTGTCTCACACCAGCTGTCTCAGACCGTCTGTCTCAGTCCGTCTGTCTCAGACCGCCTGTCTCAGACCGCCTGTCTCAGTCCGTCTGTCTCAGACCACCTGTCTCAGACCACCTGTTTCAGACCGTCTGTCTCAGCCGGTCTGTCTCAGTCCGTCTGTCCTAGACCGCCTGTCTCAGACCGTATGTCTCAGGTCGTCTGTCCCTGTCCACCTGCCGCTATTGGGCAGCGTCTGTTCGCCTGTCCCTGTCCGTCAGTCTCAGTCCGCCTGTCTCAGTCCGTCTGTCCCAGGCCGCCTGTCTCAGACCGTCTGTCTCAGACCGTCTGTCTCAAACCGTCTGTCTCAGTCCGTCTGTCTCAGACCACCTGTCTCAGACGGTCTGTCTCAGATTGTCTGTCTCAGACCGTCTGTCCTAGACCGCCTGTCTCAGACCGTCTGTCTCAGTCCGTCTGTCCTAGATCGCCTGTGTCAGACCGTCTGTCTCAGGTCGTGTGTCCCTGTCCGCTGTCTCGGACCGTCTGTCTCAGTCAGTCTGTCTCAGTCCGTCTGTCTCAGACCGCCTGTCTCAGACCGTCTGTCACAGATCGTGTGTCTCAATCCGTCTGTCTAAGACCACCTGTCTCAGACGGTCTGTCTCAGATCGTCTGTCTCAGACCGTCAGTCTAAGACCGTCTGTCTCAGGCCGTCTGTCTCAGACCACCTGTCTCAGACGGTCTGTCTCAGACGGTCTGTCTCAGATTGTCTGTCTCAGACCGTCTGTCTCAGACCGTCTGTCTCAGACCGTCTGTCTCAGACCGTCAGTCTCAGTCCGTCAGTCTCAGTCAGTCTGTCTCAGTCCGTCTGTCTCAGACCGTCTGTCTCAGATCAACAGTCTCAGTCCGTCTGTCTCAGACCGTCTGTCTCAGTCCGTCTGTCTCAGTCCGTCAGTCTCCGTCCGTCTGTCTCAGGCCGTCTGTCTCTGACCACCTGTCTCAGACGGTCTGTCTCAGATTGTCTGTCGCAGACCGTCTCTCTCAGACCGTCTGTCTCAGACCATCTGTCTCAGACCGTCTGTCTCAGTCCGTCTGTCTCAGTCCGTCAGTCTCCGTCCGTCTGTCTCAGACCGTCTGTCTCAGTCCGTCTGTCTCAGTCCGTTAGTCTCCGTCCGTCTGTCTCAGACCGCCTGTCTCAGACCGTCTGTCTCAGGCCGTCTGTCTCAGACCACCTGTCTCAGACGGTCTGTCTCAGATTGTCTGTCTCAGACCGTCTGTCACGGACCGTCTGTCCCGGACCGTCTGTCTCAGACCGTCAGTCTCAGTCCGCCTGTCTCAGACCGCCTGTCTCATACCGTCTGTCTCAGGCCGTCTGTCCCTGTCCGTCTGTCTCAGGCCGTCTGTCTCAGACCGTCTGTCTCAGACCGTCTGTCTCAGATCAACAATCTCAGACCGTCTGTCTCAGAACGTCTATCACAGTCCGCCGGTCTCAGTCCGTCAGTCTCCGTCCGTCTGTCTCAGACCGCCTGTCTCAGACCGTCTGTCTCAGGCCGTCTGTCTCAGACCACCTGTCTCAGACGGTCTGTCTCAGATTGTCTGTCTCAGACCGTCTGTCACAGACCGTCTGTCTCAGACCGTCTGTCTCAGACCGTCTGTCTCAGTCCGTCTGTCTCAGTCCGTCAGTCTCCGTCCGTCTGTCTCAGACCGCCTGTCTCAGACCGTCTGTCTTAGACCGCCTGTCTCAGACCGTCTGTCTCAGGCTGTCTGTCTCAGACCACCTGTCTCAGACGGTCTGTCTCAGATTGTCTGTCTCAGACCGTCTGTCTCAGACCGTCCGTCTCAGACCGTCTGTCTCAGACCGTCTGCCTCAGACCGTCTGTCTCAGACCGTCTGTCTCAGACCGTCTGTCTCAGACCGTCTGTCTCAGACCGTCTGTCTCAATCCGTCTGTCTAAGACCACCTGTCTCAGACGGTCTGTCTCAGATCGTCTGCCCTGTCCGTCTCTCTCAGTCCGCCTGTCTCAGTCCGTCTGTCTCAATCCGTCTGTCTCAGGCCGTCTATCTCAGACCTTCAATCTCAGTCCGTCTGTCTCAGACCATCAGTCTCAGTCCGTCTGTCTCAGTCCGTCTGTCCCTGCCCGTCTGTCTCAGACCGTCTGTCTCAGTCCGTCTGTCTCAGTCCGTCTGTCTCAGACCGCCTGTCTCACACCATCTGTCTCAGACCGTCTGTCTCAGGCCGTCTGTCTCAGACCACCTGTCTCAGACGGTCTGTCTCAGATTGTCTGTCTCAGACCGTCAGTCTCAGTCCGCCTGTCTCAGTCCGCCTGTCTCAGACCGCCTGTATCATACCGTCTGTCTCAGGCCGTCCGTCCCTGTCCGTCTGTCTCCGTCCGTCTGTCTCAGACCACCTGTCTCAGACCGTCTATCTCAGGCCGTCTGTCTCAGTCCGTCTGTCTCAGACCACCTGTCTCAGACGGTCTGTCTCAGATTGTCTGTCTCAGACCGTCTGTCCTAGACCGCCTGTCTCAGACCGTCTGTCTCAGTCCGTCTGTCCTAGATCGCCTGTGTCAGACCGTCTGTCTCAGGTCGTGTGTCCCTGTCCGCTGTCTCGGACCGTCTGTCTCAGTCAGTCTGTCTCAGTCCGTCTGTCTCAGACCGCCTGTCTCAGACCGTCTGTCACAGATCGTGTGTCTCAATCCGTCTGTCTAAGACCACCTGTCTCAGACGGTCTGTCTCAGATCGTCTGTCTCAGACCGTCAGTCTAAGACCGTCTGTCTCAGGCCGTCTGTCTCAGACCACCTGTCTCAGACGGTCTGTCTCAGACGGTCTGTCTCAGATTGTCTGTCTCAGACCGTCTGTCTCAGACCGTCTGTCTCAGACCGTCTGTCTCAGACCGTCAGTCTCAGTCCGTCAGTCTCAGTCAGTCTGTCTCAGTCCGTCTGTCTCAGACCGTCTGTCTCAGATCAACAGTCTCAGTCCGTCTGTCTCAGACCGTCTGTCTCAGTCCGTCTGTCTCAGTCCGTCAGTCTCCGTCCGTCTGTCTCAGACCGCCTGTCTCAGACCGTCTGTCTCAGGCCGTCTGTCTCTGACCACCTGTCTCAGACGGTCTGTCTCAGATTGTCTGTCGCAGACCGTCTCTCTCAGACCGTCTGTCTCAGACCATCTGTCTCAGACCGTCTGTCTCAGTCCGTCTGTCTCAGTCCGTCAGTCTCCGTCCGTCTGTCTCAGACCGTCTGTCTCAGTCCGTCTGTCTCAGTCCGTTAGTCTCCGTCCGTCTGTCTCAGACCGCCTGTCTCAGACCGTCTGTCTCAGGCCGTCTGTCTCAGACCACCTGTCTCAGACGGTCTGTCTCAGATTGTCTGTCTCAGACCGTCTGTCACGGACCGTCTGTCCCGGACCGTCTGTCTCAGACCGTCAGTCTCAGTCCGCCTGTCTCAGACCGCCTGTCTCATACCGTCTGTCTCAGGCCGTCTGTCCCTGTCCGTCTGTCTCAGGCCGTCTGTCTCAGACCGTCTGTCTCAGACCGTCTGTCTCAGATCAACAATCTCAGACCGTCTGTCTCAGAACGTCTATCACAGTCCGCCGGTCTCAGTCCGTCAGTCTCCGTCCGTCTGTCTCAGACCGCCTGTCTCAGACCGTCTGTCTCAGGCCGTCTGTCTCAGACCACCTGTCTCAGACGGTCTGTCTCAGATTGTCTGTCTCAGACCGTCTGTCACAGACCGTCTGTCTCAGACCGTCTGTCTCAGACCGTCTGTCTCAGTCCGTCTGTCTCAGTCCGTCAGTCTCCGTCCGTCTGTCTCAGACCGCCTGTCTCAGACCGTCTGTCTTAGACCGCCTGTCTCAGACCGTCTGTCTCAGGCTGTCTGTCTCAGACCACCTGTCTCAGACGGTCTGTCTCAGATTGTCTGTCTCAGACCGTCTGTCTCAGACCGTCCGTCTCAGACCGTCTGTCTCAGACCGTCTGCCTCAGACCGTCTGTCTCAGACCGTCTGTCTCAGACCGTCTGTCTCAGACCGTCTGTCTCAGACCGTCTGTCTCAATCCGTCTGTCTAAGACCACCTGTCTCAGACGGTCTGTCTCAGATCGTCTGCCCTGTCCGTCTCTCTCAGTCCGCCTGTCTCAGTCCGTCTGTCTCAATCCGTCTGTCTCAGGCCGTCTATCTCAGACCTTCAATCTCAGTCCGTCTGTCTCAGACCATCAGTCTCAGTCCGTCTGTCTCAGTCCGTCTGTCCCTGCCCGTCTGTCTCAGACCGTCTGTCTCAGTCCGTCTGTCTCAGTCCGTCTGTCTCAGACCGCCTGTCTCACACCATCTGTCTCAGACCGTCTGTCTCAGGCCGTCTGTCTCAGACCACCTGTCTCAGACGGTCTGTCTCAGATTGTCTGTCTCAGACCGTCAGTCTCAGTCCGCCTGTCTCAGTCCGCCTGTCTCAGACCGCCTGTATCATACCGTCTGTCTCAGGCCGTCCGTCCCTGTCCGTCTGTCTCCGTCCGTCTGTCTCAGACCACCTGTCTCAGACCGTCTATCTCAGGCCGTCTGTCTCAGACCACCTGTCTCAGACCACCTGTCTCAGACCACCTGTCTCAGACCGTCTGTCTCAGCCGGTCTGTCTCAGTCCGTCCGTCTCAACCCGCCTGCCGCTATCGGGCAGCGTCTCTTCGCCTGTCCCTGTCCGTCAGTCTCAGTCCGTCAGTCTCAGGCCGTCTGTCCCTGTCCACCTGCCGCTATCGGGCAGCGTCTGTTCGCCTGTCCCTGTCCGTCAGTCACAGTCCGCCTGTCTCAGTCCGTCTGTCTCAAGCCGCCTGTCTCAGACCTTCTGTCTCAGACCGTCTGTCTCCGACCGCCTGTCTCAGACCGCCTGTACCAGTACGTCTGTCTCAGGCCGTCTGTCTCAGACCGCCTGTCCTAGACCGCCTGACTCAGTCCGTCAGTCTCCGTCCGTCTGTCTCAGACCGCCTGTCTCAGACCGTCTGTCTCAGGCCGTCTGTCTCAGACCACCTGTCTCAGACGGTCTGTCTCAGATTGTCTGTCTCAGACCGTCTGTCACAGACCGTCTGTCCCGGACCGTCTGTCTCAGACCATCAGTCTCAGTCCGCATGTCTCAGTCCGCCTGTCTCAGTCCGCCTGTCTCAGACCGCCTGTCTCATACCGTCTGGCTCAGGCCGTCTGTCCCTGTCCGTCTGTCTCAGGCCGTCTGTCTCCGTCCGTCTGTCTCAGACCACCTGTCTCAGGCCGTCTGTCTCAGACCGTCTGTCTCAGACCACCTGTCTCAGACCACCTGTTTCAGACCGTCTGTCTCAGCCGGTCTGTCTCAGTCCGTCTGTCCTAGACCGCCTGTCTCAGACCGTCTGTCTCAGGTCGTCTGTCCCTGTCCACCTGCCGCTATCGGGCAGCGTCTGTTCGCCTGTCCCTGTCCGTCAGTCTCAGTCCGCCTGTCTCAGTCCGTCTGTCTCAGGCCGCCTGTCTCAGACCGTCTGTCTCAGACCGTCTGTCTCATACCGCCTGTCTCAGACCGTTTGTCTGAAATCGTCCGTCCCAGACCGTCTGTCTCAGACCGTCCGGCTCAATCCGCCTGCCGCTATCGGGCAGCGCCTGTTCGCCTGTCCCTGTCCGTCAGTCTCAGTCGTCTGTCTCTGTCCGTCAGTCTCATTCCGGCGGTCTCAGTCCGTCAGTCTCCGTCCGTCTGTCTCAGACCGTCTGTCTCAGTCCGTCTGTCTCAGTCCGTTAGTCTCCGTCCGTCTGTCTCAGACCGCCTGTCTCAGACCGTCTGTCTCAGGCTGTCTGTCTCAGACCACCTGTCTCAGACGGTCTGTCTCAGATTGTCTGTCTCAGACCGTCTGTCACAGACCGTCTCTCCCGGACCGTCTGTCTCAGACCGTCAGTCTCAGTCCGCCTGTCTCAGACCGCCTGTCTCATACCGTCTGTCTCAGGCCGTCTGTCCCTGTCCGTCTGTCTTAGGCCGTCTGTCTCAGACCGTCTGTCTCAGACCGTCTGTCTCAGATCAACAATCTCAGACCGTCTGTCTCAGAACGTCTATCACAGTCCGCCTGTCTCATACCGTCTGTCTCAGACCGTCTGTCTCAGACCGTCTGTCTCAGATCAACAATCTCAGACCGTCTGTCTCAGAACGTCTATCACAGTCCGCCTGTCTCAGTCCGTCAGTCTCCGTCCGTCTGTCTCCGACCGCCTGTCTCAGACCGTCTGTCTCAGGCCGTCTGTCTCAGACCACCTGTCTCAGACGGTCTGTCTCAGATTGTCTGTCTCTGACCGTCTGTCACAGACCGTCTGTCTCAGACCGTCTGTCTCAGACCGTCTGTCTCAGTCCGTCTGTCTCAGTCCGTCAGTCTCCGTCCGTCTGTCTCAGACCGCCTGTCTCAGACCGTCTGTCTCAGACCGTCTGTCTCAGACCGTCTGTCTCAGATCAACAGTCTCAGACCGTCTGTCTCAGACCGTCTGTCTCAGACCGTCTGTCTCAGACCGTCTGTCTCAGACCGTCTGTCTCAGACCGTCTGTCTCAGACCGTCTGTCTCAATCCGTCTGTCTAAGACCACCTGTCTCAGACGGTCTGTCTCAGATCGTCTGCCCTGTCCGTCTCTCTCAGTCCGCCTGTCTCAGTCCGTCTGTCTCAATCCGTCTGTCTCAGGCCGTCTATCTCAGACCTTCAATCTCAGTCCGTCTGTCTCAGACCATCAGTCTCAGTCCGTCTGTCTCAGTCCGTCTGTCTCAGACCGCCTGTCTCACACCATCTGTCTCAGACCGTCTGTCTCAGGCCGTCTGTCTCAGACCACCTGTCTCAGACGGTCTGTCTCAGATTGTCTGTCTCAGACCGTCAGTCTCAGTCCGCCTGTCTCAGTCCGCCTGACTCAGACCGCCTGTATCATACCGTCTGTCTCAGGCCGTCTGTCCCTGTCCGTCTGTCTCCGTCCGTCTGTCTCAGACCACCTGTCTCAGACCGTCTATCTCAGGCCGTCTGTCTCAGACCACCTGTCTCAGACCACCTGTCTCAGACCGTCTGTCTCAGTCCGTCTGTCTCAGACCGCCTGTCTCAGACCGCCTGTCTCAGTCCGTCTGTCTCAGACCACCTGTCTCAGACCACCTGTTTCAGACCGTCTGTCTCAGCCGGTCTGTCTCAGTCCGTCTGTCCTAGACCGCCTGTCTCAGACCGTCTGTCTCAGACCGTTTGTCTGAAATCGTCCGTCTCAGACCGTCCGGCTCAATTCGCCTGCCGCTATCGGGCAGCGTCTGTTCGCCTGTCCCTGTCCGTCAGTCTCAGTCGTCTGTCTTAGTCCGTCTGTCTCAGACCGCCTGTCTCAGACCGCCTGTACCAGTACGTCTGTCTCAGGCCGTCTGTCTCAGACCGTCTGTCCTAGACCGCCTGTCTCAGACCGTCTGTCTCAGTCCGTCTGTCCTAGATCGCCTGTGTCAGACCGTCTGTCTCAGGTCGTGTGTCCCTGTCCGCTGTCTCGGACCGTCTGTCTCAGTCAGTCTGTCTCAGTCCGTCTGTCTCAGACCGCCTGTCTCAGACCGTCTGTCACAGATCGTGTGTCTCAATCCGTCTGTCCAAGACCACCTGTCTCAGACGGTCTGTCTCAGATCGTCTGTCTCAGACCGTCAGTCTAAGACCGTCTGTCTCAGGCCGTCTGTCTCTGACCACCTGTCTCAGACGGTCTGTCTCAGATTGTCTGTCTCAGACCGTCTCTCTCAGACCGTCTGTCTCAGACCATCTGTCTCAGACCGTCTGTCTCAGTCCGTCTGTCTCAGTCCGTTAGTCTCCGTCCGTCTGTCTCCGTCCGTCTGTCTCAGACCACCTGTCTCAGACCGTCTATCTCAGGCCGTCTGTCTCAGACCACCTGTCTCAGACCACCTGTCTCAGACCACCTGTCTCAGACCGTCTGTCTCAGCCGGTCTGTCTCAGTCCGTCTGTCCTAGACCGCCTGTCTCAGACCGTCTGTCTGAGATCGTCCGTCTCAGACCGTCTGTCTCAGACCGTCCGTCTCAACCCGCCTGCCGCTATCGGGCAGCGTCTCTTCGCCTGTCCCTGTCCGTCAGTCTCAGTCCGTCAGTCTCAGGCCGTCTGTCCCTGTCCACCTGCCGCTATCGGGCAGCGTCTGTTCGCCTGTCCCTGTCCGTCAGTCACAGTCCGCCTGTCTCAGTCCGTCTGTCTCAAGCCGCCTGTCTCAGACCTTCTGTCTCAGACCGTCTGTCTCCGACCGCCTGTCTCAGACCGCCTGTACCAGTACGTCTGTCACAGGCCGTCTGTCTCAGACCGCCTGTCCTAGACCGCCTGACTCAGTCCGTCAGTCTCAGTCCGCATGTCTCAGTCCGCCTGTCTCAGTCCGCCTGTCTCAGACCGCCTGTCTCAGACCGCCTGTCTCAGACCGTCTGTCTCAGACCGTCTGTCTCAGACCGTCTGTCTCAGACCGTCTGTCTCACATCAACAATCTCAGTCCGTCTGTCTCAGACCGTCTGTCTCAGTCCGTCTGTCTCAGTCCGTCAGTCTCAGTCCGTCTGTCTCAGACCGCCTGTCTCAGACCGTCTGTCTCAGGCCGTCTGTCTCAGACCGTCTGTCTCAGACCGTCTGTCTCAGACCGTCTCTCTGACCGTCTGTCTCAGACCGTCTGTCTCAGACCGTCTGTCTCAGACCGTCTGTCTCAGACCGTCTGTCTCAGTCCGTCTGTCTCAGACCGTCTGTCTCAGTCCGTCTGTCTCAGTCCGTCAGTCTCAGTCCGTCTGTCTCAGACCGCCTGTCTCAGACCGTCTGTCTCAGGCCGTCTGTCTCAGACCACCTGTCTCAGACGGTCTGTCTCAATTGTCTGTCTCTGACCGTCTGTCTCAGACCGTCTGTCTCAGACCGTCTGTCTCAGACCGTCTGTCTCAGACCGTCTGTCTCAGACCGTCTGTCTCAGACCGTCTGTCTCAGACCGTCTGTCTCAGACCGTCTGTCTCAGACCGTCTGTCTCAGACCGTCTGTCTCAGACCGTCTGTCTCAGACCGTCTGTCTCAGACCGTCTGTCTCAGACCGTCTGTCTCAGACCGTCTGTCTCAGACCGTCTGTCTCAGACCGTCTGTCTCAGACCGTCTGTCTCAGACCGTCTGTCTCAGACCGTCTGTCCTAGACCACCTGTCTCAGACCGTCTGTTTCAGGTCGTCTGTCCCTGTCCGTCTGTCTCGGACCGTCTGTCTCGGTCCGTCTGCCTCAGGCCGTCTGTCTCAGACCATCAGTCTCAGTCCGTCTGCCTCAGACCGCCTGTCTCAGACCGTCTGTCTCAGTTCGTCTGTCTCAGACCGCCTGTCACAGACCGTCTGTCTCAGGCCGTTTGTCTCAGTCCGTCTGTCCTAGACCACCTGTCTCAGACCGTCTGTTTCAGGTCGTCTGTCCCTGTCCGTCTGTCTCGGACCGTCTGTCTCAGTCCGTCTGCCTCAGGCCGTCTGTCTCAGACCATCAGTCTCAGTCCGTCTGTCTCAGTCCGTCTGTCTCAGACCACCTGTCTCAGACGGTCTGTCTCAGATTGTCTGTCTCAGACCGTCTGTCTCAGACCGTCTGTCTCAGTCCGTCTGTCTCAGTCCGTCAGTCTCCGTCCGTCTGTCTCAGACCGTCTGTCTCAGTCCGTCTGTCTCAGTCCGTCAGTCTCCGTCCGTCTGTCTCAGACCGCCTGTCTCAGACCGTCTGTCTCAGGCCGTCTGTCTCAGACCACCTGTCTCAGACGGTCTGTCTCAGATTGTCTGTCTCAGACCTTCTGTCACAGACAGTCTGTCTCGGACCGTCTGTCTCAGCCGGTCTGTCTCAGTCCGTCTGTCCTAGACCGCCTGTCTCAGACCGTCTGTCTGAGATCGTCCGTCTCAGACCGTCTGTCTCAGACCGTCCGTCTCAACCCGCCTGCCGCTATCGGGCAGCGTCTCTTCGCCTGTCCCTGTCCGTCAGTCTCAGTCCGTCAGTCTCAGGCCGTCTGTCCCTGTCCACCTGCCGCTATCGGGCAGCGTCTGTTCGCCTGTCCCTGTCCGTCAGTCACAGTCCGCCTGTCTCAGTCCGTCTGTCTCAAGCCGCCTGTCTCAGACCTTCTGTCTCAGACCGTCTGTCTCCGACCGTCTGTCTCAGACCGTCTGTCTGAGATCGTCCGTCTCAGACCGTCTGTCTCAGACCGTCCGTCTCAATCCGCCTTTCGCTATCGGGCAGCGTCACTTCGCCTGTCCCTGTCCGTCAGTCTCAGTCCGTCAGTCTCAGGCCGTCTGTCTCAGACCGTCTGTCTCAGACCGTCTGTCTCAGACGGTCTGTCTCAGATTGTCCGTCTCAGACCGTCTGTCTCAGACCGTCTGTCTCAGACCGTCTGTCTCAGTCCGTCTGTCTCAGTCCGTCAGTCTCCGTCCGTCTGTCTCCGTCCGTCTGTCTCAGACCGTCTGTCTCAGTCCGTCTGTCTCAGTCCGTCAGTCTCGGTCCGTCTGTCTGAGACCGCCTGTCTCAGTCCGCCTGTCTCAGACCGTCTGTCTCAGGCCGTCAGTCTCAGACCACCTGTCTCAGTCGGTCTGTCTCAGATTGTCTGTCTCAGTCCGTCTGTCTCAGACCGCCTGTCTAAGACCGTCTGTCTCAGGCCGTCTGTCTCAGACAACCTGTCTCAGACGGTCTGTCTCAGATTGTCTGTCTCAGACCGTCTGTCTCAGACCGTCTGTCTCAGACCGTCTGTCTCAGACCGTCTGTCTCAGACCGTCTGTCTCAGACCGTCTGTCTCAGACCGTCTGTCTCAGATCAACAATCTCAGTCCGTCTGTCTCAGTCCGTCTGTCTCAGTCCGTCTGTCTCAGTCCGTCAGTCTCAGTCCGTCTGTCTCAGACCGCCTGTCTCAGACCGTCTGTCTCAGGCCGTCTGTCTCAGACCACCTGTCTCAGACGGTCTGTCTCAATTGTCTGTCTCAGACCGTCTGTCTCAGGCCGTCTGTCTCAGTCCGTCTGTCCTAGACCACCTGTCTCAGACCGTCTGTTTCAGGTCGTCTGTCCCTGTCCGTCTGTCTCGGACCGTCTGTCTCAGTCCGTCTGCCTCAGGCCGTCTGTCTCAGACCATCAGTCTCAGTCCGTCTGTCTCAGTCCGTCTGTCTCGGTCCGTCTGTCTCAGACCGCCTGTCTCAGACCGTCTGTCTTAGACCGTCTGTCTCAGACCATCAGTATCAGTCCGTCTGTCTCAGTCCGTCTGTCCTAGACCACCTGTCTCAGACCGTCTGTTTCAGGTTGTCTGTCCCTGTCCGTCTGTCTCGGACCGTCTGTCTCAGTCCGTCTGCCTCAGGCCGTCTGTCTCAGACCATCAGTCTCAGTCCGTCTGTCTCAGTCCGTCTGTCTCAGTCCGTCTGTCTCAGACCGCCTGTCTAAGACCGTCTGTCTCAGGCCGTCTGTCTCAGACCACCTGTCTCAGACCACCTGTCTCAGACGGTCTGTCTCAGATTGTCTGTCTCAGACCGTCTGTCACAGACAGTCTGTCTCGGACCGTCTGTCTCAGCCGGTCTGTCTCAGTCCGTCTGTCCTAGACCGCCTGTCTCAGACCGTCTGTCTGAGATCGTCCGTCTCAACCCGCCTGCCGCTATCGGGCAGCGTCTCTTCGCCTGTCCCTGTCCGTCAGTCTCAGGCCGTCTGTCCCTGTCCGTCTGTCTCCGTCCGTCTGTCTCAGACCACCTGTCTCAGACCGTCTATCTTAGGCCGCTGTCTCAGACCACCTGTCTCAGACCGTCTGTCTCAGCCGGTCTGTCTCAGTCCGTCTGTCCTAGACCGCCTGTCTCAGACCGTCTGTCTGAGATCGTCCGTCTCAGACCGTCTGTCTCAGACCGTCTGTCTCAGACCGTCTGTCTCAGACCGTCTGTCTCAGACCGTCTGTCTCAGGCCGTCTGTCTCAGACCACCTGTCTCAGACGGTCTGTCTCAATTGTCTGTCTCAGCCGGTCTGTCTCAGTCCGTCTGTCCTAGACCGCCTGTCTCAGACCGTCTGTCTGAGATCGTCAGTCTCAGACCGCCTGTCTCAGACCGTCAGTCTCAGTCCGCCTGCCGCTATCGGGCAGCCTCTGTTCGCCTGTCCCTGTCCGCCTGTCTCAGTCCGTCTGTCTCAGTCCGTCTGTCTCAGTCCGTCTGCCTCAGGCCGTCTGTCTCAGACCATCAGTCTCAGTCCGTCTGTCTCAGACCATCAGTCTCAGTCCGTCTGTCCTAGACCGCCTGTCTCGGACCGTCTGTCTCAGTCCGTCTGTCCTAGACCGCCTGTCTCAGACCGTCTGTCTCAGGTCGTCTGTCCCTGTCCGCTGTATCGGACCATCTGTCTCAGTAGGTCTGTCTCAGTCCGCCTGTCTCAGACCGTCTGTCTCAGTCCGTCTGTCGCAGTCCGTCTGTCTCAGACCACCTGTCTCAGACCACCTGTCTCAGTCCGTCTGTGCCTGTCCGTCTGTCTCAGATCGTCTGTCACAGTCCGTCTGTCTCAGTCCGTCTGTCTCACACCGCCTGTCGCAGACCGTCTGTCTCAGGTCGTCTGTCCCTGTCCGCTGTATCGGACCATCTGTCTCAGTCCGTCTGTGCCTGTCCGTCTGTCTCAGGTCATCTGTCTCAGTCCGTCTGTCTCAGTCCGTCTGTCTCAGTCCGTCTGTCTCAGACCGCCTGTCTAAGACCGTCTGTCTCAGGCCGTCTGTCTCAGACCACCTGTGTCAGACGGTCTGTCTCAGACCGTCTGTTTCAGACTGTCTGTCTGAGATCGTCCGTGTCAGACCGTCTGTCTCAGACCGTCCGTCTCCATCCGCCTGCCGCTATCCGGCAGCGTCTGTTCGCCTGTCCCTGTCCGTCAGTCTCAGTCCGTCAGTCTCAGTCAGTCTGTCTCAGTCCGTCTGTCTCAGACCGTCTGTCTCAGATCAACAGTCTCAGTCCGTCTGTCTCAGACCGTCTGTCTCAGTCCGTCTGTCTCAGTCCGTTAGTCTCGGTCCGTCTGTCTCAGACCGCCTGTCTCAGACCGCCTGTCTCAGGCCGTCTGTCTCAGACCACCTGTCTCAGACGGTCTGTCTCAGATTGTCTGTCTCAGAACGTCTGTCTCAGTCCGTCTGTCTCAGTCCGTCAGTCTCCGTCCGTCTGTCTCAGACCGTCTGTCTCAGTCCGTCTGTCTCAGTCCGTCAGTCTCCGTCCGATTGTCTTAGACCGCCTGTCTCAGACCGTCTGTCTCAGGCCGTCTGTCTCAGACCACCTGTCTCAGACGGTCTGTCTCAGACCGTCTGTCACAGACCGTCTGTCCCGGACCGTCTGTCTCAGACCGTCAGTCTCAGTCCGCATGTCTCAGTCCGCCTGTCTCAGTCCGCCTGTCTCAGACCGCCTGTCTCATACCGTCTGTCTCAGGCCGTCTGTCCCTGTCCGTCTGTCTCAGACCGTCTGTCTCCGTCCGTCTGTCTCAGACCGCCTGTCTCAGACCGTCTGTCTCAGTCCGTCTGTCCTAGACCGCCTGTCTCAGACCGTCTGTCTCAGACCGTCTGTCTCAGACCGTCTGTCTCAGACCGTCTCTCTGACCGTCTGTCTCAGACCGTCTGTCTCAGACCGTCTGTCTCAGACCGTCTGTCTCAGACCGTCTGTCTCAGACCGTCTGTCTCAGACCGTCTGTCTCAGACCGTCTGTCTCAGACCGTCTGTCTCACATCAACAATCTCAGTCCGTCTGTCTCAGACCGTCTGTCTCAGTCCGTCTGTCTCAGTCCGTCAGTCTCAGTCCGTCTGTCTCAGACCGCCTGTCTCAGACCGTCTGTCTCAGGCCGTCTGTCTCAGACCACCTGTCTCAGACGGTCTGTCTCAATTGTCTGTCTCTGACCGTCTGTCTCAGACCGTCTGTCTCAGACCGTCTGTCTCAGACCGTCTGTCTCAGACCGTCTGTCTCAGACCGTCTGTCTCACATCAACAATCTCAGTCCGTCTGTCTCAGACCGTCTGTCTCAGTCCGTCTGTCTCAGTCCGTCAGTCTCAGTCCGTCTGTCTCAGACCGCCTGTCTCAGACCGTCTGTCTCAGGCCGTCTGTCTCAGACCACCTGTCTCAGACGGTCTGTCTCAATTGTCTGTCTCTGACCGTCTGTCTCAGACCGTCTGTCTCAGACCGTCTGTCTCAGACCGTCTGTCTCAGACCGTCTGTCTCAGACCGTCTGTCTCAGACCGTCTGTCTCAGACCGCCTGTCTCAGACCGTCTGTCTCAGCCGGTCTGTCACAGTCCGTCTGTCCTAGACCGCCTGTCTCAGACCGTCTGTCTGAGATCGTCCGTCTCAGACCGTCTGTCTCAGACCGTCCGTCTCAACCCGCCTGCCGCTATCGGGCAGCGTCTCTTCGCCTGTCCCTGTCCGTCAGTCTCAGTCCGTCAGTCTCAGGCCGTCTGTCCCTGTCCACCTGCCGCTATCGGGCAGCGTCTGTTCGCCTGTCCCTGTCCGTCAGTCACAGTCCGCCTGTCTCAGTCCGTCTGTCTCAAGCCGCCTGTCTCAGACCTTCTGTCTCAGACCGTCTGTCTCCGACCGCCTGTCTCAGACCGCCTGTACCAGTACGTCTGTCACAGGCCGTCTGCCTCAGAGCGCCTGTCCTAGACCGCCTGACTCAGTCCGTCAGTCTCCGTCCGTCTGTCTCAGTCCGTCTGTCTCAGTCCGTCTGTCTCAGACCGCCTGTCTCACACCATCTGTCTCAGACCGTCTGTCTCAGTCCGTCTGTCTCAGACCGCCTGTCTCAGACCGCCTGTCTCAGTCCGTCTGTCTCAGTCCGTCTGTCTCAGACCACCTGTCTCAGACCACCTGTTTCAGACCGTCTGTCTCAGCCGGTCTGTCTCAGTCCGTCTGTCCTAGACCGCCTGTCTCAGACCGTCTGTCTCAGACCGTTTGTCTGAAATCGTCCGTCTCAGACCGTCCGGCTCAATCCGCCTGCCGCTATCGGGCAGCGTCTGTTCGCCTGTCCCTGTCCGTCAGTCTCAGTCGTCTGTCTTAGTCCGTCTGTCTCAGACCGCCTGTCTCAGACCGCCTGTACCAGTACGTCTGTCTCAGGCCGTCTGTCTCAGACCGTCTGTCCTAGACCGCCTGTCTCAGACCGTCTGTCTCAGTCCGTCTGTCCTAGATCGCCTGTGTCAGACCGTCTGTCTCAGGTCGTGTGTCCCTGTCCGCTGTCTCGGACCGTCTGTCTCAGTCAGTCTGTCTCAGTCCGTCTGTCTCAGACCGCCTGTCTCAGACCGTCTGTCACAGATCGTGTGTCTCAATCCGTCTGTCCAAGACCACCTGTCTCAGACGGTCTGTCTCAGATCGTCTGTCTCAGACCGTCAGTCTAAGACCGTCTGTCTCAGGCCGTCTGTCTCTGACCACCTGTCTCAGACGGTCTGTCTCAGATTGTCTGTCTCAGACCGTCTCTCTCAGACCGTCTGTCTCAGACCATCTGTCTCAGACCGTCTGTCTCAGTCCGTCTGTCTCAGTCCGTTAGTCTCCGTCCGTCTGTCTCCGTCCGTCTGTCTCAGACCACCTGTCTCAGACCGTCTATCTCAGGCCGTCTGTCTCAGACCACCTGTCTCAGACCACCTGTCTCAGACCACCTGTCTCAGACCGTCTGTCTCAGCCGGTCTGTCTCAGTCCGTCTGTCCTAGACCGCCTGTCTCAGACCGTCTGTCTGAGATCGTCCGTCTCAGACCGTCTGTCTCAGACCGTCCGTCTCAACCCGCCTGCCGCTATCGGGCAGCGTCTCTTCGCCTGTCCCTGTCCGTCAGTCTCAGTCCGTCAGTCTCAGGCCGTCTGTCCCTGTCCACCTGCCGCTATCGGGCAGCGTCTGTTCGCCTGTCCCTGTCCGTCAGTCACAGTCCGCCTGTCTCAGTCCGTCTGTCTCAAGCCGCCTGTCTCAGACCTTCTGTCTCAGACCGTCTGTCTCCGACCGCCTGTCTCAGACCGCCTGTACCAGTACGTCTGTCACAGGCCGTCTGTCTCAGACCGCCTGTCCTAGACCGCCTGACTCAGTCCGTCAGTCTCCGTCCGTCTGTCTCAGACCGCCTGTCTCAGACCGTCTGTCTCAGGCCGTCTGTCTCAGACCACCTGTCTCAGACGGTCTGTCTCAGACCGTCTGTCACAGACCGTCTGTCCCGGACCGTCTGTCTCAGACCGTCAGTCTCAGTCCGCATGTCTCAGTCCGCCTGTCTCAGTCCGCCTGTCTCAGACCGCCTGTCTCATACCGTCTGTCTCAGGCCGTCTGTCCCTGTCCGTCTGTCTCAGACCGTCTGTCTCCGTCCGTCTGTCTCAGACCGCCTGTCTCAGACCGTCTGTCTCAGTCCGTCTGTCCTAGACCGCCTGTCTCAGACCGTCTGTCTCAGACCGTCTGTCTCAGACCGTCTGTCTCAGACCGTCTGTCTCAGACCGTCTCTCTGACCGTCTGTCTCAGACCGTCTGTCTCAGACCGTCTGTCTCAGACCGTCTGTCTCAGACCGTCTGTCTCAGACCGTCTGTCTCAGACCGTCTGTCTCAGACCGTCTGTCTCAGACCGTCTGTCTCACATCAACAATCTCAGTCCGTCTGTCTCAGACCGTCTGTCTCAGTCCGTCTGTCTCAGTCCGTCAGTCTCAGTCCGTCTGTCTCAGACCGCCTGTCTCAGACCGTCTGTCTCAGGCCGTCTGTCTCAGACCACCTGTCTCAGACGGTCTGTCTCAATTGTCTGTCTCTGACCGTCTGTCTCAGACCGTCTGTCTCAGACCGTCTGTCTCAGACCGTCTGTCTCAGACCGTCTGTCTCAGACCGTCTGTCTCAGACCGTCTGTCTCAGACCGTCTGTCTCAGACCGTCTGTCTCAGACCGTCTGTCTCAGACCGTCTGTCTCAGACCGTCTGTCTCAGACCGTCTGTCTCAGACCGTCTGTCTCAGACCGTCTGTCTCAGACCGTCTGTCTCAGACCGTCTGTCTCAGACCGTCTGTCTCAGACCGTCTGTCTCAGACCGTCTGTCTCAGACCGTCTGTCTCAGACCGCCTGTCTCAGACCGTCTGTCTCAGTCCGTCTGTCCTAGACCGCCTGTCTCAGACCGTCTGTCTCAGACCGTCTGTCTCAGACCGTCTGTCTCAGACCGTCTGTCTCAGACCGTCTCTCTGACCGTCTGTCTCAGACCGTCTGTCTCAGACCGTCTGTCTCAGACCGTCTGTCTCAGACCGTCTGTCTCAGACCGTCTGTCTCAGACCGTCTGTCTCAGACCGTCTGTCTCAGACCGTCTGTCTCAGACCGTCTGTCTCAGACCGTCTGTCTCACATCAACAATCTCAGTCCGTCTGTCTCAGACCGTCTGTCTCAGTCCGTCTGTCTCAGTCCGTCAGTCTCAGTCCGTCTGTCTCAGACCGCCTGTCTCAGACCGTCTGTCTCAGGCCGTCTGTCTCAGACCACCTGTCTCAGACGGTCTGTCTCAATTGTCTGTCTCAGGCCGTCTGTCTCAGACCACCTGTCTCAGACGGTCTGTCTCAATTGTCTGTCTCTGACCGTCTGTCTCAGACCGTCTGTCTCAGACCGTCTGTCTCAGACCGTCTGTCTCAGACCGTCTGTCTCAGACCGTCTGTCTCAGACCGTCTGCCTCAGACCGCCTGTCTCAGACCGTCTGTCTCAGTTCGTCTGTCTCAGACCGCCTGTCACAGACCGTCTGTCTCAGGCCGTTTGTCTCAGTCCGTCTGTCCTAGACCACCTGTCTCAGACCGTCTGTTTCAGGTCGTCTGTCCCTGTCCGTCTGTCTCGGACCGTCTGTCTCAGTCCGTCTGCCTCAGGCCGTCTGTCTCAGACCATCAGTCTCAGTCCGTCTGTCTCAGTCCGTCTGTCTCAGACCACCTGTCTCAGACGGTCTGTCTCAGATTGTCTGTCTCAGACCGTCTGTCTCAGACCGTCTGCCTCAGTCCGTCTGTCTCAGTCCGTCAGTCTCCGTCCGTCTGTCTCAGACCGTCTGTCTCAGTCCGTCTGTCTCAGTCCGTCAGTCTCCGTCCGTCTGTCTCAGACCGCCTGTCTCAGACCGT
The DNA here is from genome assembly GCA_947623535.1 of Coelioxys conoideus. NCBI lineage: Eukaryota > Metazoa > Arthropoda > Insecta > Hymenoptera > Megachilidae > Coelioxys > Coelioxys conoideus. The sequence continues at coordinate 14,436,752 of OX392451.1, forward strand.
CTGTCTCAGGCCGTCTGTCTCAGACCACCTGTCTCAGACGGTCTGTCTCAGATTGTCTGTCTCAGACCTTCTGTCACAGACAGTCTGTCTCGGACCGTCTGTCTCAGCCGGTCTGTCTCAGTCCGTCTGTCCTAGACCGCCTGTCTCAGACCGTCTGTCTGAGATCGTCCGTCTCAGACCGTCTGTCTCAGACCGTCCGTCTCAACCCGCCTGCCGCTATCGGGCAGCGTCTCTTCGCCTGTCCCTGTCCGTCAGTCTCAGTCCGTCAGTCTCAGGCCGTCTGTCCCTGTCCACCTGCCGCTATCGGGCAGCGTCTGTTCGCCTGTCCCTGTCCGTCAGTCACAGTCCGCCTGTCTCAGTCCGTCTGTCTCAAGCCGCCTGTCTCAGACCTTCTGTCTCAGACCGTCTGTCTCCGACCGTCTGTCTCAGACCGTCTGTCTGAGATCGTCCGTCTCAGACCGTCTGTCTCAGACCGTCCGTCTCAATCCGCCTTTCGCTATCGGGCAGCGTCACTTCGCCTGTCCCTGTCCGTCAGTCTCAGTCCGTCAGTCTCAGGCCGTCTGTCTCAGACCGTCTGTCTCAGACCGTCTGTCTCAGACGGTCTGTCTCAGATTGTCCGTCTCAGACAGTCTGTCTCAGACCGTCTGTCTCAGACCGTCTGTCTCAGTCCGTCAGTCTCCGTCCGTCTGTCTCCGTCCGTCTGTCTCAGACCGTCTGTCTCAGTCCGTCTGTCTCAGTCCGTCAGTCTCGGTCCGTCTGTCTGAGACCGCCTGTCTCAGTCCGCCTGTCTCAGACCGTCTGTCTCAGGCCGTCAGTCTCAGACCACCTGTCTCAGTCGGTCTGTCTCAGATTGTCTGTCTCAGTCCGTCTGTCTCAGACCGCCTGTCTAAGACCGTCTGTCTCAGGCCGTCTGTCTCAGACAACCTGTCTCAGACGGTCTGTCTCAGATTGTCTGTCTCAGACCGTCTGTCTCAGACCGTCTGTCTCAGACCGTCTGTCTCAGACCGTCTGTCTCAGACCGTCTGTCTCAGACCGTCTGTCTCAGACCGTCTGTCTCAGACCGTCTGTCTCAGATCAACAATCTCAGTCCGTCTGTCTCAGTCCGTCTGTCTCAGTCCGTCAGTCTCAGTCCGTCTGTCTCAGACCGCCTGTCTCAGACCGTCTGTCTCAGGCCGTCTGTCTCAGACCACCTGTCTCAGACGGTCTGTCTCAATTGTCTGTCTCAGACCGTCTGTCTCAGGCCGTCTGTCTCAGTCCGTCTGTCCTAGACCACCAGTCTCAGACCGTCTGTTTCAGGTCGTCTGTCCCTGTCCGTCTGTCTCGGACCGTCTGTCTCAGTCCGTCTGCCTCAGGCCGTCTGTCTCAGACCATCAGTCTCAGTCCGTCTGTCTCAGTCCGTCTGTCTCGGTCCGTCTGTCTCAGACCGCCTGTCTCAGGCCGTCTGTCTTAGACCGTCTGTCTCAGACCATCAGTATCAGTCCGTCTGTCTCAGTCCGTCTGTCCTAGACCACCTGTCTCAGACCGTCTGTTTCAGGTTGTCTGTCCCTGTCCGTCTGTCTCGGACCGTCTGTCTCAGTCCGTCAGCCTCAGGCCGTCTGTCTCAGACCATCAGTCTCAGTCCGTCTGTCTCAGTCCGTCTGTCTCAGTCCGTCTGTCTCAGACCGCCTGTCTAAGACCGTCTGTCTCAGGCCGTCTGTCTCAGACCACCTGTCTCAGACCACCTGTCTCAGACGGTCTGTCTCAGATTGTCTGTCTCAGACCGTCTGTCACAGACAGTCTGTCTCGGACCGTCTGTCTCAGCCGGTCTGTCTCAGTCCGTCTGTCCTAGACCGCCTGTCTCAGACCGTCTGTCTGAGATCGTCCGTCTCAACCCGCCTGCCGCTATCGGGCAGCGTCTCTTCGCCTGTCCCTGTCCGTCAGTCTCAGGCCGTCTGTCCCTGTCCGTCTGTCTCCGTCCGTCTGTCTCAGACCACCTGTCTCAGACCGTCTATCTTAGGCCGCTGTCTCAGACCACCTGTCTCAGACCGTCTGTCTCAGCCGGTCTGTCTCAGTCCGTCTGTCCTAGACCGCCTGTCTCAGACCGTCTGTCTGAGATCGTCCGTCTCAGACCGTCTGTCTCAGACCGTCTGTCTCAGACCGTCTGTCTCAGACCGTCTGTCTCAGGCCGTCTGTCTCAGACCACCTGTCTCAGACGGTCTGTCTCAATTGTCTGTCTCAGCCGGTCTGTCTCAGTCCGTCTGTCCTAGACCGCCTGTCTCAGACCGTCTGTCTGAGATCGTCAGTCTCAGACCGCCTGTCTCAGACCGTCAGTCTCAGTCCGCCTGCCGCTATCGGGCAGCCTCTGTTCGCCTGTCCCTGTCCGCCTGTCTCAGTCCGTCTGTCTCAGTCCGTCTGTCTCAGTCCGTCTGCCTCAGGCCGTCTGTCTCAGACCATCAGTCTCAGTCCGTCTGTCTCAGACCATCAGTCTCAGTCCGTCTGTCCGAGACCGCCTGTCTCGGACCGTCTGTCTCAGTCCGTCTGTCCTAGACCGCCTGTCTCAGACCGTCTGTCTCAGGTCGTCTGTCCCTGTCCGCTGTATCGGACCATCTGTCTCAGTCCGTCTGTCTCAGTCCGCCTGTCTCAGACCGTCTGTCTCAGTCCGTCTGTCGCAGTCCGTCTGTCTCAGACCACCTGTCTCAGACCACCTGTCTCAGTCCGTCTGTGCCTGTCCGTCTGTCTCAGATCGTCTGTCACAGTCCGTCTGTCTCAGTCCGTCTGTCTCACACCGCCTGTCGCAGACCGTCTGTCTCAGGTCGTCTGTCCCTGTCCGCTGTATCGGACCATCTGTCTCAGTCCGTCTGTGCCTGTCCGTCTGTCTCAGGTCATCTGTCTCAGTCCGTCTGTCTCAGTCCGTCTGTCTCAGTCCGTCTGTCTCAGACCGCCTGTCTAAGACCGTCTGTCTCAGGCCGTGTGTCTCAGACCACCTGTGTCAGACGGTCTGTCTCAGACCGTCTGTTTCAGACTGTCTGTCTGAGATCGTCCGTGTCAGACCGTCTGTCTCAGACCGTCCGTCTCCATCCGCCTGCCGCTATCCGGCAGCGTCTGTTCGCCTGTCCCTGTCCGTCAGTCTCAGTCCGTCAGTCTCAGTCAGTCTGTCTCAGTCCGTCTGTCTCAGACCGTCTGTCTCAGATCAACAGTCTCAGTCCGTCTGTCTCAGACCGTCTGTCTCAGTCCGTCTGTCTCAGTCCGTTAGTCTCGGTCCGTCTGTCTCAGACCGCCTGTCTCAGACCGCCTGTCTCAGGCCGTCTGTCTCAGACCACCTGTCTCAGACGGTCTGTCTCAGATTGTCTGTCTCAGAACGTCTGTCTCAGTCCGTCTGTCTCAGTCCGTCAGTCTCCGTCCGTCTGTCTCAGTCCGTCAGTCTCCGTCCGATTGTCTCAGTCCGTCAGTCTCCGTCCGATTGTCTTAGACCGCCTGTCTCAGACCGTCTGTCTCAGGCCGTCTGTCTCAGACCACCTGTCTCAGACGGTCTGTCTCAGACCGTCTGTCACAGACCGTCTGTCCCGGACCGTCTGTCTCAGACCGTCAGTCTCAGTCCGCATGTCTCAGTCCGCCTGTCTCAGTCCGCCTGTCTCAGACCGCCTGTCTCATACCGTCTGTCTCAGGCCGTCTGTCCCTGTCCGTCTGTCTCAGACCGTCTGTCTCCGTCCGTCTGTCTCAGACCGCCTGTCTCAGACCGTCTGTCTCAGTCCGTCTGTCCTAGACCGTCTGTCTCAGACCGTCTGTCTCAGACCGTCTGTCTCAGACCGTCTCTCTGACCGTCTGTCTCAGACCGTCTGTCTCAGACCGTCTGTCTCAGACCGTCTGTCTCAGACCGTCTGTCTCAGACCGTCTGTCTCACATCAACAATCTCAGTCCGTCTGTCTCAGACCGTCTGTCTCAGTCCGTCTGTCTCAGTCCGTCAGTCTCAGTCCGTCTGTCTCAGACCGCCTGTCTCAGACCGTCTGTCTCAGGCCGTCTGTCTCAGACCACCTGTCTCAGACGGTCTGTCTCAATTGTCTGTCTCTGACCGTCTGTCTCAGACCGTCTGTCTCAGACCGTCTGTCTCAGACCGTCTGTCTCAGACCGTCTGTCTCAGACCGTCTGTCTCAGACCGTCTGTCTCAGACCGTCTGTCTCAGACCGTCTGTCCTAGACCACCTGTCTCAGACCGTCTGTTTCAGGTCGTCTGTCCCTGTCCGTCTGTCTCGGACCGTCTGTCTCGGTCCGTCTGCCTCAGGCCGTCTGTCTCAGACCATCAGTCTCAGTCCGTCTGCCTCAGACCGCCTGTCTCAGACCGTCTGTCTCAGTTCGTCTGTCTCAGACCGCCTGTCACAGACCGTCTGTCTCAGGCCGTTTGTCTCAGTCCGTCTGTCCTAGACCACCTGTCTCAGACCGTCTGTTTCAGGTCGTCTGTCCCTGTCCGTCTGTCTCGGACCGTCTGTCTCAGTCCGTCTGCCTCAGGCCGTCTGTCTCAGACCATCAGTCTCAGTCCGTCTGTCTCAGTCCGTCTGTCTCGGTCCGTCTGTCTCAGACCGCCTGTCTCAGACCGTCTGTCTTAGACCGTCTGTCTCAGACCATCAGTATCAGTCCGTCTGTCTCAGTCCGTCTGTCCTAGACCACCTGTCTCAGACCGTCTGTTTCAGGTTGTCTGTCCCTGTCCGTCTGTCTCGGACCGTCTGTCTCAGTCCGTCAGCCTCAGGCCGTCTGTCTCAGACCATCAGTCTCAGTCCGTCTGTCTCAGTCCGTCTGTCTCAGTCCGTCTGTCTCAGACCGCCTGTCTAAGACCGTCTGTCTCAGGCCGTCTGTCTCAGACCACCTGTCTCAGACCACCTGTCTCAGACGGTCTGTCTCAGATTGTCTGTCTCAGACCGTCTGTCACAGACAGTCTGTCTCGGACCGTCTGTCTCAGCCGGTCTGTCTCAGTCCGTCTGTCCTAGACCGCCTGTCTCAGACCGTCTGTCTGAGATCGTCCGTCTCAACCCGCCTGCCGCTATCGGGCAGCGTCTCTTCGCCTGTCCCTGTCCGTCAGTCTCAGGCCGTCTGTCCCTGTCCGTCTGTCTCCGTCCGTCTGTCTCAGACCACCTGTCTCAGACCGTCTATCTTAGGCCGCTGTCTCAGACCACCTGTCTCAGACCGTCTGTCTCAGCCGGTCTGTCTCAGTCCGTCTGTCCTAGACCGCCTGTCTCAGACCGTCTGTCTGAGATCGTCCGTCTCAGACCGTCTGTCTCAGACCGTCTGTCTCAGACCGTCTGTCTCAGACCGTCTGTCTCAGGCCGTCTGTCTCAGACCACCTGTCTCAGACGGTCTGTCTCAATTGTCTGTCTCAGCCGGTCTGTCTCAGTCCGTCTGTCCTAGACCGCCTGTCTCAGACCGTCTGTCTGAGATCGTCAGTCTCAGACCGCCTGTCTCAGACCGTCAGTCTCAGTCCGCCTGCCGCTATCGGGCAGCCTCTGTTCGCCTGTCCCTGTCCGCCTGTCTCAGTCCGTCTGTCTCAGTCCGTCTGTCTCAGTCCGTCTGCCTCAGGCCGTCTGTCTCAGACCATCAGTCTCAGTCCGTCTGTCTCAGACCATCAGTCTCAGTCCGTCTGTCTCAGTCCGTCTGTCCTAGACCGCCTGTCTCGGACCGTCTGTCTCAGTCCGTCTGTCCTAGACCGCCTGTCTCAGACCGTCTGTCTCAGGTCGTCTGTCCCTGTCCGCTGTATCGGACCATCTGTCTCAGTCCGTCTGTCTCAGTCCGCCTGTCTCAGACCGTCTGTCTCAGTCCGTCTGTCGCAGTCCGTCTGTCTCAGACCACCTGTCTCAGACCACCTGTCTCAGTCCGTCTGTGCCTGTCCGTCTGTCTCAGATCGTCTGTCACAGTCCGTCTGTCTCAGTCCGTCTGTCTCACACCGCCTGTCGCAGACCGTCTGTCTCAGGTCGTCTGTCCCTGTCCGCTGTATCGGACCATCTGTCTCAGTCCGTCTGTGCCTGTCCGTCTGTCTCAGGTCATTTGTCTCAGTCCGTCTGTCTCAGTCCGTCTGTCTCAGTCCGTCTGTCTCAGACCGCCTGTCTAAGACCGTCTGTCTCAGGCCGTCTGTCTCAGACCACCTGTGTCAGACGGTCTGTCTCAGACCGTCTGTTTCAGACTGTCTGTCTGAGATCGTCCGTGTCAGACCGTCTGTCTCAGACCGTCCGTCTCCATCCGCCTGCCGCTATCCGGCAGCGTCTGTTCGCCTGTCCCTGTCCGTCAGTCTCAGTCCGTCAGTCTCAGTCAGTCTGTCTCAGTCCGTCTGTCTCAGACGGTCTGTCTCAGATCAACAGTCTCAGTCCGTCTGTCTCAGACCGTCTGTCTCAGTCCGTCTGTCTCACTCCGTCAGTCTCGGTCCGTCTGTCTCAGACCGCCTGTCTCAGACCGTCTGTCTCAGGCCGTCTGTCTCAGACCACCTGTCTCAGACGGTCTGTCTCAGATTGTCTGTCTCAGAACGTCTGTCTCAGTCCGTCTGTCTCAGTCCGTCAGTCTCCGTCCGTCTGTCTCAGACCGTCTGTCTCAGTCCGTCAGTCTCCGTCCGATTGTCTTAGACCGCCTGTCTCAGTCCGTCTGTCTCAGGCCGTCTGTCTCAGACCACCTGTCTCAGACGGTCTGTCTCAGATTGTCTGTCTCAGACCGTCTGTCTCAGACCGTCTGTTTCAGGTCGTCTGTCCCTGTCCGTCTGTCTCAGTCCGTCTGTGCCTGTCCGTCTGTCTCAGATCGTCTGTCACAGTCCGTCTGTCTCAGTCCGTCTGTCTCACACCGCCTGTCTCAGACCGTCTGTCTCAGTCCGTCTGTCTCAGTCCGTCAGTCTCCGTCCGTCTGTCTCAGACCGCCTGTCTCAGACCGTCTGTCTCAGGCCGTCTGTCTCAGACCACCTGTCTCAGATTGTCTGTCTCAGACCGTCTGTCTCAGACCGTCTGTCTCAGACCGTCTGTCTCAGACCGTCTGTCTCAGACCGTCTGTCTCAGACCGTCTGTCTCAGTCCGTCTGTCTCAGTCCGTCAGTCTCCGTCCGTCTGTCTCAGACCGCCTGTCTCAGACCGTCTGTCTCAGGCCGTCTGTCTCAGACCACCTGTCTCAGACCGCCTGTCTCAGACCGTCCGTCTCCATCCGCCTGCCGCTATCCGGCAGCGTCTGTTCGCCTGTCCCTGTCCGTCAGTCTCAGTCCGTCAGTCTCAGTCAGTCTGTCTCAGTCCGTCTGTCTCAGACCGTCTGTCTCAGATCAACAGTCTCAGTCCGTCTGTCTCAGACCGTCTGTCTCAGACCGTCTGTCTCAGACCGTCTGTCTCAGACCGTCTGTCTCAGTCCGTCTGTCTCACACCGCCTGTCGCAGACCGTCTGTCTCAGGTCGTCTGTCCCTGTCCGCTGTATCGGACCATCTGTCTCAGTCCGTCTGTGCCTGTCCGTCTGTCTCAGGTCATCTGTCTCAGTCCGTCTGTCTCAGTCCGTCTGTCTCAGACCGCCTGTCTAAGACCGTCTGTCTCAGGCCGTCTGTCTCAGACCACCTGTGTCAGACGGTCTGTCTCAGACCGTCTGTTTCAGACTGTCTGTCTGAGATCGTCCGTGTCAGACCGTCTGTCTCAGACCGTCCGTCTCCATCCGCCTGCCGCTATCCGGCAGCGTCTGTTCGCCTGTCCCTGTCCGTCAGTCTCAGTCCGTCAGTCTCAGTCAGTCTGTCTCAGTCCGTCTGTCTCAGACGGTCTGTCTCAGATCAACAGTCTCAGTCCGTCTGTCTCAGACCGTCTGTCTCAGTCCGTCTGTCTCACTCCGTCAGTCTCGGTCCGTCTGTCTCAGACCGCCTGTCTCAGACCGTCTGTCTCAGGCCGTCTGTCTCAGACCACCTGTCTCAGACGGTCTGTCTCAGATTGTCTGTCTCAGAACGTCTGTCTCAGTCCGTCTGTCTCAGTCCGTCAGTCTCCGTCCGTCTGTCTCAGACCGTCTGTCTCAGTCCGTCTGTCTCAGTCCGTCAGTCTCCGTCCGATTGTCTTAGACCGCCTGTCTCAGTCCGTCTGTCTCAGGCCGTCTGTCTCAGACCACCTGTCTCAGACGGTCTGTCTCAGATTGTCTGTCTCAGACCGTCTGTCTCAGACCGTCTGTTTCAGGTCGTCTGTCCCTGTCCGTCTGTCTCAGTCCGTCTGTGCCTGTCCGTCTGTCTCAGATCGTCTGTCACAGTCCGTCTGTCTCAGTCCGTCTGTCTCACACCGCCTGTCTCAGACCGTCTGTCTCAGTCCGTCTGTCTCAGTCCGTCAGTCTCCGTCCGTCTGTCTCAGACCGCCTGTCTCAGACCGTCTGTCTCAGGCCGTCTGTCTCAGACCACCTGTCTCAGATTGTCTGTCTCAGACCGTCTGTCTCAGACCGTCTGTCTCAGACCGTCTGTCTCAGACCGTCTGTCTCAGACCGTCTGTCTCAGTCCGTCTGTCTCAGTCCGTCAGTCTCCGTCCGTCTGTCTCAGACCGCCTGTCTCAGACCGTCTGTCTCAGGCCGTCTGTCTCAGACCACCTGTCTCAGACCGCCTGTCTCAGACCGTCCGTCTCCATCCGCCTGCCGCTATCCGGCAGCGTCTGTTCGCCTGTCCCTGTCCGTCAGTCTCAGTCCGTCAGTCTCAGTCAGTCTGTCTCAGTCCGTCTGTCTCAGACCGTCTGTCTCAGATCAACAGTCTCAGTCCGTCTGTCTCAGACCGTCTGTCTCAGACCGTCTGTCTCAGACCGTCTGTCTCAGACCGTCTGTCTCAGTCCGTCAGTCTCCGTCCGTCTCTCTCAGACCGCCTGCCTCAGGACGTCTGTCTCAGACCACCTGTCTCAGATTGTCTGTCTCAGACCGTCTGTCTCAGACCGTCTGTCTCAGACCGTCTGTCTCAGAACGTCTGTCTCAGTCCGTCTGTCTCAGTCCGTCAGTCTCCGTCCGTCTGTCTCAGACCGTCTGTCTCAGTCCGTCTGAGTCAGTCCGTCAGTCTCCGTCCATCTGTCTCAGACCGCCTGTCTCAGACCGTCTGTCTCAGGCCGTCTGTCTCAGACCATCAGTCTCAGTCCGTCTGTCTCAGTCCGTCTGTCCTAGACCGCCTGTCTCAGACCGTCTGTCTCAGTCCGTCTGTCCTAGACCGCCTGTCTCATACCGTCTGTCTCAGGTCGTCTGTCCCTGTCCGCTGTCTCGGACCATCTGTCTCAGTCCGTCTGTCTCAGTCCGTCTGTCTCAGTCCGTCTGTCTCAGACCGCCTGTCAGACACCGTCTGTCTCAGGCCATCTGTGCCTGTCCATCTGTCTCAGATAGTCTGTCTCAGACCGTCTGTCTGAGATCGTCCGTCTCAGACCGTCTGTCTCAGACCGTCCGTCTCAATCCGCCTGCCGCTATCGGGCAGCGTCTCTTCGCCTGTCCCTGTCCGTCAGTCTCAGGCCGTCTGTCTCAGACCGTCTGTCTCAGGTCGTCTGTCCCTGTCCGCTGTCTCGGACCATCTGTCTCAGTCCGTCTGTCTCAGTCCGTCAGTCTCCGTCCGTCTGTCTGAGACCGCCTGTCTCAGTCCGCCTGTCTCAGACCGTCTGTCTCAGGCCGTCAGTCTCAGACCACCTGTCTCAGTCGGTCTGTCTCAGATTGTCTGTCTCAGACCGTCTGTCTCAGACCGCCTGTCTAAGACCGTCTGTCTCAGGCCGTCTGTCTCATACTGTCTGTCTCAGGTCGTCTGACCCTGTCCGTCTGACTCGGACCGTCTGTCTCAGTCCGTCTGTCTCAGTCCGTCTGTCTCAGACCACCTGTCTCAGACCACCTGTCTCGGACGGTCTGTCTCAGATCGTCTGTCTCAGACCGTCTGTCTCAGTCCGTCTGTTTCGGTCCGTCTGTCTCGACCGTCTGTCTCCGACCGTCAGTCTCAGGCCGTCTGTCTCAGACCGTCTGTCTCAGACCGTCTGTCTCAGACCGTCTGTCTCAGACCGTCTGTTTCAGGTCGTCTGTCCCTGTCCGTCTGTCTCAGGCCGTCTGTGCCTGTCCGTCTGTCTCAGGTTATCTGTCTCAGTCCGACTGTCTCAGTCCGTCTGTCTCCGTCCGTCTGTCTCAGACCGCCTGTCTCAGTCCGTCTGTCCTAGACCACCTGTCTCAGACCATCTGTTTCAGACCATCGGTCTCAATCCGTCTGTCTCAGTCCGTCTGTCTCAGTCCGTCTGTCTCAGTCCGTCTGTCTCAGTCGGTCTGTCTCAGACCGCCTGTCTAAGACCGTCTGTCTCAGGCCGTCTGTCTCAGACCACCTGTGTCAGACGGTCTGTCTCAGACCGTCTGTTTCAGACTGTCTGTCTGATATCGTCCGTGTCAGACCGTCTGTCTCAGACCGTCCGTCTCCATCCGCCTGCCGTTATCCGGCAGCGTCTGTTCGCCTGTCCCTGTCCGTCAGTCTCAGTCCGTCAGTCTCAGTCAGTCTGTCTCAGTCCGTCTGTCTCAGACCGTCTGTCTCAGATCAACAGTCTCAGTCCGTCTGTCTCAGACCGTCTGTCTCAGTCCGTCTGTCTCAGTCCGTCAGTCTCGGTCCGTCTGTCTCAGACCGCCTGTCTCAGACCGTCTGTCTCAGGCCGTCTGTCCTAGACCGCCTGTCTCAGACCGTCTGTCTCAGGTCGTCTGTCCCTGTCCGCTGTCTCGGACCATCTGTCTCAGTCCGTCTGTCTCAGTCCGTCTGTCTCAGGCCGCCTGTCAGAGACCGTCTGTCTCAGGCCGTCTGTGCCTGTCCGTCTGTCTCAGATCGTCTGTCTCAGTCCGACTGTCTCAGACCTCCTGTCTCAGTCGGCCTATCTCAGACCATCAGTCTCAGTCCGTCTGTCTCAGTCCGTCTGTCCTAGACCGTCTGTCTCAGGTCGTCTGTCCCTGTCCGTCTGACTCGGACCGTCTGTCTCAGTCCGTCTGTCTCAGTCCGTCTGTCTCAGACCACCTGTCTCAGACCACCTGTCTCAGACCACCTGTCTCGGACGGTCTGTCTCAGATCGTCTGTCTCAGACCGTCTGTCTCAGTCCGTCTGTCTCGGTCCGTCTGTCTCAGACCGTCTGTCTCCGACCGTCAGTCTCAGGCCGTCTGTCTCAGACCGTCTGTCTCAGACCGTCTGTCTCAGACCGTCTGTCTCAGACCGTCTGTCTCAGACCGTCTGTCTCAGACCGTCAGTCTCAGTCCGCCTGCCGCTATCGGGCAGCGTCTGTTCGCCTGTCCCTGTCCGCCTGTATCAGTCCGTCTGTCCCAATCCGTCTGTCTCAGACCGTCTGTCTCAGACCAACAGTCTCAGTCCGTCTGTCTCAGACCGTCTGTCTCAGTCAGTCTGTCTCAGTCCGTCAGTCTCCGTCCGTCTGTCTCAGATCGCCTGTCTCATGCCGTCTGTCTCAGACCACCTGTCTCAGACGGTCTGTCTCAGATTGTGTGTCTCACACCGTCTGTCTCAGACCGTCTGTCTCAGTGCGTCTGCCGCAGACCGTCTGTCTCAGACCGTCTGTATCAGATCGTCTGTCTCAGATCGTCTGTCCCAGACCGTCTGTCTCAGACCGTCTGCCTCAGTCCGTCTGTGCCTGTCCGTCTGTCTCAGATCGTCTGTCTCAGTCCGTCTGTCTCAGTCCGTCTGTCTCAGTCCGTCTGTCTCAGTCCGTCTGTCTCAGTCCGTCTGTCACAGTCCGTCTGTCTCAGTCCGTCTGTCTCAGACCGCCTGTCGCAGACCGTCTGTCTCAGAACGTCTCTCTCAGTCCGTCTGTCTTAGACCACCGGTCTCAGATCGTCTGTCTCGGACCGTCTGTCTCAGAACGTCTATCACAGTCCGCCTGTCTCAGTCCGTCTGTCTCAGACCGCCTGTCTCAGACCGTCTGTCACAGACCGTCTGTCTCAATCCGTCTGTCTAAGACCACCTGTCTCAGACGGTGTGTCTCAGTCCGCCTGTCTCAGTCCGTCTGTCTCAATCCGTCTGTCTCAATCCGTCTGTCTCAGGCCGTCTATCTCAGACCATCAGTCTCAGTCCGTCTGTCTCAGTCCGTCTGTCCCTGTCCGTCTGTCTCAGACCGTCTGTCTCAATCCGTCTGTCTCAGTCCGTCTGTCTCAGACCGCCTGTCTCACACCATCTGTCTCAGGCCGTCTATCTCAGACCGTCTGTCTCAGACCGTCTGTCTCAATCCGTCTGTCTCAGACCGTCTGTCTCACACCGTCTGTCTCAGACCGTCTGTCTCAGTCCGTCTGTCTCAGACCGTCTGTCTCAGACCGTCTGTCTCAGTCCGTCTGTCTCAGTCCGTCAGTCTCCGTCCGTCTGTCTCAGATCGCCTGTCTCAGACCGCCTGTCTCAAGCCGCCTGTCTCCGTCCGTCTGTCTCAGACCGCCTGTCTCAGACCGTCTGTCTCAGACCAACAGTCTCAGTCCGTCTGTCTCAGACCATCTGCCTCAGTCCGTCTGTCTCAGTCCGTCAGTCTCAGACCGTCTGTCTCAGGCCGTCTGTCACTGTCCGTCTGTGTCAGACCGTCTGTCTCCGTCCGTCTGTCTCAGACCGCCTGTCTCAGACCGTCTGTCTCAGGCCGTCTGTCTCAGACCACCTGTCTCAGACCACCTGTCTCAGACGGTCTGTCTCAGATCGTCTGTCTCCGACCCTCTGTCTCAGACCGTCTGTCTCCGACCGCCTGCCTCAGACCGTCTGTCTCAGGCCGTCTGTCCCTGTCCGTCTGCCTCAGACCGTCTGTCTCAGACCGTCAGTCTCAGTCCGCCTGCCGCTATCGGGCAGCGTCTGTTCGCCTGTCCCAGTCCGCCTGTCTCAGACCGTCTGTCTCAGACCGTCTGTCTCAGACCGTCTGTCTCAGACCGTCTGTCTCAGACCGTCTGTCTCAGACCGTCTGTCTCAGACCGTCTGTCTCAGACCGTCAGTCTCAGTCCGCCTGCCGCTATCGGGCAGCGTCTGTTCGCCTGTCCCTGTCCGCCTGTATCAGTCCGTCTGTCCCAATCCGTCTGTCTCAGACCGTCTGTCTCAGACCAACAGTCTCAGTCCGTCTGTCTCAGACCGTCTGTCTCAGTCAGTCTGTCTCACTCCGTCAGTCTCCGTCCGTCTGTCTCAGATCGCCTGTCTCATGCCGTCTGTCTCAGACCACCTGTCTCAGACGGTCTGTCTCAGATTGTGTGTCTCACACCGTCTGTCTCAGACCGTCTGTCTCAGTGCGTCTGCCGCAGACCGTCTGTCTCAGACCGTCTGTATCAGATCGTCTGTCTCAGATCGTCTGTCCCAGACCGTCTGTCTCAGACCGTCTGCCTCAGTCCGTCTGTGCCTGTCCGTCTGTCTCAGATCGTCTGTCTCAGTCCGTCTGTCTCAGTCCGTCTGTCTCAGTCCGTCTGTCTCAGTCCGTCTGTCTCAGTCCGTCTGTCACAGTCCGTCTGTCTCAGTCCGTCTGTCTCAGACCGCCTGTCGCAGACCGTCTGTCTCAGAACGTCTCTCTCAGTCCGTCTGTCTTAGACCACCGGTCTCAGATCGTCTGTCTCGGACCGTCTGTCTCAGAACGTCTATCACAGTCCGCCTGTCTCAGTCCGTCTGTCTCAGACCGCCTGTCTCAGACCGTCTGTCACAGACCGTCTGTCTCAATCCGTCTGTCTAAGACCACCTGTCTCAGACGGTGTGTCTCAGTCCGCCTGTCTCAGTCCGTCTGTCTCAATCCGTCTGTCTCAATCCGTCTGTCTCAGGCCGTCTATCTCAGACCATCAGTCTCAGTCCGTCTGTCTCAGTCCGTCTGTCCCTGTCCGTCTGTCTCAGACCGTCTGTCTCAATCCGTCTGTCTCAGTCCGTCTGTCTCAGATCGCCTGTCTCACACCATCTGTCTCAGGCCGTCTATCTCAGACCGTCTGTCTCAGACCGTCTGTCTCAATCCGTCTGTCTCAGACCGTCTGTCTCACACCGTCTGTCTCAGACCGTCAGTCTCAGTCCGCCTGCCGCTATCGGGCAGCGTCTGTTCGCCTGTCCCTGTCCGCCTGTATCAGTCCGTCTGTCCCAATCCGTCTGTCTCAGACCGTCTGTCTCAGACCAACAGTCTCAGTCCGTCTGTCTCAGACCGTCTGTCTCAGTCAGTCTGTCTCACTCCGTCAGTCTCCGTCCGTCTGTCTCAGATCGCCTGTCTCATGCCGTCTGTCTCAGACCACCTGTCTCAGACGGTCTGTCTCAGATTGTGTGTCTCACACCGTCTGTCTCAGACCGTCTGTCTCAGTGCGTCTGCCGCAGACCGTCTGTCTCAGACCGTCTGTATCAGATCGTCTGTCTCAGATCGTCTGTCCCAGACCGTCTGTCTCAGACCGTCTGCCTCAGTCCGTCTGTGCCTGTCCGTCTGTCTCAGATCGTCTGTCTCAGTCCGTCTGTCTCAGTCCGTCTGTCTCAGTCCGTCTGTCTCAGTCCGTCTGTCTCAGTCCGTCTGTCACAGTCCGTCTGTCTCAGTCCGTCTGTCTCAGACCGCCTGTCGCAGACCGTCTGTCTCAGAACGTCTCTCTCAGTCCGTCTGTCTTAGACCACCGGTCTCAGATCGTCTGTCTCGGACCGTCTGTCTCAGAACGTCTATCACAGTCCGCCTGTCTCAGTCCGTCTGTCTCAGACCGCCTGTCTCAGACCGTCTGTCACAGACCGTCTGTCTCAATCCGTCTGTCTAAGACCACCTGTCTCAGACGGTGTGTCTCAGTCCGCCTGTCTCAGTCCGTCTGTCTCAATCCGTCTGTCTCAATCCGTCTGTCTCAGGCCGTCTATCTCAGACCATCAGTCTCAGTCCGTCTGTCTCAGTCCGTCTGTCCCTGTCCGTCTGTCTCAGACCGTCTGTCTCAATCCGTCTGTCTCAGTCCGTCTGTCTCAGATCGCCTGTCTCACACCATCTGTCTCAGGCCGTCTATCTCAGACCGTCTGTCTCAGACCGTCTGTCTCAATCCGTCTGTCTCAGACCGTCTGTCTCACACCGTCTGTCTCAGACCGTCTGTCTCAGTCCGTCTGTCTCAGACCGTCTGTCTCAGACCGTCTGTCTCAGTCCGTCTGTCTCAGTCCGTCAGTCTCCGTCCGTCTGTCTCAGATCGCCTGTCTCAGACCGCCTGTCTCAAGCCGCCTGTCTCAGACCGTCTGTATCAGGCCGTCTGTCACTGTCCGTCTGTGTCAGACCGTCTGTCTCCGTCCGTCTGTCTCAGACCGCCTGTCTCAGACCGTCTGTCTCAGGCCGTCTGTCTCAGACCACCTGTCTCAGACCGTCTGTCTCAGTCCGTCTGTGCCTGTCCGTCTGTCTCAGATCGTCTGTCTCAGTCCGTCTGTCTCAGACCGTCCGTCTCAATCCGCCTGCCGCTATCGGGCAGCGTCTCTTCGCCTGTCCCTGTCCGTCTGTCTCAGTCCGTCTGTCTCAATCCGTCTGTCTCAGACCAACAGTCTCAGTCCGTCTGTCTCAGACCGTCTGTCTCAGTCCGTCTGTCTCAGTCCGTCAGTCTCCGTCCGTCTGTCTCAGACCGCCTGTCTCAGACCGTCTGTCTCAAACCGTCTGCCGCTATCGGGCAGCGTCTGTTCGCCTGTCCCTGTCCGTCTGTCTCAGTCCGTCTGTCTCAATCCGTCTGTCTCAGACCAACAGTCTCAGTCCGTCTGTCTCAGTCCGTCTGTCTCAGACCGCCTGTCTCCGTCCGTCTGTCTCAGACCGCCTGTCTCAGACCGTCTGTCTCAGACCAACAGTCTCAGTCCGTCTGTCTCAGACCATCTGCCTCAGTCCGTCTGTCTCAGTCCGTCAGTCTCAGACCGTCTGTCTCAGGCCGTCTGTCACTGTCCGTCTGTGTCAGACCGTCTGTCTCCGTCCGTCTGTCTCAGACCGCCTGTCTCAGACCGTCTGTCTCAGGCCGTCTGTCTCAGACCACCTGTCTCAGACCACCTGTCTCAGACGGTCTGTCTCAGATCGTCTGTCTCCGACCCTCTGTCTCAGACCGTCTGTCTCCGACCGCCTGCCTCAGACCGTCTGTCTCAGGCCGTCTGTCCCTGTCCGTCTGCCTCAGACCGTCTGTCTCAGACCGTCAGTCTCAGTCCGCCTGCCGCTATCGGGCAGCGTCTGTTCGCCTGTCCCAGTCCGCCTGTCTCAGACCGTCTGTCTCAGACCGTCTGTCTCAGACCGTCTGTCTCAGACCGTCTGTCTCAGACCGTCTGTCTCAGACCGTCTGTCTCAGGCCGTCTGTGCCTGTCCGTCTGTCTCAGATCGTCTGTCTCAGTCCGTCTGTCTCAGTCCGTCAGTCTCCGTCCGTCTGTCTCAGATCGCCTGTCTCAGACCGTCTGTCTCATGCCGTCTGTCTCAGACCACCTGTCTCAGACGGTCTGTCTCAGATTGTGTGTCTCACACCGTCTGTCTCAGACCGTCTGTCTCAGTCCGTCTGCCGCAGACCGTCTGCCGCAGACCGTCTGTCTCAGACCGTCTGTATCAGATCGTCTGTCTCAGACCGTCTGTCTCAGACCGTCTGCCTCAGGCCGCCTGTGCCTGTCCGTCTGTCTCAGATCGTCTGTCTCAGTCCGTCTGTCTCAGTCCGTCTGTCTCAGTCCGTCTGTCTCAGTCCGTCTGTCTCAGATCGTCTGTCTCCGACCCTCTGTCTCAGACCGTCTGTCTCAGAACGTCTGTCTCAGACCGTCTGTCTCAGTCCGCCTGTCTCAGTCCGTCTGTCTCAATCCGTCTGTCTCAGGCCGTCTATCTCAGACCATCAGTCTCAGTCCGTCTGTCTCAGTCCGTCTGTCCCTGTCCGTCTGTCTCAGACCGTCTGTCTCAATCCGTCTGTCTCAGTCCGTCTGTCTCAGACCGCCTGTCCCACACCATCTGTCTCAGGCCGTCCATCTCAGACCGTCTGTCTCAATCCGTCTGTGTCAGACCGTCTGTCTCAGACCGTCTGTCTCAGACCGTCTGTCTCAGACCGTCTGTCTCAGACCGTCTGTCTCAGACCGTCTGTCTCAGACCGTCTGTCTCAGACCGTCTGTCTCAGACCGTCTGTCTCAGACCGTCTGTCTGAGATCGTCCGTCTCAGACCGTCTGTCTCAGACCGTCCGTCTCAATCCGCCTGCCGCTATCGGGCAGCGTCTGTTCGCCTGTCCCTGTCCGTCTGTCTCAGACCGCCTGTCTCAGACCGTCTGTCTCAGGCCGTCTGTCTCAGACCACCTGTCTCAGACCACCTGTCTCAGACGGTCTGTCTCAGATCGTCTGTCTCCGACCCTCTGTCTCAGACCGTCTGTCTCCGACCGCCTGCCTCAGACCGTCTGTCTCAGGCCGTCTGTCCCTGTCCGTCTGCCTCAGACCGTCTGTCTCAGACCGTCAGTCTCAGTCCGCCTGCCGCTATCGGGCAGCGTCTGTTCGCCTGTCCCAGTCCGCCTGTCTCAGACCGTCTGTCTCAGACCGTCTGTCTCAGACCGTCTGTCTCAGACCGTCTGTCTCAGACCGTCTGTCACTGTCCGTCTGTGTCAGACCGTCTGTCTCCGTCCGTCTGTCTCAGACCGCCTGTCTCAGACCGTCTGTCTCAGGCCGTCTGTCTCAGACCACCTGTCTCAGACCACCTGTCTCAGACGGTCTGTCTCAGATCGTCTGTCTCCGACCCTCTGTCTCAGACCGTCTGTCTCCGACCGCCTGCCTCAGACCGTCTGTCTCAGGCCGTCTGTCCCTGTCCGTCTGCCTCAGACCGTCTGTCTCAGACCGTCAGTCTCAGTCCGCCTGCCGCTATCGGGCAGCGTCTGTTCGCCTGTCCCAGTCCGCCTGTCCCAGTCCGCCTGTCTCAGACCGTCTGTCTCAGACCGTCTGTCTCAGACCGTCTGTCTCAGACCGTCTGTCTCAGACCGTCTGTCTCAGGCCGTCTGTGCCTGTCCGTCTGTCTCAGACCGTCTGTCTCAGTCCGTCTGCCGCAGACCGTCTGCCGCAGACCGTCTGTCTCAGACCGTCTGTATCAGATCGTCTGTCTCAGACCGTCTGTCTCAGACCGTCTGCCTCAGGCCGCCTGTGCCTGTCCGTCTGTCTCAGATCGTCTGTCTCAGTCCGTCTGTCTCAGACCACCTGTCTCAGACGGTCTGTCTCAGATCGTCTGTCTCCGACCCTCTGTCTCAGACCGTCTGTCTCAGAACGTCTGTCTCAGACCGTCTGTCTCAGTCCGCCTGTCTCAGTCCGTCTGTCTCAATCCGTCTGTCTCAGGCCGTCTATCTCAGACCATCAGTCTCAGTCCGTCTGTCTCAGTCCGTCTGTCCCTGTCCGTCTGTCTCAGACCGTCTGTCTCAATCAGTCTGTCTCAGTCCGTCTGTCTCAGACCGCCTGTCCCACACCATCTGTCTCAGGCCGTCCATCTCAGACCGTCTGTCTCAGACCGTCTGTCTCAATCCGTCTGTGTCAGACCGTCTGTCTCAGACCGTCTGTCTCAGACCGTCTGTCTCAGACCGTCTGTCTCAGACCGTCTGTCTCAGACCGTCTGTCTCAGACCGTCTGTCTCAGACCGTCTGTCTGAGATCGTCCGTCTCAGACCGTCTGTCTCAGACCGTCCGTCTCAATCCGCCTGCCGCTATCGGGCAGCGTCTGTTCGCCTGTCCCTGTCCGTCTGTCTCAGACCGCCTGTCTCAGACCGTCTGTCTCAGGCCGCCTGTCTCAGACCGTCTGTCTCAGATCGTCTGTCTCCGACCGTCTGTCTCAGACTGCCTGTCTCAGACCGTCTGTCTCAGGCCGTCTGTCTCAGACCACCTATCTCAGACCACCTGTCTCAGACGGTCTGTCTCAGATCGTCTGTCTCCGAGCCTCTGTCTCAGACCGTCTGTCTCCGACCGCCTGTCTCAGACCGTCTGTCTCAGGCCGTCTGCCGCAGACCGTCTGTCTCAGACCGTCTGTATCAGATCGTCTGTCTCAGATCGTCTGTCCCAGACCGTCTGTGTCAGACCGTCTGTCTCAGTCCGTCTGTCTCAGACCGCCTGTCTCAGACCGTCCGTCTCAATCCGCCTGCCGCTATCGGGCAGCGTCTGTTCGCCTGTCCCTGTCCGTCTGTCTCAGACCGCCTGTCTCAGACCGTCTGTCTCAGGCCGCCTGTCTCAGACCGTCTGTCTCAGACCGTCTGTATCAGATCGTCTGTCTCAGATCGTCTGTCCCAGACCGTCTGTGTCAGACCGTCTGTCTCAGTCCGTCTGTCTCAGACCACCTGTCTCAGACGGTCTGTCTCAGATTGTGTGTCTCACACCGTCTGTCTCAGACCGTCTGTCTCAGTCCGTCTGCCGCAGACCGTCTGTCTCAGACCGTCTGTATCAGATCGTCTGTCTCAGATCGTCTGTCCCAGACCGTCTGTGTCAGACCGTCTGCCTCAGGCCGTCTGTGCCTGTCCGTCTGTCTCAGATTGTCTGTCTCAGTCCGTCTGTGTCAGTCCGTCTGTCTCAGTCCGTCTGTCTCAGTCCGTCTGTCTCAGACCGCCTGTCTCAGACCGTCTGTCCCAGACCGTCTGTTTCAATCCGTCTCTCTCAGTCCGTCTGTCTTAGACCACCGGTCTCAGATCGTCTGTCTCGGACCGTCTGTCTCAGACCGCCCGTCTCAATCCGCCTGCCGCTATCGGGCAGCGTCTGTTCGCCTGTCCCTGTCCGTCTGTCTCAGACCGCCTGTCTCAGACCGTCTGTCTCAGGCCGCCTGTCTCAGACCGTCTGTCTCAGATCGTCTGTCTCCGACCGTCTGTCTCAGACTGCCTGTCTCAGACCGTCTGTCTCAGGCCGTCTGTCTCAGACCACCTATCTCAGACCACCTGTCTCAGACGGTCTGTCTCAGATCGTCTGTCTCCGAGCCTCTGTCTCAGACCGTCTGTCTCCGACCGCCTGTCTCGGACCGTCTGTATCAGATCGTCTGTCTCAGATCGTCTGTCCCAGACCGTCTGTGTCAGACCGTCTGTCTCAGTCCGTCTGTCTCAGACCGCCTGTCTCAGACCGTCCGTCTCAATCCGCCTGCCGCTATCGGGCAGCGTCTGTTCGCCTGTCCCTGTCCGTCTGTCTCAGACCGCCTGTCTCAGACCGTCTGTCTCAGGCCGCCTGTCTCAGACCGTCTGTCTCAGACCGTCTGTATCAGATCGTCTGTCTCAGATCGTCTGTCCCAGACCGTCTGTGTCAGACCGTCTGTCTCAGTCCGTCTGTCTCAGACCACCTGTCTCAGACGGTCTGTCTCAGATTGTGTGTCTCACACCGTCTGTCTCAGACCGTCTGTCTCAGTCCGTCTGCCGCAGACCGTCTGTCTCAGACCGTCTGTATCAGATCGTCTGTCTCAGATCGTCTGTCCCAGACCGTCTGTGTCAGACCGTCTGCCTCAGGCCGTCTGTGCCTGTCCGTCTGTCTCAGATTGTCTGTCTCAGTCCGTCTGTGTCAGTCCGTCTGTCTCAGTCCGTCTGTCTCAGTCCGTCTGTCTCAGACCGCCTGTCTCAGACCGTCTGTCCCAGACCGTCTGTCTCAATCCGTCTCTCTCAGTCCGTCTGTCTTAGACCACCGGTCTCAGATCGTCTGTCTCGGACCGTCTGTCTCAGAACGTCTATCACAGTCCGCCTGTCTCAGTCCGTCTGTCTCAGACCGCCTGTCTCAGACCGTCTGTCACAGACCGTCTGTCTCAATCCGTCTGTCTAAGACCACCTGTCTCAGACGGTGTGTTTCAGTCCGCCTGTCTCAGTCCGTCTGTCTCAATCCGTCTGTCTCAGGCCGTCTATCTCAGACCATCAGTCTCGGTCCGTCTGTCTCAGTCCGTCTGTCCCTGTCCGTCTGTCTCAGACCGTCTGTCTCAATCCGTCTGTCTCAGTCCGTCTGTCTCAGACCGCCTGTCTCACACCATCTGTATCAGGCCGTCTATCTCAGACCGTCTGTCTCAGTCCGTCTGTCTCAATCCGTCTGTCTCAGACCGTCTGTCTCAGACCAACAGTCTCAGTCCGTCTGTCTCAGACCGTCTGTCTCAGACCGTCTGTCTCAGTCCGTCTGTCTCAGTCCGTCAGTCTCCGTCCGTCTGTCTCAGATCGCCTGTCTCAGACCGCCTGTCTCAAGCCGCCTGTCTCAGACCGTCTGTCTCAGGCCGTCTGTCACTGTCCGTCTGTGTCAGACCGTCTGTCTCCGTCCGTCTGTCTCAGACCGCCTGTCTCAGACCGTCTGTCTCCCACCGTCTGTCTCAGACCGTCTGTCTCAGACCGTCTGTCTCAGATCGTCTGTCTCAGACCGTCTGTCTCAGACCGTCTGTCTCAGACCGTCTGTCTGAGATCGTCCGTCTCAGACCGTCTGTCTCAGACCGTCCGTCTCAATCCGCCTGCCGCTATCGGGCAGCGTCTGTTCGCCTGTCCCTGTCCGTCTGTCTCAGACCGCCTGTCTCAGACCGTCTGTCTCAGGCCGCCTGTCTCAGACCGTCTGTCTCATATCGTCTGTCTCCGACCGTCTGTCTCAGACCGTCTGTCTCCGACCGCCTGTCTCAGACCGTCTGTCTCAGGCCGTCTGTCCCTGTCCGTCTGTCTCAGACCGTCTGTCTCAGACCGTCTGTCTCAGACCGTCTGTCTCAGTCCGCCAGCCGCTATCGGGCAGCGTCTGTTCGCCTGTCCCTGTCCGCCTGTCTCAGTCCGTCTGTCTCAATCCGTCTGTCTCAGACCGTCTGTCTCAGACCAACAGTCTCAGTCCGTCTGTCTCAGACCGTCTGTCTCAGACCGTCTGTCTCAGTCCGTCTGTCTCAGTCCGTCAGTCTCCGTCCGTCTGTCTCAGATCGCCTGTCTCAGACCGCCTGTCTCAAGCCGCCTGTCTCAGACCGTCTGTATCAGGCCGTCTGTCACTGTCCGTCTGTGTCAGACCGTCTGTCTCCGTCCGTCTGTCTCAGACCGCCTGTCTCAGACCGTCTGTCTCAGGCCGTCTGTCTCAGACCACCTGTCTCAGACCACCTGTCTCAGACGGTCTGTCTCAGATCGTCTGTCTCCGACCCTCTGTCTCAGACCGTCTGTCTCCGACCGCCTGTCTCAGACCGTCTGGCTCAGGTCGTCTGTCCCTGTCCGTCTGTCTCAGACCGTCTGTCTCAGACCGTCTGTCTCAGACCGTCAGTCTCAGTCCGCCTGCCGCTATCGGGCAGCGTTTGTTCGCCTGTCCCAGTCCGCCTGTCTCAGACCGTCTGTCTCAGACCGTCTGTCTCAGACCGTCTGTCTCAGACCGTCTGTCTCAGACCGTCTGTCTCAGGCCGTCTGTGCCTGTCCGTCTGTCTCAGATCGTCTGTCTCAGTCCGTCTGTCTCAGACCGTCCGTCTCAATCCGCCTGCCGCTATCGGGCAGCGTCTGTTCGCCTGTCCCTGTCCGTCTGTCCCTGTCCGTCTGTCTCAGACCGTCTGTCTCAGACCGTCTGTCTCATGCCGTCTGTCTCAGACCACCTGTCTCAGACGGTCTGTCTCAGATTGTGTGTCTCACACCGTCTGTCTCAGTCCGTCTGCCGCAGACCGTCTGTCTCAGACCGTCTGTATCAGATCGTCTGTCTCAGATCGTCTGTCCCAGACCGTCTGTGTCAGACCGTCTGCCTCAGGCCGTCTGTGCCTGTCCGTCTGTCTCAGATCGTCTGTCTCAGTCCGTCTGTGTCAGTCCGTCTGTCTCAGTCCGTCTGTCTCAGTCCGTCTGTCTCAGACCGCCTGTCTCAGACCGTCTGTCCCAGACCGTCTGTCTCAATCCGTCTCTCTCAGTCCGTCTGTCTTAGACCACCGGTCTCCGATCGTCTGTCTCGGACCGTCTGTCTCAGAACGTCTATCACAGTCCGCCTGTCTCAGTCCGTCTGTCTCAGACCGCCTGTCTCAGACCGCCTGTCACAGACCGTCTGTCTCAATCCGTCTGTCTAAGACCACCTGTCTCCGACGGTGTGTTTCAGTCCGCCTGTCTCAGTCCGTCTGTCTCAATCCGTCTGTCTCAGGCCGTCTATCTCAGACCATCAGTCTCAGTCCGTCTGTCTCAGTCCGTCTGTCCCTGTCCGTCTGTCTCAGACCGTCTGTCTCAATCCGTCTGTCTCAGTCCGTCTGTCTCAGACCGCCTGTCTCACACCATCTGTATCAGGCCGTCTATCTCAGACCGTCTGTCTCAGTCCGTCTGTCTCAATCCGTCTGTCTCAGACCAACAGTCTCAGTCCGTCTGTCTCAGACCGTCTGTCTCAGACCGTCTGTCTCAGTCCGTCTGTCTCAGTCCGTCAGTCTCCGTCCGTCTGTCTCAGATCGCCTGTCTCAGACCGCCTGTCTCAAGCCGCCTGTCTCAGACCGTCTGTATCAGGCCGTCTGTCACTGTCCGTCTGTGTCAGACCGTCTGTCTCCGTCCGTCTGTCTCAGACCGCCTGTCTCAGACCGTCTGTCTCAGGCCGTCTGTCTCAGACCACCTGTCTCAGACCACCTGTCTCAGACGGTCTGTCTCAGATCGTCTGTCTCCGACCCTCTGTCTCAGACCGTCTATCTCAGACCATCAGTCTCAGTCCGTCTGTCTCAGTCCGTCTGTCCCTGTCCGTCTGTCTCAGACCGTCTGTCTCAATCCGTCTGTCTCAGTCCGTCTGTCTCAGACCGCCTGTCTCACACCATCTGTATCAGGCCGTCTATCTCAGACCGTCTGTCTCAGTCCGTCTGTCTCAATCCGTCTGTCTCAGACCAACAGTCTCAGTCCGTCTGTCTCAGACCGTCTGTCTCAGACCGTCTGTCTCAGTCCGTCTGTCTCAGTCCGTCAGTCTCCGTCCGTCTGTCTCAGATCGCCTGTCTCAGACCGCCTGTCTCAAGCCGCCTGTCTCAGACCGTCTGTATCAGGCCGTCTGTCACTGTCCGTCTGTGTCAGACCGTCTGTCTCCGTCCGTCTGTCTCAGACCGCCTGTCTCAGACCGTCTGTCTCAGGCCGTCTGTCTCAGACCACCTGTCTCAGACCACCTGTCTCAGACGGTCTGTCTCAGATCGTCTGTCTCCGACCCTCTGTCTCAGACCGTCTGTCTCCGACCGCCTGTCTCAGACCGTCTGTCTCAGGTCGTCTGTCCCTGTCCGTCTGTCTCAGACCGTCTGTCTCAGACCGTCAGTCTCAGTCCGCCTGCCGCTATCGGGCAGCGTTTGTTCGCCTGTCCCAGTCCGCCTGTCTCAGACCGTCTGTCTCAGACCGTCTGTCTCAGACCGTCTGTCTCAGACCGTCTGTCTCAGACCGTCTGTCTCAGACCGTCTGTCTCAGACCGTCTGTCCCTGTCCGTCTGTCTCAGACCGTCTGTCTCAGGCCGTCTGTCTCAGACCACCTGTCTCAGACCACCTGTCTCAGACGGTCTGTCTCAGATCGTCTGTCTCAGTCCGTCTGTCTCAGACCGTCCGTCTCAATCCGCCTGCCGCTATCGGGCAGCGTCTGTTCGCCTGTCCCTGTCCGTCTGTCTCAGTCCGTCTGTCTCAATCCGTCTGTCTCACACCAACAGTCTCAGTCCGTCTGTCTCAGACCGTCTGTCTCAGTCCGTCTGTCTCAGTCCGTCAGTCTGCGTCCGTCTGTCTCAGACCGCCTGTCTCAGACCGTCTGTCTCAGACCGTCTGCCGCTATCGGGCAGCGTCTGTTCGCCTCTCCCTGTCCGTCTGTCTCAGTCCGTCTGTCTGAATCCGTCTGTCTCAGACCGTCTGTCTCAGACCAACAGTCTCAGTCCGTCTGTCTCAGTCCGTCTGTCTCAGACCGCCTGTCTCCGTCCGTCTGTCTCAGACCGCCTGTCACAGACCGTCTGTCTCAGACCAACAGTCTCAGTCCGTCTGTCTCAGACCATCTGTCTCAGTCCGTCTGTCTCAGTCCGTCAGTCTCAGACCGTCTGTCTCATGCCGTCTGTCACTGTCCGTGTGTGTCAGACCGTCTGTCTCCGTCCGTCTGTCTCAGACCGCCTGTCTCAGACCGTCTGTCTCAGGCCGTCTGTCTCAGACCACCTGACTCAGACCACCTGTCTCAGACGGTCTGTCTCAGATCGTCTGTCTCCGACCCTCTGTCTCAGACCGTCTGTCTCCGACCGCCTGTCTCAGACCGTCTGTCTCAGGCCGTCTGTCCCTGTCCGTCTGCCTCAGACCGTCTGTCTCAGACCGTCAGTCTCAGTCCGCCTGCCGCTATCGGGCAGCGTCTGTTCGCCTGTCCCAGTCCGCCTGTCTCAGACCGTCTGTCTCAGACCGTCTGTCTCAGACCGTCTGTCTCATACCGTCTGTCTCAGACCGTCTGTCTCAGGCCGTCTGTGCCTGTCCGTCTGTCTCAGATCGTCTGTCTCAGTCCGTCTGTCTCAGTCCGTCAGTCTCCGTCCGTCTGTCTCAGATCGCCTGTCTCAGACCGTCTGTCTCATGCCGTCTGTCTCAGACCACCTGTCTCAGACGGTCTGTCTCAGATTGTGTGTCTCACACCGTCTGTCTCAGACCGTCTGTCTCAGTCCGTCTGCCGCAGACCGTCTGCCGCAGACCGTCTGTCTCAGACCGTCTGTATCAGATCGTCTGTCTCAGACCGTCTGTCTCAGACCGTCTGCCTCAGGCCGCCTGTGCCTGTCCGTCTGTCTCAGATCGTCTGTCTCAGTCCGTCTGTCTCAGTCCGTCTGTCTCAGATCGTCTGTCTCCGACCCTCTGTCTCAGACCGTCTGTCTCAATCCGTCTCTCTCAGTCCGTCTGTCTTAGACCACCGGTCTCAGATCGTCTGTCTCGGACCGTCTGTCTCAGTCCGTCTGTCTCAATCCGTCTGTCTCAGGCCGTCTAGCTCAGACCATCAGTCTCAGTCCGTCTGTCTCAGTCCGTCTGTCCCTGTCCGTCTGTCTCAGACCGTCTGTCTCAATCCGTCTGTCTCAGTCCGTCTGTCTCAGACCGCCTGTCCCACACCATCTGTCTCAGGCCGTCTATCTCAGACCGTCTGTCTCAGACCGTCTGTCTCAATCCGTCTGTGTCAGACCGTCTGTCTCACACCGTCTGTCTCAGACCGTCTGTCTCAGACCGTGTGTCTCAGACCGTCTGTCTCAGACCGTCTGTCTCAGACCGTCTGTCTCAGACCGTCTGTCTCAGACCGTCTGTCTCAGACCGTCTGTCTCAGACCGTCTGTCTGAGATCGTCCGTCTCAGACCGTCTGTCTCAGACCGTCCGTCTCAATCCGCCTGCCGCTATCGGCCAGCGTCTGTTCGCCTGTCCCTGTCCGTCTGTCTCAGACCGCCTGTCTCAGACCGTCTGTCTCAGGCCGCCTGTCTCAGACCGTCTGTCTCAGATCGTCTGTCTCCGACCGTCTGCCTCAGACCGTCTGTCTCAGACCGTCTGTCTCAGGCCGCCTGTCTCAGACCGTCTGTCTCAGATCGTCTGTCTCCGACCGTCTGCCTCAGACCAACAGTCTCAGTCCGTCTGTCTCAGATCGTCTGTCTCAGTCCGTCTGTCTCAGTCCGTCAGTCTCCGTCCGTCTGTCTCAGATCGCCTGTCTCAGACCGTCTGTCTCAGGCCGCCTGTCTCAGACCGTCTGTCTCAGGCCGTCTGTCACTGTCCGTCTGTGTCAGACCGTCTGTCTCCGTCCGTCTGTCTCAGACCGCCTGTCTCAGACCGTCTGTCTCAGGCCGTCTGTCTCAGACCACCTGTCTCAGACCACCTGTCTCAGACGGTCTGTCTCAGATCGTCTGTCTCCGAGCCTCTGTCTCAGACCGTCTGTCTCCGACCGCCTGTCTCAGACCGTCTGTCTCAGGCCGTCTGTCCCTGCCCGTCTGTCTCAGACCGTCTGTCTCAGACCGTCTGTCTCAGACCGTCTGTCTCAGACCGTCAGTCTCAGTCCGCCTGCCGCTATCGGGCAGCGTCTGTTCGCCTGTCCCTGTCCGCCTGTCTCAGTCCGTCTGTCTCATTCCGTCTGTCTCAGACCGTCTGTCTCAGACCGTCTGTCTCAGACCAACAGTCTCAGTCCGTCTGTCTCAGACCGTCTGTCTCAGTCCGTCTGTCCTAGACCACCTGTCTCAGACCGTCTGTTTCAGGTCGTCTCTCCCTGTCCGTCTGTCTCGGACCGTCTGTCTCAGTCCGTCTGCCTCAGGCCGTCTGTCTCAGACCATCAGCCTCAGTCCGTCTGTCTCAGTCCGTCTGTCTCAGTCCGTCTGTCTCAGACCGCCTGTCTAAGACCGTCTGTCTCAGGCCGTCTGTCTCAGACCACCTGCCGCTATCGGGCAGCGTCTGTTCGTCTGTCCCTGTCCGCCTGTCTCAGTCCGTCTGTCTTAGACCACCGGTCTCAGATCGTCTGTCTCGGACCGTCTGTCTCAGACCGTCTGTCTCAGAACGTCTATCACATTCCGCCTGTCTCAGTCAGTCTGTCTCAGACCGCCTGTCTCAGACCGTCTGTCACAGACCGTCTGTCTCAATCCGTCTGTCTCAATCCGTCTGTCTAAGACCACCTGTCTCAGACGGTCTGTCTCAGTCCGCCTGTCTCAGTCCGTCTGTCTCAATCCGTCTGTCTCAGGCCGTCTATCTCAGACCATCAGTCTCAGTCCGTCTGTCTCAGAACATCAGTCTCAGTCCGTCTGTCTCA
The DNA here is from genome assembly GCA_947623535.1 of Coelioxys conoideus. Classification (NCBI taxonomy): domain Eukaryota; kingdom Metazoa; phylum Arthropoda; class Insecta; order Hymenoptera; family Megachilidae; genus Coelioxys; species Coelioxys conoideus. The sequence continues at coordinate 14,464,197 of OX392451.1, forward strand.
GTCCGTCTGTCCCTGCCCGTCTGTCTCAGACCGTCTGTCTCAATCCGTCTGTCTGAGTCCGTCTGTCTCAGACCGCCTGTCTCACACCATCTGTCTCAGGCCGTCTATCTCAGACCGTCTGTCTCAGACCGTCTGTCTCCATCCGTCTGTCTCAGACCGTCTGTCTCAGACCGTCTGTCTCAGACCGTCTGTCTCAGTCCGTCTGCCTCAGGCCGTCTGTCTCAGACCATCCGCCTCAGTCCGTCTGTCTCAGTCCGTCTGTCTCAGTCCGTCTGTCTCAGACCGCCTGTCTCACACCATCTGTCTCAGGCCGTCTATCTCAGACCGTCTGTCTCAGACCGTCTGTCTCAATCCGTCTGTCTCAGACCGTCTGCCTCAGACCGTCTGTCTCAGACCGTCTGTCTCAGAGCGTCTGTCTCAGAGCGTCTGTCTCAGACCGTCTGTCTGAGATCGTTCGTCAAAGACCGTCTGTCTCAGACCGTCCGTCTCAATCCGCCTGCCGCTATCGGGCAGCGTCTGTTCGCCTGTCCCTGTCCGTCAGTATCAGTCCGCCTGTCTCAGTCCGCCTGTCTCAGACCACCTGTCTCAGACCGCCTGTCCCTGTCCGTCAGTCTCAGTCGTCTGTCTCTGTCCGTCAGTCTCATTCCGGCGGTCTCAGTCCGTCTGTCTTAGTCCGTCTGTCTCAGACCGCCTGTCTCAGACCGCCTGTACCAGTACGTCTGTCTCAGGCCGTCTGTCTCAGACCGTCTGTCCTAGACCGCCTGTCTCAGACCGTCTGTCTCAGTCCGTCTGTCCTAGATCGCATGTCTCAGACCGTCTGTCTCAGGTCGTCTGTCCCTGTCCGCTGTCTCGGACCGTCTGTCTCAGACCGCCTGTCTCAGACCGTCTGTCACAGACCGTGTGTCTCAATCCGTCTGTCTAAGACCACCTGTCTCAGACGGTCTGTCTCAGATCGTCTGCCCTGTCCGTCTGTCGCAGTCCGCCTGTCTCAGTCCGTCTGTCTCAATCCTTCTGTCTCAGGCCGTCTATCTCAGACCATCAGTCTCAGTCTGTCTGTCTCAGACCATCAGTCTCAGTCCGTCTGTCTCAGTCCGTCTGTCTTAGTCCGTCTGTCCCTGTCCGTCTGTCTCAGACCGTCTGTCCCAGTCCGTCTGTCTCAGTCCGTCTGTCTCAGACCGCCTGTCTCACACCATCTGTCTCAGACCGTCTGTCTCAGTCCGTCTGTCTCAGACCGCCTGTCTCAGACCGCCTGTCTCAGTCCGTCTGTCTCAGACCACCTGTCTCAGACCACCTGTTTCAGACCGTCTGTCTCAGCCGGTCTGTCTCAGTCCGTCTGTCCTAGACCGCCTGTCTCAGACCGTATGTCTCAGGTCGTCTGTCCCTGTCCACCTGCCGCTATTGGGCAGCGTCTGTTCGCCTGTCCCTGTCCGTCAGTCTCAGTCCGCCTGTCTCAGTCCGTCTGTCTCAGGCCGCCTGTCTCAGACCGCCTGTACCAGTACGTCTGTCTCAGGCCGTCTGTCTCAAACCGTCTGTCTCAGACCGTTTGTCTGAAATCGTCCGTCTCAGACCGTCCGGCTCAATCCGCCTGCCGCTATCGGGCAGCGTCTGTTCGCCTGTCCCTGTCCGTCAGTCTCAGTCGTCTGTCTCAGTCCGTCAGTCTCATTCCGGCGGTCTCAGTCCGTCTGTCTTAGTCCGTCTGTCTCAGACCGCCTGTCTCAGACCGCCTGTACCAGTACGTCTGTCTCAGCCCGTCTGTCTCAGACCGTCTGTCCTAGACCGCCTGTCTCAGACCGTCTGTCTCAGTCCGTCTGTCCTAGATCGCCTGTCTCAGACCGTCTGTCTCAGGTCGTCTGTCCCTGTCCGCTGTCTCGGACCGTCTGTCTCAGACCGCCTGTCTCAGACCGTCTGTCACAGACCGTGTGTCTCAATCCGTCTGTCTAAGACCACCTGTCTCAGACGGTCTGTCTCAGATCGTCTGCCCTGTCCGTCTGTCGCAGTCCGCCTGTCTCAGTCCGTCTGTCTCAATCCTTCTGTCTCAGGCCGTCTATCTGAGACCATCAGTCTCAGTCTGTCTGTCTCAGACCATCAGTCTCAGTCCGTCTGTCTCAGTCCGTCTGTCTCAGTCCGTCTGTCCCTGTCCGTCTGTCTCAGACCGTCTGTCTCAGTCCGCCTGCCGCTATCGGGCAGCGTCTGTTCGCCTGTCCCTGTCCGCCTGTCTCAGTCCGTCTGTCTCATTCCGTCTGTCTCAGACCGTCTGTCTCAGACCGTCTGTCTCAGACCAACAGTCTCAGTCCGTCTGTCTCAGACCGTCTGTCTCAGTCCGTCTGTCCTAGACCACCTGTCTCAGACCGTCTGTTTCAGGTCGTCTCTCCCTGTCCGTCTGTCTCGGACCGTCTGTCTCAGTCCGTCTGCCTCAGGCCGTCTGTCTCAGACCATCAGCCTCAGTCCGTCTGTCTCAGTCCGTCTGTCTCAGTCCGTCTGTCTCAGACCGCCTGTCTAAGACCGTCTGTCTCAGGCCGTCTGTCTCAGACCACCTGCCGCTATCGGGCAGCGTCTGTTCGTCTGTCCCTGTCCGCCTGTCTCAGTCCGTCTGTCTTAGACCACCGGTCTCAGATCGTCTGTCTCGGACCGTCTGTCTCAGACCGTCTGTCTCAGAACGTCTATCACATTCCGCCTGTCTCAGTCAGTCTGTCTCAGACCGCCTGTCTCAGACCGTCTGTCACAGACCGTCTGTCTCAATCCGTCTGTCTCAATCCGTCTGTCTAAGACCACCTGTCTCAGACGGTCTGTCTCAGTCCGCCTGTCTCAGTCCGTCTGTCTCAATCCGTCTGTCTCAGGCCGTCTATCTCAGACCATCAGTCTCAGTCCGTCTGTCTCAGAACATCAGTCTCAGTCCGTCTGTCTCAGTCCGTCTGTCCCTGCCCGTCTGTCTCAGACCGTCTGTCTCAATCCGTCTGTCTGAGTCCGTCTGTCTCAGACCGCCTGTCTCACACCATCTGTCTCAGGCCGTCTATCTCAGACCGTCTGTCTCAGACCGTCTGTCTCAATCCGTCTGTCTCAGACCGTCTGTCTCAGACCGTCTGTCTCAGACCGTCTGTCTCAGTCCGTCTGCCTCAGGCCGTCTGTCTCAGACCATCCGCCTCAGTCCGTCTGTCTCAGTCCGTCTGTCTCAGTCCGTCTGTCTCAGACCGCCTGTCTCACACCATCTGTCTCAGGCCGTCTATCTCAGACCGTCTGTCTCAGACCGTCTGTCTCAATCCGTCTGTCTCAGACCGTCTGCCTCAGACCGTCTGTCTCAGACCGTCTGTCTCAGAGCGTCTGTCTCAGAGCGTCTGTCTCAGACCGTCTGTCTGAGATCGTTCGTCAAAGACCGTCTGTCTCAGACCGTCCGTCTCAATCCGCCTGCCGCTATCGGGCAGCGTCTGTTCGCCTGTCCCTGTCCGTCAGTATCAGTCCGCCTGTCTCAGTCCGCCTGTCTCAGACCACCTGTCTCAGACCGCCTGTCCCTGTCCGTCAGTCTCAGTCGTCTGTCTCTGTCCGTCAGTCTCATTCCGGCGGTCTCAGTCCGTCTGTCTTAGTCCGTCTGTCTCAGACCGCCTGTCTCAGACCGCCTGTACCAGTACGTCTGTCTCAGGCCGTCTGTCTCAGACCGTCTGTCCTAGACCGCCTGTCTCAGACCGTCTGTCTCAGTCCGTCTGTCCTAGATCGCATGTCTCAGACCGTCTGTCTCAGGTCGTCTGTCCCTGTCCGCTGTCTCGGACCGTCTGTCTCAGACCGCCTGTCTCAGACCGTCTGTCACAGACCGTGTGTCTCAATCCGTCTGTCTAAGACCACCTGTCTCAGACGGTCTGTCTCAGATCGTCTGCCCTGTCCGTCTGTCGCAGTCCGCCTGTCTCAGTCCGTCTGTCTCAATCCTTCTGTCTCAGGCCGTCTATCTCAGACCATCAGTCTCAGTCTGTCTGTCTCAGACCATCAGTCTCAGTCCGTCTGTCTCAGTCCGTCTGTCTTAGTCCGTCTGTCCCTGTCCGTCTGTCTCAGACCGTCTGTCCCAGTCCGTCTGTCTCAGTCCGTCTGTCTCAGACCGCCTGTCTCACACCATCTGTCTCAGACCGTCTGTCTCAGTCCGTCTGTCTCAGACCGCCTGTCTCAGACCGCCTGTCTCAGTCCGTCTGTCTCAGACCACCTGTCTCAGACCACCTGTTTCAGACCGTCTGTCTCAGCCGGTCTGTCTCAGTCCGTCTGTCCTAGACCGCCTGTCTCAGACCGTATGTCTCAGGTCGTCTGTCCCTGTCCACCTGCCGCTATTGGGCAGCGTCTGTTCGCCTGTCCCTGTCCGTCAGTCTCAGTCCGCCTGTCTCAGTCCGTCTGTCTCAGGCCGCCTGTCTCAGACCGCCTGTCTCAGACCGCCTGTACCAGTACGTCTGTCTCAGGCCGTCTGTCTCAAACCGTCTGTCTCAGACCGTTTGTCTGAAATCGTCCGTCTCAGACCGTCCGGCTCAATCCGCCTGCCGCTATCGGGCAGCGTCTGTTCGCCTGTCCCTGTCCGTCAGTCTCAGTCGTCTGTCTCAGTCCGTCAGTCTCATTCCGGCGGTCTCAGTCCGTCTGTCTTAGTCCGTCTGTCTCAGACCGCCTGTCTCAGACCGCCTGTACCAGTACGTCTGTCTCAGCCCGTCTGTCTCAGACCGTCTGTCCTAGACCGCCTGTCTCAGACCGTCTGTCTCAGTCCGTCTGTCCTAGATCGCCTGTCTCAGACCGTCTGTCTCAGGTCGTCTGTCCCTGTCCGCTGTCTCGGACCGTCTGTCTCAGACCGCCTGTCTCAGACCGTCTGTCACAGACCGTGTGTCTCAATCCGTCTGTCTAAGACCACCTGTCTCAGACGGTCTGTCTCAGATCGTCTGCCCTGTCCGTCTGTCGCAGTCCGCCTGTCTCAGTCCGTCTGTCTCAATCCTTCTGTCTCAGGCCGTCTATCTGAGACCATCAGTCTCAGTCTGTCTGTCTCAGACCATCAGTCTCAGTCCGTCTGTCTCAGTCCGTCTGTCTCAGTCCGTCTGTCCCTGTCCGTCTGTCTCAGACCGTCTGTCTCAGTCCGTCTGTCTCAGTCCGTCTGTCTCAGACCGCCTGTCTCACACCATCTGTCTCAGACCGCCTGTCTCAGACCGTCTGTCCCAGTCCGTCTGTCTCAGTCCGTCTGTCTCAGACCGCCTGTCTCACACCATCTGTCTCAGACCGTCTGTCTCAGTCCGTCTGTCTCAGACCGCCTGTCTCAGACCGCCTGTCTCAGTCCGTCTGTCTCAGACCACCTGTCTCAGACCACCTGTTTCAGACCGTCTGTCTCAGCCGGTCTGTCTCAGTCCGTCTGTCCTAGACCGCCTGTCTCAGACCGTATGTCTCAGGTCGTCTGTCCCTGTCCACCTGCCGCTATTGGGCAGCGTCTGTTCGCCTGTCCCTGTCCGTCAGTCTCAGTCCGCCTGTCTCAGTCCGCCTGTCTCAGTCCGCCTGTCTCAGTCCGCCTGTCTCAGTCCGTCTGTCTCAATCCGTCTGTCTCAGGCCGTCTAGCACAGACCATCAGTCTCAGTCCGTCTGTCTCAGTCCGTCTGTCCCTGTCCGTCTGTCTCAGACCGTCTGTCTCAATCCGTCTGTCTCAGTCCGTCTGTCTCAGACCGCCTGTCCCACACCATCTGTCTCAGGCCGTCTATCTCAGACCGTCTGTCTCAGACCGTCTGTCTCAATCCGTCTGTGTCAGACCGTCTGTCTCACACCGTCTGTCTCAGACCGTCTGTCTCAGACCGTGTGTCTCAGACCGTCTGTCTCAGACCGTCTGTCTCAGACCGTCTGTCTCAGACCGTCTGTCTCAGACCGTCTGTCTCAGACCGTCTGTCTCAGACCGTCTGTCTCAGACCGTCTGTCTGAGATCGTCCGTCTCAGACCGTCTGTCTCAGACCGTCCGTCTCAATCCGCCTGCCGCTATCGGGCAGCGTCTGTTCGCCTGTCCCTGTCCGTCTGTCTCAGACCGCCTGTCTCAGACCGTCTGTCTCAGGCCGCCTGTCTCAGACCGTCTGTCTCAGATCGTCTGTCTCCGACCGTCTGCCTCAGACCGTCTGTCTCCGACCGCCTGTCTCAGACCGTCTGTCTCAATCCGTCTGTCTCAGTCCGTCTGTCTCAGACCGCCTGTCCCACACCATCTGTCTCAGGCCGTCTGTCCCAGTCCGTCAGTCTCCGTCCGTCTGTCTCAGATCGCCTGTCTCAGACCGTCTGTCTCAGGCCGCCTGTCTCAGACCGTCTGTCTCAGGCCGTCTGTCACTGTCCGTCTGTGTCAGACCGTCTGTCTCCGTCCGTCTGTCTCAGACCGCCTGTCTCAGACCGTCTGCCTCAGGCCGTCTGTCTCAGACCTTCTGTCTCAGACCACCTGTCTCAGACGGTCTGTCTCAGATCGTCTGTCTCCGAGCCTCTGTCTCAGACCGTCTGTCTCCGACCGCCTGTCTCAGACCGTCTGTCTCAGGCCGTCTGTCCCTGTCCGTCTGTCTCAGACCGTCTGTCTCAGACCGTCTGTCTCAGACCGTCTGTCTCATACCGTCTGTCTCAGACCGTCTGTCTCAGACCGTCTGTCTCAGACCGTCTGTCTCAGACCGTCAGTCTCAGTCCGCCTGCCGCTATCGGGCAGCGTCTGTTCGCCTGTCCCTGTCCGCCTGTCTCAGTCCGTCTGTCTCAATCCGTCTGTCTCAGACCGTCTGTCTCAGACCAACAGTCTCAGTCCGTCTGTCTCAGACCGTCTGTCTCAGTCCGTCTGTCCTAGACCACCTGTCTCAGACCGTCTGTTTCAGGTCGTCTCTCCCTGTCCGTCTGTCTCGGACCGTCTGTCTCAGTCCGTCTGCCTCAGGCCGTCTGTCTCAGACCATCAGCCTCAGTCCGTCTGTCTCAGTCCGTCTGTCTCAGTCCGTCTGTCTCAGACCGCCTGTCTAAGACCGTCTGTCTCAGGCCGTCTGTCTCAGACCACCTGCCGCTATCGGGCAGCGTCTGTTCGTCTGTCCCTGTCCGCCTGTCTCAGTCCGTCTGTCTTAGACCACCGGTCTCAGATCGTCTGTCTCGGACCGTCTGTCTCAGACCGTCTGTCTCAGAACGTCTATCACATTCCGCCTGTCTCAGTCAGTCTGTCTCAGACCGCCTGTCTCAGACCGTCTGTCACAGACCGTCTGTCTCAATCCGTCTGTCTCAATCCGTCTGTCTAAGACCACCTGTCTCAGACGGTCTGTCTCAGTCCGCCTGTCTCAATCCGTCTGTCTCAGGCCGTCTGTCTCAGATCGTCTGTCTCAGACCGTCTGTCTCAGTCCGTCTGCCTCAGGCCGCCTGTCTCAGACCGTCTGTCTCAGGCCGTCTGTCACTGTCCGTCTGTGTCAGACCGTCTGTCTCCGTCCGTCTGTCTCAGACCGCCTGTCTCAGACCGTCTGTCTCACGCCGTCTGTCTCAGACCACCTGTCTCAGACCACCTGTCTCAGACGGTCTGTCTCAATCCGTCTGTCTCAGACCGTCTGTCTCAGACCAACAGTCTCAGTCCGTCTGTCTCAGACCGTCTGTCTCAATCCGTCTGTCTCAGACCGTCTGTCTCAGTCCGTCTGCCTCAGGCCGTCTGTCTCAGACCATCAGCCTCAGTCCGTCTGTCTCAGTCCGTCTGTCGCAGTCCGTCTGCCTCAGGCCGTCTGTCTCAGACCATCAGCCTCAGTCCGTCTGTCTCAGTCCGTCTGTCTCAGTCCGTCTGTCTCAGTCCGTCTGTCTCAGACCGCCTGTCTCACACCATCTGTCTCAGGCCGTCTATCTCAGACCGTCTGTCTCAGACCGTCTGTCCCTGCCCGTCTGTCTCAGACCGTCTGTCTCAATCCGTCTGTCTCAATCCGTCTGTCTCAGACCGTCTGTCTCAGACCAACAGTCTCAGTCCGTCTGTCTCAGACCGTCTGTCTCAGTCCGTCTGTCTCAGTCCGTCAGTCTCCGTCCGTCTGTCTCAGATCGCCTGTCTCATACCGTCTGTCTCAGGCCGCCTGTCTCAGACCGTCTGTCTCAGGCCGTCTGTCACTGTCCGTCTGTGTCAGACCGTCTGTCTCCGTCCGTCTGCCTCAGGCCGTCTGTCTCAGACCATCAGCCTCAGTCCGTCTGTCTCAGTCCGTCTGTCTCAGTCCGTCTGTCTCAGACCGCCTGTCTCACACCATCTGTCTCAGGCCGTCTATCTCAGACCGTCTGTCTCAGACCGTCTGTCCCTGCCCGTCTGTCTCAGACCGTCTGTCTCAATCCGTCTGTCTCAATCCGTCTGTCTCAGACCGTCTGTCTCAGACCAACAGTCTCAGTCCGTCTGTCTCAGACCGTCTGTCTCAGTCCGTCTGTCTCAGTCCGTCAGTCTCCGTCCGTCTGTCTCAGATCGCCTGTCTCATACCGTCTGTCTCAGGCCGCCTGTCTCAGACCGTCTGTCTCAGACCGCCTGTCTCAATCCGTCTGTCTCAGACCGTCTGTCTCAGACCGTCTGTCTCAGACCGTCTGTCTCAGACCGTCTGTCTCAGAGCGTCTGTCTCAGACCGTCTGTCTCAGACCGTCTGTCTCAGACCGTCTGTATGAGATCGTTCGTCAAAGACCGTCTGTCTCAGACCGTCCGTCTCAATCCGCCTGCCCCTATCGGGCAAAGTCTGTTCGCCTGTCCCTGTCCGTCAGTATCAGTCCGCCTGTCTCAGTCCGTCTGTCTCAGGCCGCCTGTCTCAGACCGTCTGTCTCAGGCCGTCTGTCACTGTCCGTCTGTGTCAGACCGTCTGTCTCCGTCCGTCTGTCTCAGACCGCCTGTCTCAGACCGTCTGTCTCACGCCGTCTGTCTCAGACCACCTGTCTCAGACCACCTGTCTCAGACGGTCTGTCTCAATCCGTCTGTCTCAGACCGTCTGTCTCAGACCAACAGTCTCAGTCCGTCTGTCTCAGACCGTCTGTCTCAATCCGTCTGTCTCAGACCGTCTGTCTCAGACCGTCTGTCTCAGACCGTCTGCCTCAGTCCGTCTGCCTCAGGCCGTCTGTCTCAGACCATCAGCCTCAGTCCGTCTGTCTCAGTCCGTCTGTCTCAGACCGCCTGTCTAAGACCGTCTGTCTCAGGCCGTCTGTCTCAGACCACCTGCCGCTATCGGGCAGCGTCTGTTCGCCTGTCCCTGTCCGCCTGTCTCAGTCCGCCTGTCTCAGTCCGCCTGTCTCAGACCGCCTGTCTCATACCGTCTGGCTCAGGCCGTCTGTCCCTGTCCGTCTGTCTCAGGCCGTCTGTCTCCGTCCGCTGTCTCGGACCGTCTGTCTCAGTCCGCCTGTCTCAGACCGTCTGTCACAGACCGTCTGTCTCAATCCTTCTGTCTCAGGCCGTCTATCTCAGACCATCAGTCTCAGTCTGTCTGTCTCAGACCATCAGTCTCAGTCCGTCTGTCTCAGTCCGTCTGTCTTAGTCCGTCTGTCCCTGTCCGTCTGTCTCAGACCGTCTGTCCCAGTCCGTCTGTCTCAGTCCGTCTGTCTCAGACCGCCTGTCTCACACCATCTGTCTCAGACCGTCTGTCTCAGTCCGTCTGTCTCAGACCGCCTGTCTCAGACCACCTGTTTCAGACCGTCTGTCTCAGCCGGTCTGTCTCAGTCCGTCTGTCCTAGACCGCCTGTCTCAGACCGTCTGTCTCAGACCGTCTGCCTCAGTCCGTCTGCCTCAGGCCGTCTGTCTCAGACCATCAGCCTCAGTCCGTCTGCCTCAGGCCGTCTGTCTCAGACCATCAGCCTCAGTCCGTCTGTCTCAGTCCGTCTGTCTCAGACCGCCTGTCTCACACCATCTGTCTCAGGCCGTCTATCTCAGACCGTCTGTCTCAGACCGTCTGTCCCTGCCCGTCTGTCTCAGACCGTCTGTCTCAATCCGTCTGTCTCAATCCGTCTGTCTCAGACCGTCTGTCTCAGACCAACAGTCTCAGTCCGTCTGTCTCAGACCGTCTGTCTCAGTCCGTCTGTCTCAGTCCGTCAGTCTCCGTCCGTCTGTCTCAGATCGCCTGTCTCATACCGTCTGTCTCAGGCCGCCTGTCTCAGACCGTCTGTCTCAGGCCGTCTGTCACTGTCCGTCTGTGTCAGACCGTCTGTCTCCGTCCGTCTGCCTCAGACCGCCTGTCTCAGACCGCCTGCCTCACACCTTGTGTCTCAGGCCGTCTATCTCAGACCGTCTGTCTCAGACCGTCTGTCTCAATCCGTCTGTCTCAGACCGTCTGTCTCAGACCGTCTGTCTCAGACCGTCTGCCTCAGTCCGTCTGCCTCAGGCCGTCTGTCTCAGACCATCAGCCTCAGTCCGTCTGTCTCAGACCGCCTGTCTCACACCATCTGTCTCAGGCCGTCTATCTCAGACCGTCTGTCTCAGACCGCCTGTCTCAATCCGTCTGTCTCAGACCGTCTGTCTCAGACCGTCTGTCTCAGACCGTCTGTCTCAGAGCGTCTGTCTCAGACCGTCTGTCTCAGACCGTCTGTCTCAGACCGTCTGTCTGAGATCGTTCGTCAAAGACCGTCTGTCTCAGACCGTCCGTCTCAATCCGCCTGCCCCTATCGGGCAAAGTCTGTTCGCCTGTCCCTGTCCGTCAGTATCAGTCCGCCTGTCTCAGTCCGTCTGTCTCAGGCCGCCTGTCTCAGACCGTCTGTCTCAGGCCGTCTGTCACTGTCCGTCTGTGTCAGACCGTCTGTCTCCGTCCGTCTGTCTCAGACCGCCTGTCTCAGACCGTCTGTCTCACGCCGTCTGTCTCAGACCACCTGTCTCAGACCACCTGTCTCAGACGGTCTGTCTCAATCCGTCTGTCTCAGACCGTCTGTCTCAGACCAACAGTCTCAGTCCGTCTGTCTCAGACCGTCTGTCTCAATCCGTCTGTCTCAGACCACCTGTCTCAGACCACCTGTCTCAGACGGTCTGTCTCAATCCGTCTGTCTCAGACCGTCTGTCTCAGACCAACAGTCTCAGTCCGTCTGTCTCAGACCGTCTGTCTCAATCCGTCTGTCTCAGACCGTCTGTCTCAGACCGTCTGTCTCAGACCGTCTGTATGAGATCGTTCGTCAAAGACCGTCTGTCTCAGACCGTCCGTCTCAATCCGCCTGCCCCTATCGGGCAAAGTCTGTTCGCCTGTCCCTGTCCGTCAGTATCAGTCCGCCTGTCTCAGTCCGTCTGTCTCAGGCCGCCTGTCTCAGACCGTCTGTCTCAGGCCGTCTGTCACTGTCCGTCTGTGTCAGACCGTCTGTCTCCGTCCGTCTGTCTCAGACCGCCTGTCTCAGACCGTCTGTCTCACGCCGTCTGTCTCAGACCACCTGTCTCAGACCACCTGTCTCAGACGGTCTGTCTCAATCCGTCTGTCTCAGACCGTCTGTCTCAGACCAACAGTCTCAGTCCGTCTGTCTCAGACCGTCTGTCTCAATCCGTCTGTCTCAGACCGTCTGTCTCAGACCGTCTGTCTCAGACCGTCTGCCTCAGTCCGTCTGCCTCAGGCCGTCTGTCTCAGACCATCAGCCTCAGTCCGTCTGTCTCAGTCCGTCTGTCTCAGACCGCCTGTCTAAGACCGTCTGTCTCAGGCCGTCTGTCTCAGACCACCTGCCGCTATCGGGCAGCGTCTGTTCGCCTGTCCCTGTCCGCCTGTCTCAGTCCGCCTGTCTCAGTCCGCCTGTCTCAGACCGCCTGTCTCATACCGTCTGGCTCAGGCCGTCTGTCCCTGTCCGTCTGTCTCAGGCCGTCTGTCTCCGTCCGCTGTCTCGGACCGTCTGTCTCAGTCCGCCTGTCTCAGACCGTCTGTCACAGACCGTCTGTCTCAATCCTTCTGTCTCAGGCCGTCTATCTCAGACCATCAGTCTCAGTCTGTCTGTCTCAGACCATCAGTCTCAGTCCGTCTGTCTCAGTCCGTCTGTCTTAGTCCGTCTGTCCCTGTCCGTCTGTCTCAGACCGTCTGTCCCAGTCCGTCTGTCTCAGTCCGTCTGTCTCAGACCGCCTGTCTCACACCATCTGTCTCAGACCGTCTGTCTCAGTCCGTCTGTCTCAGACCGCCTGTCTCAGACCGTCTGTCTCAATCCGTCTGTCTCAATCCGTCTGTCTCAGACCGTCTGTCTCAGACCAACAGTCTCAGTCCGTCTGTCTCAGACCGTCTGTCTCAGTCCGTCTGTCTCAGTCCGTCAGTCTCCGTCCGTCTGTCTCAGATCGCCTGTCTCATACCGTCTGTCTCAGGCCGCCTGTCTCAGACCGTCTGTCTCAGGCCGTCTGTCACTGTCCGTCTGTGTCAGACCGTCTGTCTCCGTCCGTCTGCCTCAGGCCGTCTGTCTCAGACCATCAGCCTCAGTCCGTCTGTCTCAGTCCGTCTGTCTCAGTCCGTCTGTCTCAGACCGCCTGTCTCACACCATCTGTCTCAGGCCGTCTATCTCAGACCGTCTGTCTCAGACCGTCTGTCCCTGCCCGTCTGTCTCAGACCGTCTGTCTCAATCCGTCTGTCTCAATCCGTCTGTCTCAGACCGTCTGTCTCAGACCAACAGTCTCAGTCCGTCTGTCTCAGACCGTCTGTCTCAGTCCGTCTGTCTCAGTCCGTCAGTCTCCGTCCGTCTGTCTCAGATCGCCTGTCTCATACCGTCTGTCTCAGGCCGCCTGTCTCAGACCGTCTGTCTCAGACCGCCTGTCTCAATCCGTCTGTCTCAGACCGTCTGTCTCAGACCGTCTGTCTCAGACCGTCTGTCTCAGACCGTCTGTCTCAGAGCGTCTGTCTCAGACCGTCTGTCTCAGACCGTCTGTCTCAGACCGTCTGTATGAGATCGTTCGTCAAAGACCGTCTGTCTCAGACCGTCCGTCTCAATCCGCCTGCCCCTATCGGGCAAAGTCTGTTCGCCTGTCCCTGTCCGTCAGTATCAGTCCGCCTGTCTCAGTCCGTCTGTCTCAGGCCGCCTGTCTCAGACCGTCTGTCTCAGGCCGTCTGTCACTGTCCGTCTGTGTCAGACCGTCTGTCTCCGTCCGTCTGTCTCAGACCGCCTGTCTCAGACCGTCTGTCTCACGCCGTCTGTCTCAGACCACCTGTCTCAGACCACCTGTCTCAGACGGTCTGTCTCAATCCGTCTGTCTCAGACCGTCTGTCTCAGACCAACAGTCTCAGTCCGTCTGTCTCAGACCGTCTGTCTCAATCCGTCTGTCTCAGACCGTCTGTCTCAGACCGTCTGTCTCAGACCGTCTGCCTCAGTCCGTCTGCCTCAGGCCGTCTGTCTCAGACCATCAGCCTCAGTCCGTCTGTCTCAGTCCGTCTGTCTCAGACCGCCTGTCTAAGACCGTCTGTCTCAGGCCGTCTGTCTCAGACCACCTGCCGCTATCGGGCAGCGTCTGTTCGCCTGTCCCTGTCCGCCTGTCTCAGTCCGCCTGTCTCAGTCCGCCTGTCTCAGACCGCCTGTCTCATACCGTCTGGCTCAGGCCGTCTGTCCCTGTCCGTCTGTCTCAGGCCGTCTGTCTCCGTCCGCTGTCTCGGACCGTCTGTCTCAGTCCGCCTGTCTCAGACCGTCTGTCACAGACCGTCTGTCTCAATCCTTCTGTCTCAGGCCGTCTATCTCAGACCATCAGTCTCAGTCTGTCTGTCTCAGACCATCAGTCTCAGTCCGTCTGTCTCAGTCCGTCTGTCTTAGTCCGTCTGTCCCTGTCCGTCTGTCTCAGACCGTCTGTCCCAGTCCGTCTGTCTCAGTCCGTCTGTCTCAGACCGCCTGTCTCACACCATCTGTCTCAGACCGTCTGTCTCAGTCCGTCTGTCTCAGACCGCCTGTCTCAGACCACCTGTTTCAGACCGTCTGTCTCAGCCGGTCTGTCTCAGTCCGTCTGTCCTAGACCGCCTGTCTCAGACCGTCTGTCTCAGACCGTCTGCCTCAGTCCGTCTGCCTCAGGCCGTCTGTCTCAGACCATCAGCCTCAGTCCGTCTGCCTCAGGCCGTCTGTCTCAGACCATCAGCCTCAGTCCGTCTGTCTCAGTCCGTCTGTCTCAGACCGCCTGTCTCACACCATCTGTCTCAGGCCGTCTATCTCAGACCGTCTGTCTCAGACCGTCTGTCCCTGCCCGTCTGTCTCAGACCGTCTGTCTCAATCCGTCTGTCTCAATCCGTCTGTCTCAGACCGTCTGTCTCAGACCAACAGTCTCAGTCCGTCTGTCTCAGACCGTCTGTCTCAGTCCGTCTGTCTCAGTCCGTCAGTCTCCGTCCGTCTGTCTCAGATCGCCTGTCTCATACCGTCTGTCTCAGGCCGCCTGTCTCAGACCGTCTGTCTCAGGCCGTCTGTCACTGTCCGTCTGTGTCAGACCGTCTGTCTCCGTCCGTCTGCCTCAGACCGCCTGTCTCAGACCGCCTGCCTCACACCTTGTGTCTCAGGCCGTCTATCTCAGACCGTCTGTCTCAGACCGTCTGTCTCAATCCGTCTGTCTCAGACCGTCTGTCTCAGACCGTCTGTCTCAGACCGTCTGCCTCAGTCCGTCTGCCTCAGGCCGTCTGTCTCAGACCATCAGCCTCAGTCCGTCTGTCTCAGACCGCCTGTCTCACACCATCTGTCTCAGGCCGTCTATCTCAGACCGTCTGTCTCAGACCGCCTGTCTCAATCCGTCTGTCTCAGACCGTCTGTCTCAGACCGTCTGTCTCAGACCGTCTGTCTCAGAGCGTCTGTCTCAGACCGTCTGTCTCAGACCGTCTGTCTCAGACCGTCTGTCTGAGATCGTTCGTCAAAGACCGTCTGTCTCAGACCGTCCGTCTCAATCCGCCTGCCCCTATCGGGCAAAGTCTGTTCGCCTGTCCCTGTCCGTCAGTATCAGTCCGCCTGTCTCAGTCCGTCTGTCTCAGGCCGCCTGTCTCAGACCGTCTGTCTCAGGCCGTCTGTCACTGTCCGTCTGTGTCAGACCGTCTGTCTCCGTCCGTCTGTCTCAGACCGCCTGTCTCAGACCGTCTGTCTCACGCCGTCTGTCTCAGACCACCTGTCTCAGACCACCTGTCTCAGACGGTCTGTCTCAATCCGTCTGTCTCAGACCGTCTGTCTCAGACCAACAGTCTCAGTCCGTCTGTCTCAGACCGTCTGTCTCAATCCGTCTGTCTCAGACCGTCTGTCTCAGACCGTCTGTCTCAGACCGTCTGCCTCAGTCCGTCTGCCTCAGGCCGTCTGTCTCAGACCATCAGCCTCAGTCCGTCTGTCTCAGTCCGTCTGTCTCAGACCGCCTGTCTAAGACCGTCTGTCTCAGGCCGTCTGTCTCAGACCACCTGCCGCTATCGGGCAGCGTCTGTTCGCCTGTCCCTGTCCGCCTGTCTCAGTCCGCCTGTCTCAGTCCGCCTGTCTCAGACCGCCTGTCTCATACCGTCTGGCTCAGGCCGTCTGTCCCTGTCCGTCTGTCTCAGGCCGTCTGTCTCCGTCCGCTGTCTCGGACCGTCTGTCTCAGTCCGCCTGTCTCAGACCGTCTGTCACAGACCGTCTGTCTCAATCCTTCTGTCTCAGGCCGTCTATCTCAGACCATCAGTCTCAGTCTGTCTGTCTCAGACCATCAGTCTCAGTCCGTCTGTCTCAGTCCGTCTGTCTTAGTCCGTCTGTCCCAGTCCGTCTGTCTCAGACCGTCTGTCCCAGTCCGTCTGTCTCAGTCCGTCTGTCTCAGACCGCCTGTCTCACACCATCTGTCTCAGACCGTCTGTCTCAGTCCGTCTGTCTCAGACCGCCTGTCTCAGACCACCTGTTTCAGACCGTCTGTCTCAGCCGGTCTGTCTCAGTCCGTCTGTCCTAGACCGCCTGTCTCAGACCGTATGTCTCAGGTCGTCTGTCCCTGTCCACCTGCCGCTATTGGGCAGCGTCTGTTCGCCTGTCCCTGTCCGTCAGTCTCAGTCCGCCTGTCTCAGTCCGTCTGTCTCAGGCCGCCTGTCTCAGACCGTCTGTCTCAGACCGTCTGTCTCAAACCGTCTGTCTCAGACCGTTTGTCTGAAATCGTCCGTCTCAGACCGTCCGGCTCAATCCGCCTGCCGCTATCGGGCAGCGTCTGTTCGCCTGTCCCTGTCCGTCAGTCTCAGTCGTCTGTCTCAGTCCGTCAGTCTCATTCCGGCGGTCTCAGTCCGTCTGTCTTAGTCCGTCTGTCTCAGACCGCCTGTCTCAGACCGCCTGTACCAGTACGTCTGTCTCAGGCTGTCTGTCTCAGACCGTCTGTCCTAGACCGCTTGTCTCAGACCGTCTGTCTCAGTCCGTCTGTCCTAGATCGCCTGTCTCAGACCGTCTGTCTCAGGTCGTCTGTCCCTGTCCGCTGTCTCGGACCGTCTGTCTCAGACCGCCTGTCTCAGACCGTCTGTCACAGACCGTGTGTCTCAATCCGTCTGTCTAAGACCACCTGTCTCAGACGGTCTGTCTCAGATCGTCTGCCCTGTCCGTCTGTCGCAGTCCGCCTGTCTCAGTCCGTCTGTCTCAATCCTTCTGTCTCAGGCCGTCTATCTCAGACCATCAGTCTCAGTCTGTCTGTCTCAGACCATCAGTCTCAGTCCGTCTGTCTCAGTCCATCTGTCTCAGTCCGTCTGTCCCTGTCCGTCTGTCTCAGACCGTCTGTCTCAGTCCGTCTGTCTCAGTCCGTCTGTCTCAGACCGCCTGTCTCACACCATCTGTCTCAGACCGTCTGTCTCAGTCCGTCTGTCTCAGACCGCCTGTCTCAGACCGCCTGTCTCAGTCCGTCTGTCTCAGACCACCTGTCTCAGACCACCTGTTTCAGACCGTCTGTCTCAGCCGGTCTGTCTCAGTCCGTCTGTCCTAGACCGCCTGTCTCAGACCGTATGTCTCAGGTCGTCTGTCCCTGTCCACCTGCCGCTATTGGGCAGCGTCTGTTCGCCTGTCCCTGTCCGTCAGTCTCAGTCCGCCTGTCTCAGTCCGTCTGTCTCAGGCCGCCTGTCTCAGACCGTCTGTCTCAGACCGTCTGTCTCAAACCGTCTGTCTCAGTCCGTCTGTCTCAGACCACCTGTCTCAGACGGTCTGTCTCAGATTGTCTGTCTCAGACCGTCTGTCCTAGACCGCCTGTCTCAGACCGTCTGTCTCAGTCCGTCTGTCCTAGATCGCCTGTGTCAGACCGTCTGTCTCAGGTCGTGTGTCCCTGTCCGCTGTCTCGGACCGTCTGTCTCAGTCAGTCTGTCTCAGTCCGTCTGTCTCAGACCGCCTGTCTCAGACCGTCTGTCACAGATCGTGTGTCTCAATCCGTCTGTCTAAGACCACCTGTCTCAGACGGTCTGTCTCAGATCGTCTGTCTCAGACCGTCAGTCTAAGACCGTCTGTCTCAGGCCGTCTGTCTCAGACCACCTGTCTCAGACGGTCTGTCTCAGACGGTCTGTCTCAGATTGTCTGTCTCAGACCGTCTGTCTCAGACCGTCTGTCTCAGACCGTCTGTCTCAGACCGTCAGTCTCAGTCCGTCAGTCTCAGTCAGTCTGTCTCAGTCCGTCTGTCTCAGACCGTCTGTCTCAGATCAACAGTCTCAGTCCGTCTGTCTCCGTCCGTCTGTCTCAGACCGTCTGTCTCAGTCCGTCTGTCTCAGTCCGTCTGTCTCAGTCCGTCAGTCTCCGTCCGTCTGTCTCAGACCGCCTGTCTCAGACCGTCTGTCTCAGGCCGTCTGTCTCTGACCACCTGTCTCAGACGGTCTGTCTCAGATTGTCTGTCTCAGACCGTCTCTCTCAGACCGTCTGTCTCAGACCATCTGTCTCAGACCGTCTGTCTCAGTCCGTCTGTCTCAGTCCGTCAGTCTCCGTCCGTCTGTCTCAGACCGTCTGTCTCAGTCCGTCTGTCTCAGTCCGTTAGTCTCCGTCCGTCTGTCTCAGACCGCCTGTCTCAGACCGTCTGTCTCAGGCCGTCTGTCTCAGACCACCTGTCTCAGACGGTCTGTCTCAGATTGTCTGTCTCAGACCGTCTGTCACAGACCGTCTGTCCCGGACCGTCTGTCTCAGACCGTCAGTCTCAGTCCGCCTGTCTCAGACCGCCTGTCTCATACCGTCTGTCTCAGGCCGTCTGTCCCTGTCCGTCTGTCTCAGGCCGTCTGTCTCAGACCGTCTGTCTCAGACCGTCTGTCTCAGATCAACAATCTCAGACCGTCTGTCTCAGAACGTCTATCACAGTCCGCCTGTCTCAGTCCGTCAGTCTCCGTCCGTCTGTCTCAGACCGCCTGTCTCAGACCGTCTGTCTCAGGCCGTCTGTCTCAGACCACCTGTCTCAGACGGTCTGTCTCAGATTGTCTGTCTCAGACCGTCTGTCACAGACCGTCTGTCTCAGACCGTCTGTCTCAGACCGTCTGTCTCAGTCCGTCTGTCTCAGTCCGTCAGTCTCCGTCCGTCTGTCTCAGACCGCCTGTCTCAGACCGTCTGTCTTAGACCGTCTGTCTCAGACCGTCTGTCTCAGATCAACAGTCTCAGTCCGTCTGTCTCAGTCCGTCTGTGTCAGTCCGTCAGTCTCCGTCCGTCTGTATCAGACCGCCTGTCTCAGACCGTCTGTCTCAGGCTGTCTGTCTCAGACCACCTGTCTCAGACGGTCTGTCTCAGATTGTCTGTCTCAGACCGTCTGTCTCAGACCGTCCGTCTCAGACCGTCTGTCTCAGACCGTCTGCCTCAGACCGTCTGTCTCAGACCGTCTGTCTCAGACCGTCTGTCTCAATCCGTCTGTCTAAGACCACCTGTCTCAGACGGTCTGTCTCAGATCGTCTGCCCTGTCCGTCTCTCTCAGTCCGCCTGTCTCAGTCCGTCTGTCTCAATCCGTCTGTCTCAGGCCGTCTATCTCAGACCTTCAATCTCAGTCCGTCTGTCTCAGACCATCAGTCTCAGTCCGTCTGTCTCAGTCCGTCTGTCCCTGCCCGTCTGTCTCAGACCGTCTGTCTCAGTCCGTCTGTCTCAGTCCGTCTGTCTCAGACCGCCTGTCTCACACCATCTGTCTCAGACCGTCTGTCTCAGGCCGTCTGTCTCGGACCACCTGTCTCAGACGGTCTGTCTCAGATTGTCTGTCTCAGACCGTCAGTCTCAGTCCGCCTGTCTCAGTCCGCCTGTCTCAGACCGCCTGTATCATACCGTCTGTCTCAGGCCGTCTGTCCCTGTCCGTCTGTCTCCGTCCGTCTGTCTCAGACCACCTGTCTCAGACCGTCTATCTCAGGCCGTCTGTCTCAGTCCACCTGTCTCAGACCACCTGTCTCAGACCACCTGTCTCAGACCGTCTGTCTCAGCCGGTCTGTCTCAGTCCGTCCGTCTCAACCCGCCTGCCGCTATCGGGCAGCGTCTCTTCGCCTGTCCCTGTCCGTCAGTCTCAGTCCGTCAGTCTCAGTCCGTCTGTCTCAAGCCGCCTGTCTCAGACCTTCTGTCTCAGACCGTCTGTCTCAATCCGTCTGTCTAAGACCACCTGTCTCAGACGGTCTGTCTCAGATCGTCTGCCCTGTCCGTCTCTCTCAGTCCGCCTGTCTCAGTCCGTCTGTCTCAATCCGTCTGTCTCAGGCCGTCTATCTCAGACCTTCAATCTCAGTCCGTCTGTCTCAGACCATCAGTCTCAGTCCGTCTGTCTCAGTCCGTCTGTCCCTGCCCGTCTGTCTCAGACCGTCTGTCTCAGTCCGTCTGTCTCAGTCCGTCTGTCTCAGACCGCCTGTCTCACACCATCTGTCTCAGACCGTCTGTCTCAGGCCGTCTGTCTCGGACCACCTGTCTCAGACGGTCTGTCTCAGATTGTCTGTCTCAGACCGTCAGTCTCAGTCCGCCTGTCTCAGTCCGCCTGTCTCAGACCGCCTGTATCATACCGTCTGTCTCAGGCCGTCTGTCCCTGTCCGTCTGTCTCCGTCCGTCTGTCTCAGACCACCTGTCTCAGACCGTCTATCTCAGGCCGTCTGTCTCAGTCCACCTGTCTCAGACCACCTGTCTCAGACCACCTGTCTCAGACCGTCTGTCTCAGCCGGTCTGTCTCAGTCCGTCCGTCTCAACCCGCCTGCCGCTATCGGGCAGCGTCTCTTCGCCTGTCCCTGTCCGTCAGTCTCAGTCCGTCAGTCTCAGGCCGTCTGTCCCTGTCCACCTGCCGCTATCGGGCAGAGTCTGTTCGCCTGTCCCTGTCCGTCAGTCACAGTCCGCCTGTCTCAGTCCGTCTGTCTCAAGCCGCCTGTCTCAGACCTTCTGTCTCAGACCGTCTGTCTCCGACCGCCTGTCTCAGACCGCCTGTACCAGTACGTCTGTCTCAGGCCGTCTGTCTCAGACCGCCTGTCCTAGACCGCCTGACTCAGTCCGTCAGTCTCCGTCCGTCTGTCTCAGACCGCCTGTCTCAGACCGTCTGTCTCAGGCCGTCTGTCTCAGACCACCTGTCTCAGACGGTCTGTCTCAGATTGTCTGTCTCAGACCGTCTGTCACAGACCGTCTGTCCCGGACCGTCTGTCTCAGACCATCAGTCTCAGTCCGCATGTCTCAGTCCGCCTGTCTCAGTCCGCCTGTCTCAGACCGCCTGTCTCATACCGTCTGGCTCAGGCCGTCTGTCCCTGTCCGTCTGTCTCAGGCCGTCTGTCTCCGTCCGTCTGTCTCAGACCACCTGTCTCAGGCCGTCTGTCTCAGACCGTCTGTCTCAGACCACCTGTCTCAGACCACCTGTTTCAGACCGTCTGTCTCAGCCGGTCTGTCTCAGTCCGTCTGTCCTAGACCGCCTGTCTCAGACCGTCTGTCTCAGGTCGTCTGTCCCTGTCCACCTGCCGCTATCGGGCAGCGTCTGTTCGCCTGTCCCTGTCCGTCAGTCTCAGTCCGCCTGTCTCAGTCCGTCTGTCTCAGGCCGCCTGTCTCAGACCGTCTGTCTCAGACCGTCTGTCTCATACCGTCTGTCTCAGACCGTTTGTCTGAAATCGTCCGTCCCAGACCGTCTGTCTCAGACCGTCCGGCTCAATCCGCCTGCCGCTATCGGGCAGCGCCTGTTCGCCTGTCCCTGTCCGTCAGTCTCAGTCGTCTGTCTCTGTCCGTCAGTCTCATTCCGGCGGTCTCAGTCCGTCTGTCTTAGTCCGTCTGTCTCAGACCGCCTGTCTCAGACCGCCTGTACCAGTACGTCTGTCTCAGGCCGTCTGTCTCAGACCGTCTGTCCTAGACCGCCTGTCTCAGACCGTCTGTCTCAGTCCGTCTGTCTAAGACCACCTGTCTCAGACGGTCTGTCTCAGATCGTCTGCCCTGTCCGTCTGTCGCAGTCCGCCTGTCTCAGTCCGTCTGTCTCAATCCTTCTGTCTCAGGCCGTCTATCTCAGACCATCAGTCTCAGTCTGTCTGTCTCAGACCATCAGTCTCAGTCCGTCTGTCTCAGTCCGTCTGTCTCAGTCCGTCTGTCCCTGTCCGTCTGTCTCAGACCGTCTGTCTCAGTCCGTCTGTCTCAGTCCGTCTGTCTCAGACCGCCTGTCTCACACCATCTGTCTCAGACCGTCTGTCTCAGTCCGTCTGTCTCAGACCACCTGTCTCAGACCGCCTGTCTCAGTCCGTCTGTCTCAGACCACCTGTCTCAGACCACCTGTTTCAGACCGTCTGTCTCAGCCGGTCTGTCTCAGTCCGTCTGTCCTAGACCGCCTGTCTCAGACCGTATGTCCCAGGTCGTCTGTCCCTGTCCACCTGCCGCTATTGGGCAGCGTCTGTTCGCCTGTCCCTGTCCGTCAGTCTCAGTCCGCCTGTCTCAGTCCGTCTGTCTCAGGCCGCCTGTCTCAGACCGTCTGTCTCAGACCGTCTGTCTCAAACCGTCTGTCTCAGACCGTTTGTCTGAAATCGTCCGTCTCAGACCGTCCGGCTCAATCCGCCTGCCGCTATCGGGCAGCGTCTGTTCGCCTGTCCCTGTCCGTCAGTCTCAGTCGTCTGTCTTAGTCCGTCTGTCTCAGACCGCCTGTCTCAGACCGCCTGTACCAGTACGTCTGTCTCAGGCCGTCTGTCTCAGACCGTCTGTCCTAGACCGCCTGTCTCAGACCGTCTGTCTCAGTCCGTCTGTCCTAGATCGCCTGTGTCAGACCGTCTGTCTCAGGTCGTGTGTCCCTGTCCGCTGTCTCGGACCGTCTGTCTCAGTCAGTCTGTCTCAGTCCGTCTGTCTCAGACCGCCTGTCTCAGACCGTCTGTCACAGATCGTGTGTCTCAATCCGTCTGTCCAAGACCACCTGTCTCAGACGGTCTGTCTCAGATCGTCTGTCTCAGACCGTCAGTCTAAGACCGTCTGTCTCAGGCCGTCTGTCTCTGACCACCTGTCTCAGACGGTCTGTCTCAGATTGTCTGTCTCAGACCGTCTCTCTCAGACCGTCTGTCTCAGACCATCTGTCTCAGACCGTCTGTCTCAGTCCGTCTGTCTCAGTCCGTCAGTCTCCGTCCGTCTGTCTCAGACCGTCTGTCTCAGTCCGTCTGTCTCAGTCCGTTAGTCTCCGTCCGTCTGTCTCAGACCGCCTGTCTCAGACCGTCTGTCTCAGGCCGTCTGTCTCAGACCACCTGTCTCAGACGGTCTGTCTCAGATTGTCTGTCTCAGACCGTCTGTCACAGACCGTCTCTCCCGGACCGTCTGTCTCAGACCGTCAGTCTCAGTCCGCCTGTCTCAGACCGCCTGTCTCATACCGTCTGTCTCAGGCCGTCTGTCCCTGTCCGTCTGTCTTAGGCCGTCTGTCTCAGACCGTCTGTCTCAGACCGTCTGTCTCAGATCAACAATCTCAGACCGTCTGTCTCAGAACGTCTATCACAGTCCGCCTGTCTCATACCGTCTGTCTCAGACCGTCTGTCTCAGACCGTCTGTCTCAGATCAACAATCTCAGACCGTCTGTCTCAGAACGTCTATCACAGTCCGCCTGTCTCAGTCCGTCAGTCTCCGTCCGTCTGTCTCCGACCGCCTGTCTCAGACCGTCTGTCTCAGGCCGTCTGTCTCAGACCACCTGTCTCAGACGGTCTGTCTCAGATTGTCTGTCTCAGACCGTCTGTCACAGACCGTCTGTCTCAGACCGTCTGTCTCAGACCGTCTGTCTCAGTCCGTCTGTCTCAGTCCGTCAGTCTCCGTCCGTCTGTCTCAGACCGCCTGTCTCAGACCGTCTGTCTCAGACCGTCTGTCTC
Source organism: Coelioxys conoideus (assembly GCA_947623535.1). NCBI lineage: Eukaryota > Metazoa > Arthropoda > Insecta > Hymenoptera > Megachilidae > Coelioxys > Coelioxys conoideus. Next base: position 14,487,242 of record OX392451.1, read on the forward strand.
AGACCGTCTGTCTCAGATCAACAGTCTCAGACCGTCTGTCTCAGACAGTCTGTCTCAGACCGTCTGTCTCAGTCCGTCTGTCTCAGTCCGTCTGTCTCAGACCGCCTGTCTCAGACCGCCTGTCTCACACCATCTGTCTCAGACCGTCTGTCTCAGGCCGTCTGTCTCAGAACACCTGTCTCAGACGGTCTGTCTCAGATTGTCTGTCTCAGACCGTCTGTCACAGACCGTCTGTCTCAGACCGTCTGTCTCAGACCGTCTGTCTCAGTCCGTCTGTCTCAGTCCGTCAGTCTCCGTCCGTCTGTCTCAGATCGTCTGCCCTGTCCGTCTCTCTCAGTCCGCCTGTCTCAGTCCGTCTGTCTCAATCCGTCTGTCTCAGGCCGTCTATCTCAGACCTTCAATCTCAGTCCGTCTGTCTCAGACCATCAGTCTCAGTCCGTCTGTCACAGTCCGTCTGTCCCTGCCCGTCTGTCTCAGACCGTCTGTCTCAGTCCGTCTGTCTCAGTCCGTCTGTCTCAGACCGCCTGTCTCACACCATCTGTCTCAGACCGTCTGTCTCAGGCCGTCTGTCTCAGACCACCTGTCTCAGACGGTCTGTCTCAGATTGTCTGTCTCAGACCGTCAGTCTCAGTCCGCCTGTCTCAGTCCGCCTGACTCAGACCGCCTGTATCATACCGTCTGTCTCAGGCCGTCTGTCCCTGTCCGTCTGTCTCCGTCCGTCTGTCTCAGACCACCTGTCTCAGACCGTCTATCTCAGGCCGTCTGTCTCAGACCACCTGTCTCAGACCACCTGTCTCAGACCACCTGTCTCAGACCGTCTGTCTCAGCCGGTCTGTCTCAGTCCGTCTGTCCTAGACCGCCTGTCTCAGACCGTCTGTCTGAGATCGTCCGTCTCAGACCGTCTGTCTCAGACCGTCCGTCTCAACCCGCCTGCCGCTATCGGGCAGCGTCTCTTCGCCTGTCCCTGTCCGTCAGTCTCAGTCCGTCAGTCTCAGGCCGTCTGTCCCTGTCCACCTGCCGCTATCGGGCAGCGTCTGTTCGCCTGTCCCTGTCCGTCAGTCACAGTCCGCCTGTCTCAGTCCGTCTGTCTCAAGCCGCCTGTCTCAGACCTTCTGTCTCAGACCGTCTGTCTCCGACCGCCTGTCTCAGACCGCCTGTACCAGTACGTCTGTCACAGGCCGTCTGTCTCAGACCGCCTGTCCTAGACCGCGTGAATCAGTCCGTCAGTCTCCGTCCGTCTGTCTCAGACCGCCTGTCTCAGACCGTCTGTCTCAGGCCGTCTGTCTCAGACCACCTGTCTCAGACGGTCTGTCTCAGATTGTCTGTCTCAGACCGTCTGTCACAGACCGTCTGTCCCGGACCGTCTGTCTCAGACCGTCAGTCTCAGTCCGCATGTCTCAGTCCGCCTGTCTCAGTCCGCCTGTCTCAGACCGCCTGTCTCATACCGTCTGTCTCAGGCCGTCTGTCCCTGTCCGTCTGTCTCAGACCGTCTGTCTCCGTCCGTCTGTCTCAGACCGCCTGTCTCAGACCGTCTGTCTCAGTCCATCTGTCCTAGACCGCCTGTCTCAGACCGTCTGTCTCAGACCGTCTGTCTCAGACCGTCTGTCTCAGACCGTCTGTCTCAGACCGTCTCTCTGACCGTCTGTCTCAGACCGTCTGTCTCAGACCGTCTGTCTCAGACCGTCTGTCTCAGACCGTCTGTCTCAGACCGTCTGTCTCAGACCGTCTGTCTCAGACCGTCTGTCTCAGACCGTCTGTCTCACATCAACAATCTCAGTCCGTCTGTCTCAGACCGTCTGTCTCAGTCCGTCTGTCTCAGTCCGTCAGTCTCAGTCCGTCTGTCTCAGACCGCCTGTCTCAGACCGTCTGTCTCAGGCCGTCTGTCTCAGACCACCTGTCTCAGACGGTCTGTCTCAATTGTCTGTCTCTGACCGTCTGTCTCAGACCGTCTGTCTCAGACCGTCTGTCTCAGACCGTCTGTCTCAGACCGTCTGTCTCAGACCGTCTGTCTCAGACCGTCTGTCTCAGACCGTCTGTCTCAGACCGTCTGTCTCAGACCGTCTGTCTCAGACCGTCTGTCCTAGACCACCTGTCTCAGACCGTCTGTTTCAGGTCGTCTGTCCCTGTCCGTCTGTCTCGGACCGTCTGTCTCGGTCCGTCTGCCTCAGGCCGTCTGTCTCAGACCATCAGTCTCAGTCCGTCTGCCTCAGACCGCCTGTCTCAGACCGTCTGTATCAGTTCGTCTGTCTCAGACCGCCTGTCACAGACCGTCTGTCTCAGGCCGTCTGTCTCAGTCCGTCTGTCCTAGACCACCTGTCTCAGACCGTCTGTTTCAGGTCGTCTGTCTCAGACCGTCCGTCTCAACCCGCCTGCCGCTATCGGGCAGCGTCCCTTCGCCTGTCCCTGTCCGTCAGTCTCAGTCCGTCAGTCTCAGGCCGTCTGTCCCTGTCCACCTGCCGCTATCGGGCAGCGTCTGTTCGCCTGTCCCTGTCCGTCAGTCACAGTCCGCCTGTCTCAGTCCGTCTGTCTCAAGCCGCCTGTCTCAGACCTTCTGTCTCAGACCGTCTGTCTCCGACCGCCTGTCTCAGACCGCCTGTACCAGTACGTCTGTCACAGGCCGTCTGTCTCAGACCGCCTGTCCTAGACCGCGTGAATCAGTCCGTCAGTCTCCGTCCGTCTGTCTCAGACCGCCTGTCTCAGACCGTCTGTCTCAGGCCGTCTGTCTCAGACCACCTGTCTCAGACGGTCTGTCTCAGATTGTCTGTCTCAGACCGTCTGTCACAGACCGTCTGTCCCGGACCGTCTGTCTCAGACCGTCAGTCTCAGTCCGCATGTCTCAGTCCGCCTGTCTCAGTCCGCCTGTCTCAGACCGCCTGTCTCATACCGTCTGTCTCAGGCCGTCTGTCCCTGTCCGTCTGTCTCAGACCGTCTGTCCCCGTCCGTCTGTCTCAGACCGCCTGTCTCAGACCGTCTGTCTCAGTCCGTCTGTCCTAGACCGCCTGTCTCAGACCGTCTGTCTCAGACCGTCTGTCTCAGACCGTCTGTCTCAGACCGTCTGTCTCAGACCGTCTGTCTCAGACCGTCTGTCTCAGACCGTCTCTCTGACCGTCTGTCTCAGACCGTCTGTCTCAGACCGTCTGTCTCAGACCGTCTATCTCAGACCGTCTGTCTCAGACCGTCTGTCTCAGACCGTCTGTCTCAGACCGTCTGTCTCAGACCGTCTGTCTCAGACCGTCTGTCTCAGACCGTCTGTCTCACATCAACAATCTCAGTCCGTCTGTCTCAGACCGTCTGTCTCAGTCCGTCTGTCTCAGTCCGTCAGTCTCAGTCCGTCTGTCTCAGACCGCCTGTCTCAGACCGTCTGTCTCAGACCGTCTGTCTCAGACCGTCTGTCTCAGACCGTCTGTCTCAGACCGTCTGTCTCAGACCGTCTGTCTCAGACCGTCTGTCTCAGACCGTCTGTCTCAGACCGTCTGTCTCAGACCGTCTGTCTCAGACCGTCTGTCTCAGACCGTCTGTCTCAGACCGTCTGTCTCAGACCGTCTGTCTCAGACCGTCTGTCCTAGACCACCTGTCTCAGACCGTCTGTTTCAGGTCGTCTGTCCCTGTCCGTCTGTCTCGGACCGTCTGTCTCGGTCCGTCTGCCTCAGGCCGTCTGTCTCAGACCATCAGTCTCAGTCCGTCTGCCTCAGACCGCCTGTCTCAGACCGTCTGTCTCAGTTCGTCTGTCTCAGACCGCCTGTCACAGACCGTCTGTCTCAGGCCGTCTGTCCTAGACCGCCTGTCTCAGACCGTCTGTCTGAGATCGTCTGTTTCAGGTCGTCTGTCCCTGTCCGTCTGTCTCGGACCGTCTGTCTCAGTCCGTCTGCCTCAGGCCGTCTGTCTCAGACCATCAGTCTCAGTCCGTCTGTCTCAGTCCGTCTGTCTCAGTCCGTCGGTCTCAGACCACCAGTCTCAGACGGTCTGTCTCAGATTGTCTGTCTCAGACCGTCTGTCTCAGACCGTCTGTCTCAGTCCGTCTGTCTCAGTCCGTCAGTCTCCGTCCGTCTGTCTCAGACCGTCTGTCTCAGTCCGTCTGTCTCAGTCCGTCAGTCTCCGTCCGTCTGTCTCAGACCGCCTGTCTCAGACCGTCTGTCTCAGGCCGTCTGTCTCAGACCACCTGTCTCAGACGGTCTGTCTCAGATTGTCTGTCTCAGACCGTCTGTCTCAGACCGTCTGTCTCAGTCCGTCTGTCTCAGTCCGTCAGTCTCCGTCCGTCTGTCTCAGACCGTCTGTCTCAGTCCGTCTGTCTCAGTCCGTCAGTCTCCGTCCGTCTGTCTCAGACCGCCTGTCTCAGACCGTCTGTCTCAGGCCGTCTGTCTCAGACCACCTGTCTCAGACGGTCTGTCTCAGATTGTCTGTCTCAGACCGTCTGTCACAGACAGTCTGTCTCGGACCGTCTGTCTCAGCCGGTCTGTCTCAGTCCGTCTGTCCTAGACCGCCTGTCTCAGACCGTCTGTCTGAGATCGTCCGTCTCAGACCGTCTGTCTCAGACCGTCCGTCTCAACCCGCCTGCCGCTATCGGGCAGCGTCTCTTCGCCTGTCCCTGTCCGTCAGTCTCAGTCCGTCAGTCTCAGGCCGTCTGTCCCTGTCCACCTGCCGCTATCGGGCAGCGTCTGTTCGCCTGTCCCTGTCCGTCAGTCACAGTCCGCCTGTCTCAGTCCGTCTGTCTCAAGCCGCCTGTCTCAGACCTTCTGTCTCAGACCGTCTGTCTCCGACCGTCTGTCTCAGACCGTCTGTCTGAGATCGTCCGTCTCAGACCGTCTGTCTCAGACCGTCCGTCTCAATCCGCCTTTCGCTATCGGGCAGCGTCACTTCGCCTGTCCCTGTCCGTCAGTCTCAGTCCGTCAGTCTCAGGCCGTCTGTCTCAGACCGTCTGTCTCAGACGGTCTGTCTCAGATTGTCCGTCTCAGACCGTCTGTCGCAGACCGTCTGTCTCAGACCGTCTGTCTCAGACCGTCTGTCTCAGACCGTTTGTCTCAGACCGTCTGTCTCAGACCGTCTGTCTCAGACCGTCTGTCTCAGTCCGTCTGTCTCAGTCCGTCTGTCTCAGACCGTCTGTCTCAGACCGTCTGTCTCAGACCGTCTGTCTCAGTCCGTCTGTCTCAGTCCGTCTGTCTCAGACCGTCTGTCTCAGACCGTCTGTCTCAGACCGTCTGTCTCAGACCGTCTGTCTCAGACCGTCTGTCTCAGTCCGTCTGTCTCAGTCCGTCAGTCTCCGTCCGTCTGTCTCCGTCCGTCAGTCTCAGACCGCCTGTCTCAGATCGTCAGTCTCAGTCCGCCTGCCGCTATCGGGCGGCCTCTGTTCGCCTGTCCCTGTCCGCCTGTCTCAGTCCGTCTGTCTCAGTCCGTCTGTCTCAGACAGTCTGTCTCAGACCGTCTGTCTCAGACCGTCTGTCTCAGACCACCTGTCTCAGACCACCTGTCTCAGACGGTCAGTATCAGATCGCCTGTCTCGGACCGTCTGTCTCAGTCGGCCTATCTCAGACCATCAGTCTCAGTCCGTCTGTCTCAGTCCGTCTGTCCTAGACCACCTGTCTCAGACCGTCTGTTTCAGGTCGTCTGTCTCAGAACGTCCATCACAGTCCGCCTGTCTCAGTCAGTCTGTCTCAGACCGCCTGTCTCAGACCGTCTGTCTCAGACCGCCTGTCAGAGACCGTCTGTCTCAGGCCGTCTGTGCCTGTCCGTCTGTCTCAGTCCGACTGTCTCAGACCTGCTGTCTCAGTCGGCCTATCTCAGACCATCAGTCTCAGTCCGTCTGTCTCAGTCCGTCTGTCCTAGACCGCCTGTCTCAGACCGTCTGTCTCAGGTCGTCTGTCTCAATCCGTCTGTCTCAGACCGTCTGTCTCAGACCGTCTCTCTCAGACCAAGAGTCTCAGACCGTCTGTCTGAATCCGTCTGTCTCAGACCGTCTGTCTCAGACCAAGAGTCTCAGACCGTCTGTCTCAGTCCGTCTGTCTCAGACCGTCTGTCTCAGACCGTCTGTCTCAGACCGTCTGTCTCAGGCCGTCTGTCTCAGACCACCTGTCTCAGACCACCTGTCTCAGACGGTCAGTATCAGATCGCCTGTCTCGGACCGTCTGTCTCGGACCGTCTGTCTCAGTCGGACTACCTCAGACCATCAGTCTCAGTCCGTCTGTCTCAGTCCGTCTGTCCTAGACCACCTGTCTCAGACCGTCTGTTTCAGACTGTCTGTCTGAGATCGTCCGTGTCAGACCGTCTGTCTCAGACCGTCCGTCTCCATCCGCCTGCCGCTATCCGGCAGCGTCTGTTCGCCTGTCCCTGTCCGTCAGTCTCAGTCCGTCAGTCTCAGTCAGTCTGTCTCAGTCCGTCTGTCTCAGACCGTCTGTCTCAGATCAACAGTCTCAGTCCGTCTGTCTCAGACCGTCTGTCTCAGTCCGTCTGTCTCAGTCCGTCAGTCTCGGTCCGTCTGTCTCAGACCGCCTGTCTCAGACCGTCTGTCTCAGGCCGTCTGTCTCAGACCACCTGTCTCAGACGGTCTGTCTCAGATTGTCTGTCTCAGAACGTCTGTCTCAGTCCGTCTGTCTCAGTCCGTCAGTCTCCGTCCGTCTGTCTCAGACCGTCTGTCTCAGTCCGTCTGTCTCAGTCCGTCAGTCTCCGTCCGATTGTCTTAGACCGCCTGTCTCAGACCGTCTGTCTCAGGCCGTCTGTCTCAGACCACCTGTCTCAGACGGTCTGTCTCAGATTGTCTGTCTCAGACCGTCTGTCTCAGACCGTCTGTCTCAGACCGTCTGTTTCAGGTCGTCTGTCCCTGTCCGTCTGTCTCAGTCCGTCTGTGCCTGTCCGTCTGTCTCAGATCGTCTGTCACAGTCCGTCTGTCTCAGTCCGTCTGTCTCACACCGCCTGTCTCAGACCGTCTGTCTCAGTCCGTCTGTCTCAGTCCGTCAGTCTCCGTCCGTCTGTCTCAGACCGCCTGTCTCAGACCGTCTGTCTCAGGCCGTCTGTCTCAGACCACCTGTCTCAGATTGTCTGTCTCAGACCGTCTGTCTCAGACCGTCTGTCTCAGACCGTCTGTCTCAGACCGTCTGTCTCAGACCGTCTGTCTCAGTCCGTCTGTCTCAGTCCGTCAGTCTCCGTCCGTCTGTCTCAGACCGCCTGTCTCAGACCGTCTGTCTCAGGCCGTCTGTCTCAGACCACCTGTCTCAGACCGCCTGTCTCAGACCGTCCGTCTCCATCCGCCTGCCGCTATCCGGCAGCGTCTGTTCGCCTGTCCCTGTCCGTCAGTCTCAGTCCGTCAGTCTCAGTCAGTCTGTCTCAGTCCGTCTGTCTCAGACCGTCTGTCTCAGATCAACAGTCTCAGTCCGTCTGTCTCAGACCGTCTGTCTCAGACCGTCTGTCTCAGACCGTCTGTCTCAGACCGTCTGTCTCAGACCGTCTGTCTCAGAACGTCTGTCTCAGTCCGTCTGTCTCAGGCCGTCTGTCTCAGACCACCTGTCTCAGACGGTCTGTCTCAGATTGTCTGTCTCAGACCGTCTGTCACAGACCGTCTGTCCCGGACCGTCTGTCTCAGACCGTCAGTCTCAGTCCGCATGTCTCAGTCCGCCTGTCTCAGTCCGCCTGTCTCAGACTGCCTGTCTCATACCGTCTGTCTCAGGCCGTCTGTCCCTGTCCGTCTGTCTCAGACCGTCTGTCTCCGACCGCCTGTCTCAGACCGCCTGTACCAGTACGTCTGTCACAGGCCGTCTGTCTCAGACCGCCTGTCCTAGACCGCGTGAATCAGTCCGTCAGTCTCCGTCCGTCTGTCTCAGACCGCCTGTCTCAGACCGTCTGTCTCAGGCCGTCTGTCTCAGACCACCTGTCTCAGACGGTCTGTCTCAGATTGTCTGTCTCAGACCGTCTGTCACAGACCGTCTGTCCCGGACCGTCTGTCTCAGACCGTCAGTCTCAGTCCGCATGTCTCAGTCCGCCTGTCTCAGTCCGCCTGTCTCAGACCGCCTGTCTCATACCGTCTGTCTCAGGCCGTCTGTCCCTGTCCGTCTGTCTCAGACCGTCTGTCTCCGTCCGTCTGTCTCAGACCGCCTGTCTCAGACCGTCTGTCTCAGTCCGTCTGTCCTAGACCGCCTGTCTCAGACCGTCTGTCTCAGACCGTCTGTCTCAGACCGTCTGTCTCAGACCGTCTGTCTCAGACCGTCTGTCTCAGACCGTCTCTCTGACCGTCTGTCTCAGACCGTCTGTCTCAGACCGTCTGTCTCAGACCGTCTGTCTCAGACCGTCTGTCTCAGACCGTCTGTCTCAGACCGTCTGTCTCAGACCGTCTGTCTCAGACCGTCTGTCTCAGACCGTCTGTCCTAGACCACCTGTCTCAGACCGTCTGTTTCAGGTCGTCTGTCCCTGTCCGTCTGTCTCGGACCGTCTGTCTCGGTCCGTCTGCCTCAGGCCGTCTGTCTCAGACCATCAGTCTCAGTCCGTCTGCCTCAGACCGCCTGTCTCAGACCGTCTGTCTCAGTTCGTCTGTCTCAGACCGCCTGTCACAGACCGTCTGTCTCAGGCCGTCTGTCCTAGACCGCCTGTCTCAGACCGTCTGTCTGCGATCGTCTGTTTCAGGTCGTCTGTCCCTGTCCGTCTGTCTCGGACCGTCTGTCTCAGTCCGTCTGCCTCAGGCCGTCTGTCTCAGACCATCAGTCTCAGTCCGTCTGTCTCAGTCCGTCTGTCTCAGTCCGTCTGTCTCAGACCACCTGTCTCAGACGGTCTGTCTCAGATTGTCTGTCTCAGACCGTCTGTCTCAGACCGTCTGTCTCAGTCCGTCTGTCTCAGTCCGTCAGTCTCCGTCCGTCTGTCTCAGACCGTCTGTCTCAGTCCGTCTGTCTCAGTCCGTCAGTCTCCGTCCGTCTGTCTCAGACCGCCTGTCTCAGACCGTCTGTCTCAGGCCGTCTGTCTCAGACCACCTGTCTCAGACGGTCTGTCTCAGATTGTCTGTCTCAGACCGTCTGTCACAGACAGTCTGTCTCGGACCGTCTGTCTCAGCCGGTCTGTCTCAGTCCGTCTGTCCTAGACCGCCTGTCTCAGACCGTCTGTCTGAGATCGTCCGTCTCAGACCGTCTGTCTCAGACCGTCCGTCTCAACCCGCCTGCCGCTATCGGGCAGCGTCTCTTCGCCTGTCCCTGTCCGTCAGTCTCAGTCCGTCAGTCTCAGGCCGTCTGTCCCTGTCCACCTGCCGCTATCGGGCAGCGTCTGTTCGCCTGTCCCTGTCCGTCAGTCACAGTCCGCCTGTCTCAGTCCGTCTGTCTCAAGCCGCCTGTCTCAGACCTTCTGTCTCAGACCGTCTGTCTCCGACCGTCTGTCTCAGACCGTCTGTCTGAGATCGTCCGTCTCAGACCGTCTGTCTCAGACCGTCCGTCTCAATCCGCCTTTCGCTATCGGGCAGCGTCACTTCGCCTGTCCCTGTCCGTCAGTCTCAGTCCGTCAGTCTCAGGCCGTCTGTCTCAGACCGTCTGTCTCAGACGGTCTGTCTCAGATTGTCCGTCTCAGACCGTCTGTCGCAGACCGTCTGTCTCAGACCGTCTGTCTCAGACCGTCTGTCTCAGACCGTTTGTCTCAGACCGTCTGTCTCAGACCGTCTGTCTCAGACCGTCTGTCTCAGACCGTCTGTCTCAGTCCGTCTGTCTCAGTCCGTCTGTCTCAGACCGTCTGTCTCAGACCGTCTGTCTCAGACCGTCTGTCTCAGACCGTCTGTCTCAGTCCGTCTGTCTCAGTCCGTCTGTCTCAGACAGTCTGTCTCAGACCGTCTGTCTCAGACCGTCTGTCTCAGACCACCTGTCTCAGACCACCTGTCTCAGACGGTCAGTATCAGATCGCCTGTCTCGGACCGTCTGTCTCAGTCGGCCTATCTCAGACCATCAGTCTCAGTCCGTCTGTCTCAGTCCGTCTGTCCTAGACCACCTGTCTCAGACCGTCTGTTTCAGGTCGTCTGTCTCAGAACGTCCATCACAGTCCGCCTGTCTCAGTCAGTCTGTCTCAGACCGCCTGTCTCAGACCGTCTGTCTCAGACCGCCTGTCAGAGACCGTCTGTCTCAGGCCGTCTGTGCCTGTCCGTCTGTCTCAGTCCGACTGTCTCAGACCTGCTGTCTCAGTCGGCCTATCTCAGACCATCAGTCTCAGTCCGTCTGTCTCAGTCCGTCTGTCCTAGACCGCCTGTCTCAGACCGTCTGTCTCAGGTCGTCTGTCTCAATCCGTCTGTCTCAGACCGTCTGTCTCAGACCGTCTGTCTCAGACCAAGAGTCTCAGACCGTCTGTCTGAATCCGTCTGTCTCAGACCGTCTGTCTCAGACCAAGAGTCTCAGACCGTCTGTCTCAGTCCGTCTGTCTCAGACCGTCTGTCTCAGACCGTCTGTCTCAGGCCGTCTGTCTCAGACCACCTGTCTCAGACCACCTGTCTCAGACGGTCAGTATCAGATCGCCTGTCTCGGACCGTCTGTCTCGGACCGTCTGTCTCAGTCGGACTACCTCAGACCATCAGTCTCAGTCCGTCTGTCTCAGTCCGTCTGTCCTAGACCACCTGTCTCAGACCGTCTGTTTCAGGTCGTCTGTCCCTGTCCGTATGTCTCGGACCGTCTGTCTCAGTCCGTCTGCCTCAGGCCGTCTGTCTCAGACCATCAGTCTCAGTCCGTCTGTCTCAGACCATCAGTCTCAGTCCGTCTGTCTCAGTCCGTCTGTCCTAGACCGCCTGTCTCGGACCGTCTGTCACAGTCCGTCTGTCCTAGACCGCCTGTCTCAGACCGTCTGTCTCAGGTCGTCTGTCCCTGTCCGCTGTATCGGACCATCTGTCTCAGTCCGTCTGTCTCAGTCCGCCTGTCTCAGACCGTCTGTCTCAGTCCGTCTGTCGCAGTCCGTCTGTCTCAGACCACCTGTCTCAGACCACCTGTCTCAGTCCGTCTGTGCCTGTCCGTCTGTCTCAGATCGTCTGTCACAGTCCGTCTGTCTCAGTCCGTCTGTCTCACACCGCCTGTCGCAGACCGTCTGTCTCAGGCTGTCTGTGCCTGTACGTCTGTCTCAGGTCATCTGTCTCAGTCCGTCTGTCTCAGTCCGTCTGTCTCAGTCCGTCTGTCTCAGACCGCCTGTCTAAGACCGTCTGTCTCAGGCCGTCTGTCTCAGACCACCTGTGTCAGACGGTCTGTCTCAGACCGTCTGTTTCAGACTGTCTGTCTGAGATCGTCCGTGTCAGACCGTCTGTCTCAGACCGTCCGTCTCCATCCGCCTGCCGCTATCCGGCAGCGTCTGTTCGCCTGTCCCTGTCCGTCAGTCTCAGTCCGTCAGTCTCAGTCAGTCTGTCTCAGTCCGTCTGTCTCAGACCGTCTGTCTCAGATCAACAGTCTCAGTCCGTCTGTCTCAGACCGTCTGTCTCAGTCCGTCTGTCTCAGTCCGTCAGTCTCGGTCCGTCTGTCTCAGACCGCCTGTCTCAGACCGTCTGTCTCAGGCCGTCTGTCTCAGACCACCTGTCTCAGACGGTCTGTCTCAGATTGTCTGTCTCAGAACGTCTGTCTCAGTCCGTCTGTCTCAGTCCGTCAGTCTCCGTCCGTCTGTCTCAGACCGTCTGTCTCAGTCCGTCTGTCTCAGTCCGTCAGTCTCCGTCCGATTGTCTTAGACCGCCTGTCTCAGACCGTCAGTCTCCGTACGTCTGTCTCAGACCGTCTGTCTCAGTCCGTCTGTCTCAGTCCGTCAGTCTCCGTCCGATTGTCCTAGACCGCCTGTCTCAGACCGTCTGTCTCAGGTCGTCTGTCCCTGTCCGCTGTCTCGGACCATCTGTCTCAGTCCGTCTGTCTCAGTCCGTCTGTCTCAGTCCGTCTGTCTCAGACCGCCTGTCAGACACCGTCTGTCTCAGGCCGTCTGTGCCTGTCCATCTGTCTCAGATAGTCTGTCTCAGACCGTCTGTCTGAGATCGTCTGTCTCAGTCCGTCTGTCTCAGACCGCCTGTCAGAGACCGTCTGTCTCAGGCCGTCTGTGCCTGTCCGTCTGTCTCAGATCGTCTGTCTCAGTCCGACTGTCTCAGACCTCCTGTCTCAGTCGGCCTATCTCAGACTATCAGTCTCAGTCCGTCTGTCTCAGTCCGTCTGTCCTAGACCGCCTGTCTCATACTGTCTGTCTCAGGTCGTCTGTCCCTGTCCGTCTGACTCGGACCGTCTGTCTCAGTCTGTCTGTCTCAGTCCGTCTGTCTCAGACCACCTGTCTCAGACCACCTGTCTCGGACGGTCTGTCTCAGATCGTCTGTCTCAGACCGTCTGTCTCAGTCCATCTGTTTCGCTCCGTCTGTCTCAGTCCGTCAGTCTCCGTCCGATTGTCTTAGACCGCCTGTCTCAGACCGTCTGTCTCAGGCCGTCTGTCTCAGACCACCTGTCTCAGACGGTCTGTCTCAGATTGTCTGTCTCAGACCGTCTGTCTCAGACCGTCTGTTTCAGGTCGTCTGTCCCTGTCCGTCTGTCTCAGTCCGTCTGTGCCTGTCCGTCTGTCTCAGATCGTCTGTCACAGTCCGCCTGTCTCAGTCCGTCTGTCTCACACCGCCTGTGTCAGACCGTCTGTCTCAGTCCGTCTGTCTCTGTCCGTCAGTCTCCGTCCGTCTGTCTCAGACCGCCTGTCTCAGACCGTCTGTCTCAGGCCGTCTGTCTCAGACCACCTGTCTCAGATTGTCTGTCTCAGACCGTCTGTCTCAGACCGTCTGTCTCAGACCGGCTGTCTCAGACCGTCTGTCTCAGACCGTCTGTCTCAGTCCGTCTGTCTCAGTCCGTCAGTCTCCGTCCGTCTGTCTCAGACCGCCTGTCTCAGACCGTCTGTCTCAGGCCGTCTGTCTCAGACCACCTGTCTCAGACCGCCTGTCTCAGACCGTCCGTCTCCATCCGCCTGCCGCTATCCGGCAGCGTCTGTTCGCCTGTCCCTGTCCGTCAGTCTCAGTCCGTCAGTCTCAGTCAGTCTGTCTCAGTCCGTCTGTCTCAGACCGTCTGTCTCAGATCAACAGACTCAGTCCGTCTGTCTCAGACCGTCTGTCTCAGACCGTCTGTCTCAGACCGTCTGTCTCAGTCCGTCTGTCTCAGTCCGTCAGTCTCCGTCCGTCTCTCTCAGACCGCCTGCCTCAGGACGTCTGTCTCAGACCACCTGTCTCAGATTGTCTGTCTCAGACCGTCTGTCTCAGACCGTCTGTCTCAGACCGTCTGTCTCAGAACGTCTGTCTCAGTCCGTCTGTCTCAGTCCGTCAGTCTCCGTCCGTCTGTCTCAGACCGTCTGTCTCAGTCCGTCTGAGTCAGTCCGTCAGTCTCCGTCCATCTGTCTCAGACCGCCTGTCTCAGACCGTCTGTCTCAGGCCGTCTGTCTCAGACCATCAGTCTCAGTCCGTCTGTCTCAGTCCGTCTGTCCTAGACCGCCTGTCTCAGACCGTCTGTCTCAGTCCGTCTGTCCTAGACCGCCTGTCTCAGACCGTCTGTCTCAGGTCGTCTGTCCCTGTCCGCTGTCTCGGACCATCTGTCTCAGTCCGTCTGTCTCAGTCCGTCTGTCTCAGTCCGTCTGTCTCAGACCGCCTGTCAGACACCGTCTGTCTCAGGCCATCTGTGCCTGTCCATCTGTCTCAGATAGTCTGTCTCAGACCGTCTGTCTGAGATCGTCCGTCTCAGACCGTCTGTCTCAGACCGTCCGTCTCAATCCGCCTGCCGCTATCGGGCAGCGTCTCTTCGCCTGTCCCTGTCCGTCAGTCTCAGGCCGTCTGTCTCAGACCGTCTGTCTCAGGTCGTCTGTCCCTGTCCGCTGTCTCGGACCATCTGTCTCAGTCCGTCTGTCTCAGTCCGTCTGTCTCAGACCGCCTATCAGAGACCGTCTGTCTCAGGCCGTCTGTGCCTGTCCGTCTGTCTCAGATCGTCTGTCTCAGTCCGACTGTCTCAGACCTCCTGTCTGAGTCGGCCTATCTCAGACCATCAGTCTCAGTCCGTCTGTCTCAGTCCGTCTGTCCTAGACCGCCTGTCTCATACTGTCTGTCTCAGGTCGTCTGTCCCTGTCCGTCTGACTCGGACCGTCTGTCTCAGTCCGTCTGTCTCAGTCCGTCTGTCTCAGACCACCTGTCTCAGACCACCTGTCTCGGACGGTCTGTCTCAGATCGTCTGTCTCAGACCGTCTGTCTCAGTCCGTCTGTTTCGGTCCGTCTGTCTCAGACCGTCTGTCTCCGACCGTCAGTCTCAGGCCGTCTGTCTCAGACCGTCTGTCTCAGACCGTCTGTCTCAGACCGTCTGTCTCAGACCGTCTGTTTCAGGTCGTCTGTCCCTGTCCGTCTGTCTCAGGCCGTCTGTGCCTGTCCGTCTGTCTCAGGTTATCTGTCTCAGTCCGACTGTCTCAGTCCGTCTGTCTCCGTCCGTCTGTCTCAGACCGCCTGTCTCAGTCCGTCTGTCCTAGACCACCTGTCTCAGACCATCTGTTTCAGACCATCGGTCTCAATCCGTCTGTCTCAGTCCGTCTGTCTCAGTCCGTCTGTCTCAGTCCGTCTGTCTCAGTCCGTCTGTCTCAGACCGCCTGTCTAAGACCGTCTGTCTCAGGCCGTCTGTCTCAGACCACCTGTGTCAGACGGTCTGTCTCAGACCGTCTGTTTCAGACTGTCTGTCTGAGATCGTCCGTGTCAGACCGTCTGTCTCAGACCGTCCGTCTCCATCCGCCTGCCGTTATCCGGCAGCGTCTGTTCGCCTGTCCCTGTCCGTCAGTCTCAGTCCGTCAGTCTCAGTCAGTCTGTCTCAGTCCGTCTGTCTCAGACCGTCTGTCTCAGATCAACAGTCTCAGTCCGTCTGTCTCAGACCGTCTGTCTCAGTCCGTCTGTCTCAGTCCGTCAGTCTCGGTCCGTCTGTCTCAGACCGCCTGTCTCAGACCGTCTGTCTCAGGCCGTCTGTCCTAGACCGCCTGTCTCAGACCGTCTGTCTCAGGTCGTCTGTCCCTGTCCGCTGTCTCGGACCATCTGTCTCAGTCCGTCTGTCTCAGTCCGTCTGTCTCAGGCCGCCTGTCAGAGACCGTCTGTCTCAGGCCGTCTGTGCCTGTCCGTCTGTCTCAGATCGTCTGTCTCAGTCCGACTGTCTCAGACCTCCTGTCTCAGTCGGCCTATCTCAGACCATCAGTCTCAGTCCGTCTGTCTCAGTCCGTCTGTCCTAGACCGTCTGTCTCAGGTCGTCTGTCCCTGTCCGTCTGACTCGGACCGTCTGTCTCAGTCCGTCTGTCTCAGTCCGTCTGTCTCAGACCACCTGTCTCAGACCACCTGTCTCAGACCACCTGTCTCGGACGGTCTGTCTCAGATCGTCTGTCTCAGACCGTCTGTCTCAGATAGTCTGTCTCAGTCCGACTGTCTCAGACCTCCTGTCTCAGTCGGCCTATCTCAGACCATCAGTCTCAGTCCGTCTGTCTCAGTCCGTCTGTCCTAGACCGCCTGTCTCATACCGTCTGTCTCAGGTCGTCTGTCCCTGTCCGTCTGACTCGGACCGTCTGTCTCAGTCCGTCTGTCTCAGACCGTCTGTCTCAGACCGTCTGTCTCAGACCGTCTGTCTCAGACCGTCTGTCTCAGACCGTCTGTCTCAGACCGTCTGTCTCAGACCGTCTGTCTCAGACCGTCTGTCTCAGACCGTCTGTCTCAGACCGTCTGTTTCAGGTCGTCTGTCCCTGTCCGTCTGTCTCAGTCCGTCTGTGCCTGTCCGTCTGTCTCAGATCGTCTGTCACAGTCCGTCTGTCTCAGTCCGTCTGTCTCACACCGCCTGTCGCAGACCGTCTGTCTCAGGCCGTCTGTGCCTGTCCGTCTGTCTCAGGTCATCTGTCTCAGTCCGACTGTCTCAGTCCGTCTGTCTCCGTCCGTCTGTCTCAGACCGCCTGTCTCAGTCCGTCTGTCCTAGACCACCTGTCTCAGACCATCTGTTTCAGACCATCGGTCTCAGTCCGTCTGTCTCAGTCCGTCTGTCTCAGTCCGTCTGTCTCAGACCACCTGTCTCAGACGGTCTGTCTCAGATTGTCTGTCTCAGAACGTCTGTCTCAGTCCGTCTGTCTCAGTCCGTCAGTCTCCGTCCGTCTGTCTCAGACCGTCTGTCTCAGGCCGTCTGTCTCAGACCACCTGTCTCAGACGGTCTGTCTCAGATTGTCTGTCTCAGAACGTCTGTCTCAGTCCGTCTGTCTCAGTCCGTCAGTCTCCGTCCGTCTGTCTCAGACCGTCTGTCTCAGTCCGTCTGTCTCAGTCCGTCAGTCTCCGTCCGATTGTCTTAGACCGCCTGTCTCAGACCGTCTGTCTCAGACCGTCTGTTTCAGGTCGTCTGTCCCTGTCTGTCTGTCTCAGATCGTCTGTCACAGTCCGTCTGTCTCAGTCCGTCTGTCTCACACCGCCTGTCGCAGACTGTCTGTCTCAGACCGTCTGTCTCAGACCGTCTGTTTCAGACTGTCTGTCTGAGATCGTCCGTCTCAGACCGCCTGTCTCAGACCGTCCGTCTCCATCCGCCTGCCGCTATCCGGCAGCGTCGGTTCGCCTGTCCCTGTCCGTCAGTCTCAGTCCGTCAGTCTCAGTCAGTCTGTCTCAGTCCGTCTGTCTCAGACCGTCTGTCTCAGAACGTCTGTCTCAGTCCGTCTGAGTCAGTCCGTCAGTCTCCGTCCATCTGTCTCAGACCGCCTGTCTCAGACCGTCTGTCTCAGGCCGTCTGTCTCAGACCATCAGTCTCAGTCCGTCTGTCTCAGTCCGTCTGTCCTAGACCGCCTGTCTCAGACCGTCTGTCTCAGTCCGTCTGTCCTAGACCGCCTGTCTCAGACCGTCTGTCTCAGGTCGTCTGTCCCTGTCCGCTGTCTCGGACCATCTGTCTCAGTCCGTCTGTCTCAGTCCGTCTGTCTCAGTCCGTCTGTCTCAGACCGCCTGTCAGACACCGTCTGTCTCAGGCCGTCTGTGCCTGTCCATCTGTCTCAGATAGTCTGTCTCAGACCGTCTGTCTGAGATCGTCCGTCTCAGACCGTCTGTCTCAGACCGTCCGTCTCAATCCGCCTGCCGCTATCGGGCAGCGTCTCTTCGCCTGTCCCTGTCCGTCAGTCTCAGGCCGTCTGTCTCAGACCGTCTGTCTCAGGTCGTCTGTCCCTGTCCGCTGTCTCGGACCATCTGTCTCAGTCCGTCTGTCTCAGTCCGTCTGTCTCAGACCGCCTGTCAGAGGCCGTCTGTCTCAGGCCGTCTGTGCCTGTCCGTCTGTCTCAGATCGTCTGTCTCAGTCCGACTGTCTCAGACCTCCTGTCTCAGTCGGCCTATCTCAGACCATCAGTCTCAGTCCGTCTGTCTCAGTCCGTCTGTCCTAGACCGCCTGTCTCATACCGTCTGTCTCAGGTCGTCTGTCACTGTCCGCCTGACTCGGACCGTCTGTCTCAGTCCGTCTGTCTCAGTCCGTCTGTCTCAGACCAACTGTCTCAGACTACCTGT
The DNA here is from genome assembly GCA_947623535.1 of Coelioxys conoideus. NCBI lineage: Eukaryota > Metazoa > Arthropoda > Insecta > Hymenoptera > Megachilidae > Coelioxys > Coelioxys conoideus. Next base: position 14,504,682 of record OX392451.1, read on the forward strand.
CTCGGACGGTCTGTCTCAGATCGTCTGTCTCAGACCGTCTGTCTCAGTCCGTCTGTCTCGGTCCGTCTGTCTCAGACCGTCTGTCTCCGACCGTCAGTCTCAGGCCGTCTGTCTCAGACCGTCTGTCTCAGACCGTCTGTATCAGACCGTCTGTCTCAGACCGTCTGTCTCAGGCCGTCTGTGCCTGTCCGTCTGTCTCAGGTTATCTGTCTCAGTCCGACTGTCTCAGTCCGACTGTCTCCGTCCGTCTGTCTCAGACCGCCTGTCTCAGTCCGTCTGTCCTAGACCACCTGTCTCAGACCATCTGTTTCAGACCATCGGTCTCAATCCGTCTGTCTCAGTCCGTCTGTCTCAGTCCGTCTGTCTCAGTCCGTCTGTCTCAGTCCGTCTGTCTCAGACCGCCTGTCTAAGACCGTCTGTCTCAGGCCGTCTGTCTCAGACCACCTGTGTCAGACGGTCTGTCTCAGACCGTCTGTCTCAGACCACCTGTGTCAGACGGTCTGTCTCAGACCGTCTGTTTCAGACTGTCTGTCTGAGACCGTCCGTGTCAGACCGTCTGTCTCAGACCGTCCGTCTCTATCCGCCTGCCGCTATCCGGCAGCGTCTGTTCGCCTGTCCCTGTCCGTCAGTCTCAGTCCGTCAGTCTCAGTCAGTCTGTCTCAGTCCGTCTGTCTCAGACCGTCTGTCTCAGATCAACAGTCTCAGTCCGTCTGTCTCAGACCGTCTGTCTCAGTCCGTCTGTCTCAGTCCGTCAGTCTCGGTCCGTCTGTCTCAGACCGCCTGTCTCAGACCGTCTGTCTCAGGCCGTCTGTCTCAGACCGCCTGTCTCATACCGTCTGTCTCAGTCCGTCTGTCTCGGTCCGTCTGTCTCAGACCGTCTGTCTCCGACCGTCAGTCTCAGGCCGTCTGTCTCAGTCCGTCAGTCTCGGTCCGTCTGTCTCAGACCGCCTGTCTCAGACCGTCTGTCTCAGGCCGTCTGTCTCAGACCACCTGTCTCAGACGGTCTGTCTCAGATTGTCTGTCTCAGAACGTCTGTCTCAGTCCGTCTGTCTCAGTCCGTCAGTCTCCGTCCGTCTGTCTCAGACCGTCTGTCTCAGATCAACAGTCTCAGTCCGTCTGTCTCAGACCGTCTGTCTCAGTCCGTCAGTCTCAGACCGTCTGTTTCAGGTCGTCTGTCCCTGTCCGTCTGTCTCAGTCCGTCTGTGCCTGTCCGTCTGTCTCAGATCGTCTGTCACAGTCCGTCTGTCTCAGTCCGTCTGTCTCAGACCGCCTGTCTCAGACCGTCTGTCTCAGGCCGTCTGTCTCAGACCGCCTGTCTCATACCGTCTGTCTCAGTCCGTCTGTCTCGGTCCGTCTGTCTCAGACCGTCTGTCTCCGACCGTCAGTCTCAGGCCGTCTGTCTCAGTCCGTCAGTCTCGGTCCGTCTGTCTCAGACCGCCTGTCTCAGACCGTCTGTCTCAGACCGTCTGTCTCAGATCAACAGTCTCAGTCCGTCTGTCTCAGACCGTCTGTCTCAGTCCGTCTGTCTCAGTCCGTCAGTCTCGGTCCGTCTGTCTCAGTCCGTCTGTCTCAGACCGTCTGTCTCAGATCAACAGTCTCAGTCCGTCTGTCTCAGACCGTCTGTCTCAGTCCGTCTGTCTCAGTCCGTCAGTCTCGGTCCGTCTGTCTCAGACCGCCTGTCTCAGACCGTCTGTCTCAGGCCGTCTGTCTCAGACCGCCTGTCTCATACCGTCTGTCTCAGGTCGTCTGTCCCTGTCCGTCTGACTCGGACCGTCTGTCTCAGTCCGTCTGTCTCAGTCCGTCTGTCTCAGACCACCTGTCTCAGACCACCTGTCTCGGACGGTCTGTCTCAGATCGTCTGTCTCAGACCGTCTGTCTCAGTCCGTCTGTCTCGGTCCGTCTGTCTCAGACCGTCTGTCTCCGACCGTCAGTCTCAGGCCGTCTGTCTCAGTCCGTCAGTCTCGGTCCGTCTGTCTCAGACCGCCTGTCTCAGACCGTCTGTCTCAGGCCGTCTGTCTCAGACCACCTGTCTCAGACGGTCTGTCTCAGATTGTCTGTCTCAGAACGTCTGTCTCAGTCCGTCCGTCTCAGTCCGTCAGTCTCCGTCCGTCTGTCTCAGACCGTCTGTCTCAGTCCGTCTGTCTCAGTCCGTCAGTCTCGGTCCGTCTGTCTCAGACCGCCTGTCTCAGACCGTCTGTCTCAGGCCGTCTGTCTCAGACCGCCTGTCTCATACCGTCTGTCTCAGTCCGTCTGTCTCGGTCCGTCTGTCTCAGACCGTCTGTCTCCGACCGTCAGTCTCAGGCCGTCTGTGCCTGTCCGTCTGTCTCAGATCGTCTGTCACAGTCCGTCTGTCTCAGTCCGTCTGTCTCACACCGCCTGTCGCAGACTGTCTGTCTGAGATCGTCCGTCTCAGACCGCCTGTCTCAGACCGTCCGTCTCCATCCGCCTGCCGCTATCCGGCAGCGTCTGTTCGCCTGTCCCTGTCCGTCAGTCTCCGTCCGTCTGTCTCAGACCGCCTGTCTCAGTCCGTCTGTCCTAGACCACCTGTCTCAGACCATCTGTTTCAGACCATCGGTCTCAGTCCGTCTGTCTCAGTCCGTCTGTCTCAGTAGGTCTGTCTCAGTCCGTCTGTCTCAGACCGCCTGTCTAAGACCGTCTGTCTCAGGCCGTCTGTCTCAGACCACCTGTGTCAGACGGTCTGCCTCAGACCGTCTGTTTCAGACTGTCTGTCTGAGATCGTCCGTGTCAGACCGTCTGTCTCAGACCGTCCGTCTCCATCCGCCTGCCGCTATCCGGCAGCGTCTGTTCGCCTGTCCCTGTCCGTCAGTCTCCGTCCGTCTGTCTCAGACCGCCTGTCTCAGTCCGTCTGTCCTAGACCACCTGTCTCAGACCGTCTGTCTCAGATCAATAGTCTCAGTCCGTCTGTCTCAGACCGTCTGTCTCAGTCCGTCTGTCTCAGTCCGTCTGTCTCAGAACGTCTGTCTCAGTCCGTCTGTCTCCGTCCGTCAGTCTCCGTCCGTCTGTCTCAGACCGTCTGTCTCAGACCGTCTGTCTCAGTCCGTCTGTCTCAGTCCATCAGTCTCCGTCCGATTGTCTTAGACCGCCTGTCTCAGACCGTCTGTCTCAGGCCGCCTGTCTCAGACCGTCTGTCTCAGTCCGTCTGTCTCACATCGCCTGTCGCAGACGGTCTGCCTCAGACCGTCTGTCTCAGACCGTCTGTCTCAGAACGTCTGTCTCAGTCCGTCTGTCTCAGTCCGTCAGTCTCCGTCCGTCTGTCTCAGACCGTCTGTCTCAGTCCGTCTGAGTCAGTCCGTCAGTCTCCGTCCATCTGTCTCAGACCGCCTGTCTCAGACCGTCTGTCTCAGGCCGTCTGTCTCAGACCACCAGTCTCAGTCCGTCTGTCTCAGTCCGTCTGTCCTAGACCGCCTGTCTCAGACCGTCTGTCTCAGGTCGTCTGTCCCTGTCCGCTGTCTCGGACCATCTGTCTCAGTCCGTCTGTCTCAGTCCGTCTGTCTCAGACCGCCTGTCAGACACCGTCTGTCTCAGGCCGTCTGTGCCTGTCCATCTGTCTCAGATCGTCTGTCTCAGACCGTCTGTCTGAGATCGTCCGTCTCAGACCGTCTGTCTCAGACCGTCCGTCTCAATCCGCCTGCCGCTATCGGGCAGCGTCTCTTCGCCTGTCCCTGTCCGTCAGTCTCAGGCCGTCTGTCTCAGACCGTCTGTCTCAGACCGTCTGTCTCAGACCGTCTGTCTCAGACCGTCAGTCTCAGACCGTCTGTTTCAGACTGTCTGTCTGAGATCGTCCGTCTCAGACCGTCTGTCTCAGACCGTCCGTCTCCATCCGCCTGCCGCTATCCGGCAGCGTCTGTTCGCCTGTCCCTGTCCGTCAGTCTCAGTCCGTCAGTCTCAGTCAGTCTGTCGCAGTCCGTCTGTCTCAGACCGTCTGTCTCAGTCCGTCTGTCTCAGTCCGTCAGTCTCCGTCCGTCTGTCTCAGACCGCCTGTCTCAGACCGTCTGTCTCAGGCCGTCTGTCTCAGACCACCTGTCTCAGACGGTCTGTCTCAGATTGTCTGTCTCAGACCGTCTGTCTCAGAACGTCTGTCTCAGTCCGTCTGTCTCAGTCCGTCAGTCTCCGTCCGTCTGTCTCAGACCGTCTGTCTCAGTCCGTCTGAGTCAGTCCGTCAGTCTCCGTCCGTCTGTCTCAGACCGCCTGTCTCAGACCGTCTGTCTCAGGCCGTCTGTCTCAGACCATCAGTCTCAGTCCGTCTGTCTCAGTCCGTCTGTCCTAGACCGCCTGTCTCAGACCGTCTGTCTCAGGTCGTCTGTCCCTATCCGCTGTCTCGGACCATCTGTCTCAGTCCGTCTGTCTCAGTCCGTCTGTCTCAGACCGCCTGTCAGACACCGTCTGTCTCAGGCCGTCTGTGCCTGTCCGTCTGTCTCAGATCGTCTGTCTCAGACCGTCTGTCTGAGATCGTCCGTCTCAGACCGTCTGTCTCAGACCGTCCGTCTCAATCCGCCTGCCGCTATCGGGCAGCGTCTCTTCGCCTGTCCCTGTCCGTCAGTCTCAGTCCGTCTGTCTCACACCGCCTGTCGCAGACCGTCTGTCTCAGGCCGTATGTGCCTGTCCGTCTGTCTCAGGTCATCTGTCTCAGTCCGACTGTTTCAGTCCGTCTGTCTCCGTCCGTCTGTCTCAGACCGCCTGTCTCAGTCCGTCTGTCATAGACCACCTGTCTCAGACCATCTGTTTCAGACCATCAGTCTCAGTCCGTCTGTCTCAGTCCGTCAGTCTCATTCCTTCTGTCTCAGACCGCCTGTCTAAGACCGTCAGTCTCAGTCCGTCTGTCTCAGACCGCCTGTCTAAGACCGTCTGTCTCAGGCCGTCTGTCTCAGACCACCTGTCTCAGACGGTCTGTCTCAGACGGTCTGTCTCAGATTGTCTGTCTGAGATCGTCCGTGTCAGACCGTCTGTCTCAGACCGTCCGTCTCCATCCGCCTGCCGCTATCCGGCAACGTCTGTTCGCCTGTCCCTGTCCGTCAGTCTCAGTCCGTCAGTCTCAGTCAGTCTGTCTCAGTCCGTCTGTCTCAGACCGTCTGTCTCAGATCAACAGTATCAGTCCGTCTGTCTCAGACCGTCTGTCTCAGTCCGTCTGTCTCAGTCCGTCAGTCTCCGTCCGTCTGTCTCAGACCGCCTGTCTCAGACCGTCTGTCTCAGGCCGTCTGTCTCAGACCACCTGTCTCAGACGGTCTGTCTCAGATTGTCTGTCTCAGATCGTCTGTCTCAGACCGTCTGTCTCAGAACGTCTGTCTCAGTCCGTCTGTCTCAGTCCGTCAGTCTCCGTCCGTCTGTCTCAGACCGTCTGTCTCAGTCCGTCTGTCTCAGTCCGTCTGTCTCAGTCCGTCAGTCTCCGTCCGTCTGTCTCAGACCGCCTGTCTCAGACCGTCTGTCTCAGGCCGTCTGTCTCAGACCACCTGTCTCAGACGGTCTGTCTCAGATTGTCTGTCTCAGATCGTCTGTCTCAGACCGTCTGCCTCAGACCACCTGTCTCAGACGGTCTGTCTGAGATTGTCTGTCTCAGACCGTTTGTCTCAGACCGTGTGTCTCAGACCGTCTGTCTCAGAACGTCTGTCTCCGTCCGTCTGTCTAAGTCCGTCAGTCTCCGTCCGTCTGTCTCAGACCGCCTGTCTCAGACCGTCTGTCTCAGGCCGTCTGTCCTAGACCGCCTGTCTCAGACCGTCTGTCTCAGGTCGTCTGTCCCTGTCCGCTGTCTCGGACCATCTGTCTCAGTCCGTCTGTCTCAGTCCGTCTGTCTCAGACCGCCTGTCAGACACCGCCTGTCTCAGGCCGTCTGTGCCTGTCCGTCTGTCTCAGATCGTCTGTCTCAGACCGTCTGTCTTAGATCGTCCGTCTCAGACCGTCTGTCTCAGACCGTCTGTCTGAGATCGTCCGTCTCAGACCGTCTGTCTCAGGCAGTCTGTCTCAGACCACCTGTCTCAGACGGTCTGTCTCAGATTGTCTGTCACAGACCGTCTGTCTCAGAACGTCTGTCTCAGTCTGTCTGTCTCAGTCCGTCAGTCTCCGTCCGTCTGTCTCAGACCGTCTGTCTCAGTCCGTCTGTCTCAGACCGTCAGTCTCCGTCCGTCTGTCTCAGACCGTCTGTCTCAAACCGTCTGTCTCAGTCCGTCTGTCTCAGACCACCTGTCTCAGACGGTCTGTCTCAGATTGTCTGTCTCAGACCGTCTGTCCTAGACCGCCAGTCTCAGACCGTCTGTCTCAGTCCGTCTGTCCTAGATCGCCTGTGTCAGACCGTCTGTCTCAGGTCGTGTGTCCCTGTCCGCTGTCTCGGACCGTCTGTCTCAGTCAGTCTGTCTCAGTCCGTCTGTCTAAGTCCGTCAGTCTCCGTCCGTCTGTCTCAGACCGCCTGTCTCAGACCGTCTGTCTCAGGCCGTCTGTCCTAGACCGCCTGTCTCAGACCGTCTGTCTCAGGTCGTCTGTCCCTGTCCGCTGTCTCGGACCATCTGTCTCAGTCCGTCTGTCTCAGTCCGTCTGTCTCAGTCCGTCTGTCTCAGACCGCCTGTCAGACACCGCCTGTCTCAGGCCGTCTGTGCCTGTCCGTCTGTCTCAGATCGTCTGTCTCAGACCGTCTGTCTTAGATCGTCCGTCTCAGACCGTCTGTCTCAGACCGTCTGTCTGAGATCGTCCGTCTCAGACCGTCTGTCTCAGGCAGTCTGTCTCAGACCACCTGTCTCAGACGGTCTGTCTCAGATTGTCTGTCACAGACCGTCTGTCTCAGAACGTCTGTCTCAGTCTGTCTGTCTCAGTCCGTCAGTCTCCGTCCGTCTGTCTCAGACCGTCTGTCTCAGTCCGTCTGTCTCAGACCGTCAGTCTCCGTCCGTCTGTCTCAGACCGTCTGTCTCAAACCGTCTGTCTCAGTCCGTCTGTCTCAGACCACCTGTCTCAGACGGTCTGTCTCAGATTGTCTGTCTCAGACCGTCTGTCCTAGACCGCCAGTCTCAGACCGTCTGTCTCAGTCCGTCTGTCCTAGATCGCCTGTGTCAGACCGTCTGTCTCAGGTCGTGTGTCCCTGTCCGCTGTCTCGGACCGTCTGTCTCAGTCAGTCTGTCTCAGTCCGTCTGTCTCAGACCGCCTGTCTCAGACCGTCTGTCTCAGACCACCTGTCTCAGACGGTCTGTCTCAGACGGTCTGTCTCAGATTGTCTGTCTCAGACCGTCTGTCTCAGACCGTCTGTCTCAGACCGTCTGTCTCAGACCGTCTGTCTCAGACCGTCAGTCTCAGTCCGTCAGTCTCAGTCAGTCTGTCTCAGTCCGTCTGTCTCAGACCGTCTGTCTCAGATCAACAGTCTCAGTCCGTCTGTCTCAGACCGTCTGTCTCAGTCCGTCTGTCTCAGTCCGTCAGTCTCCGTCCGTCTGTCTCAGACCGCCTGTCTCAGACCGTCTGTCTCAGGCCGTCTGTCTCTGACCGTCTGTCTCAGACCGTCAGTCTCAGTCCGTCAGTCTCAGTCAGTCTGTCTCAGTCCGTCTGTCTCAGACCGTCTGTCTCAGATCAACAGTCTCAGTCCGTCTGTCTCAGACCGTCTGTCTCAGTCCGTCTGTCTCAGTCCGTCAGTCTCCGTCCGTCTGTCTCAGACCGCCTGTCTCAGACCGTCTGTCTCAGGCCGTCTGTCTCTGACCACCTGTCTCAGACGGTCTGTCTCAGATTGTCTGTCTCAGACCGTCTCTCTCAGACCGTCTGTCTCAGACCATCTGTCTCAGACCGTCTGTCTCAGTCCGTCTGTCTCAGTCCGTCAGTCTCCGTCCGTCTGTCTCAGACCGTCTGTCTCAGTCCGTCCTTCTCAGTCCGTTAGTCTCCGTCCGTCTGTCTCAGACCGCCTGTCTCAGACCGTCTGTCTCAGGCCGTCTGTCTCAGACCACCTGTCTCAGACGGTCTGTCTCAGATTGTCTGTCTCAGACCGTCTGTCACAGACCGTCTGTCCCGGACCGTCTGTCTCAGACCGTCAGTCTCAGTCCGCCTGTCTCAGACCGCCTGTCTCATACCGTCTGTCTCAGGCCGTCTGTCCCTGTCCGTCTGTCTCAGGCCGTCTGTCTCAGACCGTCTGTCTCAGACCGTCTGTCTCAGATCAACAATCTCAGACCGTCTGTCTCAGAACGTCTATCACAGTCCGCCTGTCTCAGTCCGTCAGTCTCCGTCCGTCTGTCTCAGACCGCCTGTCTCAGACCGTCTGTCTCAGGCCGTCTGTCTCAGACCACCTGTCTCAGACGGTCTGTCTCAGATTGTCTGTCTCAGACCGTCTGTCACAGACCGTCTGTCTCAGACCGTCTGTCTCAGACCGTCTGTCTCAGTCCGTCTGTCTCAGTCCGTCAGTCTCCGTCCGTCTGTCTCAGACCGCCTGTCTCAGACCGTCTGTCTTAGACCGTCTGTCTCAGACCGTCTGTCTCAGATCAACAGTCTCAGTCCGTCTGTCTCAGTCCGTCTGTGTCAGTCCGTCAGTCTCCGTCCGTCTGTATCAGACCGCCTGTCTCAGACCGTCTGTCTCAGGCTGTCTGTCTCAGACCACCTGTCTCAGACGGTCTGTCTCAGATTGTCTGTCTCAGACCGTCTGTCTCAGACCGTCCGTCTCAGACCGTCTGTCTCAGACCGTCTGCCTCAGACCGTCTGTCTCAGACCGTCTGTCTCAGACCGTCTGTCTCAGACCGTCTGTCTCAGACCGTCTGTCTCAGGCCGTCTGTCCCTGTCCGTCTGTCTCCGTCCGTCTGTCTCAGACCACCTGTCTCAGACCGTCTATCTCAGGCCGTCTGTCTCAGTCCACCTGTCTCAGACCACCTGTCTCAGACCACCTGTCTCAGACCGTCTGTCTCAGCCGGTCTGTCTCAGTCCGTCCGTCTCAACCCGCCTGCCGCTATCGGGCAGCGTCTCTTCGCCTGTCCCTGTCCGTCAGTCTCAGTCCGTCAGTCTCAAGCCGTCTGTCCCTGTCCACCTGCCGCTATCGGGCAGAGTCTGTTCGCCTGTCCCTGTCCGTCAGTCACAGTCCGCCTGTCTCAGTCCGTCTGTCTCAAGCCGCCTGTCTCAGACCTTCTGTCTCAGACCGTCTGTCTCCGACCGCCTGTCTCAGACCGCCTGTACCAGTACGTCTGTCTCAGGCCGTCTGTCTCAGACCGCCTGTCCTAGACCGCCTGACTCAGTCCGTCAGTCTCCGTCCGTCTGTCTCAGACCGCCTGTCTCAGACCGTCTGTCTCAGGCCGTCTGTCTCAGACCACCTGTCTCAGACGGTCTGTCTCAGATTGTCTGTCTCAGACCGTCTGTCACAGACCGTCTGTCCCGGACCGTCTGTCTCAGACCATCAGTCTCAGTCCGCATGTCTCAGTCCGCCTGTCTCAGTCCGCCTGTCTCAGACCGCCTGTCTCATACCGTCTGGCTCAGGCCGTCTGTCCCTGTCCGTCTGTCTCAGGCCGTCTGTCTCCGTCCGTCTGTCTCAGACCACCTGTCTCAGGCCGTCTGTCTCAGACCGTCTGTCTCAGACCACCTGTCTCAGACCACCTGTTTCAGACCGTCTGTCTCAGCCGGTCTGTTTCAGTCCGTCTGTCCTAGACCGCCTGTCTCAGACCGTCTGTCTCAGGTCGTCTGTCCCTGTCCACCTGCCGCTATCGGGCAGCGTCTGTTCGCCTGTCCCTGTCCGTCAGTCTCAGTCCGCCTGTCTCAGTCCGTCTGTCTCAGGCCGCCTGTCTCAGACCGTCTGTCTCAGACCGTCTGTCTCATACCGTCTGTCTCAGACCGTTTGTCTGAAATCGTCCGTCCCAGACCGTCTGTCTCAGACCGTCCGGCTCAATCCGCCTGCCGCTATCGGGCAGCGCCTGTTCGCCTGTCCCTGTCCGTCAGTCTCAGTCGTCTGTCTCTGTCCGTCAGTCTCATTCCGGCGGTCTCAGTCCGTCTGTCTTAGTCCGTCTGTCTCAGACCGCCTGTCTCAGACCGCCTGTACCAGTACGTCTGTCTCAGGCCGTCTGTCTCAGACCGTCTGTCCTAGACCGCCTGTCTCAGACCGTCTGTCTCAGTCCGTCTGTCTAAGACCACCTGTCTCAGACGGTCTGTCTCAGATCGTCTGCCCTGTCCGTCTGTCGCAGTCCGCCTGTCTCAGTCCGTCTGTCTCAATCCTTCTGTCTCAGGCCGTCTATCTCAGACCATCAGTCTCAGTCTGTCTGTCTCAGACCATCAGTCTCAGTCCGTCTGTCTCAGTCCGTCTGTCTCAGTCCGTCTGTCCCTGTCCGTCTGTCTCAGACCGTCTGTCTCAGTCCGTCTGTCTCAGTCCGTCTGTCTCAGACCGCCTGTCTCACACCATCTGTCTCAGACCGTCTGTCTCAGTCCGTCTGTCTCAGACCGCCTGTCTCAGACCGCCTGTCTCAGTCCGTCTGTCTCAGACCACCTGTCTCAGACCACCTGTTTCAGACCGTCTGTCTCAGCCGGTCTGTCTCAGTCCGTCTGTCCTAGACCGCCTGTCTCAGACCGTATGTCCCAGGTCGTCTGTCCCTGTCCACCTGCCGCTATTGGGCAGCGTCTGTTCGCCTGTCCCTGTCCGTCAGTCTCAGTCCGCCTGTCTCAGTCCGTCTGTCTCAGGCCGCCTGTCTCAGACCGTCTGTCTCAGACCGTCTGTCTCAAACCGTCTGTCTCAGACCGTTTGTCTGAAATCGTCCGTCTCAGACCGTCCGGCTCAATCCGCCTGCCGCTATCGGGCAGCGTCTGTTCGCCTGTCCCTGTCCGTCAGTCTCAGTCGTCTGTCTTAGTCCGTCTGTCTCAGACCGCCTGTCTCAGACCGCCTGTCTCAGACCGTCTGTCTCAGATCAACAATCTCAGACCGTCTGTCTCAGAACGTCTATCACAGTCCGCCTGTCTCAGTCCGTCAGTCTCAGACCGTCTGTCTCAGACCGTCTGTCTCAGATCAACAATCTCAGACCGTCTGTCTCAGAACGTCTATCACAGTCCGCCTGTCTCATACCGTCTGTCTCAGACCGTCTGTCTCAGACCGTCTGTCTCAGACCGTCTGTCTCAGATCAACAATCTCAGACCGTCTGTCTCAGAACGTCTATCACAGTCCGCCTGTCTCAGTCCGTCAGTCTCCGTCCGTCTGTCTCCGACCGCCTGTCTCAGACCGTCTGTCTCAGGCCGTCTGTCTCAGACCACCTGTCTCAGACGGTCTGTCTCAGATTGTCTGTCTCAGACCGTCTGTCACAGACCGTCTGTCTCAGACCGTCTGTCCCAGACCGTCTGTCTCAGTCCGTCTGTCTCAGTCCGTCAGTCTCCGTCCGTCTGTCTCAGACCGCCTGTCTCAGACCGTCTGTCTCAGACCGTCTGTCTCAGACCGTCTGTCTCAGACCGTCTGTCTCAGACCGTCTGTCTCAGACCGTCTGTCTCAGACCGTCTGTCTCAGACCGTCTGTCTCAATCCGTCTGTCTAAGACCACCTGTCTCAGACGGTCTGTCTCAGATCGTCTGCCCTGTCCGTCTCTCTCAGTCCGCCTGTCTCAGTCCGTCTGTCTCAATCCGTCTGTCTCAGGCCGTCTATCTCAGACCTTCAATCTCAGTCCGTCTGTCTCAGACCATCAGTCTCAGTCCGTCTGTCTCAGTCCGTCTGTCCCTGCCCGTCTGTCTCAGACCGTCTGTCTCAGTCCGTCTGTCTCAGTCCGTCTGTCTCAGACCGCCTGTCTCACACCATCTGTCTCAGACCGTCTGTCTCAGGCCGTCTGTCTCAGACCACCTGTCTCAGACGGTCTGTCTCAGATTGTCTGTCTCAGACCGTCAGTCTCAGTCCGCCTGTCTCAGTCCGCCTGACTCAGACCGCCTGTATCATACCGTCTGTCTCAGGCCGTCTGTCCCTGTCCGTGTGTCTCCGTCCGTCTGTCTCAGACCACCTGTCTCAGACCGTCTATCTCAGGCCGTCTGTCTCAGACCACCTGTCTCAGACCACCTGTCTCAGACCACCTGTCTCAGACCGTCTGTCTCAGCCGGTCTGTCTCAGTCCGTCTGTCCTAGACCGCCTGTCTCAGACCGTCTGTCTGAGATCGTCCGTCTCAGACCGTCTGTCTCAGACCGTCCGTCTCAACCCGCCTGCCGCTATCGGGCAGCGTCTCTTCGCCTGTCCCTGTCCGTCAGTCTCAGTCCGTCAGTCTCAGGCCGTCTGTCCCTGTCCACCTGCCGCTATCGGGCAGCGTCTGTTCGCCTGTTCCTGTCCGTCAGTCACAGTCCGCCTGTCTCAGTCCGTCTGTCTCAAGCCGCCTGTCTCAGACCTTCTGTCTCAGACCGTCTGTCTCCGACCGCCTGTCTCAGACCGCCTGTACCAGTACGTCTGTCACAGGCCGTCTGTCTCAGAGCGCCTGTCCTAGACCGCCTGACTCAGTCCGTCAGTCTCCGTCCGTCTGTCTCAGTCCGTCTGTCTCAGTCCGTCTGTCTCAGACCGCCTGTCTCACACCATCTGTCTCAGACCGTCTGTCTCAGTCCGTCTGTCTCAGACCGCCTGTCTCAGACCGCCTGTCTCAGTCCGTCTGTCTCAGACCACCTGTCTCAGACCATCTGTTTCAGACCGTCTGTCTCAGCCGGTCTGTCTCAGTCCGTCTGTCCTAGACCGCCTGTCTCAGACCGTCTGTCTCAGACCGTTTGTCTGAAATCGTCCGTCTCAGACCGTCCGGCTCAATCCGCCTGCCGCTATCGGGCAGCGTCTGTTCGCCTGTCCCTGTCCGTCAGTCTCAGTCGTCTGTCTTAGTCCGTCTGTCTCAGACCGCCTGTCTCAGACCGCCTGTACCAGTACGTCTGTCTCAGGCCGTCTGTCTCAGACCGTCTGTCCTAGACCGCCTGTCTCAGACCGTCTGTCTCAGTCCGTCTGTCCTAGATCGCCTGTGTCAGACCGTCTGTCTCAGGTCGTGTGTCCCTGTCCGCTGTCTCGGACCGTCTGTCTCAGTCAGTCTGTCTCAGTCCGTCTGTCTCAGACCGCCTGTCTCAGACCGTCTGTCACAGATCGTGTGTCTCAATCCGTCTGTCCAAGACCACCTGTCTCAGACGGTCTGTCTCAGATCGTCTGTCTCAGACCGTCAGTCTAAGACCGTCTGTCTCAGGCCGTCTGTCTCTGACCACCTGTCTCAGACGGTCTGTCTCAGATTGTCTGTCTCAGACCGTCTCTCTCAGACCGTCTGTCTCAGACCATCTGTCTCAGACCGTCTGTCTCAGTCCGTCTGTCTCAGTCCGTCAGTCTCCGTCCGTCTGTCTCAGACCGTCTGTCTCAGTCCGTCTGTCTCAGTCCGTTAGTCTCCGTCCGTCTGTCTCAGACCGCCTGTCTCAGACCGTCTGTCTCAGGCCGTCTGTCTCAGACCACCTGTCTCAGACGGTCTGTCTCAGATTGTCTGTCTCAGACCGTCTGTCACAGACCGTCTCTCCCGGACCGTCTGTCTCAGACCGTCAGTCTCAGTCCGCCAGTCTCAGACCGCCTGTCTCATACCGTCTGTCTCAGGCCGTCTGTCCCTGTCCGTCTGTCTTAGGCCGTCTGTCTCAGACCGTCTGTCTCAGACCGTCTGTCTCAGATCAACAATCTCAGACCGTCTGTCTCAGAACGTCTATCACAGTCCGCCTGTCTCATACCGTCTGTCTCAGACCGTCTGTCTCAGACCGTCTGTCTCAGATCAACAATCTCAGACCGTCTGTCTCAGATTGTCTGTCTCAGACCGTCTCTCTCAGACCGTCTGTCTCAGACCATCTGTCTCAGACCGTCTGTCTCAGTCCGTCTGTCTCAGTCCGTCAGTCTCCGTCCGTCTGTCTCAGACCGTCTGTCTCAGTCCGTCTGTCTCAGTCCGTTAGTCTCCGTCCGTCTGTCTCAGTCAGTCTGTCTCAGTCCGTCTGTCTCAGACCGCCTGTCTCAGACCGTCTGTCACAGATCGTGTGTCTCAATCCGTCTGTCCAAGACCACCTGTCTCAGACGGTCTGTCTCAGATCGTCTGTCTCAGACCGTCAGTCTAAGACCGTCTGTCTCAGGCCGTCTGTCTCTGACCACCTGTCTCAGACGGTCTGTCTCAGATTGTCTGTCTCAGACCGTCTCTCTCAGACCGTCTGTCTCAGACCGTCTGTCTCAGACCATCTGTCTCAGACCGTCTGTCTCAGTCCGTCTGTCTCAGTCCGTCAGTCTCCGTCCGTCTGTCTCAGACCGTCTGTCTCAGTCCGTCTGTCTCAGTCCGTTAGTCTCCGTCCGTCTGTCTCAGACCGCCTGTCTCAGACCGTCTGTCTCAGGCCGTCTGTCTCAGACCACCTGTCTCAGACCGTCTGTCACAGACCGTCTCTCCCGGACCGTCTGTCTCAGACCGTCAGTCTCAGTCCGCCTGTCTCAGACCGCCTGTCTCATACCGTCTGTCTCAGGCCGTCTGTCCCTGTCCGTCTGTCTTAGGCCGTCTGTCTCCGACCGCCTGTCTCAGACCGTCTGTCTCAGGCCGTCTGTCTCAGACCACCTGTCTCAGACGGTCTGTCTCAGATTGTCTGTCTCAGACCGTCTGTCACAGACCGTCTGTCTCAGACCGTCTGTCTCAGACCGTCTGTCTCAGTCCGTCTGTCTCAGTCCGTCAGTCTCCGTCCGTCTGTCTCAGACCGCCTGTCTCAGACCGTCTGTCTCAGACCGTCTGTCTCAGACCGTCTGTCTCAGACCGTCTGTCTCAGATCAACAGTCTCAGACCGTCTGTCTCAGACAGTCTGTCTCAGACCGTCTGTCTCAGTCCGTCTGTCTCAGTCCGTCTGTCTCAGACCGCCTGTCTCAGACCGCCTGTCTCACACCATCTGTCTCAGACCGTCTGTCTCAGGCCGTCTGTCTCAGACCACCTGTCTCAGACGGTCTGTCTCAGATTGTCTGTCTCAGACCGTCTGTCACAGACCGTCTGTCTCAGACCGTCTGTCTCAGACCGTCTGTCTCAGTCCGTCTGTCTCAGTCCGTCAGTCTCCGTCCGTCTGTCTCAGATCGTCTGCCCTGTCCGTCTCTCTCAGTCCGCCTGTCTCAGTCCGTCTGTCTCAATCCGTCTGTCTCAGGCCGTCTATCTCAGACCTTCAATCTCAGTCCGTCTGTCTCAGACCATCAGTCTCAGTCCGTCTGTCACAGTCCGTCTGTCCCTGCCCGTCTGTCCCTGCCCGTCTGTCTCAGACCGTCTGTCTCAGTCCGTCTGTCTCAGTCCGTCTGTCTCAGACCGCCTGTCTCACACCATCTGTCTCAGACCGTCTGTCTCAGGCCGTCTGTCTCAGACCACCTGTCTCAGACGGTCTGTCTCAGATTGTCTGTCTCAGACCGTCAGTCTCAGTACGCCTGTCTCAGTCCGCCTGACTCAGACCGCCTGTATCATACCGTCTGTCTCAGGCCGTCTGTCCCTGTCCGTCTGTCTCCGTCCGTCTGTCTCAGACCACCTGTCTCAGACCGTCTGTCTCAGGCCGTCTGTCTCAGACCACCTGTCTCAGACGGTCTGTCTCAGATTGTCTGTCTCAGACCGTCTGTCACAGACCGTCTGTCTCAGACCGTCTGTCTCAGACCGTCTGTCTCAGTCCGTCTGTCTCAGTCCGTCAGTCTCCGTCCGTCTGTCTCAGACCGCCTGTCTCAGACCGTCTGTCTCAGACCGTCTGTCTCAGACCGTCTGTCTCAGACCGTCTGTCTCAGATCAACAGTCTCAGACCGTCTGTCTCAGACAGTCTGTCTCAGACCGTCTGTCTCAGTCCGTCTGTCTCAGTCCGTCTGTCTCAGACCGCCTGTCTCAGACCGCCTGTCTCACACCATCTGTCTCAGACCGTCTGTCTCAGGCCGTCTGTCTCAGACCACCTGTCTCAGACGGTCTGTCTCAGATTGTCTGTCTCAGACCGTCTGTCACAGACCGTCTGTCTCAGACCGTCTGTCTCAGACCGTCTGTCTCAGTCCGTCTGTCTCAGTCCGTCAGTCTCCGTCCGTCTGTCTCAGATCGTCTGCCCTGTCCGTCTCTCTCAGTCCGCCTGTCTCAGTCCGTCTGTCTCAATCCGTCTGTCTCAGGCCGTCTATCTCAGACCTTCAATCTCAGTCCGTCTGTCTCAGACCATCAGTCTCAGTCCGTCTGTCACAGTCCGTCTGTCCCTGCCCGTCTGTCCCTGCCCGTCTGTCTCAGACCGTCTGTCTCAGTCCGTCTGTCTCAGTCCGTCTGTCTCAGACCGCCTGTCTCACACCATCTGTCTCAGACCGTCTGTCTCAGGCCGTCTGTCTCAGACCACCTGTCTCAGACGGTCTGTCTCAGATTGTCTGTCTCAGACCGTCAGTCTCAGTACGCCTGTCTCAGTCCGCCTGACTCAGACCGCCTGTATCATACCGTCTGTCTCAGGCCGTCTGTCCCTGTCCGTCTGTCTCCGTCCGTCTGTCTCAGACCACCTGTCTCAGACCGTCTATCTCAGGCGGTCTGTCTCAGACCACCTGTCTCAGACCACCTGTCTCAGACCACCTGTCTCAGACCGTCTGTCTCAGCCGGTCTGTCTCAGTCCGTCTGTCCTAGACCGCCTGTCTCAGACCGTCTGTCTGAGATCGTCCGTCTCAGACCGTCTGTCTCAGACCGTCCGTCTCAACCCGCCTGCCGCTATCGGGCAGCGTCTCTTCGCCTGTCCCTGTCCGTCAGTCTCAGTCCGTCAGTCTCAGGCCGTCTGTCCCTGTCCACCTGCCGCTATCGGGCAGCGTCTGTTCGCCTGTCCCTGTCCGTCAGTCACAGTCCGCCTGTCTCAGTCCGTCTGTCTCAAGCCGCTTGTCTCAGACCTTCTGTCTCAGACCGTCTGTCTCCGACC
The DNA here is from genome assembly GCA_947623535.1 of Coelioxys conoideus. Lineage (NCBI taxonomy): Eukaryota > Metazoa > Arthropoda > Insecta > Hymenoptera > Megachilidae > Coelioxys > Coelioxys conoideus. Next base: position 14,521,490 of record OX392451.1, read on the forward strand.
GCCTGTCTCAGACCGCCTGTACCAGTACGTCTGTCACAGGCCGTCTGTCTCAGACCGCCTGTCCTAGACCGCGTGAATCAGTCCGTCAGTCTCCGTCCGTCTGTCTCAGACCGCCTGTCTCAGACCGTCTGTCTCAGGCCGTCTGTCTCAGACCACCTGTCTCAGACGGTCTGTCTCAGATTGTCTGTCTCAGACCGTCTGTCACAGACCGTCTGTCCCGGACCGTCTGTCTCAGACCGTCAGTCTCAGTCCGCATGTCTCAGTCCGCCTGTCTCAGTCCGCCTGTCTCAGACCGCCTGTCTCATACCGTCTGTCTCAGGCCGTCTGTCCCTGTCCGTCTGTCTCAGACCGTCTGTCTCCGTCCGTCTGTCTCAGACCGCCTGTCTCAGACCGTCTGTCTCAGTCCGTCTGTCCTAGACCGCCTGTCTCAGACCGTCTGTCTCAGACCGTCTGTCTCAGACCGTCTGTCTCAGACCGTCTGTCTCAGACCGTCTCTCTGACCGTCTGTCTCAGACCGTCTGTCTCAGACCGTCTGTCTCAGACCGTCTGTCTCAGACCGTCTGTCTCAGACCGTCTGTCTCAGACCGTCTGTCTCAGACCGTCTGTCTCAGACCGTCTGTCTCACATCAACAATCTCAGTCCGTCTGTCTCAGACCGTCTGTCTCAGTCCGTCTGTCTCAGTCCGTCAGTCTCAGTCCGTCTGTCTCAGACCGCCTGTCTCAGACCGTCTGTCTCAGGCCGTCTGTCTCAGACCACCTGTCTCAGACGGTCTGTCTCAATTGTCTGTCTCTGACCGTCTGTCTCAGACCGTCTGTCTCAGACCGTCTGTCTCAGACCGTCTGTCTCAGACCGTCTGTCTCAGACCGTCTGTCTCAGACCGTCTGTCTCAGACCGTCTGTCTCAGACCGTCTGTCTCAGACCGTCTGTCTCAGACCGTCTGTCTCAGACCGTCTGTCTCAGACCGTCTGTCTCAGACCGTCTGTCTCAGACCGTCTGTCTCAGACCGTCTGTCTCAGACCGTCTGTCTCAGACCGTCTGTCTCAGACCGTCTGTCTCAGACCGTCTCTCTGACCGTCTGTCTCAGACCGTCTGTCTCAGACCGTCTGTCTCAGTCCGTCTGTCTCAGTCCGTCAGTCTCCGTCCGTCTGTCTCAGACCGCCTGTCTCAGACCGTCTGTCTCAGACCGTCTGTCTCAGACCGTCTGTCTCAGATCAACAGTCTCAGACCGTCTGTCTCAGACAGTCTGTCTCAGACCGTCTGTCTCAGTCCGTCTGTCTCAGTCCGTCTGTCTCAGACCGCCTGTCTCAGACCGCCTGTCTCACACCATCTGTCTCAGACCGTCTGTCTCAGGCCGTCTGTCTCAGACCACCTGTCTCAGACGGTCTGTCTCAGATTGTCTGTCTCAGACCGTCTGTCACAGACCGTCTGTCTCAGACCGTCTGTCTCAGACCGTCTGTCTCAGTCCGTCTGTCTCAGTCCGTCAGTCTCCGTCCGTCTGTCTCAGATCGTCTGCCCTGTCCGTCTCTCTCAGTCCGCCTGTCTCAGTCCGTCTGTCTCAATCCGTCTGTCTCAGGCCGTCTATCTCAGACCTTCAATCTCAGTCCGTCTGTCTCAGACCATCAGTCTCAGTCCGTCTGTCACAGTCCGTCTGTCCCTGCCCGTCTGTCTCAGACCGTCTGTCTCAGACCGTCTGTCTCAGGCCGTCTGTCTCAGACCACCTGTCTCAGACGGTCTGTCTCAGATTGTCTGTCTCAGACCGTCAGTCTCAGTCCGCCTGTCTCAGTCCGCCTGACTCAGACCGCCTGTATCATACCGTCTGTCTCAGGCCGTCTGTCCCTGTCCGTCTGTCTCCGTCCGTCTGTCTCAGACCACCTGTCTCAGACCGTCTATCTCAGGCCGTCTGTCTCAGACCACCTGTCTCAGACCACCTGTCTCAGACCACCTGTCTCAGACCGTCTGTCTCAGCCGGTCTGTCTCAGTCCGTCTGTCCTAGACCGCCTGTCTCAGACCGTCTGTCTGAGATCGTCCGTCTCAGACCGTCTGTCTCAGACCGTCCGTCTCAACCCGCCTGCCGCTATCGGGCAGCGTCTCTTCGCCTGTCCCTGTCCGTCAGTCTCAGTCCGTCAGTCTCAGGCCGTCTGTCCCTGTCCACCTGCCGCTATCGGGCAGCGTCTGTTCGCCTGTCCCTGTCCGTCAGTCACAGTCCGCCTGTCTCAGTCCGTCTGTCTCAAGCCGCCTGTCTCAGACCTTCTGTCTCAGACCGTCTGTCTCCGACCGCCTGTCTCAGACCGCCTGTACCAGTACGTCTGTCACAGGCCGTCTGTCTCAGACCGCCTGTCCTAGACCGCGTGAATCAGTCCGTCAGTCTCCGTCCGTCTGTCTCAGACCGCCTGTCTCAGACCGTCTGTCTCAGGCCGTCTGTCTCAGACCACCTGTCTCAGACGGTCTGTCTCAGATTGTCTGTCTCAGACCGTCTGTCACAGACCGTCTGTCCCGGACCGTCTGTCTCAGACCGTCAGTCTCAGTCCGCATGTCTCAGTCCGCCTGTCTCAGTCCGCCTGTCTCAGACCGCCTGTCTCATATCGTCTGTCTCAGGCCGTCTGTCCCTGTCCGTCTGTCTCAGACCATCTGTCTCCGTCCGTCTGTCTCAGACCGCCTGTCTCAGACCGTCTGTCTCAGTCCGTCTGTCCTAGACCGCCTGTCTCAGACCGTCTGTCTCAGACCGTCTGTCTCAGACCGTCTGTCTCAGACCGTCTGTCTCAGACCGTCTGTCTCAGACCGTCTGTCTCAGACCGTCTCTCTGACCGTCTGTCTCAGACCGTCTGTCTCAGACCGTCTGTCTCAGACCGTCTGTCTCAGACCGTCTGTCTCAGACCGTCTGTCTCAGACCGTCTGTCTCAGACCGTCTGTCTCAGACCGTCTGTCTCAGACCGTCTGTCTCAGACCGTCTGTCTCAGACCGTCTGTCTCAGACCGTCTGTCTCAGACCGTCTGTCTCACATCAACAATCTCAGTCCGTCTGTCTCAGACCGTCTGTCTCAGTCCGTCTGTCTCAGTCCGTCAGTCTCAGTCCGTCTGTCTCAGACCGCCTGTCTCAGACCGTCTGTCTCAGGCCGTCTGTCTCAGACCACCTGTCTCAGACGGTCTGTCTCAATTGTCTGTCTCTGACCGTCTGTCTCAGACCGTCTGTCTCAGACCGTCTGTCTCAGACCGTCTGTCTCAGACCGTCTGTCTCAGACCGTCTGTCTCAGACCGTCTGTCTCAGACCGTCTGTCTCAGACCGTCTGTCTCAGACCGTCTGTCTCAGACCGTCTGTCTCAGACCGTCTGTCTCAGACCGTCTGTCTCAGACCGTCTGTCTCAGACCGTCTGTCCTAGACCACCTGTCTCAGACCGTCTGTTTCAGGTCGTCTGTCCCTGTCCGTCTGTCTCGGACCGTCTGTCTCGGTCCGTCTGCCTCAGGCCGTCTGTCTCAGACCATCAGTCTCAGTCCGTCTGCCTCAGACCGCCTGTCTCAGACCGTCTGTCTCAGTTCGTCTGTCTCAGACCGCCTGTCACAGACCGTCTGTCTCAGGCCGTCTGTCTCAGTCCGTCTGTCCTAGACCACCTGTCTCAGACCGTCTGTTTCAGGTCGTCTGTCTCAGACCGTCTGTCCCTGTCCACCTGCCGCTATCGGGCAGCGTCTGTTCGCCTGTCCCTGTCCGTCAGTCACAGGCCGCCTGTCTCAGTCCGTCTGTGTCAAGCCGCCTGTCTCAGACCTTCTGTCTCAGACCGTCTGTCTCCGACCGCCTGTCTCAGACCGCCTGTACCAGTACGTCTGTCACAGGCCGTCTGTCTCAGACCGCCTGTCTCAGACCGTCTGTCTCAGTCCGTCTGTCCTAGACCGCCTGTCTCAGACCGTCTGTCTCAGACCGTCTGTCTCAGACCGTCTGTCTCAGACCGTCTGTCTCAGACCGTCTGTCTCAGACCGTCTGTCTCAGACCGTCTGTCTCAGACCGTCTGTCTCACATCAACAATCTCAGTCCGTCTGTCTCAGACCGTCTGTCTCAGACCGTCTGTCTCAGTCCGTCTGTCTCAGTCCGTCAGTCTCAGTCCGTCTGTCTCAGACCGCCTGTCTCAGACCGTCTGTCTCAGGCCGTCTGTCTCAGACCACCTGTCTCAGACGGTCTGTCTCAATTGTCTGTCTCTGACCGTCTGTCTCAGACCGTCTGTCTCAGACCGTCTGTCTCAGACCGTCTGTCTCAGACCGTCTGTCTCAGACCGTCTGTCTCAGACCGTCTGTCTCAGACCGTCTGTCTCAGACCGTCTGTCTCAGACCGTCTGTCTCAGACCGTCTGTCTCAGACCGTCTGTCTCAGACCGTCTCTCTGACCGTCTGTCTCAGACCGTCTGTCTCAGACCGTCTGTCTCAGTCCGTCTGTCTCAGTCCGTCAGTCTCCGTCCGTCTGTCTCAGACCGCCTGTCTCAGACCGTCTGTCTCAGACCGTCTGTCTCAGACCGTCTGTCTCAGATCAACAGTCTCAGACCGTCTGTCTCAGACAGTCTGTCTCAGACCGTCTGTCTCAGTCCGTCTGTCTCAGTCCGTCTGTCTCAGACCGCCTGTCTCAGACCGCCTGTCTCACACCATCTGTCTCAGACCGTCTGTCTCAGGCCGTCTGTCTCAGACCACCTGTCTCAGACGGTCTGTCTCAGATTGTCTGTCTCAGACCGTCTGTCACAGACCGTCTGTCTCAGACCGTCTGTCTCAGACCGTCTGTCTCAGTCCGTCTGTCTCAGTCCGTCAGTCTCCGTCCGTCTGTCTCAGATCGTCTGCCCTGTCCGTCTCTCTCAGTCCGCCTGTCTCAGTCCGTCTGTCTCAATCCGTCTGTCTCAGGCCGTCTGTCTCAGACCGTCTGTCTCAGACCGTCTGTCTCACATCAACAATCTCAGTCCGTCTGTCTCAGACCGTCTGTCTCAGACCGTCTGTCTCAGTCCGTCTGTCACAGACCGTCTGTCTCAGACCGTCTGTCTCAGACCGTCTGTCTCAGTCCGTCTGTCTCAGTCCGTCAGTCTCCGTCCGTCTGTCTCAGATCGTCTGCCCTGTCCGTCTCTCTCAGACCGTCTGTCTCAGACCGTCTGTCTCAGACCGTCTGTCTCAGACCGTCTGTCTCAGACCGTCTGTCTCAGACCGTCTGTCTCACATCAACAATCTCAGTCCGTCTGTCTCAGACCGTCTGTCTCAGACCGTCTGTCTCAGTCCGTCTGTCTCAGTCCGTCAGTCTCAGTCCGTCTGTCTCAGACCGCCTGTCTCAGACCGTCTGTCTCAGGCCGTCTGTCTCAGACCACCTGTCTCAGACGGTCTGTCTCAATTGTCTGTCTCTGACCGTCTGTCTCAGACCGTCTGTCTCAGACCGTCTGTCTCAGACCGTCTGTCTCAGACCGTCTGTCTCAGACCGTCTGTCTCAGACCGTCTGTCTCAGACCGTCTGTCTCAGACCGTCTGTCTCAGACCGTCTGTCTCAGACCGTCTGTCTCAGACCGTCTGTCTCAGACCGTCTGTCTCAGACCGTCTGTCTCAGACCGTCTCTCTGACCGTCTGTCTCAGACCGTCTGTCTCAGACCGTCTGTCTCAGTCCGTCTGTCTCAGTCCGTCAGTCTCCGTCCGTCTGTCTCAGACCGCCTGTCTCAGACCGTCTGTCTCAGACCGTCTGTCTCAGACCGTCTGTCTCAGATCAACAGTCTCAGACCGTCTGTCTCAGACAGTCTGTCTCAGACCGTCTGTCTCAGTCCGTCTGTCTCAGTCCGTCTGTCTCAGACCGCCTGTCTCAGACCGCCTGTCTCACACCATCTGTCTCAGACCGTCTGTCTCAGGCCGTCTGTCTCAGACCACCTGTCTCAGACGGTCTGTCTCAGATTGTCTGTCTCAGACCGTCTGTCACAGACCGTCTGTCTCAGACCGTCTGTCTCAGACCGTCTGTCTCAGTCCGTCTGTCTCAGTCCGTCAGTCTCCGTCCGTCTGTCTCAGATCGTCTGCCCTGTCCGTCTCTCTCAGTCCGCCTGTCTCAGTCCGTCTGTCTCAATCCGTCTGTCTCAGGCCGTCTATCTCAGACCTTCAATCTCAGTCCGTCTGTCTCAGACCATCAGTCTCAGTCCGTCTGTCACAGTCCGTCTGTCCCTGCCCGTCTGTCTCAGACCGTCTGTCTCAGTCCGTCTGTCTCAGTCCGTCTGTCTCAGACCGCCTGTCTCACACCATCTGTCTCAGACCGTCTGTCTCAGGCCGTCTGTCTCAGACCACCTGTCTCAGACGGTCTGTCTCAGATTGTCTGTCTCAGACCGTCAGTCTCAGTCCGCCTGTCGCAGTCCGCCTGACTCAGACCGCCTGTATCATACCGTCTGTCTCAGGCCGTCTGTCCCTGTCCGTCTGTCTCCGTCCGTCTGTCTCAGACCACCTGTCTCAGACCGTCTATCTCAGGCCGTCTGTCTCAGACCACCTGTCTCAGACCACCTGTCTCAGACCACCTGTCTCAGACCGTCTGTCTCAGCCGGTCTGTCTCAGTCCGTCTGTCCTAGACCGCCTGTCTCAGACCGTCTGTCTGAGATCGTCCGTCTCAGACCGTCTGTCTCAGACCGTCCGTCTCAACCCGCCTGCCGCTATCGGGCAGCGTCTCTTCGCCTGTCCCTGTCCGTCAGTCTCAGTCCGTCAGTCTCAGGCCGTCTGTCCCTGTCCACCTGCCGCTATCGGGCAGCGTCTGTTCGCCTGTCCCTGTCCGTCAGTCACAGTCCGCCTGTCTCAGTCCGTCTGTCTCAAGCCGCCTGTCTCAGACCTTCTGTCTCAGACCGTCTGTCTCCGACCGCCTGTCTCAGACCGCCTGTACCAGTACGTCTGTCACAGGCCGTCTGTCTCAGACCGCCTGTCCTAGACCGCGTGAATCAGTCCGTCAGTCTCCGTCCGTCTGTCTCAGACCGCCTGTCTCAGACCGTCTGTCTCAGGCCGTATGTCTCAGACCACCTGTCTCAGACGGTCTGTCTCAGATTGTCTGTCTCAGACCGTCTGTCACAGACCGTCTGTCCCGGACCGTCTGTCTCAGACCGTCAGTCACAGTCCGCATGTCTCAGTCCGCCTGTCTCAGTCCGCCTGTCTCAGACCGCCTGTCTCATACCGTCTGTCTCAGGCCGTCTGTCCCTGTCCGTCTGTCTCAGACCGTCTGTCTCCGTCCGTCTGTCTCAGACCGCCTGTCTCAGACCGTCTGTCTCAGTCCGTCTGTCCTAGACCGCCTGTCTCAGACCGTCTGTCTCAGACCGTCTGTCTCAGACCGTCTGTCTCAGACCGTCTGTCTCAGACCGTCTGTCTCAGACCGTCTGTCTCAGACCGTCTCTCTGACCGTCTGTCTCAGACCGTCTGTCTCAGACCGTCTGTCTCAGACCGTCTGTCTCAGACCGTCTGTCTCAGACCGTCTGTCTCAGACCGTCTGTCTCACATCAACAATCTCAGTCCGTCTGTCTCAGACCGTCTGTCTCAGTCCGTCTGTCTCAGTCCGTCAGTCTCAGTCCGTCTGTCTCAGACCGCCTGTCTCAGACCGTCTGTCTCAGGCCGTCTGTCTCAGACCACCTGTCTCAGACGGTCTGTCTCAATTGTCTGTCTCTGACCGTCTGTCTCAGACCGTCTGTCTCAGACCGTCTGTCTCAGACCGTCTGTCTCAGACCGTCTGTCTCAGACCGTCTGTCTCAGACCGTCTGTCTCAGACCGTCTGTCTCAGACCGTCTGTCTCAGACCGTCTGTCTCAGACCGTCTGTCCTAGACCACCTGTCTCAGACCGTCTGTTTCAGGTCGTCTGTCCCTGTCCGTCTGTCTCGGACCGTCTGTCTCGGTCCGTCTGCCTCAGGCCGTCTGTCTCAGACCATCAGTCTCAGTCCGTCTGCCTCAGACCGCCTGTCTCAGACCGTCTGTCTCAGTTCGTCTGTCTCAGACCGCCTGTCACAGACCGTCTGTCTCAGGCCGTCTGTCTCAGTCCGTCTGTCCTAGACCACCTGTCTCAGACCGTCTGTTTCAGGTCGTCTGTCTCAGACCGTCTGTCTCAGACCGTCTGTCTCAGACCGTCTGTCTCAGACCGTCTGTCTCACATCAACAATCTCAGTCCGTCTGTCTCAGACCGTCTGTCTCAGTCCGTCTGTCTCAGTCCGTCAGTCTCAGTCCGTCTGTCTCAGACCGCCTGTCTCAGACCGTCTGTCTCAGGCCGTCTGTCTCAGACCACCTGTCTCAGACGGTCTGTCTCAATTGTCTGTCTCTGACCGTCTGTCTCAGACCGTCTGTCTCAGACCGTCTGTCTCAGACCGTCTGTCTCAGACCGTCTGTCTCAGACCGTCTGTCTCAGACCGTCTGTCTCAGACCGTCTGTCTCAGACCGTCTGTCTCAGACCGTCTGTCTCAGACCGTCTGTCTCAGACCGTCTGTCTCAGACCGTCTGTCCTAGACCACCTGTCTCAGACCGTCTGTTTCAGGTCGTCTGTCCCTGTCCGTCTGTCTCGGACCGTCTGTCTCGGTCCGTCTGCCTCAGGCCGTCTGTCTCAGACCATCAGTCTCAGTCCGTCTGCCTCAGACCGCCTGTCTCAGACCGTCTGTCTCAGTTCGTCTGTCTCAGACCGCCTGTCACAGACCGTCTGTCTCAGGCCGTCTGTCTCAGTCCGTCTGTCCTAGACCACCTGTCTCAGACCGTCTGTTTCAGGTCGTCTGTCTCAGACCGTCCGTCTCAACCCGCCTGCCGCTATCGGGCAGCGTCTCTTCGCCTGTCCCTGTCCGTCAGTCACAGTCCGCCTGTCTCAGTCCGTCTGTCTCAAGCCGCCTGTCTCAGACCTTCTGTCTCAGACCGTCTGTCTCCGACCGCCTGTCTCAGACCGTCTGTCTCAGTCCGTCTGTCCTAGACCGCCTGTCTCAGACCGTCTGTCTCAGACCGTCTGTCTCAGACCGTCTGTCTCAGACCGTCTGTCTCAGACCGTCTGTCTCAGACCGTCTGTCTCAGACCGTCTGTCTCAGACCGTCTGTCTCAGACCGTCTCTCTGACCGTCTGTCTCAGACCGTCTGTCTCAGACCGTCTGTCTCAGACCGTCTGTCTCAGACCGTCTGTCTCAGACCGTCTGTCTCAGACCGTCTGTCTCACATCAACAATCTCAGTCCGTCAGTCTCAGTCCGTCTGTCTCAGACCGCCTGTCTCAGACCGTCTGTCTCAGGCCGTCTGTCTCAGACCACCTGTCTCAGACGGTCTGTCTCAATTGTCTGTCTCTGACCGTCTGTCTCAGACCGTCTGTCTCAGACCGTCTGTCTCAGACCGTCTGTCTCAGACCGTCTGTCTCAGACCGTCTGTCTCAGACCGTCTGTCTCAGACCGTCTGTCTCAGACCGTCTGTCTCAGACCGTCTGTCTCAGACCGTCTGTCTCAGACCGTCTGTCTCAGACCGTCTGTCTCAGACCGTCTGTCTCAGACCGTCTGTCTCAGACCGTCTGTCTCAGACCGTCTGTCCTAGACCACCTGTCTCAGACCGTCTGTTTCAGGTCGTCTGTCCCTGTCCGTCTGTCTCGGACCGTCCGTCTCGGTCCGTCTGCCTCAGGCCGTCTGTCTCAGACCATCAGTCTCAGTCCGTCTGCCTCAGACCGCCTGTCTCAGACCGTCTGTCTCAGTTCGTCTGTCTCAGACCGCCTGTCACAGACCGTCTGTCTCAGGCCGTCTGTCCTAGACCGCCTGTCTCAGACCGTCTGTCTGAGATCGTCTGTTTCAGGTCGTCTGTCCCTGTCCGTCTGTCTCGGACCGTCTGTCTCAGTCCGTCTGCCTCAGGCCGTCTGTCTCAGACCATCAGTCTCAGTCCGTCTGTCTCAGTCCGTCTGTCTCAGTCCGTCTGTCTCAGACCACCTGTCTCAGACGGTCTGTCTCAGATTGTCTGTCTCAGACCGTCTGTCTCAGACCGTCTGTCTCAGTCCGTCTGTCTCAGTCCGTCAGTCTCCGTCCGTCTGTCTCAGACCGTCTGTCTCAGTCCGTCTGTCTCAGTCCGTCAGTCTCCGTCCGTCTGTCTCAGACCGCCTGTCTCAGACCGTCTGTCTCAGGCCGTCTGTCTCAGACCACCTGTCTCAGACGGTCTGTCTCAGATTGTCTGTCTCAGACCGTCTGTCACAGACAGTCTGTCTCGGACCGTCTGTCTCAGCCGGTCTGTCTCAGTCCGTCTGTCCTAGACCGCCTGTCTCAGACCGTCTGTCTGAGATCGTCCGTCTCAGACCGTCTGTCTCAGACCGTCCGTCTCAACCCGCCTGCCGCTATCGGGCAGCGTCTCTTCGCCTGTCCCTGTCCGTCAGTCTCAGTCCGTCAGTCTCAGGCCGTCTGTCCCTGTCCACCTGCCGCTATCGGGCAGCGTCTGTTCGCCTGTCCCTGTCCGTCAGTCACAGTCCGCCTGTCTCAGTCCGTCTGTCTCAAGCCGCCTGTCTCAGACCTTCTGTCTCAGACCGTCTGTCTCCGACCGTCTGTCTCAGACCGTCTGTCTGAGATCGTCCGTCTCAGACCGTCTGTCTCAGACGGTCTGTCTCAGATTGTCCGTCTCAGACCGTCTGTCGCAGACCGTCTGTCTCAGACCGTCTGTCTCAGACCGTCTGTCTCAGACCGTTTGTCTCAGACCGTCTGTCTCAGACCGTCTGTCTCAGACCGTCTGTCTCAGACCGTCTGTCTCAGTCCGTCTGTCTCAGTCCGTCTGTCTCAGACCGTCTGTCTCAGACCGTCTGTCTCAGACCGTCTGTCTCAGTCCGTCTGTCTCAGTCCGTCTGTCTCAGACCGTCTGTCTCAGACCGTCTGTCTCAGACCGTCTGTCTCAGACCGTCTGTCTCAGACCGTCTGTCTCAGTCCGTCTGTCTCAGTCCGTCAGTCTCCGTCCGTCTGTCTCCGTCCGTCAGTCTCAGACCGCCTGTCTCAGATCGTCAGTCTCAGTCCGCCTGCCGCTATCGGGCAGCCTCTGTTCGCCTGTCCCTGTCCGCCTGTCTCAGTCCGTCTGTCTCAGTCCGTCTGTCTCAGACAGTCTGTCTCAGACCGTCTGTCTCAGACCGTCTGTCTCAGACCACCTGTCTCAGACCACCTGTCTCAGACGGTCAGTATCAGATCGCCTGTCTCGGACCGTCTGTCTCAGTCGGCCTATCTCAGACCATCAGTCTCAGTCCGTCTGTCTCAGTCCGTCTGTCCTAGACCACCTGTCTCAGACCGTCTGTTTCAGGTCGTCTGTCTCAGAACGTCCATCACAGTCCGCCTGTCTCAGTCAGTCTGTCTCAGACCGCCTGTCTCAGACCGTCTGTCTCAGACCGCCTGTCAGAGACCGTCTGTCTCAGGCCGTCTGTGCCTGTCCGTCTGTCTCAGTCCGACTGTCTCAGACCTGCTGTCTCAGTCGGCCTATCTCAGACCATCAGTCTCAGTCCATCTGTCTCAGTCCGTCTGTCCTAGACCGCCTGTCTCAGACCGTCTGTCTCAGGTCGTCTGTCTCAATCCGTCTGTCTCAGACCGTCTGTCTCAGACCAAGAGTCTCAGACCGTCTGTCTGAATCCGTCTGTCTCAGACCGTCTGTCTCAGACCAAGAGTCTCAGACCGTCTGTCTCAGTCCGTCTGTCTCAGACCGTCTGTCTCAGACCGTCTGTCTCAGACCGTCTGTCTCAGGCCGTCTGTCTCAGACCACCTGTCTCAGACCACCTGTCTCAGACGGTCAGTATCAGATCGCCTGTCTCGGACCGTCTGTCTCGGACCGTCTGTCTCAGTCGGACTACCTCAGACCATCAGTCTCAGTCCGTCTGTCTCAGTCCGTCTGTCCTAGACCACCTGTCTCAGACCGTCTGTTTCAGGTCGTCTGTCCCTGTCCGTATGTCTCGGACCGTCTGTCTCAGTCCGTCTGCCTCAGGCCGTCTGTCTCAGACCATCAGTCTCAGTCCGTCTGTCTCAGACCATCAGTCTCAGTCCGTCTGTCTCAGTCCGTCTGTCCTAGACCGCCTGTCTCGGACCGTCTGTCTCAGTCCGTCTGTCCTAGACCGCCTGTCTCAGACCGTCTGTCTCAGGTCGTCTGTCCCTGTCCGCTGTATCGGACCATCTGTCTCAGTCCGTCTGTCTCAGTCCGCCTGTCTCAGACCGTCTGTCTCAGTCCGTCTGTCGCAGTCCGTCTGTCTCAGACCACCTGTCTCAGACCACCTGTCTCAGTCCGTCTGTGCCTGTCCGTCTGTCTCAGATCGTCTGTCACAGTCCGTCTGTCTCAGTCCGTCTGTCTCACACCGCCTGTCGCAGACCGTCTGTCTCAGGCCGTCTGTGCCTGTCCGTCTGTCTCAGGTCATCTGTCTCAGTCCGTCTGTCTCAGTCCGTCTGTCTCAGTCCGTCTGTCTCAGTCCGTCTGTCTCAGACCGCCTGTCTAAGACCGTCTGTCTCAGGCCGTCTGTCTCAGACCACCTGTGTCAGACGGTCTGTCTCAGACCGTCTGTTTCAGACTGTCTGTCTGAGATCGTCCGTGTCAGACCGTCTGTCTCAGACCGTCCGTCTCCATCCGCCTGCCGCTATCCGGCAGCGTCTGTTCGCCTGTCCCTGTCCGTCAGTCTCAGTCCGTCAGTCTCAGTCAGTCTGTCTCAGTCCGTCTGTCTCAGACCGTCTGTCTCAGATCAACAGTCTCAGTCCGTCTGTCTCAGACCGTCTGTCTCAGTCCGTCTGTCTCAGTCCGTCAGTCTCGGTCCGTCTGTCTCAGACCGCCTGTCTCAGACCGTCTGTCTCAGGCCGTCTGTCTCAGACCACCTGTCTCAGACGGTCTGTCTCAGATTGTCTGTCTCAGAACGTCTGTCTCAGTCCGTCTGTCTCAGTCCGTCAGTCTCCGTCCGTCTGTCTCAGACCGTCTGTCTCAGTCCGTCTGTCTCAGTCCGTCAGTCTCCGTCCGATTGTCTTAGACCGCCTGTCTCAGACCGTCTGTCTCAGGCCGTCTGTCTCAGACCACCTGTCTCAGACGGTCTGTCTCAGATTGTCTGTCTCAGACCGTCTGTCTCAGACCGTCTGTTTCAGGTCGTCTGTCCCTGTCCGTCTGTCTCAGTCCGTCTGTGCCTGTCCGTCTGTCTCAGATCGTCTGTCACAGTCCGTCTGTCTCAGTCCGTCTGTCTCACACCGCCTGTCTCAGACCGTCTGTCTCAGTCCGTCTGTCTCAGTCCGTCAGTCTCCGTCCGTCTGTCTCAGACCGCCTGTCTCAGACCGTCTGTCTCAGGCCGTCTGTCTCAGACCACCTGTCTCAGATTGTCTGTCTCAGACCGTCTGTCTCAGACCGTCTGTCTCAGACCGTCTGTCTCAGACCGTCTGTCTCAGACCGTCTGTCTCAGCCCGTCTGTCTCAGTCCGTCAGTCTCCGTCCGTCTGTCTCAGACCGCCTGTCTCAGACCGTCTGTCTCAGGCCGTCTGTCTCAGACCACCTGTCTCAGACCGCCTGTCTCAGACCGTCCGTCTCCATCCGCCTGCCGCTATCCGGCAGCGTCTGTTCGCCTGTCCCTGTCCGTCAGTCTCAGTCCGTCAGTCTCAGTCAGTCTGTCTCAGTCCGTCTGTCTCAGACCGTCTGTCTCAGATCAACAGTCTCAGTCCGTCTGTCTCAGACCGTCTGTCTCAGACCGTCTGTCTCAGTCCGTCTGTCTCAGTCCGTCAGTCTCCGTCCGTCTGTCTCAGACCGTCTGCCTCAGGACGTCTGTCTCAGACCACCTGTCTCAGATTGTCTGTCTCAGACCGTCTGTCTCAGACCGTCTGTCTCAGACCGTCTGTCTCAGAACGTCTGTCTCAGTCCGTCTGTCTCAGTCCGTCAGTCTCCGTCCGTCTGTCTCAGACCGTCTGTCTCAGTCCGTCTGAGTCAGTCCGTCAGTCTCCGTCCATCTGTCTCAGACCGCCTGTCTCAGACCGTCTGTCTCAGGCCGTCTGTCTCAGACCATCAGTCTCAGTCCGTCTGTCTCAGTCCGTCTGTCCTAGACCGCCTGTCTCAGACCGTCTGTCTCAGTCCGTCTGTCCTAGACCGCCTGTCTCAGACCGTCTGTCTCAGGTCGTCTGTCCCTGTCCGCTGTCTCGGACCATCTGTCTCAGTCCGTCTGTCTCAGTCCGTCTGTCTCAGTCCGTCTGTCTCAGTCCGTCTGTCTCAGACCGCCTGTCTAAGACCGTCTGTCTCAGGCCGTCTGTCTCAGACCACCTGTGTCAGACGGTCTGTCTCAGACCGTCTGTTTCAGACTGTCTGTCTGAGATCGTCCGTGTCAGACCGTCTGTCTCAGACCGTCCGTCTCCATCCGCCTGCCGTTATCCGGCAGCGTCTGTTCGCCTGTCCCTGTCCGTCAGTCTCAGTCCGTCAGTCTCAGTCAGTCTGTCTCAGTCCGTCTGTCTCAGACCGTCTGTCTCAGATCAACAGTCTCAGTCCGTCTGTCTCAGACCGTCTGTCTCAGTCCGTCTGTCTCAGTCCGTCAGTCTCGGTCCGTCTGTCTCAGACCGCCTGTCTCAGACCGTCTGTCTCAGGCCGTCTGTCCTAGACCGCCTGTCTCAGACCGTCTGTCTCAGGTCGTCTGTCCCTGTCCGCTGTCTCGGACCATCTGTCTCAGTCCGTCTGTCTCAGTCCGTCTGTCTCAGTCCGTCTGTCTCAGACCGCCTGTCAGACACCGTCTGTCTCAGGCCGTCTGTGCCTGTCCATCTGTCTCAGATAGTCTGTCTCAGACCGTCTGTCTGAGATCGTCCGTCTCAGACCGTCTGTCTCAGACCGTCCGTCTCAATCCGCCTGCCGCTATCGGGCAGCGTCTCTTCGCCTGTCCCTGTCCGTCAGTCTCAGGCCGTCTGTCTCAGACCGTCTGTCTCAGGTCGTCTGTCCCTGTCCGCTGTCTCGGACCATCTGTCTCAGTCCGTCTGTCTCAGTCCGTCTGTCTCAGACCGCCTGTCAGAGACCGTCTGTCTCAGGCCGTCTGTGCCTGTCCGTCTGTCTCAGATCGTCTGTCTCAGTCCGACTGTCTCAGACCTCCTGTCTCAGTCGGCCTATCTCAGACCATCAGTCTCAGTCCGTCTGTCTCAGTCCGTCTGTCCTAGACCGCCTGTCTCATACCGTCTGTCTCAGGTCGTCTGTCCCTGTCCGCCTGACTCGGACCGTCTGTCTCAGTCCGTCTGTCTCAGTCCGTCTGTCTCAGACCGCCTGTCTAAGACCGTCTGTCTCAGGCCGTCTGTCTCAGACCACCTGTGTCAGACGGTCTGTCTCAGACCGTCTGTTTCAGACTGTCTGTCTGAGATCGTCCGTGTCAGACCGTCTGTCTCAGACCGTCCGTCTCCATCCGCCTGCCGTTATCCGGCAGCGTCTGTTCGCCTGTCCCTGCCCGTCTGTCTCAGACCGTCTGTCTCAGTCCGTCTGTCTCAGTCCGTCTGTCTCAGACCGCCTGTCTCACACCATCTGTCTCAGACCGTCTGTCTCAGGCCGTCTGTCTCAGACCACCTGTCTCAGACGGTCTGTCTCAGATTGTCTGTCTCAGACCGTCAGTCTCAGTCCGCCTGTCTCAGTCCGCCTGACTCAGACCGCCTGTATCATACCGTCTGTCTCAGGCCGTCTGTCCCTGTCCGTCTGTCTCCGTCCGTCTGTCTCAGACCACCTGTCTCAGACCGTCTATCTCAGGCCGTCTGTCTCAGACCACCTGTCTCAGACCACCTGTCTCAGACCACCTGTCTCAGACCGTCTGTCTCAGCCGGTCTGTCTCAGTCCGTCTGTCCTAGACCGCCTGTCTCAGACCGTCTGTCTGAGATCGTCCGTCTCAGACCGTCTGTCTCAGACCGTCCGTCTCAACCCGCCTGCCGCTATCGGGCAGCGTCTCTTCGCCTGTCCCTGTCCGTCAGTCTCAGTCCGTCAGTCTCAGGCCGTCTGTCCCTGTCCACCTGCCGCTATCGGGCAGCGTCTGTTCGCCTGTCCCTGTCCGTCAGTCACAGTCCGCCTGTCTCAGTCCGTCTGTCTCAAGCCGCCTGTCTCAGACCTTCTGTCTCAGACCGTCTGTCTCCGACCGCCTGTCTCAGACCGCCTGTACCAGTACGTCTGTCACAGGCCGTCTGTCTCAGACCGCCTGTCCTAGACCGCGTGAATCAGTCCGTCAGTCTCCGTCCGTCTGTCTCAGACCGCCTGTCTCAGACCGTCTGTCTCAGGCCGTCTGTCTCAGACCACCTGTCTCAGACGGTCTGTCTCAGATTGTCTGTCTCAGACCGTCTGTCACAGACCGTCTGTCCCGGACCGTCTGTCTCAGACCGTCAGTCTCAGACCGTCTGTCTCAGACCGTCTATCTCAGACCGTCTGTCTCAGACCGTCTGTCTCACATCAACAATCTCAGTCCGTCTGTCTCAGACCGTCTGTCTCAGTCCGTCTGTCTCAGTCCGTCAGTCTCAGTCCGTCTGTCTCAGACCGCCTGTCTCAGACCGTCTGTCTCAGGCCGTCTGTCTCAGACCACCTGTCTCAGACGGTCTGTCTCAATTGTCTGTCTCTGACCGTCTGTCTCAGACCGTCTGTCTCAGACCGTCTGTCTCAGACCGTCTGTCTCAGACCGTCTGTCTCAGACCGTCTGTCTCAGACCGTCTGTCTCAGACCGTCTGTCTCAGACCGTCTGTCTCAGACCGTCTGTCTCAGACCGTCTGTCTCAGACCGTCTGTCTCAGACCGTCTGTCTCAGACCGTCTGTCTCAGACCGTCTGTCCTAGACCACCTGTCTCAGACCGTCTGTTTCAGGTCGTCTGTCCCTGTCCGTCTGTCTCGGACCGTCTGTCTCGGTCCGTCTGCCTCAGGCCGTCTGTCTCAGACCATCAGTCTCAGTCCGTCTGCCTCAGACCGCCTGTCTCAGACCGTCTGTCTCAGTTCGTCTGTCTCAGACCGCCTGTCACAGACCGTCTGTCTCAGGCCGTCTGTCTCAGTCCGTCTGTCCTAGACCACCTGTCTCAGACCGTCTGTTTCAGGTCGTCTGTCTCAGACCGTCCGTCTCAACCCGCCTGCCGCTATCGGGCAGCGTCTCTTCGCCTGTCCCTGTCCGTCAGTCTCAGTCCGTCAGTCTCAGGCCGTCTGTCCCTGTCCACCTGCCGCTATCGGGCAGCGTCTGTTCGCCTGTCCCTGTCCGTCAGTCACAGGCCGCCTGTCTCAGTCCGTCTGTGTCAAGCCGCCTGTCTCAGACCTTCTGTCTCAGACCGTCTGTCTCCGACCGCCTGTCTCAGACCGCCTGTACCAGTACGTCTGTCACAGGCCGTCTGTCTCAGACCGCCTGTCTCAGACCGTCTGTCTCAGTCCGTCTGTCCTAGACCGCCTGTCTCAGACCGTCTGTCTCAGACCGTCTGTCTCAGACCGTCTGTCTCAGACCGTCTGTCTCAGACCGTCTGTCTCAGACCGTCTGTCTCAGACCGTCTGTCTCAGACCGTCTGTCTCAGACCGTCTGTCTCACATCAACAATCTCAGTCCGTCTGTCTCAGACCGTCTGTCTCAGACCGTCTGTCTCAGTCCGTCTGTCTCAGTCCGTCAGTCTCAGTCCGTCTGTCTCAGACCGCCTGTCTCAGACCGTCTGTCTCAGGCCGTCTGTCTCAGACCACCTGTCTCAGACGGTCTGTCTCAATTGTCTGTCTCTGACCGTCTGTCTCAGACCGTCTGTCTCAGACCGTCTGTCTCAGACCGTCTGTCTCAGACCGTCTGTCTCAGACCGTCTGTCTCAGACCGTCTGTCTCAGACCGTCTGTCTCAGACCGTCTGTCTCAGACCGTCTGTCTCAGACCGTCTGTCTCAGACCGTCTGTCTCAGACCGTCTGTCTCAGACCGTCTGTCTCAGACCGTCTGTCTCAGACCGTCTCTCTGACCGTCTGTCTCAGACCGTCTGTCTCAGACCGTCTGTCTCAGTCCGTCTGTCTCAGTCCGTCAGTCTCCGTCCGTCTGTCTCAGACCGCCTGTCTCAGACCGTCTGTCTCAGACCGTCTGTCTCAGACCGTCTGTCTCAGATCAACAGTCTCAGACCGTCTGTCTCAGACAGTCTGTCTCAGACCGTCTGTCTCAGGCCGTCTGTCTCAGACCACCTGTCTCAGACGGTCTGTCTCAGATTGTCTGTCTCAGACCGTCTGTCACAGACCGTCTGTCCCGGACCGTCTGTCTCAGACCGTCAGTCTCAGTCCGCATGTCTCAGTCCGCCTGTCTCAGTCCGCCTGTCTCAGACCGCCTGTCTCATACCGTCTGTCTCAGGCCGTCTGTCCCTGTCCGTCTGTCTCAGACCATCTGTCTCCGTCCGTCTGTCTCAGACCGCCTGTCTCAGACCGTCTGTCTCAGTCCGTCTGTCCTAGACCGCCTGTCTCAGACCGTCTGTCTCAGACCGTCTGTCTCAGACCGTCTGTCTCAGACCGTCTGTCTCAGACCGTCTGTCTCAGACCGTCTCTCTGACCGTCTGTCTCAGACCGTCTGTCTCAGACCGTCTGTCTCAGACCGTCTGTCTCAGACCGTCTGTCTCAGACCGTCTGTCTCAGACCGTCTGTCTCAGACCGTCTGTCTCAGACCGTCTGTCTCAGACCGTCTGTCTCAGACCGTCTGTCTCAGACCGTCTGTCTCACATCAACAATCTCAGTCCGTCTGTCTCAGACCGTCTGTCTCAGTCCGTCTGTCTCAGTCCGTCTGTCCTAGACCACCTGTCTCAGACCGTCTGTTTCAGGTCGTCTGTCTCAGACCGTCCGTCTCAACCCGCCTGCCGCTATCGGGCAGCGTCTCTTCGCCTGTCCCTGTCCGTCAGTCTCAGTCCGTCAGTCTCAGGCCGTCTGTCCCTGTCCACCTGCCGCTATCGGGCAGCGTCTGTTCGCCTGTCCCTGTCCGTCAGTCACAGGCCGCCTGTCTCAGTCCGTCTGTGTCAAGCCGCCTGTCTCAGACCTTCTGTCTCAGACCGTCTGTCTCCGACCGCCTGTCTCAGACCGCCTGTACCAGTACGTCTGTCACAGGCCGTCTGTCTCAGACCGCCTGTCTCAGACCGTCTGTCTCAGTCCGTCTGTCCTAGACCGCCTGTCTCAGACCGTCTGTCTCAGACCGTCTGTCTCAGACCGTCTGTCTCAGACCGTCTGTCTCAGACCGTCTGTCTCAGACCGTCTGTCTCACATCAACAATCTCAGTCCGTCTGTCTCAGACCGTCTGTCTCAGACCGTCTGTCTCAGTCCGTCTGTCTCAGTCCGTCAGTCTCAGTCCGTCTGTCTCAGACCGCCTGTCTCAGACCGTCTGTCTCAGGCCGTCTGTCTCAGACCACCTGTCTCAGACGGTCTGTCTCAATTGTCTGTCTCTGACCGTCTGTCTCAGACCGTCTGTCTCAGACCGTCTGTCTCAGACCGTCTGTCTCAGACCGTCTGTCTCAGACCGTCTGTCTCAGACCGTCTGTCTCAGACCGTCTGTCTCAGACCGTCTGTCTCAGACCGTCTGTCTCAGACCGTCTGTCTCAGACCGTCTGTCTCAGACCGTCTGTCTCAGACCGTCTGTCTCAGACCGTCTGTCTCAGACCGTCTGTCTCAGACCGTCTGTCTCAGACCGTCTGTCTCAGACCGTCTGTCTCAGACCGTCTCTCTGACCGTCTGTCTCAGACCGTCTGTCTCAGACCGTCTGTCTCAGTCCGTCTGTCTCAGTCCGTCAGTCTCCGTCCGTCTGTCTCAGACCGCCTGTCTCAGACCGTCTGTCTCAGACCGTCTGTCTCAGACCGTCTGTCTCAGATCAACAGTCTCAGACCGTCTGTCTCAGACAGTCTGTCTCAGACCGTCTGTCTCAGTCCGTCTGTCTCAGTCCGTCTGTCTCAGACCGCCTGTCTCAGACCGCCTGTCTCACACCATCTGTCTCAGACCGTCTGTCTCAGGCCGTCTGTCTCAGACCACCTGTCTCAGACGGTCTGTCTCAGATTGTCTGTCTCAGACCGTCTGTCACAGACCGTCTGTCTCAGACCGTCTGTCTCAGACCGTCTGTCTCAGTCCGTCTGTCTCAGTCCGTCAGTCTCCGTCCGTCTGTCTCAGATCGTCTGCCCTGTCCGTCTCTCTCAGTCCGCCTGTCTCAGTCCGTCTGTCTCAATCCGTCTGTCTCAGGCCGTCTATCTCAGACCTTCAATCTCAGTCCGTCTGTCTCAGACCATCAGTCTCAGTCCGTCTGTCACAGTCCGTCTGTCCCTGCCCGTCTGTCTCAGACCGTCTGTCTCAGTCCGTCTGTCTCAGTCCGTCTGTCTCAGACCGCCTGTCTCACACCATCTGTCTCAGACCGTCTGTCTCAGGCCGTCTGTCTCAGACCACCTGTCTCAGACGGTCTGTCTCAGATTGTCTGTCTCAGACCGTCAGTCTCAGTCCGCCTGTCTCAGTCCGCCTGACTCAGACCGCCTGTATCATACCGTCTGTCTCAGGCCGTCTGTCCCTGTCCGTCTGTCTCCGTCCGTCTGTCTCAGACCACCTGTCTCAGACCGTCTATCTCAGGCCGTCTGTCTCAGACCACCTGTCTCAGACCACCTGTCTCAGACCACCTGTCTCAGACCGTCTGTCTCAGCCGGTCTGTCTCAGTCCGTCTGTCCTAGACCGCCTGTCTCAGACCGTCTGTCTGAGATCGTCCGTCTCAGACCGTCTGTCTCAGACCGTCCGTCTCAACCCGCCTGCCGCTATCGGGCAGCGTCTCTTCGCCTGTCCCTGTCCGTCAGTCTCAGTCCGTCAGTCTCAGGCCGTCTGTCCCTGTCCACCTGCCGCTATCGGGCAGCGTCTGTTCGCCTGTCCCTGTCCGTCAGTCACAGTCCGCCTGTCTCAGTCCGTCTGTCTCAAGCCGCCTGTCTCAGACCTTCTGTCTCAGACCGTCTGTCTCCGACCGCCTGTCTCAGACCGCCTGTACCAGTACGTCTGTCACAGGCCGTCTGTCTCAGACCGCCTGTCCTAGACCGCGTGAATCAGTCCGTCAGTCTCCGTCCGTCTGTCTCAGACCGCCTGTCTCAGACCGTCTGTCTCAGGCCGTATGTCTCAGACCACCTGTCTCAGACGGTCTGTCTCAGATTGTCTGTCTCAGACCGTCTGTCACAGACCGTCTGTCCCGGACCGTCTGTCTCAGACCGTCAGTCACAGTCCGCATGTCTCAGTCCGCCTGTCTCAGTCCGCCTGTCTCAGACCGCCTGTCTCATACCGTCTGTCTCAGGCCGTCTGTCCCTGTCCGTCTGTCTCAGACCGTCTGTCTCCGTCCGTCTGTCTCAGACCGCCTGTCTCAGACCGTCTGTCTCAGTCCGTCTGTCCTAGACCGCCTGTCTCAGACCGTCTGTCTCAGACCGTCTGTCTCAGACCGTCTGTCTCAGACCGTCTGTCTCAGACCGTCTCTCTGACCGTCTGTCTCAGACCGTCTGTCTCAGACCGTCTGTCTCAGACCGTCTGTCTCAGACCGTCTGTCTCAGACCGTCTGTCTCAGACCGTCTGTCTCACATCAACAATCTCAGTCCGTCTGTCTCAGACCGTCTGTCTCAGTCCGTCTGTCTCAGTCCGTCAGTCTCAGTCCGTCTGTCTCAGACCGCCTGTCTCAGACCGTCTGTCTCAGGCCGTCTGTCTCAGACCACCTGTCTCAGACGGTCTGTCTCAATTGTCTGTCTCTGACCGTCTGTCTCAGACCGTCTGTCTCAGACCGTCTGTCTCAGACCGTCTGTCTCAGACCGTCTGTCTCAGACCGTCTGTCTCAGACCGTCTGTCTCAGACCGTCTGTCTCAGACCGTCTGTCTCAGACCGTCTGTCCTAGACCACCTGTCTCAGACCGTCTGTTTCAGGTCGTCTGTCCCTGTCCGTCTGTCTCGGACCGTCTGTCTCGGTCCGTCTGCCTCAGGCCGTCTGTCTCAGACCATCAGTCTCAGTCCGTCTGCCTCAGACCGCCTGTCTCAGACCGTCTGTCTCAGTTCGTCTGTCTCAGACCGCCTGTCACAGACCGTCTGTCTCAGGCCGTCTGTCTCAGTCCGTCTGTCCTAGACCACCTGTCTCAGACCGTCTGTTTCAGGTCGTCTGTCTCAGACCGTCTGTCTCAGACCGTCTGTCTCAGACCGTCTGTCTCAGACCGTCTGTCTCACATCAACAATCTCAGTCCGTCTGTCTCAGACCGTCTGTCTCAGTCCGTCTGTCTCAGTCCGTCAGTCTCAGTCCGTCTGTCTCAGACCGCCTGTCTCAGACCGTCTGTCTCAGGCCGTCTGTCTCAGACCACCTGTCTCAGACGGTCTGTCTCAATTGTCTGTCTCTGACCGTCTGTCTCAGACCGTCTGTCTCAGACCGTCTGTCTCAGACCGTCTGTCTCAGACCGTCTGTCTCAGACCGTCTGTCTCAGACCGTCTGTCTCAGACCGTCTGTCTCAGACCGTCTGTCTCAGACCGTCTGTCTCAGACCGTCTGTCTCAGACCGTCTGTCTCAGACCGTCTGTCTCAGACCGTCTGTCTCAGACCGTCTGTCTCAGACCGTCTGTCCTAGACCACCTGTCTCAGACCGTCTGTTTCAGGTCGTCTGTCCCTGTCCGTCTGTCTCGGACCGTCTGTCTCGGTCCGTCTGCCTCAGGCCGTCTGTCTCAGACCATCAGTCTCAGTCCGTCTGCCTCAGACCGCCTGTCTCAGACCGTCTGTCTCAGTTCGTCTGTCTCAGACCGCCTGTCACAGACCGTCTGTCTCAGGCCGTCTGTCTCAGTCCGTCTGTCCTAGACCACCTGTCTCAGACCGTCTGTTTCAGGTCGTCTGTCTCAGACCGTCCGTCTCAACCCGCCTGCCGCTATCGGGCAGCGTCTCTTCGCCTGTCCCTGTCCGTCAGTCTCAGTCCGTCAGTCTCAGGCCGTCTGTCCCTGTCCACCTGCCGCTATCGGGCAGCGTCTGTTCGCCTGTCCCTGTCCGTCAGTCACAGTCCGCCTGTCTCAGTCCGTCTGTCTCAAGCCGCCTGTCTCAGACCTTCTGTCTCAGACCGTCTGTCTCCGACCGCCTGTCTCAGACCGCCTGTACCAGTACGTCTGTCACAGGCCGTCTGTCTCAGACCGCCTGTCTCAGACCGTCTGTCTCAGTCCGTCTGTCCTAGACCGCCTGTCTCAGACCGTCTGTCTCAGACCGTCTGTCTCAGACCGTCTGTCTCAGACCGTCTGTCTCAGACCGTCTGTCTCAGACCGTCTGTCTCAGACCGTCTGTCTCAGACCGTCTGTCTCAGACCGTCTGTCTCAGACCGTCTGTCTCAGACCGTCTGTCTCACATCAACAATCTCAGTCCGTCAGTCTCAGTCCGTCTGTCTCAGACCGCCTGTCTCAGACCGTCTGTCTCAGGCCGTCTGTCTCAGACCACCTGTCTCAGACGGTCTGTCTCAATTGTCTGTCTCTGACCGTCTGTCTCAGACCGTCTGTCTCAGACCGTCTGTCTCAGACCGTCTGTCTCAGACCGTCTGTCTCAGACCGTCTGTCTCAGACCGTCTGTCTCAGACCGTCTGTCTCAGACCGTCTGTCTCAGACCGTCTGTCTCAGACCGTCTGTCTCAGACCGTCTGTCTCAGACCGTCTGTCTCAGACCGTCTGTCTCAGACCGTCTGTCTCAGACCGTCTGTCTCAGACCGTCTGTCTCAGACCGTCTGTCTCAGACCGTCTGTCTCAGACCGTCTGTCTCAGACCGTCTGTCTCAGACCGTCTGTCTCAGACCGTCTGTCTCAGACCGTCTGTCTCAGACCGTCTGTCCTAGACCACCTGTCTCAGACCGTCTGTTTCAGGTCGTCTGTCCCTGTCCGTCTGTCTCGGACCGTCCGTCTCGGTCCGTCTGCCTCAGGCCGTCTGTCTCAGACCATCAGTCTCAGTCCGTCTGCCTCAGACCGCCTGTCTCAGACCGTCTGTCTCAGTTCGTCTGTCTCAGACCGCCTGTCACAGACCGTCTGTCTCAGGCCGTCTGTCCTAGACCGCCTGTCTCAGACCGTCTGTCTGAGATCGTCTGTTTCAGGTCGTCTGTCCCTGTCCGTCTGTCTCGGACCGTCTGTCTCAGTCCGTCTGCCTCAGGCCGTCTGTCTCAGACCATCAGTCTCAGTCCGTCTGTCTCAGTCCGTCTGTCTCAGTCCGTCTGTCTCAGACCACCTGTCTCAGACGGTCTGTCTCAGATTGTCTGTCTCAGACCGTCTGTCTCAGACCGTCTGTCTCAGTCCGTCTGTCTCAGTCCGTCAGTCTCCGTCCGTCTGTCTCAGACCGTCTGTCTCAGTCCGTCTGTCTCAGTCCGTCAGTCTCCGTCCGTCTGTCTCAGACCGCCTGTCTCAGACCGTCTGTCTCAGGCCGTCTGTCTCAGACCACCTGTCTCAGACGGTCTGTCTCAGATTGTCTGTCTCAGACCGTCTGTCACAGACAGTCTGTCTCGGACCGTCTGTCTCAGCCGGTCTGTCTCAGTCCGTCTGTCCTAGACCGCCTGTCTCAGACCGTCTGTCTGAGATCGTCCGTCTCAGACCGTCTGTCTCAGACCGTCCGTCTCAACCCGCCTGCCGCTATCGGGCAGCGTCTCTTCGCCTGTCCCTGTCCGTCAGTCTCAGTCCGTCAGTCTCAGGCCGTCTGTCCCTGTCCACCTGCCGCTATCGGGCAGCGTCTGTTCGCCTGTCCCTGTCCGTCAGTCACAGTCCGCCTGTCTCAGTCCGTCTGTCTCAAGCCGCCTGTCTCAGACCTTCTGTCTCAGACCGTCTGTCTCCGACCGTCTGTCTCAGACCGTCTGTCTGAGATCGTCCGTCTCAGACCGTCTGTCTCAGACGGTCTGTCTCAGATTGTCCGTCTCAGACCGTCTGTCGCAGACCGTCTGTCTCAGACCGTCTGTCTCAGACCGTCTGTCTCAGACCGTTTGTCTCAGACCGTCTGTCTCAGACCGTCTGTCTCAGACCGTCTGTCTCAGACCGTCTGTCTCAGTCCGTCTGTCTCAGTCCGTCTGTCTCAGACCGTCTGTCTCAGACCGTCTGTCTCAGACCGTCTGTCTCAGTCCGTCTGTCTCAGTCCGTCTGTCTCAGACCGTCTGTCTCAGACCGTCTGTCTCAGACCGTCTGTCTCAGACCGTCTGTCTCAGACCGTCTGTCTCAGTCCGTCTGTCTCAGTCCGTCAGTCTCCGTCCGTCTGTCTCCGTCCGTCAGTCTCAGACCGCCTGTCTCAGATCGTCAGTCTCAGTCCGCCTGCCGCTATCGGGCAGCCTCTGTTCGCCTGTCCCTGTCCGCCTGTCTCAGTCCGTCTGTCTCAGTCCGTCTGTCTCAGACAGTCTGTCTCAGACCGTCTGTCTCAGACCGTCTGTCTCAGACCACCTGTCTCAGACCACCTGTCTCAGACGGTCAGTATCAGATCGCCTGTCTCGGACCGTCTGTCTCAGTCGGCCTATCTCAGACCATCAGTCTCAGTCCGTCTGTCTCAGTCCGTCTGTCCTAGACCACCTGTCTCAGACCGTCTGTTTCAGGTCGTCTGTCTCAGAACGTCCATCACAGTCCGCCTGTCTCAGTCAGTCTGTCTCAGACCGCCTGTCTCAGACCGTCTGTCTCAGACCGCCTGTCAGAGACCGTCTGTCTCAGGCCGTCTGTGCCTGTCCGTCTGTCTCAGTCCGACTGTCTCAGACCTGCTGTCTCAGTCGGCCTATCTCAGACCATCAGTCTCAGTCCATCTGTCTCAGTCCGTCTGTCCTAGACCGCCTGTCTCAGACCGTCTGTCTCAGGTCGTCTGTCTCAATCCGTCTGTCTCAGACCGTCTGTCTCAGACCGTCTGTCTCAGACCAAGAGTCTCAGACCGTCTGTCTGAATCCGTCTGTCTCAGACCGTCTGTCTCAGACCAAGAGTCTCAGACCGTCTGTCTCAGTCCGTCTGTCTCAGACCGTCTGTCTCAGACCGTCTGTCTCAGACCGTCTGTCTCAGGCCGTCTGTCTCAGACCACCTGTCTCAGACCACCTGTCTCAGACGGTCAGTATCAGATCGCCTGTCTCGGACCGTCTGTCTCGGACCGTCTGTCTCAGTCGGACTACCTCAGACCATCAGTCTCAGTCCGTCTGTCTCAGTCCGTCTGTCCTAGACCACCTGTCTCAGACCGTCTGTTTCAGGTCGTCTGTCCCTGTCCGTATGTCTCGGACCGTCTGTCTCAGTCCGTCTGCCTCAGGCCGTCTGTCTCAGACCATCAGTCTCAGTCCGTCTGTCTCAGACCATCAGTCTCAGTCCGTCTGTCTCAGTCCGTCTGTCCTAGACCGCCTGTCTCGGACCGTCTGTCTCAGTCCGTCTGTCCTAGACCGCCTGTCTCAGACCGTCTGTCTCAGGTCGTCTGTCCCTGTCCGCTGTATCGGACCATCTGTCTCAGTCCGTCTGTCTCAGTCCGCCTGTCTCAGACCGTCTGTCTCAGTCCGTCTGTCGCAGTCCGTCTGTCTCAGACCACCTGTCTCAGACCACCTGTCTCAGTCCGTCTGTGCCTGTCCGTCTGTCTCAGATCGTCTGTCACAGTCCGTCTGTCTCAGTCCGTCTGTCTCACACCGCCTGTCGCAGACCGTCTGTCTCAGGCCGTCTGTGCCTGTCCGTCTGTCTCAGGTCATCTGTCTCAGTCCGTCTGTCTCAGTCCGTCTGTCTCAGTCCGTCTGTCTCAGTCCGTCTGTCTCAGACCGCCTGTCTAAGACCGTCTGTCTCAGGCCGTCTGTCTCAGACCACCTGTGTCAGACGGTCTGTCTCAGACCGTCTGTTTCAGACTGTCTGTCTGAGATCGTCCGTGTCAGACCGTCTGTCTCAGACCGTCCGTCTCCATCCGCCTGCCGCTATCCGGCAGCGTCTGTTCGCCTGTCCCTGTCCGTCAGTCTCAGTCCGTCAGTCTCAGTCAGTCTGTCTCAGTCCGTCTGTCTCAGACCGTCTGTCTCAGATCAACAGTCTCAGTCCGTCTGTCTCAGACCGTCTGTCTCAGTCCGTCTGTCTCAGTCCGTCAGTCTCGGTCCGTCTGTCTCAGACCGCCTGTCTCAGACCGTCTGTCTCAGGCCGTCTGTCTCAGACCACCTGTCTCAGACGGTCTGTCTCAGATTGTCTGTCTCAGAACGTCTGTCTCAGTCCGTCTGTCTCAGTCCGTCAGTCTCCGTCCGTCTGTCTCAGACCGTCTGTCTCAGTCCGTCTGTCTCAGTCCGTCAGTCTCCGTCCGATTGTCTTAGACCGCCTGTCTCAGACCGTCTGTCTCAGGCCGTCTGTCTCAGACCACCTGTCTCAGACGGTCTGTCTCAGATTGTCTGTCTCAGACCGTCTGTCTCAGACCGTCTGTTTCAGGTCGTCTGTCCCTGTCCGTCTGTCTCAGTCCGTCTGTGCCTGTCCGTCTGTCTCAGATCGTCTGTCACAGTCCGTCTGTCTCAGTCCGTCTGTCTCACACCGCCTGTCTCAGACCGTCTGTCTCAGTCCGTCTGTCTCAGTCCGTCAGTCTCCGTCCGTCTGTCTCAGACCGCCTGTCTCAGACCGTCTGTCTCAGGCCGTCTGTCTCAGACCACCTGTCTCAGATTGTCTGTCTCAGACCGTCTGTCTCAGACCGTCTGTCTCAGACCGTCTGTCTCAGACCGTCTGTCTCAGTCCGTCTGTCTCAGTCCGTCAGTCTCCGTCCGTCTGTCTCAGACCGCCTGTCTCAGACCGTCTGTCTCAGGCCGTCTGTCTCAGACCACCTGTCTCAGACCGCCTGTCTCAGACCGTCCGTCTCCATCCGCCTGCCGCTATCCGGCAGCGTCTGTTCGCCTGTCCCTGTCCGTCAGTCTCAGTCCGTCAGTCTCAGTCAGTCTGTCTCAGTCCGTCTGTCTCAGACCGTCTGTCTCAGATCAACAGTCTCAGTCCGTCTGTCTCAGACCGTCTGTCTCAGACCGTCTGTCTCAGTCCGTCTGTCTCAGTCCGTCAGTCTCCGTCCGTCTGTCTCAGACCGTCTGCCTCAGGACGTCTGTCTCAGACCACCTGTCTCAGATTGTCTGTCTCAGACCGTCTGTCTCAGACCGTCTGTCTCAGACCGTCTGTCTCAGAACGTCTGTCTCAGTCCGTCTGTCTCAGTCCGTCAGTCTCCGTCCGTCTGTCTCAGACCGTCTGTCTCAGTCCGTCTGAGTCAGTCCGTCAGTCTCCGTCCATCTGTCTCAGACCGCCTGTCTCAGACCGTCTGTCTCAGGCCGTCTGTCTCAGACCATCAGTCTCAGTCCGTCTGTCTCAGTCCGTCTGTCCTAGACCGCCTGTCTCAGACCGTCTGTCTCAGTCCGTCTGTCCTAGACCGCCTGTCTCAGACCGTCTGTCTCAGGTCGTCTGTCCCTGTCCGCTGTCTCGGACCATCTGTCTCAGTCCGTCTGTCTCAGTCCGTCTGTCTCAGTCCGTCTGTCTCAGTCCGTCTGTCTCAGACCGCCTGTCTAAGACCGTCTGTCTCAGGCCGTCTGTCTCAGACCACCTGTGTCAGACGGTCTGTCTCAGACCGTCTGTTTCAGACTGTCTGTCTGAGATCGTCCGTGTCAGACCGTCTGTCTCAGACCGTCCGTCTCCATCCGCCTGCCGTTATCCGGCAGCGTCTGTTCGCCTGTCCCTGTCCGTCAGTCTCAGTCCGTCAGTCTCAGTCAGTCTGTCTCAGTCCGTCTGTCTCAGACCGTCTGTCTCAGATCAACAGTCTCAGTCCGTCTGTCTCAGACCGTCTGTCTCAGTCCGTCTGTCTCAGTCCGTCAGTCTCGGTCCGTCTGTCTCAGACCGCCTGTCTCAGACCGTCTGTCTCAGGCCGTCTGTCCTAGACCGCCTGTCTCAGACCGTCTGTCTCAGGTCGTCTGTCCCTGTCCGCTGTCTCGGACCATCTGTCTCAGTCCGTCTGTCTCAGTCCGTCTGTCTCAGTCCGTCTGTCTCAGACCGCCTGTCAGACACCGTCTGTCTCAGGCCGTCTGTGCCTGTCCATCTGTCTCAGATAGTCTGTCTCAGACCGTCTGTCTGAGATCGTCCGTCTCAGACCGTCTGTCTCAGACCGTCCGTCTCAATCCGCCTGCCGCTATCGGGCAGCGTCTCTTCGCCTGTCCCTGTCCGTCAGTCTCAGGCCGTCTGTCTCAGACCGTCTGTCTCAGGTCGTCTGTCCCTGTCCGCTGTCTCGGACCATCTGTCTCAGTCCGTCTGTCTCAGTCCGTCTGTCTCAGACCGCCTGTCAGAGACCGTCTGTCTCAGGCCGTCTGTGCCTGTCCGTCTGTCTCAGATCGTCTGTCTCAGTCCGACTGTCTCAGACCTCCTGTCTCAGTCGGCCTATCTCAGACCATCAGTCTCAGTCCGTCTGTCTCAGTCCGTCTGTCCTAGACCGCCTGTCTCATACCGTCTGTCTCAGGTCGTCTGTCCCTGTCCGCCTGACTCGGACCGTCTGTCTCAGTCCGTCTGTCTCAGTCCGTCTGTCTCAGACCGCCTGTCTAAGACCGTCTGTCTCAGGCCGTCTGTCTCAGACCACCTGTGTCAGACGGTCTGTCTCAGACCGTCTGTTTCAGACTGTCTGTCTGAGATCGTCCGTGTCAGACCGTCTGTCTCAGACCGTCCGTCTCCATCCGCCTGCCGTTATCCGGCAGCGTCTGTTCGCCTGTCCCTGTCCGTCAGTCTCAGTCCGTCAGTCTCAGTCAGTCTGTCTCAGTCCGTCTGTCTCAGACCGTCTGTCTCAGATCAACAGTCTCAGTCCGTCTGTCTCAGACCGTCTGTCTCAGTCCGTCTGTCTCAGTCCGTCAGTCTCGGTCCGTCTGTCTCAGACCGCCTGTCTCAGACCGTCTGTCTCAGGCCGTCTGTCCTAGACCGCCTGTCTCAGACCGTCTGTCTCAGGTCGTCTGTCCCTGTCCGCTGTCTCGGACCATCTGTCTCGGACCATCTGTCTCAGTCCGTCTGTCTCAGTCCGTCTGTCTCAGACCGCCTGTCAGAGACCGTCTGTCTCAGGCCGTCTGTGCCTGTCCGTCTGTCTCAGATCGTCTGTCTCAGTCCGACTGTCTCAGACCTCCTGTCTCAGTCGGCCTATCTCAGACCATCAGTCTCAGTCCGTCTGTCTCAGTCCGTCTGTCCTAGACCGCCTGTCTCATACCGTCTGTCTCAGGTCGTCTGTCCCTGTCCGCCTGACTCGGACCGTCTGTCTCAGTCCGTCTGTCTCAGTCCGTTTGTCTCAGACCACCTGTCTCAGACTACCTGTCTCGGACGGTCTGTCTCAGATCGTCTGTCTCAGACCGTCTGTCTCAGTCCGTCTGTCTCGGTCCGTCTGTCTCAGACCGTCTGTCTCCGACCGTCAGTCTCAGGCCGTCTGTCTCAGACCGTCTGTCTCAGACCGTCTGTATCAGACCGTCTGTCTCAGACCGTCTGTCTCAGGCCGTCTGTGCCTGTCCGTCTGTCTCAGGTTATCTGTCTCAGTCCGACTGTCTCAGTCCGACTGTCTCAGTCCGACTGTCTCCGTCCGTCTGTCTCAGACCGCCTGTCTCAGTCCGTCTGTCCTAGACCACCTGTCTCAGACCATCTGTTTCAGACCATCGGTCTCAATCCGTCTGTCTCAGTCCGTCTGTCTCAGTCCGTCTGTCTCAGTCCGTCTGTCTCAGTCCGTCTGTCTCAGACCGCCTGTCTAAGACCGTCTGTCTCAGGCCGTCTGTCTCAGACCACCGTGTCAGACGGTCTGTCTCAGACCGTCTGTCTCAGACCACCTGTGTCAGACGGTCTGTCTCAGACCGTCTGTTTCAGACTGTCTGTCTGAGATCGTCCGTGTCAGACCGTCTGTCTCAGACCGTCCGTCTCTATCCGCCTGCCGCTATCCGGCAGCGTCTGTTCGCCTGTCCCTGTCCGTCAGTCTCAGTCCGTCAGTCTCAGTCAGTCTGTCTCAGTCCGTCTGTCTCAGACCGTCTGTCTCAGATCAACAGTCTCAGTCCGTCTGTCTCAGATCAACAGTCTCAGTCCGTCTGTCTCAGTCCGTCAGTCTCGGTCCGTCTGTCTTAGACCGCCTGTCTCAGACCGTCTGTCTCAGGCCGTCTGTCTCAGACCGCCTGTCTCATACCGTCTGTCTCAGTCCGTCTGTCTCGGTCCGTCTGTCTCAGACCGTCTGTCTCCGACCGTCAGTCTCAGGCCGTCTGTCTCAGTCCGTCAGTCTCGGTCCGTCTGTCTCAGACCGCCTGTCTCAGACCGTCTGTCTCAGGCCGTCTGTCTCAGACCACCTGTCTCAGATTGTCTGTCTCAGAACGTCTGTCTCAGTCCGTCTGTCTCAGTCCGTCAGTCTCCGTCCGTCTGTCTCAGACCGTCTGTCTCAGATCAACAGTCTCAGTCCGTCTGTCTCAGACCGTCTGTCTCAGTCCGTCAGTCTCAGACCGTCTGTTTCAGGTCGTCTGTCCCTGTCCGTCTGTCTCAGTCCGTCTGTGCCTGTCCGTCTGTCTCAGATCGTCTGTCACAGTCCGTCTGTCTCAGTCCGTCTGTCTCAGACCGCCTGTCTCAGACCGTCTGTCTCAGGCCGTCTGTCTCAGACCGCCTGTCTCATACCGTCTGTCTCAGTCCGTCTGTCTCGGTCCGTCTGTCTCAGACCGTCTGTCTCCGACCGTCAGTCTCAGGCCGTCTGTCTCAGTCCGTCAGTCTCGGTCCGTCTGTCTCAGACCGCCTGTCTCAGACCGTCTGTCTCAGACCGTCTGTCTCAGATCAACAGTCTCAGTCCGTCTGTCTCAGACCGTCTGTCTCAGTCCGTCTGTCTCAGTCCGTCAGTCTCGGTCCGTCTGTCTCAGTCCGTCTGTCTCAGACCGTCTGTCTCAGATCAACAGTCTCAGTCCGTCTGTCTCAGACCGTCTGTCTCAGTCCGTCTGTCTCAGTCCGTCAGTCTCGGTCCGTCTGTCTCAGACCGCCTGTCTCAGACCGTCTGTCTCAGGCCGTCTGTCTCAGACCGCCTGTCTCATACCGTCTGTCTCAGGTCGTCTGTCCCTGTCCGTCTGACTCGGACCGTCTGTCTCAGTCCGTCTGTCTCAGTCCGTCTGTTTCAGACCACCTGTCTCAGACCACCTGTCTCGGACGGTCTGTCTCAGATCGTCTGTCTCAGACCGTCTGTCTCAGTCCGTCTGCCTCGGTCCGTCTGTCTCAGACCGTCTGTCTCCGACCGTCAGTCTCAGGCCGTCTGTCTCAGTCCGTCAGTCTCGGTCCGTCTGTCTCAGACCGCCTGTCTCAGACCGTCTGTCTCAGGCCGTCTGTCTCAGACCACCTGTCTCAGACGGTCTGTCTCAGATTGTCTGTCTCAGAACGTCTGTCTCAGTCCGTCTGTCTCAGTCCGTCTGTCTCAGTCCGTCTGTCTCAGACCGTCTGTCTCAGACCGTCTGTCTCAGACCGTCTGTCTCAGACCGTCTGTCTCAGACCGTCTGTCTCAGACCGTCTGTCTCAGACCGTCTGTTTCAGGTCGTCTGTCCCTGTCCGTCTGTCTCAGTCCGTCTGTGCCTGTCCGTCTGTCTCAGATCGTCTGTCACAGTCCGTCTGTCTCAGTCCGTCTGTCTCACACCGCCTGTCGCAGACCGTCTGTCTCAGGCCGTCTGTGCCTGTCCGTCTGTCTCAGGTCATCTGTATCAGTCCGACTGTCTCAGTCCGTCTGTCTCCGTCCGTCTGTCTCAGACCGCCTGTCTCAGTCCGTCTGTCCTAGACCACCTGTCTCAGACCATCTGTTTCAGACCATCGGTCTCAGTCCGTCTGTCTCAGTCCATCTGTCTCAGTCCGTCTGTCTCAGTCCGTCTGTCTCAGACCACCTGTCTCAGACGGTCTGTCTCAGATTGTCTGTCTCAGAACGTCTGTCTCAGTCCGTCTGTCTCAGTCCGTCAGTCTCCGTCCGTCTGTCTCAGACCGTCTGTCTCAGGCCGTCTGTCTCAGACCACCTGTCTCAGACGGTCTGTCTCAGATTGTCTGTCTCAGAACGTCTGTCTCAGTCCGTCTGTCTCAGTCCGTCAGTCTCCGTCCGTCTGTCTCAGACCGTCTGTCTCAGTCCGTCTGTCTCAGTCCGTCAGTCTCCGTCCGATTGTCTTAGACCGCCTGTCTCAGACCGTCTGTCTCAGACCGTCTGTTTCAGGTCGTCTGTCCCTGTCTGTCTGTCTCAGTCCGTCTGTGCCTGTCCGTCTGTCTCAGATCGTCTGTCACAGTCCGTCTGTCTCAGTCCGTCTGTCTCACACCGCCTGTCGCAGACTGTCTGTCTCAGACCGTCTGTCTCAGACCGTCTGTTTCAGACTGTCTGTCTGAGATCGTCCGTCTCAGACCGCCTGTCTCAGACCGTCCGTCTCCATCCGCCTGCCGCTATCCGGCAGCGTCGGTTCGCCTGTCCCTGTCCGTCAGTCTCAGTCCGTCAGTCTCAGTCAGTCTGTCTCAGTCCGTCTGTCTCAGACCGTCTGTCTCAGGCCGTCTGTCCTAGACCGCCTGTCTCAGACCGTCTGTCTCAGGTCGTCTGTCCCTGTCCGCTGTCTCGGACCATCTGTCTCAGTCCGTCTGTCTCAGTCCGTCTGTCTCAGTCCGTCTGTCTCAGACCGCCTGTCAGACACCGTCTGTCTCAGGCCGTCTGTGCCTGTCCATCTGTCTCAGATAGTCTGTCTCAGACCGTCTGTCTGAGATCGTCCGTCTCAGACCGTCTGTCTCAGACCGTCCGTCTCAATCCGCCTGCCGCTATCGGGCAGCGTCTCTTCGCCTGTCCCTGTCCGTCAGTCTCAGGCCGTCTGTCTCAGACCGTCTGTCTCAGGTCGTCTGTCCCTGTCCGCTGTCTCGGACCATCTGTCTCAGTCCGTCTGTCTCAGTCCGTCTGTCTCAGACCGCCTGTCAGAGACCGTCTGTCTCAGGCCGTCTGTGCCTGTCCGTCTGTCTCAGATCGTCTGTCTCAGTCCGACTGTCTCAGACCTCCTGTCTCAGTCGGCCTATCTCAGACCATCAGTCTCAGTCCGTCTGTCTCAGTCCGTCTGTCCTAGACCGCCTGTCTCATACCGTCTGTCTCAGGTCGTCTGTCCCTGTCCGCCTGACTCGGACCGTCTGTCTCAGTCCGTCTGTCTCAGTCCGTCTGTCTCAGACCGCCTGTCTAAGACCGTCTGTCTCAGGCCGTCTGTCTCAGACCACCTGTGTCAGACGGTCTGTCTCAGACCGTCTGTTTCAGACTGTCTGTCTGAGA
The DNA here is from genome assembly GCA_947623535.1 of Coelioxys conoideus. Taxonomy (NCBI): domain Eukaryota; kingdom Metazoa; phylum Arthropoda; class Insecta; order Hymenoptera; family Megachilidae; genus Coelioxys; species Coelioxys conoideus. The sequence continues at coordinate 14,555,512 of OX392451.1, forward strand.
TCGTCCGTGTCAGACCGTCTGTCTCAGACCGTCCGTCTCCATCCGCCTGCCGTTATCCGGCAGCGTCTGTTCGCCTGTCCCTGTCCGTCAGTCTCAGTCCGTCAGTCTCAGTCAGTCTGTCTCAGTCCGTCTGTCTCAGACCGTCTGTCTCAGATCAACAGTCTCAGTCCGTCTGTCTCAGACCGTCTGTCTCAGTCCGTCTGTCTCAGTCCGTCAGTCTCGGTCCGTCTGTCTCAGACCGCCTGTCTCAGACCGTCTGTCTCAGGCCGTCTGTCCTAGACCGCCTGTCTCAGACCGTCTGTCTCAGGTCGTCTGTCCCTGTCCGCTGTCTCGGACCATCTGTCTCAGTCCGTCTGTCTCAGTCCGTCTGTCTCAGTCCGTCTGTCTCAGACCGCCTGTCAGACACCGTCTGTCTCAGGCCGTCTGTGCCTGTCCATCTGTCTCAGATAGTCTGTCTCAGACCGTCTGTCTGAGATCGTCCGTCTCAGACCGTCTGTCTCAGACCGTCCGTCTCAATCCGCCTGCCGCTATCGGGAAGCGTCTCTTCGCCTGTCCCTGTCCGTCAGTCTCAGGCCGTCTGTCTCAGACCGTCTGTCTCAGGTCGTCTGTCCCTGTCCGCTGTCTCGGACCATCTGTCTCAGTCCGTCTGTCTCAGTCCGTCTGTCTCAGACCGCCTGTCAGAGACCGTCTGTCTCAGGCCGTCTGTGCCTGTCCGTCTGTCTCAGATCGTCTGTCTCAGTCCGACTGTCTCAGACCTCCTGTCTCAGTCGGCCTATCTCAGACCATCAGTCTCAGTCCGTCTGTCTCAGTCCGTCTGTCCTAGACCGCCTGTCTCATACCGTCTGTCTCAGGTCGTCTGTCCCTGTCCGCCTGACTCGGACCGTCTGTCTCAGTCCGTCTGTCTCAGTCCGTTTGTCTCAGACCACCTGTCTCAGACTACCTGTCTCGGACGGTCTGTCTCAGATCGTCTGTCTCAGACCGTCTGTCTCAGTCCGTCTGTCTCGGTCCGTCTGTCTCAGACCGTCTGTCTCCGACCGTCAGTCTCAGGCCGTCTGTCTCAGACCGTCTGTCTCAGACCGTCTGTATCAGACCGTCTGTCTCAGACCGTCTGTCTCAGGCCGTCTGTGCCTGTCCGTCTGTCTCAGGTTATCTGTCTCAGTCCGACTGTCTCAGTCCGACTGTCTCAGTCCGACTGTCTCCGTCCGTCTGTCTCAGACCGCCTGTCTCAGTCCGTCTGTCCTAGACCACCTGTCTCAGACCATCTGTTTCAGACCATCGGTCTCAATCCGTCTGTCTCAGTCCGTCTGTCTCAGTCCGTCTGTCTCAGTCCGTCTGTCTCAGTCCGTCTGTCTCAGACCGCCTGTCTAAGACCGTCTGTCTCAGGCCGTCTGTCTCAGACCACCGTGTCAGACGGTCTGTCTCAGACCGTCTGTCTCAGACCACCTGTGTCAGACGGTCTGTCTCAGACCGTCTGTTTCAGACTGTCTGTCTGAGATCGTCCGTGTCAGACCGTCTGTCTCAGACCGTCCGTCTCTATCCGCCTGCCGCTATCCGGCAGCGTCTGTTCGCCTGTCCCTGTCCGTCAGTCTCAGTCCGTCAGTCTCAGTCAGTCTGTCTCAGTCCGTCTGTCTCAGACCGTCTGTCTCAGATCAACAGTCTCAGTCCGTCTGTCTCAGACCGTCTGTCTCAGTCCGTCTGTCTCAGTCCGTCAGTCTCGGTCCGTCTGTCTCAGACCGCCTGTCTCAGACCGTCTGTCTCAGGCCGTCTGTCTCAGACCGCCTGTCTCATACCGTCTGTCTCAGTCCGTCTGTCTCGGTCCGTCTGTCTCAGACCGTCTGTCTCCGACCGTCAGTCTCAGGCCGTCTGTCTCAGTCCGTCAGTCTCGGTCCGTCTGTCTCAGACCGCCTGTCTCAGACCGTCTGTCTCAGGCCGTCTGTCTCAGACCACCTGTCTCAGACGGTCTGTCTCAGATTGTCTGTCTCAGAACGTCTGTCTCAGTCCGTCTGTCTCAGTCCGTCAGTCTCCGTCCGTCTGTCTCAGACCGTCTGTCTCAGATCAACAGTCTCAGTCCGTCTGTCTCAGACCGTCTGTCTCAGTCCGTCAGTCTCAGACCGTCTGTTTCAGGTCGTCTGTCCCTGTCCGTCTGTCTCAGTCCGTCTGTGCCTGTCCGTCTGTCTCAGATCGTCTGTCACAGTCCGTCTGTCTCAGTCCGTCTGTCTCAGACCGCCTGTCTCAGACCGTCTGTCTCAGGCCGTCTGTCTCAGACCGCCTGTCTCATACCGTCTGTCTCAGTCCGTCTGTCTCGGTCCGTCTGTCTCAGACCGTCTGTCTCCGACCGTCAGTCTCAGGCCGTCTGTCTCAGTCCGTCAGTCTCGGTCCGTCTGTCTCAGACCGCCTGTCTCAGACCGTCTGTCTCAGACCGTCTGTCTCAGATCAACAGTCTCAGTCCGTCTGTCTCAGACCGTCTGTCTCAGTCCGTCTGTCTCAGTCCGTCAGTCTCGGTCCGTCTGTCTCAGTCCGTCTGTCTCAGACCGTCTGTCTCAGATCAACAGTCTCAGTCCGTCTGTCTCAGACCGTCTGTCTCAGTCCGTCTGTCTCAGTCCGTCAGTCTCGGTCCGTCTGTCTCAGACCGCCTGTCTCAGACCGTCTGTCTCAGGCCGTCTGTCTCAGACCGCCTGTCTCATACCGTCTGTCTCAGGTCGTCTGTCCCTGTCCGTCTGACTCGGACCGTCTGTCTCAGTCCGTCTGTCTCAGTCCGTCTGTCTCAGACCACCTGTCTCAGACCACCTGTCTCGGACGGTCTGTCTCAGATCGTCTGTCTCAGACCGTCTGTCTCAGTCCGTCTGCCTCGGTCCGTCTGTCTCAGACCGTCTGTCTCCGACCGTCAGTCTCAGGCCGTCTGTCTCAGTCCGTCAGTCTCGGTCCGTCTGTCTCAGACCGCCTGTCTCAGACCGTCTGTCTCAGGCCGTCTGTCTCAGACCACCTGTCTCAGACGGTCTGTCTCAGATTGTCTGTCTCAGAACGTCTGTCTCAGTCCGTCTGTCTCAGTCCGTCAGTCTCCGTCCGTCTGTCTCAGACCGTCTGTCTCAGTCCGTCTGTCTCAGTCCGTCAGTCTCAGACCGTCTGTTTCAGGTCGTCTGTCCTAGACCACCTGTCTCAGACCATCTGTTTCAGACCATCGGTCTCAGTCCGTCTGTCTCAGTCCGTCTGTCTCAGTAGGTCTGTCTCAGCCCGTCTGTCTCAGACCGCCTGTCTAAGACCGTCTGTCTCAGGCCGTCTGTCTCAGACCACCTGTGTCAGACGGTCTGCCTCAGACCGTCTGTTTCAGTCCGTCTGTGCCTGTCCGTCTGTCTCAGGCCGCCTGTCTCAGACCGTCTGTCTCAGTCCGTCTGTCTCACACCGCCTGTCGCAGACGGTCTGCCTCAGACCGTCTGTCTCAGACCGTCTGTCTCAGAACGTCTGTCTCAGTCCGTCTGTCTCAGTCCGTCAGTCTCCGTCCGTCTGTCTCAGACCGTCTGTCTCAGTCCGTCTGAGTCAGTCCGTCAGTCTCCGTCCATCTGTCTCAGACCGCCTGTCTCAGACCGTCTGTCTCAGGCCGTCTGTCTCAGACCATCAGTCTCAGTCCGTCTGTCTCAGTCCGTCTGTCCTAGACCGCCTGTCTCAGACCGTCTGTCTCAGGTCGTCTGTCCCTGTCCGCTGTCTCGGACCATCTGTCTCAGTCCGTCTGTCTCAGTCCGTCTGTCCTAGACCGCCTGTCTCAGACCGTCTGTCTCAGGTCGTCTGTCCCTGTCCGCTGTCTCGGACCATCTGTCTCAGTCCGTCTGTCTCAGTCCGTCTGTCTCAGACCGCCTGTCAGACACCGTCTGTCTCAGGCCGTCTGTGCCTGTCCATCTGTCTCAGATCGTCTGTCTCAGACCGTCTGTCTGAGATCGTCCGTCTCAGACCGTCTGTCTCAGACCGTCCGTCTCAATCCGCCTGCCGCTATCGGGCAGCGTCTCTTCGCCTGTCCCTGTCCGTCAGTCTCAGGCCGTCTGTCTCAGACCGTCTGTCTCAGACCGTCTGTCTCAGACCGTCTGTCTCAGACCGTCAGTCTCAGACCGTCTGTTTCAGACTGTCTGTCTGAGATCGTCCGTCTCAGACCGTCTGTCTCAGACCGTCCGTCTCCATCCGCCTGCCGCTATCCGGCAGCGTCTGTTCGCCTGTCCCTGTCCGTCAGTCTCAGTCCGTCAGTCTCAGTCAGTCTGTCGCAGTCCGTCTGTCTCAGACCGTCTGTCTCAGTCCGTCTGTCTCAGTCCGTCAGTCTCCGTCCGTCTGTCTCAGACCGCCTGTCTCAGACCGTCTGTCTCAGGCCGTCTGTCTCAGACCACCTGTCTCAGACGGTCTGTCTCAGATTGTCTGTCTCAGACCGTCTGTCTCAGAACGTCTGTCTCAGTCCGTCTGTCTCAGTCCGTTAGTCTCCGTCCGTCTGTCTCAGACCGTCTGTCTCAGTCCGTCTGAGTCAGTCCGTCAGTCTCCGTCCGTCTGTCTCAGACCGCCTGTCTCAGACCGTCTGTCTCAGGCCGTCTGTCTCAGACCATCAGTCTCAGTCCGTCTGTCTCAGTCCGTCTGTCCTAGACCGCCTGTCTCAGACCGTCTGTCTCAGTCCGTCTGTCTCAGTCCGTCAGTCTCGGTCCGTCTGTCTCAGACCGCCTGTCTCAGACCGTCTGTCTCAGGCCGTCTGTCTCAGACCGCCTGTCTCATACCGTCTGTCTCAGGTCGTCTGTCCCTGTCCGTCTGACTCGGACCGTCTGTCTCAGTCCGTCTGTCTCAGTCCGTCTGTCTCAGACCACCTGTCTCAGACCACCTGTCTCGGGCGGTCTGTCTCAGATCGTCTGTCTCAGACCGTCTGTCTCAGTCCGTCTGTCTCGGTCCGTCTGTCTCAGACCGTCTGTCTCCGACCGTCAGTCTCAGGCCGTCTGTCTCAGTCCGTCAGTCTCGGTCCGTCTGTCTCAGACCGCCTGTCTCAGACCGTCTGTCTCAGGCCGTCTGTCTCAGACCACCTGTCTCAGACGGTCTGTCTCAGATTGTCTGTCTCAGAACGTCTGTCTCAGTCCGTCTGTCTCAGTCCGTCAGTCTCCGTCCGTCTGTCTCAGACCGTCTGTCTCAGTCCGTCTGTCTCAGTCCGTCAGTCTCAGACCGTCTGTTTCAGGTCGTCTGTCCTAGACCACCTGTCTCAGACCATCTGTTTCAGACCATCGGTCTCAGTCCGTCTGTCTCAGTCCGTCTGTCTCAGTAGGTCTGTCTCAGTCCGTCTGTCTCAGACCGCCTGTCTAAGACCGTCTGTCTCAGGCCGTCTGTCTCAGACCACCTGTGTCAGACGGTCTGCCTCAGACCGTCTGTTTCAGTCCGTCTGTGCCTGTCCGTCTGTCTCAGATCGTCTGTCACAGTCCGTCTGTCTCAGTCCGTCTGTCTCACACCGCCTGTCGCACACTGTCTGTCTCAGACCGTCTGTCTCAGACCGTCTGTTTCAGACTGTCTGTCTGAGATCGTCCGTCTCAGACCGCCTGTCTCAGACCGTCCGTCTCCATCCGCCTGCCGCTATCCGGCAGCGTCTGTTCGCCTGTCCCTGTCCGTCAGTCTCCGTCCGTCTGTCTCAGACCGCCTGTCTCAGTCCGTCTGTCCTAGACCACCTGTCTCAGACCATCTGTTTCAGACCATCGGTCTCAGTCCGTCTGTCTCAGTCCGTCTGTCTCAGTAGGTCTGTCTCAGTCCGTCTGTCTCAGACCGCCTGTCTAAGACCGTCTGTCTCAGGCCGTCTGTCTCAGACCACCTGTGTCAGACGGTCTGCCTCAGACCGTCTGTTTCAGACTGTCTGTCTGAGATCGTCCGTGTCAGACCGTCTGTCTCAGACCGTCCGTCTCCATCCGCCTGCCGCTATCCGGCAGCGTCTGTTCGCCTGTCCCTGTCCGTCAGTCTCCGTCCGTCTGTCTCAGACCGCCTGTCTCAGTCCGTCTGTCCTAGACCACCTGTCTCAGACCGTCTGTCTCAGATCAATAGTCTCAGTCCGTCTGTCTCAGATTGTCTGTCTCAGAACGTCTGTCTCAGTCCGTCTGTCTCCGTCCGTCAGTCTCCGTCCGTCTGTCTCAGACCGTCTGTCTCAGTCCGTCTGTCTCAGTCCATCAGTCTCCGTCCGATTGTCTTAGACCGCCTGTCTCAGACCGTCTGTCTCAGGCCGCCTGTCTCAGACCGTCTGTCTCAGTCCGTCTGTCTCACACCGCCTGTCGCAGACGGTCTGCCTCAGACCGTCTGTCTCAGACCGTCTGTCTCAGAACGTCTGTCTCAGTCCGTCTGTCTCAGTCCGTCAGTCTCCGTCCGTCTGTCTCAGACCGTCTGTCTCAGTCCGTCTGAGTCAGTCCGTCAGTCTCCGTCCATCTGTCTCAGACCGCCTGTCTCAGACCGTCTGTCTCAGGCCGTCTGTCTCAGACCATCAGTCTCAGTCCGTCTGTCTCAGTCCGTCTGTCCTAGACCGCCTGTCTCAGACCGTCTGTCTCAGGTCGTCTGTCCCTGTCCGCTGTCTCGGACCATCTGTCTCAGTCCGTCTGTCCTAGACCGCCTGTCTCAGACCGTCTGTCTCAGGTCGTCTGTCCCTGTCCGCTGTCTCGGACCATCTGTCTCAGTCCGTCTGTCTCAGTCCGTCAGTCTCCGTCCGTCTGTCTCAGACCGTCTGTCTCAGTCCGTCTGTCTCAGTCCGTCAGTCTCAGACCGTCTGTTTCAGGTCGTCTGTCCTAGACCACCTGTCTCAGACCATCTGTTTCAGACCATCGGTCTCAGTCCGTCTGTCTCAGTCCGTCTGTCTCAGTAGGTCTGTCTCAGTCCGTCTGTCTCAGACCGCCTGTCTAAGACCGTCTGTCTCAGGCCGTCTGTCTCAGACCACCTGTGTCAGACGGTCTGCCTCAGACCGTCTGTTTCAGTCCGTCTGTGCCTGTCCGTCTGTCTCAGATCGTCTGTCACAGTCCGTCTGTCTCAGTCCGTCTGTCTCACACCGCCTGTCGCACACTGTCTGTCTCAGACCGTCTGTCTCAGACCGTCTGTTTCAGACTGTCTGTCTGAGATCGTCCGTCTCAGACCGCCTGTCTCAGACCGTCCGTCTCCATCCGCCTGCCGCTATCCGGCAGCGTCTGTTCGCCTGTCCCTGTCCGTCAGTCTCCGTCCGTCTGTCTCAGACCGCCTGTCTCAGTCCGTCTGTCCTAGACCACCTGTCTCAGACCATCTGTTTCAGACCATCGGTCTCAGTCCGTCTGTCTCAGTCCGTCTGTCTCAGTAGGTCTGTCTCAGTCCGTCTGTCTCAGACCGCCTGTCTAAGACCGTCTGTCTCAGGCCGTCTGTCTCAGACCACCTGTGTCAGACGGTCTGTCTCAGGTCGTCTGTCCCTGTCCGTCTGACTCGGACCGTCTGTCTCAGTCCGTCTGTCTCAGTCCGTCTGTCTCAGACCACCTGTCTCAGACCACCTGTCTCGGGCGGTCTGTCTCAGATCGTCTGTCTCAGACCGTCTGTCTCAGTCCGTCTGTCTCGGTCCGTCTGTCTCAGACCGTCTGTCTCCGACCGTCAGTCTCAGGCCGTCTGTCTCAGTCCGTCAGTCTCGGTCCGTCTGTCTCAGACCGCCTGTCTCAGACCGTCTGTCTCAGGCCGTCTGTCTCAGACCACCTGTCTCAGACGGTCTGTCTCAGATTGTCTGTCTCAGAACGTCTGTCTCAGTCCGTCTGTCTCAGTCCGTCAGTCTCCGTCCGTCTGTCTCAGACCGTCTGTCTCAGTCCGTCTGTCTCAGTCCGTCAGTCTCAGACCGTCTGTTTCAGGTCGTCTGTCCTAGACCACCTGTCTCAGACCATCTGTTTCAGACCATCGGTCTCAGTCCGTCTGTCTCAGTCCGTCTGTCTCAGTAGGTCTGTCTCAGTCCGTCTGTCTCAGACCGCCTGTCTAAGACCGTCTGTCTCAGGCCGTCTGTCTCAGACCACCTGTGTCAGACGGTCTGCCTCAGACCGTCTGTTTCAGTCCGTCTGTGCCTGTCCGTCTGTCTCAGATCGTCTGTCACAGTCCGTCTGTCTCAGTCCGTCTGTCTCACACCGCCTGTCGCACACTGTCTGTCTCAGACCGTCTGTCTCAGACCGTCTGTTTCAGACTGTCTGTCTGAGATCGTCCGTCTCAGACCGCCTGTCTCAGACCGTCCGTCTCCATCCGCCTGCCGCTATCCGGCAGCGTCTGTTCGCCTGTCCCTGTCCGTCAGTCTCCGTCCGTCTGTCTCAGACCGCCTGTCTCAGTCCGTCTGTCCTAGACCACCTGTCTCAGACCATCTGTTTCAGACCATCGGTCTCAGTCCGTCTGTCTCAGTCCGTCTGTCTCAGTAGGTCTGTCTCAGTCCGTCTGTCTCAGACCGCCTGTCTAAGACCGTCTGTCTCAGGCCGTCTGTCTCAGACCACCTGTGTCAGACGGTCTGCCTCAGACCGTCTGTTTCAGACTGTCTGTCTGAGATCGTCCGTGTCAGACCGTCTGTCTCAGACCGTCCGTCTCCATCCGCCTGCCGCTATCCGGCAGCGTCTGTTCGCCTGTCCCTGTCCGTCAGTCTCCGTCCGTCTGTCTCAGACCGCCTGTCTCAGTCCGTCTGTCCTAGACCACCTGTCTCAGACCGTCTGTCTCAGATCAATAGTCTGAGTCCGTCTGTCTCAGATTGTCTGTCTCAGAACGTCTGTCTCAGTCCGTCTGTCTCCGTCCGTCAGTCTCCGTCCGTCTGTCTCAGACCGTCTGTCTCAGTCCGTCTGTCTCAGTCCATCAGTCTCCGTCCGATTGTCTTAGACCGCCTGTCTCAGACCGTCTGTCTCAGGCCGCCTGTCTCAGACCGTCTGTCTCAGTCCGTCTGTCTCACACCGCCTGTCGCAGACGGTCTGCCTCAGACCGTCTGTCTCAGACCGTCTGTCTCAGAACGTCTGTCTCAGTCCGTCTGTCTCAGTCCGTCAGTCTCCGTCCGTCTGTCTCAGACCGTCTGTCTCAGTCCGTCTGAGTCAGTCCGTCAGTCTCCGTCCATCTGTCTCAGACCGCCTGTCTCAGACCGTCTGTCTCAGGCCGTCTGTCTCAGACCATCAGTCTCAGTCCGTCTGTCTCAGTCCGTCTGTCCTAGACCGCCTGTCTCAGACCGTCTGTCTCAGGTCGTCTGCCCCTGTCCGCTGTCTCGGACCATCTGTCTCAGTCCGTCTGTCTCAGTCCGTCTGTCCTAGACCGCCTGTCTCAGACCGTCTGTCTCAGGTCGTCTGTCCCTGTCCGCTGTCTCGGACCATCTGTCTCAGTCCGTCTGTCTCAGTCCGTCTGTCTCAGACCGCCTGTCAGACACCGTCTGTCTCAGGCCGTCTGTGCCTGTCCATCTGTCTCAGATCGTCTGTCTCAGACCGTCTGTCTGAGATCGTCCGTCTCAGACCGTCTGTCTCAGACCGTCCGTCTCAATCCGCCTGCCGCTATCGGGCAGCGTCTCTTCGCCTGTCCCTGTCCGTCAGTCTCAGGCCGTCTGTCTCAGACCGTCTGTCTCAGACCGTCTGTCTCAGACCGTCTGTCTCAGACCGTCAGTCTCAGACCGTCTGTTTCAGACTGTCTGTCTGAGATCGTCCGTCTCAGACCGTCTGTCTCAGACCGTCCGTCTCCATCCGCCTGCCGCTATCCGGCAGCGTTTGTTCGCCTGTCCCTGTCCGTCAGTCTCAGTCCGTCAGTCTCAGTCAGTCTGTCGCAGTCCGTCTGTCTCAGACCGTCTGTCTCAGGCCGTCTGTCTCAGACCACCTGTCTCAGACGGTCTGTCTCAGATTGTCTGTCTCAGACCGTCTGTCTCAGAACGTCTGTCTCAGTCCGTCTGTCTCAGTCCGTCAGTCTCCGTCCGTCTGTCTCAGACCGTCTGTCTCAGTCCGTCTGAGTCAGTCCGTCAGTCTCCGTCCGTCTGTCTCAGACCGCCTGTCTCAGACCGTCTGTCTCAGGCCGTCTGTCTCAGACCATCAGTCTCAGTCCGTCTGTCTCAGTCCGTCTGTCCTAGACCGCCTGTCTCAGACCGTCTGTCTCAGGTCGTCTGTCCCTATCCGCTGTCTCGGACCATCTGTGTCAGTCCGTCTGTCTCAGTCCGTCTGTCTCAGACCGCCTGTCAGACACCGTCTGTCTCAGGCCGTCTGTGCCTGTCCGTCTGTCTCAGATCGTCTGTCTCAGACCGTCTGTCTGAGATCGTCCGTCTCAGACCGTCTGTCTCAGACCGTCCGTCTCAATCCGCCTGCCGCTATCGGGCAGCGTCTCTTCGCCTGTCCCTGTCCGTCAGTCTCAGTCCGTCTGTCTCACACCGCCTGTCGCAGACCGTCTGTCTCAGGCCGTATGTGCCTGTCCGTCTGTCTCAGGTCATCTGTCTCAGTCCGACTGTTTCAGTCCGTCTGTCTCCGTCCGTCTGTCTCAGACCGCCTGTCTCAGTCCGTCTGTCATAGACCACCTGTCTCAGACCATCTGTTTCAGACCATCAGTCTCAGTCCGTCTGCCGCTATCCGGCAGCGTCTGTTCGCCTGTCCCTGTCCGTCAGTCTCCGTCCGTCTGTCTCAGACCGTCCGTCTCCATCCGCCTGCCGCTATCCGGCAGCGTCTGTTCGCCTGTCCCTGTCCGTCAGTCTCCGTCCGTCTGTCTCAGACCGCCTGTCTCAGTCCGTCTGTCCTAGACCACCTGTCTCAGACCGTCTGTCTCAGATCAATAGTCTGAGTCCGTCTGTCTCAGATTGTCTGTCTCAGAACGTCTGTCTCAGTCCGTCTGTCTCCGTCCGTCAGTCTCCGTCCGTCTGTCTCAGACCGTCTGTCTCAGTCCGTCTGTCTCAGACCGTCTGTCTCAGTCCGTCTGTCTCACACCGCCTGTCGCAGACGGTCTGCCTCAGACCGTCTGTCTCAGACCGTCTGTCTCAGAACGTCTGTCTCAGTCCGTCTGTCTCAGTCCGTCAGTCTCCGTCCGTCTGTCTCAGACCGTCTGTCTCAGTCCGTCTGAGTCAGTCCGTCAGTCTCCGTCCATCTGTCTCAGACCGCCTGTCTCAGACCGTCTGTCTCAGGCCGTCTGTCTCAGACCATCAGTCTCAGTCCGTCTGTCTCAGTCCGTCTGTCCTAGACCGCCTGTCTCAGACCGTCTGTCTCAGGTCGTCTGCCCCTGTCCGCTGTCTCGGACCATCTGTCTCAGTCCGTCTGTCTCAGTCCGTCTGTCCTAGACCGCCTGTCTCAGACCGTCTGTCTCAGGTCGTCTGTCCCTGTCCGCTGTCTCGGACCATCTGTCTCAGTCCGTCTGTCTCAGTCCGTCTGTCTCAGACCGCCTGTCAGACACCGTCTGTCTCAGGCCGTCTGTGCCTGTCCATCTGTCTCAGATCGTCTGTCTCAGACCGTCTGTCTGAGATCGTCCGTCTCAGACCGTCTGTCTCAGACCGTCCGTCTCAATCCGCCTGCCGCTATCGGGCAGCGTCTCTTCGCCTGTCCCTGTCCGTCAGTCTCAGGCCGTCTGTCTCAGACCGTCTGTCTCAGACCGTCTGTCTCAGACCGTCTGTCTCAGACCGTCAGTCTCAGACCGTCTGTTTCAGACTGTCTGTCTGAGATCGTCCGTCTCAGACCGTCTGTCTCAGACCGTCCGTCTCCATCCGCCTGCCGCTATCCGGCAGCGTTTGTTCGCCTGTCCCTGTCCGTCAGTCTCAGTCCGTCAGTCTCAGTCAGTCTGTCGCAGTCCGTCTGTCTCAGACTGTCTGTCTCAGGCCGTCTGTCTCAGACCACCTGTCTCAGACGGTCTGTCTCAGATTGTCTGTCTCAGACCGTCTGTCTCAGAACGTCTGTCTCAGTCCGTCTGTCTCAGTCCGTCAGTCTCCGTCCGTCTGTCTCAGACCGTCTGTCTCAGTCCGTCTGAGTCAGTCCGTCAGTCTCCGTCCGTCTGTCTCAGACCGCCTGTCTCAGACCGTCTGTCTCAGGCCGTCTGTCTCAGACCATCAGTCTCAGTCCGTCTGTCTCAGTCCGTCTGTCCTAGACCGCCTGTCTCAGACCGTCTGTCTCAGGTCGTCTGTCCCTATCCGCTGTCTCGGACCATCTGTCTCAGTCCGTCTGTCTCAGTCCGTCTGTCTCAGACCGCCTGTCAGACACCGTCTGTCTCAGGCCGTCTGTGCCTGTCCGTCTGTCTCAGATCGTCTGTCTCAGACCGTCTGTCTGAGATCGTCCGTCTCAGACCGTCTGTCTCAGACCGTCCGTCTCAATCCGCCTGCCGCTATCGGGCAGCGTCTCTTCGCCTGTCCCTGTCCGTCAGTCTCAGTCCGTCTGTCTCACACCGCCTGTCGCAGACCGTCTGTCTCAGGCCGTATGTGCCTGTCCGTCTGTCTCAGGTCATCTGTCTCAGTCCGACTGTTTCAGTCCGTCTGTCTCCGTCCGTCTGTCTCAGACCGCCTGTCTCAGTCCGTCTGTCATAGACCACCTGTCTCAGACCATCTGTTTCAGACCATCAGTCTCAGTCCGTCTGTCTCAGTCCGTCAGTCTCATTCCGTCTGTCTCAGACCGCCTGTCTAAGACCGTCAGTCTCAGTCCGTCTGTCTCAGACCGCCTGTCTAAGACCGTCTGTCTCAGGCCGTCTGTCTCAGACCACCTGTCTCAGACGGTCTGTCTCAGACGGTCTGTCTCAGATTGTCTGTCTGAGATCGTCCGTGTCAGACCGTCTGTCTCAGACCGTCCGTCTCCATCCGCCTGCCGCTATCCGGCAACGTCTGTTCGCCTGTCCCTGTCCGTCAGTCTCAGTCCGTCAGTCTCAGTCAGTCTGTCTCAGTCCGTCTGTCTCAGACCGTCTGTCTCAGATCAACAGTATCAGTCCGTCTGTCTCAGACCGTCTGTCTCAGTCCGTCTGTCTCAGTCCGTCAGTCTCCGTCCGTCTGTCTCAGACCGCCTGTCTCAGACCGTCTGTCTCAGGCCGTCTGTCTCAGACCACCTGTCTCAGACGGTCTGTCTCAGATTGTCTGTCTCAGATCGTCTGTCTCAGACCGTCTGTCTCAGAACGTCTGTCTCAGTCCGTCTGTCTCAGTCCGTCAGTCTCCGTCCGTCTGTCTCAGACCGTCTGTCTCAGTCCGTCTGTCTCAGTCCGTCAGTCTCCGTCCGTCTGTCTCAGACCGCCTGTCTCAGACCGTCTGTCTCAGGCCGTCTGTCTCAGACCACCTGTCTCAGACGGTCTGTCTCAGATTGTCTGTCTCAGATCGTCTGTCTCAGACCGTCTGCCTCAGACCACCTGTCTCAGACGGTCTGTCTGAGATTGTCTGTCTCAGACCGTTTGTCTCAGACCGTGTGTCTCAGACCGTCTGTCTCAGAACGTCTGTCTCCGTCCGTCTGTCTAAGTCCGTCAGTCTCCGTCCGTCTGTCTCAGACCGCCTGTCTCAGACCGTCTGTCTCAGGCCGTCTGTCCTAGACCGCCTGTCTCAGACCGTCTGTCTCAGTCCGTCTGTCTCGGTCCGTCTGTCTCAGACCGTCTGTCTCCGACCGTCAGTCTCAGGCCGTCTGTCTCAGTCCGTCAGTCTCGGTCCGTCTGTCTCAGACCGCCTGTCTCAGACCGTCTGTCTCAGGCCGTCTGTCTCAGACCACCTGTCTCAGACGGTCTGTCTCAGATTGTCTGTCTCAGAACGTCTGTCTCAGTCCGTCTGTCTCAGTCCGTCAGTCTCCGTCCGTCTGTCTCAGACCGTCTGTCTCAGTCCGTCTGTCTCAGTCCGTCAGTCTCAGACCGTCTGTTTCAGGTCGTCTGTCCTAGACCACCTGTCTCAGACCATCTGTTTCAGACCATCGGTCTCAGTCCGTCTGTCTCAGTCCGTCTGTCTCAGTAGGTCTGTCTCAGTCCGTCTGTCTCAGACCGCCTGTCTAAGACCGTCTGTCTCAGGCCGTCTGTCTCAGACCACCTGTGTCAGACGGTCTGCCTCATACCGTCTGTTTCAGTCCGTCTGTGCCTGTCCGTCTGTCTCAGATCGTCTGTCACAGTCCGTCTGTCTCAGTCCGTCTGTCTCACACCGCCTGTCGCACACTGTCTGTCTCAGACCGTCTGTCTCAGACCGTCTGTTTCAGACTGTCTGTCTGAGATCGTCCGTCTCAGACCGCCTGTCTCAGACCGTCCGTCTCCATCCGCCTGCCGCTATCCGGCAGCGTCTGTTCGCCTGTCCCTGTCCGTCAGTCTCCGTCCGTCTGTCTCAGACCGCCTGTCTCAGTCCGTCTGTCCTAGACCACCTGTCTCAGACCATCTGTTTCAGACCATCGGTCTCAGTCCGTCTGTCTCAGTCCGTCTGTCTCAGTAGGTCTGTCTCAGTCCGTCTGTCTCAGACCGCCTGTCTAAGACCGTCTGTCTCAGGCCGTCTGTCTCAGACCACCTGTGTCAGACGGTCTGCCTCAGACCGTCTGTTTCAGACTGTCTGTCTGAGATCGTCCGTGTCAGACCGTCTGTCTCAGACCGTCCGTCTCCATCCGCCTGCCGCTATCCGGCAGCGTCTGTTCGCCTGTCCCTGTCCGTCAGTCTCCGTCCGTCTGTCTCAGACCGCCTGTCTCAGTCCGTCTGTCCTAGACCACCTGTCTCAGACCGTCTGTCTCAGATCAATAGTCTCAGTCCGTCTGTCTCAGATTGTCTGTCTCAGAACGTCTGTCTCAGTCCGTCTGTCTCCGTCCGTCAGTCTCCGTCCGTCTGTCTCAGACCGTCTGTCTCAGTCCGTCTGTCTCAGTCCATCAGTCTCCGTCCGATTGTCTTAGACCGCCTGTCTCAGACCGTCTGTCTCAGGCCGCCTGTCTCAGACCGTCTGTCTCAGTCCGTCTGTCTCACACCGCCTGTCGCAGACGGTCTGCCTCAGACCGTCTGTCTCAGACCGTCTGTCTCAGAACGTCTGTCTCAGTCCGCCTGTCTCAGTCCGTCAGAATCCGTCCGTCTGTCTCAGACCGTCTGTCTCAGTCCGTCTGAGTCAGTCCGTCAGTCTCCGTCCATCTGTCTCAGACCGCCTGTCTCAGACCGTCTGTCTCAGGCCGTCTGTCTCAGACCATCAGTCTCAGTCCGTCTGTCTCAGTCCGTCTGTCCTAGACCGCCTGTCTCAGACCGTCTGTCTCAGGTCGTCTGTCCCTGTCCGCTGTCTCGGACCATCTGTCTCAGTCCGTCTGTCTCAGTCCGTCTGTCCTAGACCGCCTGTCTCAGACCGTCTGTCTCAGGTCGTCTGTCCCTGTCCGCTGTCTCGGACCATCTGTCTCAGTCCGTCTGTCTCAGTCCGTCTGTCTCAGACCGCCTGTCAGACACCGTCTGTCTCAGGCCGTCTGTGCCTGTCCATCTGTCTCAGATCGTCTGTCTCAGACCGTCTGTCTGAGATCGTCCGTCTCAGACCGTCTGTCTCAGACCGTCCGTCTCAATCCGCCTGCCGCTATCGGGCAGCGTCTCTTCGCCTGTCCCTGTCCGTCAGTCTCAGGCCGTCTGTCTCAGACCGTCTGTCTCAGACCGTCTGTCTCAGACCGTCTGTCTCAGACCGTCTGTCTCAGACCGTCAGTCTCAGACCGTCTGTTTCAGACTGTCTGTCTGAGATCGTCCGTCTCAGACCGTCTGTCTCAGACCGTCCGTCTCCATCCGCCTGCCGCTATCCGGCAGCGTCTGTTCGCCTGTCCCTGTCCGTCAGTCTCAGTCCGTCAGTCTCAGTCAGTCTGTCGCAGTCCGTCTGTCTCAGACCGTCTGTCTCAGTCCGTCTGTCTCAGTCCGTCAGTCTCCGTCCGTCTGTCTCAGACCGCCTGTCTCAGACCGTCTGTCTCAGGCCGTCTGTCTCAGACCACCTGTCTCAGACGGTCTGTCTCAGATTGTCTGTCTCAGACCGTCTGTCTCAGAACGTCTGTCTCAGTCCGTCTGTCTCAGTCCGTCAGTCTCCGTCCGTCTGTCTCAGACCGTCTGTCTCAGTCCGTCTGAGTCAGTCCGTCAGTCTCCGTCCGTCTGTCTCAGACCGCCTGTCTCAGACCGTCTGTCTCAGGCCGTCTGTCTCAGACCATCAGTCTCAGTCCGTCTGTCTCAGTCCGTCTGTCCTAGACCGCCTGTCTCAGACCGTCTGTCTCAGGTCGTCTGTCCCTATCCGCTGTCTCGGACCATCTGTCTCAGTCCGTCTGTCTCAGTCCGTCTGTCTCAGACCGCCTGTCAGACACCGTCTGTCTCAGGCCGTCTGTGCCTGTCCGTCTGTCTCAGATCGTCTGTCTCAGACCGTCTGTCTGAGATCGTCCGTCTCAGACCGTCTGTCTCAGACCGTCCGTCTCAATCCGCCTGCCGCTATCGGGCAGCGTCTCTTCGCCTGTCCCTGTCCGTCAGTCTCAGTCCGTCTGTCTCACACCGCCTGTCGCAGACCGTCTGTCTCAGGCCGTATGTGCCTGTCCGTCTGTCTCAGGTCATCTGTCTCAGTCCGACTGTTTCAGTCCGTCTGTCTCCGTCCGTCTGTCTCCGTCCGTCTGTCTCAGACCGCCTGTCTCAGTCCGTCTGTCATAGACCACCTGTCTCAGACCATCTGTTTCAGACCATCAGTCTCAGTCCGTCTGTCTCAGTCCGTCAGTCTCCGTCCGTCTGTCTCAGACCGTCTGTCTCAGTCCGTCTGTCTCAGTCCGTCAGTCTCCGTCCGTCTGTCTCAGACCGCCTGTCTCAGACCGTCTGTCTCAGGCCGTCTGTCTCAGACCACCTGTCTCAGACGGTCTGTCTCAGATTGTCTGTCTCAGATCGTCTGTCTCAGACCGTCTGCCTCAGACCACCTGTCTCAGACGGTCTGTCTGAGATTGTCTGTCTCAGACCGTTTGTCTCAGACCGTGTGTCTCAGACCGTCTGTCTCAGAACGTCTGTCTCCGTCCGTCTGTCTAAGTCCGTCAGTCTCCGTCCGTCTGTCTCAGACCGCCTGTCTCAGACCGTCTGTCTCAGGCCGTCTGTCCTAGACCGCCTGTCTCAGACCGTCTGTCTCAGGTCGTCTGTCCCTGTCCGCTGTCTCGGACGATCTGTCTCAGTCCGTCTGTCTCAGTCCGTCTGTCTCAGACCGCCTGTCAGACACCGCCTGTCTCAGGCCGTCTGTGCCTGTCCGTCTGTCTCAGATCGTCTGTCTCAGACCGTCTGTCTGAGATCGTCCGTCTCAGACCGTCTGTCTCAGACCGTCTGTCTGAGATCGTCCGTCTCAGACCGTCTGTCTCAGGCAGTCTGTCTCAGACCACCTGTCTCAGACGGTCTGTCTCAGATTGTCTGTCACAGACCGTCTGTCTCAGAACGTCTGTCTCAGTCCGTCTGTCTCAGTCCGTCTGTCTCAGTCCGTCAGTCTCCGTCCGTCTGTCTCAGACCGTCTGTCTCAGTCCGTCTGTCTCAGACCGTCAGTCTCCGTCCGTCTGTCTCAGACCGCCTGTCTCAGACCGTCTGTCTCAGACCGTCTGTCTCAGACCGTCTGTCTCAGACCGTCTGTCTCAGACCGTCTGTCTCAGACCGTCTGTCTCAGACCGTCTGTCTCAGACCGTCTGTCTCAGACCGTCTGTTTCAGACTGTCTGTCTGAGATCGTCCGTCTCAGACCGTCTGTCTCAGACCGTCCGTCTCCATCCGCCTGCCGCTATCCGGCAGCGTCTGTTCGCCTGTCCCTGTCCGTCAGTCTCAGTCAGTCTGTCTCAGTCCGTCTGTCTCAGACTGTCTGTCTGAGATCGTCCGTCTCAGACCGTCTGTCTCAGACCGTCCGTCTCCATCCGCCTGCCGCTATCCGGCAGCGTCTGTTCGCCTGTCCCTGTCCGTCAGTCTCAGTCCGTCAGTCTCAGTCAGTCTGTCTCAGTCCGTCTGTCTCAGACCGTCTGTCTCAGATCAACAGTTCAGTCCGTCAGTCTCAGACCGTCTGACTCAGTCCGTCTGTCTCAGTCCGTCAGTCTCCGTCCGTCTGTCTCAGACCGCCTGTCTCAGACCGTCTGTCTCAGGCCGTCTGTCTCCGACCACCTGTCTCAGTCCGTCAGTCTCAGACCGTCTGACTCAGTCCGTCTGTCTCAGTCCGTCAGTCTCCGTCCGTCTGTCTCAGACCGCCTGTCTCAGACCGTCTGTCTCAGGCCGTCTGTCTCAGACCACCTGTCTCAGACGGTCTGTCTCAGATTGTCTGTCTCAGACCGTCTGTCTCAGACCGTCTGCCTCAGACCACCTGTCTCAGACGGTCTGTCTGAGATTGTCTGTCTCAGACCGTTTGTCTCAGACCGTGTGTCTCAGACCGTCTGTCTCAGAACGTCTGTCTCAGTCCGTCTGTCTAAGTCCGTCAGTCTCCGTCCGTCTGTCTCAGACCGCCTGTCTCAGACCGTCTGTCTCAGGCCGTCTGTCCTAGACCGCCTGTCTCAGACCGTCTGTCTCAGGTCGTCTGTCCCTGTCCGCTGTCTCGGACCATCTGTCTCAGTCCGTCTGTCTCAGTCCGTCTGTCTCAGACCGCCTGTCAGACACCGCCTGTCTCAGGCCGTCTGTGCCTGTCCGTCTGTCTCAGATCGTCTGTCTCAGACCGTCTGTCTGAGATCGTCCGTCTCAGACCGTCTGTCTCAGACCGTCTGTCTGAGATCGTCCGTCTCAGACCGTCTGTCTCAGGCCGTCTGTCTCAGACCACCTGTCTCAGACGGTCTGTCTCAGATTGTCTGTCACAGACCGTCTGTCTCAGAACGTCTGTCTCAGTCCGTCTGTCTCAGTCCGTCAGTCTCCGTCCGTCTGTCTCAGACCGTCTGTCTCAGTCCGTCTGTCTCAGACCGTCAGTCTCCGTCCGTCTGTCTCAGACCGCCTGTCTCAGACCGTCTGTCTCAGGCCGTCTGTCTCAGACCACCTGTCTCAGACGGTCTGTCTCAGATTGTCTGTCTCAGACCGTCTGTCTCAGACCGTCTGTCTCAGACCGTCTGTCTCAGACCGTCTGTTTCACGTCGTCTGTCCCTGTCCGTCTGTCTCAGACCGTCTGTCTCACACCGTCTGTCTCAGACCGTCTGTCTCAGACCGTCTGTCTCAGACCGTCCGTCTCCATCCGCCTGCCGCTATCCGGCAGCGTCTGTTCGCCTGTCCCTGTCCGTCAGTCTCAGTCAGTCTGTCTCAGTCCGTCTGTCTCAGACCGTCTGTCTCAGACCGTCTGTCTCAGACCGTCTGTCTCAGACCGTCTGTTTCAGACTGTCTGTCTCAGACCGCCTGTCTCAGACCGTCTGTCTCAGGCCGTCTGTCTCAGACCACCTGTCTCAGACGGTCTGTCTCAGATTGTCTGTCTCAGACCGTCTGTCTCAGACCGTCTGTCTCAGACCGTCTGTCTCAGACCGTCTGTCTCAGACCGTCTGTCTCAGACCGTCTGTCTCAGACCGTCTGTCTCAGACCGTCTGTCTCAGACCGTCTGTCTCAGACCGTCTGTTTCAGACTGTCTGTCTGAGATCGTCCGTCTCAGACCGTCTGTCTCAGACCGTCCGTCTCCATCCGCCTGCCGCTATCCGGCAGCGTCTGTTCGCCTGTCCCTGTCCGTCAGTCTCAGTCAGTCTGTCTCAGTCCGTCTGTCTCAGACTGTCTGTCTGAGATCGTCCGTCTCAGACCGTCTGTCTCAGACCGTCCGTCTCCATCCGCCTGCCGCTATCCGGCAGCGTCTGTTCGCCTGTCCCTGTCCGTCAGTCTCAGTCCGTCAGTCTCAGTCAGTCTGTCTCAGTCCGTCTGTCTCAGACCGTCTGTCTCAGATCAACAGTTCAGTCCGTCAGTCTCAGACCGTCTGACTCAGTCCGTCTGTCTCAGTCCGTCAGTCTCCGTCCGTCTGTCTCAGACCGCCTGTCTCAGACCGTCTGTCTCAGGCCGTCTGTCTCCGACCACCTGTCTCAGTCCGTCAGTCTCAGACCGTCTGACTCAGTCCGTCTGTCTCAGTCCGTCAGTCTCCGTCCGTCTGTCTCAGACCGCCTGTCTCAGACCGTCTGTCTCAGGCCGTCTGTCTCAGACCACCTGTCTCAGACGGTCTGTCTCAGATTGTCTGTCTCAGACCGTCTGTCTCAGACCGTCTGCCTCAGACCACCTGTCTCAGACGGTCTGTCTGAGATTGTCTGTCTCAGACCGTTTGTCTCGGACCGTGTGTCTCAGACCGTCTGTCTCAGAACGTCTGTCTCAGTCCGTCTGTCTAAGTCCGTCAGTCTCCGTCCGTCTGTCTCAGACCGCCTGTCTCAGACCGTCTGTCTCAGGCCGTCTGTCCTAGACCGCCTGTCTCAGACCGTCTGTCTCAGGTCGTCTGTCCCTGTCCGCTGTCTCGGACCATCTGTCTCAGTCCGTCTGTCTCAGTCCGTCTGTCTCAGACCGCCTGTCAGACACCGCCTGTCTCAGGCCGTCTGTGCCTGTCCGTCTGTCTCAGATCGTCTGTCTCAGACCGTCTGTCTCAGGCCGTCTGTCTCAGACCACCTGTCTCAGACGGTCTGTCTCAGATTGTCTGTCACAGACCGTCTGTCTCAGAACGTCTGTCTCAGTCCGTCTGTCTCAGTCCGTCAGTCTCCGTCCGTCTGTCTCAGACCGTCTGTCTCAGTCCGTCTGTCTCAGACCGTCAGTCTCCGTCCGTCTGTCTCAGACCGCCTGTCTCAGACCGTCTGTCTCAGGCCGTCTGTCTCAGACCACCTGTCTCAGACGGTCTGTCTCAGATTGTCTGTCTCAGACCGTCTGTCTCAGACCGTCTGTCTCAGACCGTCTGTTTCAGGTCGTCTGTCCCTGTCCGTCTGTCTCGGTCCGTCTGTGCCTGCCCGTCTGTCTCAGATCGTCTGTCACAGTCCGTCTGTCTCAGTCCGTCTGTCTCACACCGCCTGTCGCAGACCGTCTGTCTCAGGCCGTCTGTGCCTGTCCGTCTGTCTCAGGTCATCTGTCTCAGTCCGACTGTCTCAGTCCGTCTGTCTCCGTCCGTCTGTCTCAGACCGCCTGTCTCAGTCCGTCTGTCCTAGACCACCTGTCTCAGACCATCTGTTTCAGACCATCACTCTCAGTCCGTCTGTCTCAGTCTGTCTGTCTCAGTCCGTCTGTCTCAGACCGCCTGTCTAAGACCGTCTGTCTCAGGCCGTCTGTCTCAGACCACCTGTCTCAGACGGTCTGTCTCAGACGGTCTGTCTCAGATTGTCTGTCTCAGACCGTCTGTCTCAGACCGTCTGTCTCAGAACGTCTGTCTCAGTCCGTCTGTCTAAGTCCGTCAGTCTCCGTCCGTCTGTCTCAGACCGCCTGTCTCAGACCGTCTGTCTCAGGCCGTCTGTCCTAGACCGCCTGTCTCAGACCGTCTGTCTCAGGTCGTCTGTCCCTGTCCGCTGTCTCGGACCATCTGTCTCAGTCCGTCTGTCTCAGTCCGTCTGTCTCAGACCGCCTGTCAGACACCGCCTGTCTCAGGCCGTCTGTGCCTGTCCGTCTGTCTCAGATCGTCTGTCTCAGACCGTCTGTCTGAGATCGTCCGTCTCAGACCGTCTGTCTCAGACCGTCTGTCTGAGATCGTCCGTCTCAGACCGTCTGTCTCAGGCCGTCTGTCTCAGAACGTCTGTCTCAGTCCGTCTGTCTCAGTCCGTCAGTCTCCGTCCGTCTGTCTCAGACCGTCTGTCTCAGTCCGTCTGTCTCAGACCGTCAGTCTCCGTCCGTCTGTCTCAGACCGCCTGTCTCAGACCGTCTGTCTCAGGCCGTCTGTCTCAGACCACCTGTCTCAGACGGTCTGTCTCAGATTGTCTGTCTCAGACCGTCTGTCTCAGACCGTCTGTCTCAGACCGTCTGTCTCAGACCGTCTGTTTCACGTCGTCTGTCCCTGTCCGTCTGTCTCAGACCGTCTGTCTCACACCGTCTGTCTCAGACCGTCTGTCTCAGACCGTCTGTCTCAGACCGTCCGTCTCCATCCGCCTGCCGCTATCCGGCAGCGTCTGTTCGCCTGTCCCTGTCCGTCAGTCTCAGTCAGTCTGTCTCAGTCCGTCTGTCTCAGACCGTCTGTCTCAGACCGTCTGTCTCAGACCGTCTGTCTCAGACCGTCTGTTTCAGACTGTCTGTCTCAGACCGCCTGTCTCAGACCGTCTGTCTCAGGCCGTCTGTCTCAGACCACCTATCTCAGACGGTCTGTCTCAGATTGTCTGTCTCAGACCGTCTGTCTCAGACCGTCTGCCTCAGACCACCTGTCTCAGACGGTCTGTCTGAGATTGTCTGTCTCAGACCGTTTGTCTCAGACCGTGTGTCTCAGACTGTCTGTCTCAGAACGTCTGTCTCAGTCCGTCTGTCTAAGTCCGTCAGTCTCCGTCCGTCTGTCTCAAACCGCCTGTCTCAGACCGTCTGTCTCAGGCCGTCTGTCCTAGACCGCCTGTCTCAGACCGTCTGTCTCAGGTCGTCTGTCCCTGTCCGCTATCTCGGACCATCTGTCTCAGTCCGTCTGTCTCAGTCCGTCTGTCTCAGACCGCCTGTCAGACACCGCCTGTCTCAGGCCGTCTGTGCCTGTCCGTCTGTCTCAGATCGTCTGTCTCAGACCGTCTGTCTGAGATCGTCCGTCTCAGACCGTCTGTCTCAGACCGTCTGTCTGAGATCGTCCGTCTCAGACCGTCTGTCTCAGGCCGTCTGTCTCAGAACGTCTGTCTCAGTCCGTCTGTCTCAGTCCGTCAGTCTCCGTCCGTCTGTCTCAGACCGTCTGTCTCAGTCCGTCTGTCTCAGACCGTCAGTCTCCGTCCGTCTGTCTCAGACCGCCTGTCTCAGACCGTCTGTCTCAGGCCGTCTGTCTCAGACCACCTGTCTCAGACGGTCTGTCTCAGATTGTCTGTCTCAGACCGTCTGTCTCAGACCGTCTGTCTCAGACCGTCTGTCTCAGACCGTCTGTCTCAGACCGTCTGTCTCAGACCGTCTGTTTCAGGTCGTCTGTCCCTGTCCGTCTGTCTCGGTCCGTCTGTGCCTGTCCGTCTGTCTCAGATCGTCTGTCACAGTCCGTCTGTCTCAGTCCGTCTGTCTCACACCGCCTGTCGCAGACCGTCTGTCTCAGGCCGTCTGTGCCTGTCCGTCTGTCTCAGGTCATCTGTCTCAGTCCGACTGTCTCAGTCCGTCTGTCTCCGTCCGTCTGTCTCAGACCGCCTGTCTCAGTCCGTCTGTCCTAGACCACCTGTCTCAGACCATCTGTTTCAGACCATCAGTCTCAGTCCGTCTGTCTCAGTCTGTCTGTCTCAGTCCGTCTGTCTCAGACCGCCTGTCTAAGACCGTCTGTCTCAGGCCGTCTGTCTCAGACCACCTGTCTCAGACGGTCTGTCTCAGACGGTCTGTCTCAGATTGTCTGTCTCAGACCGTCTGTCTCAGACCGTCTGTCTCAGACCGTCTGTCTCAGACCGTCTGTCTCAGACCGTCTGTCTCAGACCGTCTGTCTCAGACCGTCTGTCTCAGACCGTCTGTTTCAGACTGTCTGTCTGAGATCGTCCGTCTCAGACCGTCTGTCTCAGACCGTCCGTCTCCATCCGCCTGCCGCTATCCGGCAGCGTCTGTTCGCCTGTCCCTGTCCGTCAGTCTCAGTCAGTCTGTCTCAGTCCGTCTGTCTCAGAACGTCTGTCTCATTCCGTCTGTCTCAGTCCGTCAGTCTCCGTCCGTCTGTCTCAGACCGTCTGTCTCAGTCCGTCTGAGTCAGTCCGTCAGTCTCCGTCCGTCGGTCTCAGACCGCCTGTCTCAGACCGTCTGTCTCAGGCCGTCTGTCTCAGACCATCAGTCTCAGTCCGTCTGTCTCAGTCCGTCTGTCCTAGACCGCCTGTCTCAGACCGTCTGTCTCAGACCGTCTGTCTCAGACCGTCTGTCTCAGACCGTCTGTCTCAGACCGTCTGTTTCAGTCTGTCTGTCTGAGATCGTCCGTCTCAGACCGTCTGTCTCAGACCGTCCGTCTCAATCCGCCTGCCGCTATCGGGTAGCGTCTCTTCGCCTGTCCCTGTCCGTCGGTCTCAGGCCGTCTGTCTCAGACCGTCTGTCTCAGACCGTCTGTCTCAGACCGTCTGTCTCAGACCGTCTGTCTCAGACCGTCTGTCTCAGACCGTCTGTCTCAGACCGTCTGTCTCAGGCCGTCTGTCTCAGACCACCTGTCTCAGACGGTCTGTCTCAGATTGTCTGTCTCAGACCGTCTGTCTCAGACCGTCTGTCTCAGACCGTCTGTATCAGACCGTCTGTCTCAGTCCGTCAGTCTCCGTCCGTCTGTCTCAGACTGTCTGTCTCAGTCCGTCTGTCTCAGTCGGTCAGTCTCCGTCCGTCTGTCCCAGACCGCCTGTCTAAGACCGTCTGTCTCAGGCCGTCTGTCTCAGACCACCTGTCTCAGACGGTCTGTCTCAGACGGTCTGTCTCAGATTGTCTGTCTCAGACCGTCTGTCTCCGTCCGTCTGTCCTAGACCGCCTGTCTCAGACCGTCTGTCTCAGTCCGTCTGTCCTAGACCGCCTGTCTCAGACCGTCTGTCTCAGGTCGTCTGTCCCTGTCCGCTGTCTCGGACCATCTGTCTCAGTCCGTCTGTCTCAGTCCGTCTGTCTCAGACCGCCTGTCAGAGACCGCCTGTCGCAGACCGTCTGTCTCAGGTCGTCTGTCCCTGTCCGTCTGACTCGGACCGTCTGTCTCACTCCGTCTGTCTCAGTCCGTCTGTCCTAGACCGCCTGTCTCAGACCGTCTGTCTCAGGTCGTCTGTCCCTGTCCGTCTGACTCGGACCGTCCGTCTCAGTCCGTCTGTCTCAGTCCGTCTGTCTCAGTCCGTCTGTCTCAATCCGTCTGTCTCAGACCGTCTGTCTCCGACCGTCTGTCTCAGACCGTCTGTCTGAGATCGTCCGTCTCGGACCGTCTGTCTCAGACAGTCCGTCTCAATCCGCCTGCCGCTATCGGGCAGCGTCAGTTCGCATGTCCCTGTCCGTCAGTCTCAGTCCGCCTGTCTCAGTCCGTCTGTCTCAGGCCGCCTGTCTCAGACCGTCTGCCTCAGACCGTCTGTCTCAATCCGTCTGTCTCAGATCGTCTGTCTCAGACCGTCCGTCTCAGTCCGCCTGTCTCAGTCCGTCTGTCTCAATCCGTCTGTCTCAGACCGTCTGTCTCCTACCGTCTGTCTCAGACCGTCTGTTTGAGATCGTCCGTCTCAGACGGTCTGTCTCAGACCGTCCGTCTCAATCCGCCTGCCGCTATCGGGCAGCGTCTGTTCGCCTGTCCCTGTCCGTCAGTCTCAGTCGTCTGTCTCAGTCCGTCAGTCTCAGTCCGGCGGTCTCAGTCCTTCTGTTTTAGTCCGTCTGTCTTAGACCGCCTGTCTCAGACCGCCTGTCCCAGTACGTCTGTCTCAGGCCGTCTGTCTCAGACCGTCTGTCTCAGACCGTCTGTCTCAGACCGTCTGTCTCAGACCATCTGTCTCAATCCGCCTGTCTCATACCGTCTGTCTCAGACCGTCTGTCTCGGTCCGTCTGTCTCAGACCTCCTGTCTCAGACCGCCTGTCTCAGACCGTCTGCCTCAGACCGCCTGTCTCAGTCTGTCTGTCCTAGACCACCTGTCTCAGACCGTCTGTTTCAGTTCGTCTGTCCCTGTCCGTCTGTCTCAGTCCGACTGTCTCAGACCGTCTGTTTCAGTTCGTCTGTCCCTGTCCGTCTGTCTCAGTCCGACTGTCTCAGTCCGTCTGTCTCGGTCCGTCTGTCTCAGACCTCCTGTCTCAGACCGCCTGTCTCAGACCGCCTGTCTCAGACTGCATGTCCCAGTACGTCGGTCTCAGGCCGTCTGTCTCAATCCGTCTGTCTCATACCGTCTGTCTCAGACCGTCTGTCTCAGACCGCCTGTCTCAGACCGTCTGTCTCTGACCGTCTGTCTCAGACCGTCTGTCTCAGACCGTCTGTCTCAGACCGTCTGTCTCAGACCGTCTGTCTCAGACCGTCTGTCTCAGACCGCCTGTCTCAGACCGTCTGTCTCAGACCGACTGTCTCAGTTCGTCTGTCTCAGGCCGTCTGTGCCTGTCCGTCTGTCTCAGATCGTCTGTCACAGTCCGTCTGTCTCAGACCGTCCGGCTCAATCCGCCTGCCGCTGTCGGGCAGCGTCTGTTCCTCCTGTCCCTGTCCGTCAGTCTCAGTCGTCTGTCTCAGTCCGGCGGTCTCAGTCCTTCTGTCTTAGTCCGTCTGTCTTAGACCGCCTGTCTCAGACCGCCTGTCCCAGTACGTCTGTCTCAGGCCGTCTGTCTCAGACCGTCTGTCTCAGACCGTCTGTCTCAGACCATCTGTCTCAATCCGCCTGTCTCATACCGTCTGTCTCAGACCGTCTGTCTCAGACCGCCTGTCTCAGTCCGTCTGTCCTAGACCGCCTGTCTCAGACCGTCTGTTTCAGGTCGTCTGTCCCTGTCCGCTGTCTCGGACCATCTGTCTCAGTCCGTCTGTCTCAGTCCGTCTGTCTCAGACCGCCTGTCAGAGACCGTCTGTCTCAGGCCGTCTGTGCCTGTCCGTCTGTCTCAGATCGTCTGTCTCAGTCCGACTGTCTCAGACCTCCTGTCTCAGTCGGCCTATCTCAGACCATCAGTCTCAGTCCGTCTGTCTCAGTCCGTCTGTCCTAGACCGCCTGTCTCAGACCGTCTGTCTCAGGTCGTCTGTCCCTGTCCGTCTGACTCGGACCGTCTGTCCCAGTACGTCTGTCTCAGGCCGTCTGTCTCAGACCGTCTGTCTCAGACCGTCTGTCTCAGACCGTCTGTCTCAGGCCGTCTGTCTCAGACCGTCTGTCTCAGACCGTCTGTCTCAGTTCGTCTGTCTCAGGCCGTCTGTGCCTGACCGTCTGTCTCAGATCGTCTGTCACAGTCCGTCTGTCTCAGTCCGTCCGGCTCAATCCGCCTGCCGCTATCGGGCAGCGTCTGTTCCTCCTGTCCCTGTCCGTCAGTCTCAGTCGTCTGTCTCAGTCCGTCAGTCTCAGTCCGGCGGTCTCAGTCCTTCTGTCTTAGTCCGTCTGTCTCAGACCTCCTGTCTCAGACCGCCTGTCTCAGACCGCCTGTCTCAGACCGCATGTCCCAGTACGTCTGTCTCAGGCCGTCTGTCTCAATCCGTCTGTCTCATACCGTCTGTCTCAGACCGTCTGTCTCAGACCGCCTGTCTCAGACCGTCTGTCTCTGACCGTCTGTCTCAGTTCGTCTGTCTCAGACTGTCTGTGCCTGTCCGTCTGTCTCAGATCGTCTGTCACAGTCCGTCTGTCTCAGACCGTCCGGCTCAATCCGCCTGCCGCTATCGGGCAGCGTCTGTTCCTCCTGTCCCTGTCCGTCAGTCTCAGTCGTCTGTCTCAGTCCGTCAGTCTCAGTCCGGCGGTCTCAGTCCTTCTGTCTTAGTCCGTCTGTCTTAGACCGCCTGTCTCAGACCGCCTGTCCCAGTACGTCTGTCTCAGGCCGTCTGTCTCAGACCGTCTGTCTCAGACCGTCTGTCTCAGACCGTCTGTCTCAGACCATCTGTCTCAATCCGCCTGTCTCATACCGTCTGTCTGAGACCGTCTGTCTCAGACCGCCTGTCTCAGACCGCCTGTCTCAGACCGTCTGTCTCAGACCGTCTGTCTCAGTTCGTCTGTCTCAGGCCGTCTGTGCCTGTCCGTCTGTCTCAGATCGTCTGTCTCGGTCCGTCTGTCTCAGACCTCCTGTCTCAGACCGCCTGTCTCAGACCGTCTGCCTCAGACCGCCTGTCTCAGTCTGTCTGTCCTAGACCACCTGTCTCAGACCGTCTGTTTCAGTTCGTCTGTCCCTGTCCGTCTGTCTCAGTCCGACTGTCTCAGTCCGTCTGTCTCGGTCCGTCTGTCTCAGACCTCCTGTCTCAGACCGCCTGTCTCAGACCGCCTGTCTCAGACCGCATGTCCCAGTACGTCGGTCTCAGGCCGTCTGTCTCAATCCGTCTGTCTCATACCGTCTGTCTCAGACCGTCTGTCTCAGACCGCCTGTCTCAGACCGTCTGTCTCTGACCGTCTGTCTCAGACCGTCTGTCTCAGACCGTCTGTCTCAGACCGTCTGTCTCAGACCGTCTGTCTCAGACCGTCTGTCTCAGACCGCCTGTCTCAGACCGTCTGTCTCAGACCGACTGTCTCAGTTCGTCTGTCTCAGGCCGTCTGTGCCTGTCCGTCTGTCTCAGATCGTCTGTCACAGTCCGTCTGTCTCAGACCGTCCGGCTCAATCCGCCTGCCGCTGTCGGGCAGCGTCTGTTCCTCCTGTCCCTGTCCGTCAGTCTCAGTCGTCTGTCTCAGTCCGGCGGTCTCAGTCCTTCTGTCTTAGTCCGTCTGTCTTAGACCGCCTGTCTCAGACCGCCTGTCCCAGTACGTCTGTCTCAGGCCGTCTGTCTCAGACCGTCTGTCTCAGACCGTCTGTCTCAGACCATCTGTCTCAATCCGCCTGTCTCATACCGTCTGTCTCAGACCGTCTGTCTCAGACCGCCTGACTCAGTCCGTCTGTCCTAGACCGCCTGTCTCAGACCGTCTGTTTCAGGTCGTCTGTCCCTGTCCGCTGTCTCGGACCATCTGTCTCAGTCCGTCTGTCTCAGTCCGTCTGTCTCAGACCGCCTGTCAGAGACCGTCTGTCTCAGGCCGTCTGTGCCTGTCCGTCTGTCTCAGATCGTCTGTCTCAGTCCGACTGTCTCAGACCTCCTGTCTCAGTCGGCCTATCTCAGACCATCAGTCTCAGTCCGTCTGTCTCAGTCCGTCTGTCCTAGACCGCCTGTCTCAGACCGTCTGTCTCAGGTCGTCTGTCCCTGTCCGTCTGACTCGGACCGTCTGTCCCAGTACGTCTGTCTCAGGCCGTCTGTCTCAGACCGTCTGTCTCAGACCGTCTGTCTCAGACCGTCTGTCTCAGGCCGTCTGTCTCAGACCGTCTGTCTCAGACCGTCTGTCTCAGTTCGTCTGTCTCAGGCCGTCTGTGCCTGACCGTCTGTCTCAGATCGTCTGTCACAGTCCGTCTGTCTCAGTCCGTCCGGCTCAATCCGCCTGCCGCTATCGGGCAGCGTCTGTTCCTCCTGTCCCTGTCCGTCAGTCTCAGTCGTCTGTCTCAGTCCGTCAGTCTCAGTCCGGCGGTCTCAGTCCTTCTGTCTTAGTCCGTCTGTCTCAGACCTCCTGTCTCAGACCGCCTGTCTCAGACCGCCTGTCTCAGACCGCATGTCCCAGTACGTCTGTCTCAGGCCGTCTGTCTCAATCCGTCTGTCTCATACCGTCTGTCTCAGACCGTCTGTCTCAGACCGCCTGTCTCAGACCGTCTGTCTCTGACCGTCTGTCTCAGTTCGTCTGTCTCAGACTGTCTGTGCCTGTCCGTCTGTCTCAGATCGTCTGTCACAGTCCGTCTGTCTCAGACCGTCCGGCTCAATCCGCCTGCCGCTATCGGGCAGCGTCTGTTCCTCCTGTCCCTGTCCGTCAGTCTCAGTCGTCTGTCTCAGTCCGTCAGTCTCAGTCCGGCGGTCTCAGTCCTTCTGTCTTAGTCCGTCTGTCTTAGACCGCCTGTCTCAGACCGCCTGTCCCAGTACGTCTGTCTCAGGCCGTCTGTCTCAGACCGTCTGTCTCAGACCGTCTGTCTCAGACCGTCTGTCTCAGACCATCTGTCTCAATCCGCCTGTCTCATACCGTCTGTCTGAGACCGTCTGTCTCAGACCGCCTGTCTCAGACCGCCTGTCTCAGACCGTCTGTCTCAGACCGTCTGTCTCAGTTCGTCTGTCTCAGGCCGTCTGTGCCTGTCCGTCTGTCTCAGATCGTCTGTCACAGTCCGTCTGTCTCAGACCGTCCGTTTCAATCCGCCTGCCGCTATCGGGCAGCGTCTGTTCCTCCTGTCCCTGTCCGTCAGCCTCAGTCGTCTGTCTCAGTCCGTCAGTCTCAGTCCGGCGGTCTCAGTCCTTCTGTCTTAGTCCGTCTGTCTTAGACTGCCTGTCTCAGACCACCTGTCCCAGTACGTCTGTCTCAGGCCGTCTGTCTCAGACCGTCTGTCTCAGACCGTCTGTCTCAGACCATCTGTCTCAATCCGCCTGTCTCATACCGTCTGTCTCAGACCGTCTGTCTCAGACCGCCTGTCTCTGACCGCCTGTCTCAGACCATCTGTCTCAGACCGTCTGTCTCAGTTCGTCTGTCTCAGGCCGTCTGTGCCTGTCCGTCTGTCTCAGATCGTCTGTCACAGTCCGTCTGTCTCAATCCGTCTGTCTCACACCGCCTGTCGCAGACCGTCTGTCTCAGACCGTCTGTCTCAGACCGTCTGTCTCCGACCGTCTGTCTCAGACCGTCTGTCTGAGATCGTCCGTCTCAGACCGTCTGTCTCAGACCGTCCGTCTCAATCCGCCTGCCGCTATCGGGCAGCGTCATTTCGCGTGTCCCTGTCCGTCAGTCTCAGTCCGCCTGTCTCAGTCCGTCTGTCTCAGGCCTCCTGTCTCAGACCGTCTGCCTCAGACCGTCTGTCTCAATCCGTCTGTCTCAGACCGTCTGTCTCCTACCGTCTGTCTCCTACCGTCTGTCTCAGACCGTCTGTTTGAGATCGTCCGTCTCAGACGGTCTGTCTCAGACCGTCCGTCTCAATCCGCCTGCCGCTATCGGGCAGCGTCTGTTCGCCTGTCCCTGTCCGTCAGTCTCAGTCGTCTGTCTCAGTCCGTCAGTCTCAGTCCGGCGGTCTCAGTCCTTCTGTTTTAGTCCGTCTGTCTTAGACCGCCTGTCTCAGACCGCCTGTCCCAGTACGTCTGTCTCAGGCCGTCTGTCTCAGACCGTCTGTCTCAGACCGTCTGTCTCAGACCGTCAGTCTCAGTCGTCTGTCTCAGTCCGTCAGTCTCAGTCCGGCGGTCTCAGTCCTTCTGTCTTAGTCCGTCTGTCTCAGACCTCCTGTCTCAGACCGCCTGTCTCAGACCGCCTGTCTCAGACCGCATGTCCCAGTACGTCTGTCTCAGGCCGTCTGTCTCAATCCGTCTGTCTCATACCGTCTGTCTCAGACCGTCTGTCTCAGACCGCCTGTCTCAGACCGTCTGTCTCTGACCGTCTGTCTCAGTTCGTCTGTCTCAGACTGTCTGTGCCTGTCCGTCTGTCTCAGATCGTCTGTCACAGTCCGTCTGTCTCAGACCGTCCGGCTCAATCCGCCTGCCGCTATCGGGCAGCGTCTGTTCCTCCTGTCCCTGTCCGTCAGTCTCAGTCGTCTGTCTCAGTCCGTCAGTCTCAGTCCGGCGGTCTCAGTCCTTCTGTCTTAGTCCGTCTGTCTTAGACCGCCTGTCTCAGACCGCCTGTCCCAGTACGTCTGTCTCAGGCCGTCTGTCTCAGACCGTCTGTCTCAGACCGTCTGTCTCAGACCGTCTGTCTCAGACCATCTGTCTCAATCCGCCTGTCTCATACCGTCTGTCTGAGACCGTCTGTCTCAGACCGCCTGTCTCAGACCGCCTGTCTCAGACCGTCTGTCTCAGACCGTCTGTCTCAGTTCGTCTGTCTCAGGCCGTCTGTGCCTGTCCGTCTGTCTCAGATCGTCTGTCACAGTCCGCCTGTCTCAGACCGTCCGTTTCAATCCGCCTGCCGCTATCGGGCAGCGTCTGTTCCTCCTGTCCCTGTCCGTCAGTCTCAGTCGTCTGTCTCAGTCCGTCAGTCTCAGTCCGGCGGTCTCAGTCCTTCTGTCTTAGTCCGTCTGTCTTAGACTGCCTGTCTCAGACCACCTGTCCCAGTACGTCTGTCTCAGGCCGTCTGTCTCAGACCGTCTGTCTCAGACCGTCTGTCTCAGACCATCTGTCTCAATCCGCCTGTCTCATACCGTCTGTCTCAGACCGTCTGTCTCAGACCGCCTGTCTCTGACCGCCTGTCTCAGACCATCTGTCTCAGACCGTCTGTCTCAGTTCGTCTGTCTCAGGCCGTCTGTGCCTGTCCGTCTGTCTCAGATCGTCTGTCACAGTCCGTCTGTCTCAATCCGTCTGTCTCACACCGCCTGTCGCAGACCGTCTGTCTCAGACCGTCTGTCTCAGACCGTCTGTCTCCGACCGTCTGTCTCAGACCGTCTGTCTGAGATCGTCCGTCTCAGACCGTCTGTCTCAGACCGTCCGTCTCAATCCGCCTGCCGCTATCGGGCAGCGTCATTTCGCGTGTCCCTGTCCGTCAGTCTCAGTCCGCCTGTCTCAGTCCGTCTGTCTCAGGCCTCCTGTCTCAGACCGTCTGCCTCAGACCGTCTGTCTCAATCCGTCTGTCTCAGACCGTCTGTCTCCTACCGTCTGTCTCAGACCGTCTGTTTGAGATCGTCCGTCTCAGACGGTCTGTCTCAGACCGTCCGTCTCAATCCGCCTGCCGCTATCGGGCAGCGTCTGTTCGCCTGTCCCTGTCCGTCAGTCTCAGTCGTCTGTCTCAGTCCGTCAGTCTCAGTCCGGCGGTCTCAGTCCTTCTGTTTTAGTCCGTCTGTCTTAGACCGCCTGTCTCAGACCGCCTGTCCCAGTACGTCTGTCTCAGGCCGTCTGTCTCAGACCGTCTGTCTCAGACCATCTGTCTCAGACCGTCTGTCTCAGGCCGTCTGTCTCAGACCGTCTGTCTCAGACCGTCTGTCTCAGTTCGTCTATCTCAGGCCGTCTGTGCCTGACCGTCTGTCTCAGATCGTCTGTCACAGTCCGTCTGTCTCAGTCCGTCCGGCTCAATCCGCCTGCCGCTATCGGGCAGCGTCTGTTCCTCCTGACCCTGTCCGTCAGTCTCAGTCGTCTGTCTCAGTCCGTCAGTCTCAGTCCGGTGGTCTCAGTCCTTCTGTCTTAGTCCGTCTGTCTCAGACCACCTGTCTCAGACCGCCTGTCTCAGACCGCCTGTCTCAGACCGCATGTCCCAGTACGTCTGTCTCAGGCCGTCTGTCTCAATCCGTCTGTCTCATACCGTCTGTCTCAGACCGTCTGTCTCAGACCGCCTGTCTCAGACCGTCTGTCTCTGACCGTCTGTCTCAGTTCGTCTGTCTCAGACTGTCTGTGCCTGTCCGTCTGTCTCAGATCGTCTGTCACAGTCCGTCTGTCTCAGACCGTCCGGCTCAATCCGCCTGCCGCTATCGGGCAGCGTCTGTTCCTCCTGTCCCTGTCCGTCAGTCTCAGTCGTCTGTCTCAGTCCGTCAGTCTCAGTCCGGCCGTCTCAGTCCTTCTGTCTTAGTCCGTCTGTCTTAGACCGCCTGTCTCAGACCGCCTGTCCCAGTACGTCTGTCTCAGGCCGTCTGTCTCAGACCGTCTGTCTCAGACCGCCTGCCTCAGACCGTCTGTCGCAGACCGTCTGTCTCAGACCGTCTGTCTCAGACCGTCTGTCTCAGGCCGTCTGTGCCTGTCCGTCTGTCTCAGATCGTCTGTCACAGTCCGTCTGTCTCACTCCGTCCGGCTCAATCCGCCTGCCGCTATCGGGCAGCGTCTGTTCCTCCTGTCCATGTCCGTCAGTCTCAGTCGTCTGTCTCAGTCCGTCAGTCTCAGTCCGGCGGTCTCAGTCCTTCTGTCTTAGTCCGTCTGTCTCAGACCTCCTGTCTCAGACCGCCTGTCTCAGACCGCCTGTCTCAGACCGCATGTCCCAGTACGTCTGTCTCAGGCCGTCTGTCTCAATCCGTCTGTCTCATACCGTCTGTCTCAGACCGTTTGTCTCAGACCGCCTGTCTCAGACCGTCTGTCTCTGACCGTCTGTCTCAGTTCGTCTGTCTCAGACTGTCTGTGCCTGTCCGTCTGTCTCAGATCGTCTGTCTCAGTCCTTCTGTCTTAGTCCGTCTGTCTTAGACCGCCTGTCTCAGACCGCCTGTCCCAGTACGTCTGTCTCAGGCCGTCTGTCTCAGACCGTCTGTCTCAGACCATCTGTCTCAGACCGTCTGTCTCAGTTCGTCTGTCTCAGGCTGTCTGTGCCTGTCCGTCTGTCTCAGATCGTCTGTCACAGTCCGTCTGTCTCAATCCGTCTGTCTCACACCGCCTGTCGCAGACCGTCTGTCCCAGGCCGTCTGTGCCTGTCCGTCTGTCTCAGGTCGTCTGTCTGAGTCCGACTGTCTCAGACCTCCTGTCTCGGACCGTCTGTCCCTGTCCGTCTGTCTTAGTCCGTCTGTGCCTGTCCGTCTGTCTCAGATCGTCTGTCACAGTCCGTCTGTCTCAGTCCGTACGGCTCAATCCGCCTGCCGCTATCGGGCCGCGTCTGTTCCTCCTGTCCCTGTCCGTCAGTCTCAGTCGTCTGTCTCAGTCCGTCAGTCTCAGTCCGGCGGTCTCAATCCTTCTGTCTTAGTCCGTCTGTCTTAGACCACCTGTCTCATACCGTCTGTTTCAGGTCGTCTGTCCCTGTCCGTCTGTCTCAGTCCGTCTGTCTCGGTCCGTCTGTCTCAGACCTCCTGTCTCAGACCGCCTGTCTCAGACCGTCTGCCTCAGACCGCCTGTCTCAGTCCGTCTGTCCTAGACCACCTGTCTCAGA
The DNA here is from genome assembly GCA_947623535.1 of Coelioxys conoideus. Classification (NCBI taxonomy): domain Eukaryota; kingdom Metazoa; phylum Arthropoda; class Insecta; order Hymenoptera; family Megachilidae; genus Coelioxys; species Coelioxys conoideus. The sequence goes on from OX392451.1 coordinate 14,589,796, forward strand.
CCGTCTGTTTCCGGTCGTCTGTCCCTGTCCGTCTGTCTCTGTCCGTCTGTCTCAGTCCGTCTGTCTCGGTCCGTCTGTCTCAGACCTCCTGTCTCAGACCGCCTGTCTCAGACCGCCTGTCTCAGACCACATGTCCCAGTACGTCTGTCTCAGGCCGTCTGTCTCAATCCGTCTGTCTCATACCGTCTGTCTCAGACCGTCTGTCTCAGACCGCCTGTCTCAGACCGTCTGTCTCAGACCGTCTGTCTCAGTTCGTCTGTCTCAGGCCGTCTGTGCCTGTCCGTCTGTCTCAGATCGTCTGTCACATTCCGTCTGTCTCAGACCGTCCGGCTCAATCCGCCTGCCGCTATCGGGCAGCGTCTGTTCCTCCTGTCCCTGTCCGTCAGTCTCAGTCGTCTGTCTCAGTCCGTCAGTCTCAGTCCGGCGGTCTCAGTCCTTCGGTCTTAGTCCGTCTGTCTTAGACCGCCTGTCTCAGACCGCCTGTCCCAGTACGTCTGTCTCAGGCCGTCTGTCTCAGACCGTCTGTCTCAGACCGTCTGCCTCAGACCGTCTGTCTCAGACCGTCTGTCTCAGACCATCTGTCTCAATCCGCCTGTCTCATACCGTCTGTCTCAGACCGTCTGTCTCAGACCGCCTGTCTCAGACCGCCTGTCTCAGACCGTCTGCCTCAGACCGTCTGTCTCAGTTCGTCTGTCTCAGGCCGTCTGTGCCTGTCCGTCTGTCTCAGATCGTCTGTCACAGTCCGTCTGTCTCAGTCCGTCTGTCTCACACCGCCTGTCGCGGACCGTCTGTCTCAGGCCGTCTGTGCCTGTCCGTCTGTCTCAGGTCGTCTGTCTGAGTCCGACTGTCTCAGACCTCCTGTCTCGGACCGTCTGTCTCAGTCCGTCTGTCTCAGTCCGTCTGTCTCCGTCCGTCTGTCTCAGACCGCCTGCCGCTATCCGGCAGCGTCTGTTCGCCCGTCCCTGTCCGTCAGTCTCAGTCCGTCAGTCCTAGTCCGTCTGTCTCAGTCCGTCTGTCTCAGACCGTCCGTCTCAATCCGCCTGCCGCTATAGGGCAGCGTCTGTTCGCCTGTCCCTGTCCGTCAGTCTCAGTCGTCTGTCGCAGTCCGTCAGTCTCAGTCCGGCGGTCTTAGTCCGTCTGTCTCAGGCCGTCTGTCTCAGACCGTATGTCTCAGACCATCCGTCTCAATCCGTCTGTCTCATACCGTCTGTCTCAGTCCGTCAGTCTCAGTCCCTCTGTCTCAGTCCGTCTGTCTCAGACCGGCTGTCTCAGACCGTCTGTCTGAGGCCGTCTGTCCCTGTCCGTCTGTCTCAGACCATTTGTCTCAGTCCGTCTGTCTCAGTCCGTCTGTCTCAGACCGCGTCTCTCAGACCGTCTGTCTCAGGCCGTCTGTCCCTGTCCGTCTGTCTCAATCCGTCTGTCTCAGACCGTCAGTATCAGTCCGCCTGTCTCAGACCGTCTGTCTCAGACCGCCTGTCTCAGACCGTCTGTCTCATGCCGTCTGTCCTTGTCCGTCCGTCCCTGCCCGTCTGTCTCAGATCGTCTGTCTCAGACCGTCTGTTTCAGTCCGTCTGTCACAGTCCGTCTGTCTCAGACCGTCTGTCTCCGTCCGTCTGTCTCCGTCCGTCTGTCTCCGTCCGTCTGTCTCAGACCGCCTGTCTCAGTCCGTCTGTCCTAAACCACCTGTCTCAGACCGTCTGTTTCAGGTCGTCTGTCCCTGTCCGTCTGTCTCAGACCGTCTGTCTCAGACTGTCTGCCTCAGACCGTCTGTCTCAGACCATCCGTCTCAATCCGTCTGTCTCATACCGTCTGTGCTTGTCCGTCTGTCTCAGTCCGTCTGTCTCGGTCCGTCTGTCTCAGACCTACTGTCTCAGACCGCCTGTCTCAGACCGTCTGTCTCAGACCGTTCGTCTCAGACCGTCCGTCTCAATCCGCTGCCGCTATCCGGCAGCGTCTGTTCGCCTGTCCCTGTCCGACAGTCTCAGTCCGTCAGTCTTAGTCCGTCTGTCTCAGTCCGTCTGTCTCAGATCGTCCGTCTCAATCCGCCTGTCTCAGACCGTCTGTCTCAGACCGTTTGTCTCAGACCGTCTGTCTCAGTTCGTCTGTCGCAGGCCGTCTGTGCCTGTCAGTCTGTATCAGATCGTCTGTTTCAGTCCGTCTGTCTCAGTCCGTCTGTCTCAGACCTCCTGTCTCCGACCACCTGTCTCAGACCGTCTGTCTTCGACCGTCTGTCTCAGACCGTCTGTCTCAGGCCGTCTGTGCCTGTCCGTCTGTCTCAGATCGTCTGTCACAGTCCGTCTGTATCAGTCCGTCTGTCTCAGACCGTCTGTCTCAGACCGTCTGTCTCAGACCATATGTCTTAATCCGTCTGTCTCATACCGTCTGTCTCAGACCGTCTGTCTCAGACCGTCTCTCTCAGACCGTCTGTCTCAGACCGTCTGTCTCAGTCCGTCTGTCTCAGACCTTCCGGCTCAATCCGCCTGCCGCTATCGGGCAGCGTCTGTTCGCCTGTCCCTGTCCGGGGGTCCCAGTCGTCTGTCTCAGTCCGTCAGTCTCAGTCCGGCGGTCTCAGTCCGTCTGTCTTAGTCCGTCTGTCTCAGACCGCCTGTCTCAGAACGCCTGTCCCAGTACGTCTGTCCCAGGCCGTCTGTCTCAGACCGTCTGTCTCAGACCGTCTGTCTCAGACCATCTGTCTCAATCCGTCTGTCTCATACCGTCTGTCTCAGAGCGTCTGTCTCAGACCGTCTGTCTCAGACCATCAGTCTCAGACCATCTGTCTCAATCCGTCTGTCTCATACCGTCTGTCTCAGGTCGTCTGTCTGAGTCCGACTGTCTCAGACCTCCTGTCTCGGACCGTCTGTCTCAGTCCGTCTGTCTCAGTCCGTCTGTCTCCGTCCGTCTGTCTCAGACCGCCTGCCGCTATCCGGCAGCGTCTGTTCGCCTGTCCCTGTCCGTCAGTCTCAGTCCGTCAGTCCTAGTCCGTCTGTCTCAGTCCGTCTGTCTCAGACCGTCCGTCTCAATCCGCCTGCCTCTATAGGGCAGCGTCTGTTCGCCTGTCCCTGTCCGTCAGTCTCAGTCGTCTGTCTCAGACCGTCTGTCTCAGACCATCTGTCTCAATCCGTCTGTCTCATACCGTCTGTCTCAGAGCGTCTGTCTCAGAGCGTCTGTCTCAGACCGTCTGTCTCAGACCATCAGTCTCAGACCATCTGTCTTAATCCGTCTGTCTCATACCGTCTGCCTCAGACCGTCTGTCTCAGACCGTCTTTCTCAGACCGTCTGTCGCAGACCGTCTGTCTCAGGCCGTCTGTCTCAGACCACCTGTCTCAGACGGTCTGTCTCAGTCCGCCTGTCTCAGACCGCCTGTCTCATACCGTCTGTCTCAGGCCGTCTGTCCCTGTCCGTCTGTCTCAGGCCGTCTGTCTCCGTCCGTCTGTCTCAGACCACCTGTCTCAGGCCGTCTGTGCCTGTCCGTCTGTCTCAGATCGTCTGTCACAGTCCGTCTGTCTCAATCCGTCTGTCTCATACCGTCTGTCTCAGACCGTCTGTCTCAGACCGTCTGTCTCAGACCGTCTGTATCAGACCGTCTGTCTCAGAACGTCTGTGTCAGACCGTCTGTCTCAGACCGTCTGTATCAGACCGTCTGTCTCAGAACGTCTGTGTCAGACCGTCTGTCTCTGACCGTCTGTCTCTGACCCTCTGTGTCAGACCGTCAGTCTCAGACCATCTGTCTTAATCCGTCTGTCTCATACCGTCTGTCTCATACCGTCTGTCTCAGACCGTCTGTCTCAGACCGTCTGTCTCAGACCTTCCGGCTCAATCCGCCTGCCGCTATCGGGCAGCGTCTGTTCGCCTGTCCCTGTCCGTCAGTCTCAGTCGTCTGTCTCAGTCCGTCAGTCTCAGTCCGGCGGTCTCAGTCCGTCTGTCTTAGTCCGTCTGTCTCAGACCGCCTGTCTCAGACCGCCTGTCTCAGACCGCCTGTCTCAGACCGCCAGTCCCAGTACGCCTGTAGCAGGCCGTCTGTCTCAGACCGTCTGTCTCAGTCCGTCTGTCTCAGACCGTCTCTCTCAGACCGTCTGTCTCAGACCGTCTGTCTCAGTCCGTCTGTCTCAGACCTTCCGGCTCAATCCGCCTGCCGCTATCGGGCAGCGACTGTTCGCCTGTCCCTGTCCGTCAGTCTCAGTCGTCTGTCTCAGTCCGTCAGTCTCAGTCCGGCGGTCTCAGTCCGTCTGTCTTAGTCCGTCTGTCTCAGACCGCCTGTCTCAGACCGCCAGTCCCAGTACGCCTGTCTCAGGCCGTCTGTCTCAGACCGTCTGTCTCAGACCGTCTGCCTCAGACCGTCTGTCTCAGACCGTCTGTCTCAGACCGTCTGTCTCAGACCGTCTGTCTCAGACCGTCTGTCTCAGACCGTCTGTCTCAGACCATCTGTCTCAGACCATCTGTCTTAATCCGTCTGTCTCATACCGTCTGTCTCATACCGTCTGTCTCAGACCGTCTGTCTCATACCGTCTGTCTCAGACCGTCTGTCTCAGACCGTCTGTCTCAGACCGTCTGTCTCAGACCTTCCGGCTCAATCCGCCTGCCGCTATCGGGCCGCGTCTGTTCCTCCTGTCCCTGTCCGTCAGTCTCAGTCGTCTGTCTCAGTCCGTCAGTCTCAGTCCGGCGGTCTCAATCCTTCTGTCTTAGTCCGTCTGTCTTAGACCACCTGTCTCAGACCGTCTGTTTCAGGTCGTCTGTCCCTGTCCGTCTGTCTCAGTCCGTCTGTCTCGGTCCGTCTGTCTCAGACCTCCTGTCTCAGACCGCCTGTCTCAGACCGTCTGCCTCAGACCGCCTGTCTCAGTCCGTCTGTCCTAGACCACCTGTCTCAGACCGTCTGTTTCCGGTCGTCTGTCCCTGTCCGTCTGTCTCTGTCCGTCTGTCTCAGTCCGTCTGTCTCGGTCCGTCTGTCTCAGACCTCCTGTCTCAGACCGCCTGTCTCAGACCGCCTGTCTCAGACCACATGTCCCAGTACGTCTGTCTCAGGCCGTCTGTCTCAATCCGTCTGTCTCATACCGTCTGTCTCAGACCGTCTGTCTCAGACCGCCTGTCTCAGACCGTCTGTCTCAGACCGTCTGTCTCAGTTCGTCTGTCTCAGGCCGTCTGTGCCTGTCCGTCTGTCTCAGATCGTCTGTCACATTCCGTCTGTCTCAGACCGTCCGGCTCAATCCGCCTGCCGCTATCGGGCAGCGTCTGTTCCTCCTGTCCCTGTCCGTCAGTCTCAGTCGTCTGTCTCAGTCCGTCAGTCTCAGTCCGGCGGTCTCAGTCCTTCGGTCTTAGTCCGTCTGTCTTAGACCGCCTGTCTCAGACCGCCTGTCCCAGTACGTCTGTCTCAGGCCGTCTGTCTCAGACCGTCTGTCTCAGACCGTCTGCCTCAGACCGTCTGTCTCAGACCGTCTGTCTCAGCCCATCTGTCTCAATCCGCCTGTCTCATACCGTCTGTCTCAGACCGTCTGTCTCAGACCGCCTGTCTCAGACCGCCTGTCACAGACCGTCTGTCTCAGACCGTCTGTCTCAGTTCGTCTGTCTCAGGCCGTCTGTGCCTGTCCGTCTGTCTCAGATCGTCTGTCACAGTCCGTCTGTCTCAGTCCGTCTGTCTCACACCGCCTGTCGCAGACCGTCTGTCTCAGGCCGTCTGTGCCTGTCCGTCTGTCTCAGGTCGTCTGTCTGAGTCCGACTGTCTCAGACCTCCTGTCTCGGACCGTCTGTCTCAGTCCGTCTGTCTCAGTCCGTCTGTCTCCGTCCGTCTGTCTCAGACCGCCTGCCGCTATCCGGCAGCGTCTGTTCGCCTGTCCCTGTCCGTCAGTCTCAGTCCGTCAGTCCTAGTCCGTCTGTCTCAGTCCGTCTGTCTCAGACCGTCCGTCTCAATCCGCCTGCCGCTATAGGGCAGCGTCTGTTCGCCTGTCCCTGTCCGTCAGTCTCAGTCGTCTGTCGCAGTCCGTCAGTCTCAGTCCGGCGGTCTTAGTCCGTCTGTCTCAATCCGTCTGTCTCATACCGTCTGTCTCAGTCCGTCAGTCTCAGTCCCTCTGTCTCAGTCCGTCTGTCTCAGACCGGCTGTCTCAGACCGTCTGTCTGAGGCCGTCTGTCCCTGTCCGTCTGTCTCAGACCATTTGTCTCAGTCCGTCTGTCTCAGACCGCGTCTCTCAGACCGTCTGTCTCAGGCCGTCTGTCCCTGTCCGTCTGTCTCAATCCGTCTGTCTCAGACCGTCAGTATCAGTCCGCCTGTCTCAGACCGTCTGTCTCAGACCGCCTGTCTCAGACCGTCTGTCTCATGCCGTCTGTCCTTGTCCGTCCGTCCCTGCCCGTCTGTCTCAGATCGTCTGTCTCAGACCGTCTGTTTCAGTCCGTCTGTCACAGTCCGTCTGTCTCAGACCGTCTGTCTCCGTCCGTCTGTCTCCGTCCGTCTGTCTCAGACCGCCTGTCTCAGTCCGTCTGTCCTAGACCACCTGTCTCAGACCGTCTGTTTCAGGTCGTCTGTCCCTGTCCGTCTGTCTCAGACCGTCTGTCTCAGACTGTCTGCCTCAGACCGTCTGTCTCAGACCATCCGTCTCAATCCGTCTGTCTCATACCGTCTGTCTCAGTCCGTCTGTCTCAGTCCGTCTGTCCCGGTCCGTCTGTATCAGACCTACTGTCTCAGACCGCCTGTCTCACATCGTCTGTCTCAGGCCGTCTGTGCTTGTCCGTCTGTCTCAGTCCGTCTGTCTCGGTCCGTCTGTCTCAGACCTACTGTCTCAGACCGCCTGTCTCAGACCGTCTGTCTCAGACCGTTCGTCTCAGACCGTCCGTCTCAATCCGCTGCCGCTATCCGGCAGCGTCTGTTCGCCTGTCCCTGTCCGACAGTCTCAGTCCGTCAGTCTTAGTCCGTCTGTCTCAGTCCGTCTGTCTCAGATCGTCCGTCTCAATCCGCCTGTCTCAGACCGTCTGTCTCAGACCGTCTGTCTCAGACCGTCTGTCTCAGTTCGTCTGTCGCAGGCCGTCTGTGCCTGTCAGTCTGTATCAGATCGTCTGTTTCAGTCCGTCTGTCTCAGTCCGTCTGTCTCAGACCTCCTGTCTCCGACCACCTGTCTCAGACCGTCTGTCTTCGACCGTCTGTCTCATACCGTCTGTCTCAGGCCGTCTGTGCCTGTCCGTCTGTCTCAGATCGTCTGTCACAGTCCGTCTGTATCAGTCCGTCTGTCTCAGACCGTCTGTCTCAGACCGTCTGTCTCAGACCGTCTGTCTCAGACCATCTGTCTTAATCCGTCTGTCTCATACCGTCTGTCTCAGACCGTCTGTCTCAGACCGTCTCTCTCAGACCGTCTGTCTCAGACCGTCTGTCTCAGTCCGTCTGTCTCAGACCTTCCGGCTCAATCCGCCTGCCGCTATCGGGCAGCGTCTGTTCGCCTGTCCCTGTCCGGGGGTCCCAGTCGTCTGTCTCAGTCCGTCAGTCTCAGTCCGGCGGTCTCAGTCCGTCTGTCTTAGTCCGTCTGTCTCAGACCGCCTGTCTCAGAACGCCTGTCCCAGTACGTCTGTCCCAGGCCGTCTGTCTCAGACCGTCTGTCTCAGACCGTCTGTCTCAGACCATCTGTCTCAATCCGTCTGTCTCATACCGTCTGTCTCAGAGCGTCTGTCTCAGACCGTCTGTCTCAGACCATCAGTCTCAGACCATCTGTCTCAATCCGTCTGTCTCATACCGTCTATCTCAGGTCGTCTGTCTGAGTCCGACTGTCTCAGACCTCCTGTCTCGGACCGTCTGTCTCAGTCCGTCTGTCTCAGTCCGTCTGTCTCCGTCCGTCTGTCTCAGACCGCCTGCCGCTATCCGGCAGCGTCTGTTCGCCTGTCCCTGTCCGTCAGTCTCAGTCCGTCAGTCCTAGTCCGTCTGTCTCAGTCCGTCTGTCTCAGACCGTCCGTCTCAATCCGCCTGCCGCTATAGGGCAGCGTCTGTTCGCCTGTCCCTGTCCGTCAGTCTCAGTCGTCTGTCTCAGACCGTCTGTCTCAGACCATCTGTCTCAATCCGTCTGTCTCATACCGTCTGTCTCAGAGCGTCTGTCTCAGAGCGTCTGTCTCAGACCGTCTGTCTCAGACCATCAGTCTCAGACCATCTGTCTTAAGCCGTCTGTCTCATACCGTCTGCCTCAGACCGTCTGTCTCAGACCGTCTGTCTCAGACCGTCTTTCTCAGACCGCCTGTCTCAGGCCGTCTGTGCCTGTCCGTCTGTCTCAGATCGTCTGTCACAGTCCGTCTGTATCAGTCCGTCTGTCTCAGACCGTCTGTCGCAGACCGTCTGTCTCAGGCCGTCTGTGCCTGTCCGTCTGTCTCAGATCGTCTGTCACAGTCCGTCTGTCTCAATCCGTCTGTCTCATACCGTCTGTCTCAGACCGTCTGTCTCAGACCGTCTGTGTCAGACCGTCAGTCTCAGACCATCTGTCTTAATCCGTCTGTCTCATACCGTCTGTCTCATACCGTCTGTCTCAGACCGTCTGTCTCAGACCGTCTGTCTCAGACCTTCCGGCTCAATCCGCCTGCCGCTATCGGGCAGCGTCTGTTCGCCTGTCCCTGTCCGTCAGTCTCAGTCGTCTGTCTCAGTCCGTCAGTCTCAGTCCGGCGGTCTCAGTCCGTCTGTCTTAGTCCGTCTGTCTCAGACCGCCTGTCTCAGACCGCCTGTCTCAGACCGCCTGTCTCAGACCGCCAGTCCCAGTACGCCTGTAGCAGGCCGTCTGTCTCAGACCGTCTGTCTCAGTCCGTCTGTCTCAGACCGTCTCTCTCAGACCGTCTGTCTCAGACCGTCTGTCTCAGACCGTCTGTCTCATACCGTCTGTCTCAGACCGTCTGTCTCAGACCGTCTGTCTCAGACCTTCCGGCTCAATCCGCCTGCCGCTATCGGGCAGCGTCTGTTCGCCTGTCCCTGTCCGTCAGTCTCAGTCGTCTGTCTCAGTCCGTCAGTCTCAGTCCGGCGGTCTCAGTCCGTCTGCCTTAGTCCGTCTGTCTCAGACCGCCTGTCTCAGACCGCCTGTCTCAGACCGCCTGTCTCAGACCGCCAGTCCCAGTACGCCTGTAGCAGGCCGTCTGTCTCAGACCGTCTGTCTCAGACCGTCTGTCTCAGTCCGTCTGTCTCAGACCGTCTCTCTCAGACCGTCTGTCTCAGACCGTCTGTCTCAGACCGTCTGTCTCAGACCTTCCGGCTCAATCCGCCTGCCGCTATCGGGCAGCGACTGTTCGCCTGTCTTAGTCCGTCTGTCTCAGTCGTCTGTCTCAGTCCGTCAGTCTCAGTCCGGCGGTCTCAGTCCGTCTGTCTTAGTCCGTCTGTCTCAGACCGCCTGTCTCAGACCGCCAGTCCCAGTACGCCTGTCTCAGGCCGTCTGTCTCAGACCGTCTGTCTCAGACCGTCTGTCTCAGACCGTCTGTCTCAGACCGTCTGTCTCAGACCGTCTGTCTCAGACCGTCTGTCTCAGACCGTCTGTCTCAGACCGTGTGTCTCAGACCGTCTGTCTCAGACCATCTGTCTCAGACCATCTGTCTTAATCCGTCTGTCTCATACCGTCTGTCTCATACCGTCTGTCTCAGACCGTCTGTCTCAGACCGTCTGTCTCAGACCGTCTGTCTCAGACCGTCTGTCTCAGACCGTCTGTCTCAGACCGTCTGTCTCAGACCGTCTGTCTCAGACCGCCTGTCTCAGACCGTCTGTCTCAGATCGTCTGTCTCAGTTCGTCTGTCTCAGGCCGTCTGTATCAGTCCGTCTGTCTCAGACCGTCTGTCGCAGACCGTCTATCTCAGGCCGTCTGTGCCTGTCCGTCTGTCTCAGATCGTCTGTCACAGTCCGTCTGTCTCAATCCGTCTGTCTCAGTCCGTCTGTCTCAGTCCGACTGTCTCAGACCTCCTGTCTCAGACCGCCTGTCTCAGACCGTCTGTCTCAGACCACCTGTCTCAGACCACCTGTCTCAGACGGTCTGTATCAGACCGTCCGTCTCAGACCGTCTGTGTCAGACCGTCTGTCTCTGACCGTCTGTGTCAGACCGTCAGTCTCAGACCGTCTGTCTCAGACCGTCTGTCTCAGGCCACCTGTCTCAGACCACCTGTCTCAGACGGTCTGTATCAGACCGTCCGTCTCAGACCGTCTGTCTCAGACCGTCTGTCTCAGACTGTCTGTCTCAGACCATCTGTCTCAATCCGTCTGTCTCATACCGTCTGTCTCAGACCGTCTGTCTCAGACCATCAGTCTCAGACCATCTGTCTTAATCCGTCTGTCTCATACCGTCTGTCTCAGACCGTCTGTCTCAGACCGTCTTTCTCAGACCGCCTGTCTCAGGCCGTCTGTGCCTGTCCGTCTGTCTCAGATCGTCTGTCACAGTCCGTCTCTCTCAGACCGTCTGTCTCAGACCGTGTGTCTCAGACCGTCTGTCTCAGACCATCGGTCTCAGACCATCTGTCTTAATCCGTCTGTCTCATACCGTCTGTCTCATACCGTCTGTCTCAGACCGTCTGTCTCAGACCGTCTGTCTCAGACCGTCTGTCTCAGACCGTCTGTCTCAGACCGTCTGTCTCAGACCGCCTGTCTCAGACCGTCTGTCTCAGATCGTCTGTCTCAGTTCGTCTGTCTCAGGCCGTCTGTGCCTGTCCGTCTGTCTAAGATCGTCTGTCACAGTCCGTCTGTATCAGTCCGTCTGTCTCAGACCGTCTGTCGCAGACCGTCTATCTCAGGCCGTCTGTGCCTGTCCGTCTGTCTCAGATCGTCTGTCACAGTCCGTCTGTCTCAATCCGTCTGTCTCAGTCCGTCTGTCTCAGTCCGACTGTCTCAGACCTCCTGTCTCAGACCGCCTGTCTCAGACCGTCTGTCTCAGACCACCTGTCTCAGACCACCTGTCTCAGACGGTCTATATCAGACCGTCCGTCTCAGACCGTCTGTGTCAGACCGTCTGTCTCTGACCGTCTGTGTCAGACCGTCAGTCTCAGACCGTCTGTCTCAGACCGTCTGTCTCAGACCACCTGTCTCAGACCACCTGTCTCAGACGGTTTGTATCAGACCGTCCGTCTCAGACCGTCTGTCTCAGACCGTCTGTCTCAGACCGTCTGTCTCAGACCGTCTGTCTCAGACCATCTGTCTCAATCCGTCTGTCTCAGACCGTCTGCCTCAGGCCGTCTGTGCCTGTCCGTCTGTCTCAGACCGCCTGTCTCAGACCGCCTGTCTCAGACCGCATGTCCCAGTACGTCTGTCTCAGGCCGTCTGTCTCAATCCGTCTGTCTCATACCGTCTGTCTCAGACCGTCTGTCTCAGACCGCCTGTCTCAGACCGTCTGTCTCAGACTGTCTGTCTCAGTTCGTCTGTCTCAGGCCGTCTGTGCCTGTCCGTCTGTCTCAGATCGTCTGTCACATTCCGTCTGTCTCATACCGTCCGGCTCAATCCGCCTGCCGCTATCGGGCAGCGTCTGTTCCTCCTGTCCCTGTCCGTCAGTCTCAGTCGTCTGTCTCAGTCCGTCAGTCTCAGTCCGGCGGTCTCAGTCCGTCTGTCTCAGTCCGTCTGTCTCAGACCGCCTGTCTCAGACCGCCAGTCCCAGTACGCCTGTCTCAGGCCGTCTGTCTCAGACCGTCTTTCTCAGACCGTCTGTCTCAGACCGTCTGTCTCAGACCGTCTGTCTCAGACCGTCTGTCTCAGACCGTCTGTCTCAGACCGTCTGTCTCAGACCGTCTGCCTCAGACTGTCTGTCTCAGACCGTCTGTCTCAGACCGTCTGTCTCAGACCGTCTGTCTCGGACCGTCTGTCTCGGACCGTCTGTCTCGGACCGCCTGTCTCAGACCGTCTGTCTCCGACCGTCTGTCTCAGTCCGTCTGTCTCAGACCTTCCGGCTCAATCCGCCTGCCGCTATCGGGCAGCGTCTGTTCGCCTGTCCCTGTCCGTCAGTCTCAGTCGTCTGTCTCAGTCCGTCAGTCTCAGTCCGGCGGTCTCAGTCCGTCTGTCTTAGTCCGTCTGTCTCAGACCGCCTGTCTCAGACCGCCTGTCTCAGACCGCCTGTCTCAGACCGCCTGTCTCAGACCGCCAGTCCCAGTACGCCTGTCGCAGGCCGTCTGTCTCAGACCGGCTGTCTCAGTCCGTCTGTTTCAGACCGTCTCTCTCAGACCGTCTGTCTCAGACCGTCTGTCTCAGTCCGTCTGTCACAGACCTTCCGGCTCAATCCGCCTGCCGCTATCGGGCAGCGTCTGTTCGCCTGTCCCTGTCCGTCAGTCTCAGTCGTCTGTCTCAGTCCGTCAGTCTCAGTCCGGCGGTCTCAGTCCGTCTGTCTTAGTCCGTCTGTCTCAGACCGCCTGTCTCAGACCGACAGTCCCAGTACGCCTGTCTCAGGCCGTCTGTCTCAGACCGTCTTTCTCAGACCGTCTGTCTCAGACCGTCTGTCTCAGACCGTCTGTCTCAGACCGTCTGTCTCAGACCGTCTGCCTCAGACCGTCTGCCTCAGACCGTCTGTCTCAGACCGTCTGTCTCAGACCGTCTGTCTCAGACCGTCTGTCTCAGACCGTCTGTCTCAGACCGTGTGTCTCAGACCGTCTGTCTCAGACCATCTGTCTCAGACCATCTGTCTTAATCCGTCTGTCTCATACCGTCTGTCTCATACCGTCTGTCTCAGACCGTCTGTCTCAGACCGTCTGTCTCAGACCGTCTGTCTCAGACCGTCTGTCTCAGACCGCCTGTCTCAGACCGTCTGTCTCAGATCGTCTGTCTCAGTTCGTCTGTCTCAGGCCGTCTGTGCCTGTCCGTCTGTCTCAGATCGTCTCTCACAGTCCGTCTGTATCAGTCCGTCTGTCTCAGACCATCTGTCTCAATCCGTCTGTCTCAGACCGTCTGTCTCAGACCGTCTGTCTCAGACCGTCTGTCTCAGACCGTCTGTCTCAGACCGTCTGTCGCAGACCGTCTATCTCAGGCCGTCTGTGCCTGTCCGTCTGTCTCAGATCGTCTGTCACAGTCCGTCTGTCTCAATCCGTCTGTCTCAGTCCGTCTGTCTCAGTCCGACTGTCTCAGACCTCCTGTCTCAGACCGCCTGTCTCAGACCGTCTGTCTCAGACCGTCTGTCTCAGACCATCTGTCTCAATCCGTCTGTCTCATACCGTCTGTCTCAGGCCGTCTGTGCCTGTCCGTCTGTCTCAGTCCGTCTGTCTCGGTCCGTCTGTCTCAGACCTACTGTCTCAGACCGCCTGTCTCAGACCGCCTGCCGCTATCCGGCAGCGTCTGTTCGCCTGTCCCTGTCCGGGGGTCCCAGTCGTCTGTCTCAGTCCGTCAGTCTCAGTCCGGCGGTCTCAGTCCGTCTGTCTGAGTCCGACTGTCTCAGACCTCCTGTCTCGGACCGTCTGTCTCAGTCCGTCTGTCTCAGTCCGTCTGTCTCAGTCCGTCTGTCTCAGACCACCTGTCTCGGACCACTTGTCTCAGACCGTCTGTCTCAGACCATCTGTCTCAATCCGTCTGTCTCATACCGTCTGTCTCAGGCCGTCTGTGCCTGTCCGTCTGTCTCAGTCCGTCTGTCTCGGTCCGTCTGTCTCAGACCTACTGTCTCAGACCGCCTGTCTCAGACCGCCTGCCGCTATCCGGCAGCGTCTGTTCGCCTGTCCCTGTCCGGGGGTCCCAGTCGTCTGTCTCAGTCCGTCAGTCTCAGTCCGGCGGTCTCAGTCCGTCTGTCTTAGTCCGTCTGTCTCAGACCGCCTGTCTCAGAACGCCTGTCCCAGTACGTCTGTCCCAGGCCGTCTGTCTCAGACCGTCTGTCTCAGACCGTCTGTCTCAGACCATCTGTCTCAATCCGTCTGTCTCATACCGTCTGTCTCAGAGCGTCTGTCTCAGACCGTCTGTCTCAGACCATCAGTCTCAGACCATCTGTCTTAATCCGTCTGTCTCATACCGTCTGTCTCAGACCGTCTGTCTCAGACCGTCTTTCTCAGACCGCCTGTCTCAGGCCGCCTGCGCCTGTCCGTCTGTCTCAGATCGTCTGTCACAGTCCGTCTGTATCAGTCCGTCTGTCTCAGACCGTCTGTCGCAGACCGTCTGTCTCAGGCCGTCTGTGCCTGTCCGTCTGTCTCAGATCGTCTGTCACAGTCCGTCTGTCTCAGACCGTCTGTCTCAGACCGTCTGTATCAGACCGTCTGTCTCAGAACGTCTGTGTCAGACCGTCTGTCTCTGACCGTCTGTCTCAGACCGTCTGTCTCAGTCCGTCTGCCTCGGACCGTCTCTCTCAGACCGTCTGTCTCAGTTCGTCTGTCTCAGGCCGTCTCTGCCTGTCCGTCTGTCTCAGATCGTCTGTCACAGTCCGTCTATTTCAGTCCGTCTGTCTCAGTCCGTCTGTCTCAGTCCGACTGTCTCAGACCTCCTGTCTCAGACCGCCTGTCTCAGACCGTCTGTCTCAGACCGTCTGTCTCAGACCACCTGTCTCAGACCACCTGTCTCAGACGGTCTGTATCAGACCGTCCGTCTCAGACCGTCTGTGTCAGACCGTCTGTCTCTGACCGTCTGTGTCAGACCGTCAGTCTCAGACCGTCTGCCTCGGACCGCCTGTCTCAGACCACCTGTCTCAGACCACCTGTCTCAGACGGTCTGTATCAGATCGTCTGTCTCAGACCGTCTGTGTCAGACCGTCTGTATCAGACCGTCTGTCTCAGACCGTCTGTTTCGGACCGTCTGTCTCGGACCGCCTGTCTCAGACCGTCTGTCTCCGACCGTCTGTCTCAGTCCGTCTGTCTCAGACCTTCCGGCTCAATCCGCCTGCCGCTATCGGGCAGCGTCTGTTCGCCTGTCCCTGTCCGTCAGTCTCAGTCGTCTGTCTCAGTCCGTCAGTCTCAGTCCGGCGGTCTCAGTCCGTCTGTCTTAGTCCGTCTGTCTCAGACCGCCTGTCTCAGACCGCCAGTCCCAGTACGCCTGTCTCAGGCCGTCTGTCTCAGACCGTCTTTCTCAGACCGTCTGTCTCAGACCGTCTGTCTCAGACCGTCTGTCTCAGACCGTCTGTCTCAGACCGTCTGTCTCAGACCATCTGTCTCAGACCATCTGTTTTAATCCGTCTGTCTCATACCGTCTGTCTCATACCGTCTGTCTCAGACCGTCTGTCTCAGACCGTCTGTCTCAGACCGTCTGTCTCAGACCGTCTGTCTCAGACCGTCTGTCTCAGACCGTCTGTCTCAGACCGTCTGTCTCAGACCGTCTGTCTCAGACCGTCTGTCTCAGACCGTCTGTCTCAGACCGTCTGTCTCAGTTCGTCTGTCGCAGGCCGTCTGTGCCTGTCCGTCTGTATCAGATCGTCTGTTTCAGTCCGTCTGTCTCAGTCCGTCTGTCTCAGACCTCCTGTCTCCGACCACCTGTCTCAGACCGTCTGTCTTCGACCGTCTGTCTCAGACCGTCTGTCTCAGACCGCCTGTCTCAGACCGTCTGTCTCAGGCCGTCTGTGCCTGTCCGTCTGTCTCAGGTCGTCTGTCTGAGTCCGACTGTCTCAGACCTCCTGTGTCGGACCGTCTGTCTCAGTCCGTCTGTCTCAGTCCGTCTGTCTCAGTCCGTCTGTCTCAGACCACCTGTCTCGGACCACTTGTCTCAGACCGTCTGTCTCAGACCATCTGTCTCAATCCGTCTGTCTCATACCGTCTGTCTCAGGCCGTCTGTGCCTGTCCGTCTGTCTCAGTCCGTCTGTCTCGGTCCGTCTGTCTCAGACCTACTGTCTCAGACCGCCTGTCTCAGACCGCCTGCCGCTATCCGGCAGCGTCTGTTCGCCTGTCCCTGTCCGGGGGTCCCAGTCGTCTGTCTCAGTCCGTCAGTCTCAGTCCGGCGGTCTCAGTCCGTCTGTCTTAGTCCGTCTGTCTCAGACCGCCTGTCTCAGAACGCCTGTCCCAGTACGTCTGTCCCAGGCCGTCTGTCTCAGACCGTCTGTCTCAGACCGTCTGTCTCAGACCATCTGTCTCAATACGTCTGTCTCATACCGTCTGTCTCAGAGCGTCTGTCTCAGACCGTCTGTCTCAGACCATCAGACTCAGACCATCTGTCTTAATCCGTCTGTCTCATACCGTCTGTCTCAGACCGTCTGTCTCAGACCGTCTTTCTCAGACCGCCTGTCTCAGGCCGTCTGCGCCTGTCCGTCTGTCTCAGATCGTCTGTCACAGTCCGTCTGTATCAGTCCGTCTGTCTCAGACCGTCTGTCGCAGACCGTCTGTCTCAGGCCGTCTGTGCCTGTCCGTCTGTCTCAGATCGTCTGTCACAGTCCGTCTGTCTCAGACCGTCTGTCTCAGACCGTCTGTATCAGACCGTCTGTCTCAGAACGTCTGTGTCAGACCGTCTGTCTCTGACCGTCTGTCTCAGACCGTCTGTCTCAGTCCGTCTGCCTCGGACCGTCTCTCTCAGACCGTCTGTCTCAGTTCGTCTGTCTCAGGCCGTCTCTGCCTGTCCGTCTGTCTCAGATCGTCTGTCACAGTCCGTCTGTTTCAGTCCGTCTGTCTCAGTCCGTCTGTCTCAGTCCGACTGTCTCAGACCTCCTGTCTCAGACCGCCTGTCTCAGACCGTCTGTCTCAGACCGTCTGTCTCAGACCACCTGTCTCAGACCACCTGTCTCAGACGGTCTGTATCAGACCGTCCGTCTCAGACCGTCTGTGTCAGACCGTCTGTCTCTGACCGTCTGTGTCAGACCGTCAGTCTCAGACCGTCTGCCTCGGACCGCCTGTCTCAGACCACCTGTCTCCGACCGTCTGTCTCAGTTCGTCTGTCTCAGACCTTCCGGCTCAATCCGCCTGCCGCTATCGGGCAGCGTCTGTTCGCCTGTCCCTGTCCGTCAGTCTCAGTCGTTTGTCTCAGTCCGTCAGTCTCAGTCCGGCGGTCTCAGTCCGTCTGTCTTAGTCCGTCTGTCTCAGACCGCCTGTCTCAGACCGCCTGTCTCAGACCGCCTGTCTCAGACCGCCTGTCTCAGACCGCCAGTCCCAGTACGCCTGTCGCAGGCCGTCTGTCTCAGACCGTCTGTCTCAGTCCGTCGGTCTCAGACCGTCTCTCTCAGACCGTCTGTCTCAGACCGTCTGTCTCAGTCCGTCTGTCTCAGACCTTCCGGCTCAATCCGCCTGCCGCTATCGGGCAGCGTCTGTTCGCCTGTCCCTGTCCGTCAGTCTCAGTCGTCTGTCTCAGTCCGTCAGTCTCAGTCCGGCGGTCTCAGTCCGTCTGTCTTAGTCCGTCTGTCTCAGACCGCCTGTCTCAGACCGCCAGTCCCAGTACGCCTGTCTCAGGCCGTCTGTCTCAGACCGTCTTTCTCAGACCGTCTGTCTCAGACCGTCTGTCTCAGACCGTCTGTCTCAGACCGTCTGTCTCAGACCGTCTGTCTCAGACCATCTGTCTCAGACCATCTGTTTTAATCCGTCTGTCTCATACCGTCTGTCTCATACCGTCTGTCTCAGACCGTCTGTCTCAGACCGTCTGTCTCAGACCGTCTGTCTCAGACCGTCTGTCTCAGACCGTCTGTCTCAGACCGTCTGTCTCAGACCGCCTGTCTCAGACCGTCTGTCTCAGACCATCTGTCTCAGACCATCTGTTTTAATCCGTCTGTCTCATACCGTCTGTCTCATACCGTCTGTCTCAGACCGTCTGTCTCAGACCGTCTGTCTCAGACCGTCTGTCTCAGACCGTCTGTCTCAGACCGTCTGTCTCAGACCGTCTGTCTCAGACCGTCTGTCTCAGACCGTCTGTCTCAGACCGTCTGTCTCAGACCGTCTGTCTCAGACCGTCTGTCTCAGACCGTCTGTCTCAGACCGTCTGTCTCAGACCGCCTGTCTCAGACCGTCTGTCTCAGATCGTCTGTCTCAGTTCGTCTGTCTCAGGCCGTCTGTGCCTGTCCGTCTGTCTCAGATCGTCTATCACAGTCCGTCTGTATCAGTCCGTCTGTCTCAGACCGTCTGTCGCAGACCGTCTGTCTCAGGCCGTCTGTGCCTGTCCGTCTGTCTCAGATCGTCTGTCTCAGTCCGGCGGTCTCAGTCCGTCTGTCTCAGTCCGACTGTCTCAGACCTCCTGTCTCAGACCGCCTGTCTCAGACCGTCTGTCTCAGACCACCTGTCTCAGGCCACCTGTCTCAGACGGTCTGTATCAGACCTCCTGTCTCAGACCGCCTGTCTCAGACCGTCTGTCTCAGACCACCTGTCCCAGGCCACCTGTCTCAGACGGTCTGTATCAGACCGTCCGTCTCAGACCGTCTGTGTCAGACCGTCTGTCTCCGACCGTCTGTGTCAGACCGTCAGTCTCAGACCGTCTGTCTCAGACCGTCTGTCTCAGACCACCTGTCTCAGACCACCTGTCTCAGACGGTCTGTATCAGACCGTCCGTCTCAGACCGTCTGTCTCAGACCGTCTGTCTCAGACCATCTGTCTCAATCCGTCTGTCTCATACCATCTGTCTCAGACCGTCTTTCTCAGACCGCCTGTCTCAGGCCGTCTGTGCCTGTCCGTCTGTCTCAGATCGTCTGTCACAGTCCGTCCGTATCAGTCCGTCTGTCTCAGACCGTCTGTCGCAGACCGTCTGTCTCAGGCCGTCTGTGCCTGTCCGTCTGTCTCAGATCGTCTGTCACAGTCCGTCTGTCTCAATCCGTCTGTCTCATACCGTCTGTCTCAGACCGTCTGTCTCAGACCGTCTGTCTCAGACCGTCTGCCTCGGACCGTCTCTCTCAGACCGTCTGTCTCAGTTCGTCTGTCTCAGGCCGTCTCTGCCTGTCCGTCTGTCTCAGATCGTCTGTCACAGTCCGTGTGTCTCAGTCCGTCTGTCTCAGTCCGTCTGTCTGTCTCAGACCACCTGTCTCAGACCACCTGTCTCAGACGGTCTGTATCAGACCGTCCGTCTCAGACCGTCTGTCTCGGACCGTCTGTCTCGGACCGCCTGTCTCAGACCGTCTGTCTCCGACCGTCTGTCTCAGTTCGTCTGTCTCAGACCTTCCGGCTCAATCCGCCTGCCGCTATCGGGCAGCGTCTGTTCGCCTGTCCCTGTCCGTCAGTCTCAGTCGTCTGTCTCAGTCGTCTGTCTCAGTCCGTCAGTCTCAGTCCGGCGGTCTCAGTCCGTCTGTCTTAGTCCGTCTGTCTCAGACCGCCTGTCTCAGACCGCCTGTCTCAGACCGCCTGTCTCAGACCGCCAGTCCCAGTACGCCTGTCGCAGGCCGTCTGTCTCAGACCGTCAGTCTCAGTCCGACTGTCTCAGACCTCCTGTCTCAGACCGCCTGTCTCAGACCGTCTGTCTCAGACCACCTGTCTCAGACCACCTGTCTCAGACGGTCTGTATCAGACCGTCCGTCTCAGACCGTCTGTGTCAGACCGTCTGTCTCAGACCGTCTGTCTCAGACCGTCTGTCTCAGTCCGTCTGTCTCAGTCCGACTGTCTCAGACCTCCTGTCTCAGACCGCCTGTCTCAGACCGTCTGTCTCAGACCACCTGTCTCAGACCACCTGTCTCAGACGGTCTGTATCAGACCGTCCGTCTCAGACCGTCTGTCTCAGACCGTCTGTCCCAAACCGTCTGTCTCAGTTCGTCTGTCTCAGGCCGTCTGTGCCTGTCCGTCTGTCTCAGATCGTCTGTCACAGACCGTCTGTGTCAGACCGTCTGTCTCCGACCATCTGTCTCAATCCGTCTGTCTCATACCGTCTGTCCCAGAGCGTCTGTCTCAGACCGTCTGTCTCAGACCGTCTGTCTCAGACCGTCTGTCTCAGACCGTCTGTCTCAGACCGTCTGTATCAGACCGTCTGTCTCAGACCGTCTGTCTCAGACCGTCTGTCTCAGACCGTCTGTCTCAGACCGTCTGTCTCAGACCGTCTGTCTCAGATCGTCTGTCTCAGACCGCCTGTCTCAGACCGTCTGTCCCAGACCGTCTGTCTCAGTTCGTCTGTCTCAGGCCGTCTGTGCCTGTCCGTCTGTCTCAGATCGTCTGTCACAGACCGTCTGTCTCAGACCGTCTGTCTCAGACCGTCTGTCTCAGACCGTCTGTCTCAGACCGTCTGTCTCAGACCGTCTGTCTCAGACCGTCTGTCTCAGACCGTCTGTATCAGTCCGTCTGTCTCAGACCGTCTGTCGCAGACCGTCTGTCTCAGGCCGTCCGTGCCTGTCCGTCTGTCTCAGATCTTCTGTCACAGTCCGTCTGTCTCAATCCGTCTGACTCATACCGTCTGTCTCAGACCGTCTGTCTCAGACCGTCTGTATCAGACCGTCTGTCTCAGAACGTCTGTGTCAGACCGTCTGTCTCTGACCGTCTGTCTCAGGCCGTCCGTGCCTGTCCGTCTGTCTCAGATCTTCTGTCACAGTCCGTCTGTTTCAATCCGTCTGACTCATACCGTCTGTCTCAGATCGTCTGTCACAGTCCGTCTGTCTCAGTCCGTCTGTCTCAGTCCGTCTGTCTCAGTCCGTCTGTCTCAGTCCGACTGTCTCAGACCTCCTGTCTCAGACCGCCTGTCTCAGACCGTCTGTCTCAGACCACCTGTCTCAGACCACCTGTCTCAGACGGTCTGTATCAGACCGTCCGTCTCAGACCGTCTGTGTCAGACCGTCTGTCTCTGACCGTCTGTCTCAGACCGTCTGTCTCAGACCGTCTGTCTCAGACCGTCTGCCTCGGACCGCCTGTCTCAGACCACCTGTCTCAGACCACCTGTCTCAGACGGTCTGTATCAGATCGTCTGTCTCAGTCCGGCGGTCTCAGTCCGTCTGTCTTAGTCCGTCTGTCTCAGACCGCCTGTCTCAGACCGCCTGTCCCAGTACGTCTGTCCCAGGCCGTCTGTCTCAGACCGTCTGTCTCAGACCGTCTGTCTCAGACCGTCTGTCTGAGTTCGTCTGTCTCAGGCCGTCTGTGCCTGTCCGTCTATCTCAGATCGTCTGTCACAGTCCGTCTGTATCAGTCCGTCTGTCTCAGACCGTCTGTCGCAGACCGTCTGTCTCAGGCCGTCTGTGCCTGTCCGTCTGTCTCAGATCGTCTGTCACAGTCCGTCTGTCTCAATCCGTCTGTCTCATACCGTCTGTCACAGTCCGTCTGTCTCAATCCGTCTGTCTCATACCGTCTGTCTCAGACCGTCTGTCTCAGACCTCCTGTCTCAGACCGCCTGTCTCAGACCGTCTGTCTCAGACCACCTGTCTCAGACCACCTGTCTCAGACGGTCTGTATCAGACCGTCCGTCTCAGACCGTCTGTGTCAGACCGTCTGTCTCTGACCGTCTGTCTCAGACCGTCTGTCTCAGACCGTCTGCCTCGGACCGCCTGTCTCAGACCACCTGTCTCAGACCACCTGTCTCAGACGGTCTGTATCAGATCGTCTGTCTCAGTCCGGCGGTCTCAGTCCGTCTGTCTTAGTCCGTCTGTCTCAGACCGCCTGTCTCAGACCGCCTGTCCCAGTACGTCTGTCCCAGGCCGTCTGTCTCAGACCGTCTGTCTCAGACCGTCTGTCTCAGACCGTCTGTCTGAGTTCGTCTGTCTCAGGCCGTCTGTGCCTGTCCGTCTATCTCAGATCGTCTGTCACAGTCCGTCTGTATCAGTCCGTCTGTCTCAGACCGTCTGTCGCAGACCGTCTGTCTCAGGCCGTCTGTGCCTGTCCGTCTGTCTCAGATCGTCTGTCACAGTCCGTCTGTCTCAATCCGTCTGTCTCATACCGTCTGTCACAGTCCGTCTGTCTCAATCCGTCTGTCTCATACCGTCTGTCTCAGACCGTCTGTCTCAGACCGTCTGTATCAGACCGTCTGTCTCAGAAAGTCTGTGTCAGACCGTCTGTCTCAGACCGTCTGTCTCAGACCGTCTGTCTCGGACCGCCTGTCTCAGACCGTCTGTCTCCGACCGTCTGTCTCAGTCCGTCTGTCTCAGACCTTCCGGCTCAATCCGCCTGCCGCTATCGGGCAGCGTCTGTTCGCCTGTCCATGTCCGTCAGTCTCAGTCGTCTGTCCCAGTCCGTCAGTCTCAGTCCGGCGGTCTCAGTCCGTCTGTCTTAGTCCGTCTGTCTCAGACCGCCTGTCTCAGACCGCCTGTCTCAGACCGCCTGTCTCAGACCGCCAGTCCCAGTACGCCTGTCGCAGGCCGTCTGTCTCAGACCGTCAGTCTCAGACCGTCTGTCTCAGACCGTCTGTCTCAGACCGTCTGTCTCAGACCGTCTGTCTCAGACCGTCTGTCTCAGACCGTCTGTCTCAGACCGTCTGTCTCAGACCGTCTGTCTCAGACCATCTGTCTTAATCCGTCTGTCTCATACCGTCTGTCTCAGACCGTCTGTGTCAGACCGTCTGTCTCCGACCATCTGTCTCAATCCGTCTGTCTCATACCGTCTGTCTCAGAGCGTCTGTCTCAGACCGTCTCTGCCTGTCCGTCTGTCTTAGTCCGTCTGTCTCAGACCGCGTGTCTCAGACCGCCTGTCCCAGTACGTCTGTCCCAGGCCGTCTGTATCAGTCCGTCTGTCTCAGACCGTCTGTCCCAGACCGTCTGTCTCAGTTCGTCTGTCTCAGGCCGTCTGTGCCTGTCCGTCTGTCTCAGATCGTCTGTCACAGACCGTCTGTGTCAGACCGTCTGTCTCCGACCATCTGTCTCAATCCGTCTGTCTCATACCGTCTGTCTCAGAGCGTCTGTCTCAGACCGTCTGTCTCAGACCATCTGTCTCAGGCCATCTGTCTTAATCCGTCTGTCTCATACCGTCTGTCTCGAACCGTCTGTCTCGGACCGTCTGTCTCAGACCGTCTGTCTCAGTCCGTCTGTGTCAGACCTTCCGGCTCAATCCGCCTGCCGCTATCGGGCAGCGTCTGTTCGCCTGTCCATGTCCGTCAGTCTCAGTCGTCTGTCTCAGTCCGTCAGTCTCAGTCCGGCGGTCTCAGTCCGTCTGTCTTAGTCCGTCTGTCTCAATCCGTCTGTCTCATACCGTCTATCACAGTCCGTCTGTCGCAATCCGTCTGTCTCATACCGTCTGTCTCAGACCGTCTGTCTCAGACCGTCTGTCTCAGACCGTCTGTATCAGACCGTCTGTCTCAGAAAGTCTGTGTCAGACCGTCTGTCTCAGACCGTCTGTCTCAGACCGTCTGTCTCAGACCGTCTGTCTCAGACCGTCTGTCTCAGACCGTCTGTCTCGGACCGCCTGTCTCAGACCGTCTGTCTCCGACCGTCTGTCTCAGTCCGTCTGTCTCAGACCTTCCGGCTCAATCCGCCTGCCGCTATCGGGCAGCGTCTGTTCGCCTGTCCATGTCCGTCAGTCTCAGTCGTCTGTCTTAGTCCGTCAGTCTCAGTCCGGCGGTCTCAGTCCGTCTGTCTTAGTCCGTCTGTCTCAGACCGCCTGTCTCAGACCGCCTGTCTTAGACCGCCAGTCCCAGTACGCCTGTCGCAGGCCGTCTGTCTCAGACCGTCAGTCTCAGACCGTCTGTCTCAGACCGTCTGTCTCAGACCGTCTGTCTCAGACCATCTGTCTTAATCCGTCTGTCTCATACCGTCTGTCTCAGACCGTCTGTCTCAGGCCCGTCTCTCTCAGACCGTCTGTCTCAGACCGTCTGTCTCAGTCCGTCTGTCTCAGACCTTCCGGCTCAATCCGCCTGCCGCTATCGGGCAGCGTCCGTTCGCCTGTCCCTGTCCGGGGGTCCCAGTCGTCTGTCTCAGTCCGTCAATCTCAGTCCGGCGGTCTCAGTCCGTCAGTCTCAGTCCGGCGGTCTCAGTCCGTCTGTCTTAGTCCGTCTGTATCAGACCGCCTGTCTTAGAACGCCTGTCCCAGTACGTCTGTCCCAGGCCGTCTGTCTCAGACCGTCTGTCTCGGACCGTCTGTCTCGGACCGTCTGTCTCGGACCGTCTGTCTCGGAGCGTCTGTCTCGGACCGTCTGTCTCGGACCGTCTGTCTCGGACCGTCTGTCTCGTACCGTCTGTCTCGGACCGTCTGTCTCGGACCGTCAGCCTCGGACCGTCTGTCTCAGACCGTCTGTCTCAGTTCGTCGGTCTCAGGCCGTCTCTGCCTGTCCGTCTGTCTCAGATCGTCTGTCACAGTCCGTCTGTCTCAGTCCGTCTGTCTCAGTCCGTCTGTCTCAGTCCGACTGTCTCAGACCTCCTGTCTCAGACCGCCTGTCTCAGACCGTCTGTCTCAGACCACCTGTCTCAGACCACCTGGCTCAGACGGTCTGTATCAGACCGTCCGTCTCAGACCGTCTGTGTCAGACCGTCTGTCTCTGACCGTCTGTCTCAGACCGTCTGTCTCAGACCGTCTGCCTCGGACCGCCTGTCTCAGACCACCTGGCTCAGACCACCTGTCTCAGACGGTCTGTATCAGATCGTCTGTCTCAGACCGTCTGTGTCAGACCGTCTGTATCAGACCGTCTGTCTAAGACCGTCTGTCTCGGACCGCCTGTCTCAGACCGTCTGTCTCCGACCGTCTGTCTCAGTCCGTCTGTCTCGGACCTTCCGCCTCAATCCGCCTGCCGCTATCGGGCAGCGTCTGTTCGCCTGTACCTGTCCGTCAGTCCCAGTCGTCTGTCTCAGTCCGTCAGTCTCAGTCCGGCGGTCTCAGTCCGTCTGTCTTAGTCCGTCTGTCTCAGACCGCCTGTCTCAGACCGCCTGTCCCAGTACGTCTGTCTCAGGCCGTCTGTCTCAGACCGTCTGTCTCAGACCGCCTGTCTCAGACCGTCTCTCTCAGACCGTCTGTCTCAGACCGTCTGTCTCAGACCGTCTGTCTCAGTCCGTCTGTGTCAGACCTTCCGGCTCAATCCGCCTGCCGCTATCGGGCAGCGTCTGTTCGCCTGTCCCTGTCCGGGGGTCCCAGTCGTCTGTCTCAGTCCGTCAGTCTCAGTCCGGCGGTCTCAGTCCGTCAGTCTCAGTACGTCTGTCCCAGGCCGTCTGTCTCAGACCGTCTGTCTCAGACCGTCTGTCTCAGACCGTCTGTCTGAGTTCGTCTGTCTCAGGCCGTCTGTGCCTGTCCGTCTATCTCAGATCGTCTGTCACAGTCCGTCTGTATCAGTCCGTCTGTCTCAGACCTTCCGCCTCAATCCGCCTGCCACTATCGGGCAGCGTCTGTTCGCCTGTACCTGTCCGTCAGTCCCAGTCGTCTGTCTCAGTCCGTCAGTCACAGTCCGGCGGTCTCAGTCCGTCTGTCTTAGTCCGTCTGTCTCAGACCGCCTGTCTCAGACCGCCTGTGTCAGACCGTCTGTCTCTGACCGCCTGTCTCAGACCGCCTGTCCCAGTACGTCTGTCCCAGGCCGTCTGACTCAGACCGTCTGTCTCAGATCGTCTGTCTCAGACCATCTGTCTCAATCCGTCTGTCTCAGACCGTCTGTCTCAGACCGTCTGTCTCGGACCGTCTGTCTCGGACCGTCTGTCTCGGACCGTCTGTCTCGGAGCGTCTGTCTCGGACCGTCTGTCTCGGACCGTCTGTCTCGGACCGTCTGTCTCGTACCGTCTGTCTCGGACCGTCTGTCTCGGACCGTCAGCCTCGGACCGTCTGTCTCAGACCGTCTGTCTCAGTTCGTCGGTCTCAGGCCGTCTCTGCCTGTCCGTCTGTCTCAGATCGTCTGTCACAGTCCGTCTGTCTCAGTCCGTCTGTCTCTGTCCGTCTGTCTCAGTCCGACTGTCTCAGACCTCCTGTCTCAGACCGCCTGTCTCAGACCGTCTGTCTCAGACCACCTGTCTCAGACCACCTGGCTCAGACCGTCTGTCTCCGACCGTCTGTCTCAGAACGTCTGTCTCGGACCGCCTGTCCCAGTACGTCTGTCCCAGGCCGTCTGTCTCAGTCCGTCAGTCTCAGACCGTCTGTCTCAGATCGTCTGTCTCAGACCATCTGTCTCAATCCGTCTGTCTCATACCGTCTGTCTCAGACCGTCTGCCTCAGACCGTCTGTCTCAGACCGTCTGTCTCAGACCGTCTGTCTCAGACGTCCTGTCTCAGACCGCCTGTCTCAGACCGTCTGTCTCAGACCACCTGTCTCAGACCACCTGTCTCAGACGGTCTGTATCAGATCGTCTGTCTCAGACCGTCTGTTCCAGACCGTCTGTCTCTGACCGTCTGTCTCAGACCGTCTGTCTCAGACCGTCTGTCTCAGACCGTCTGTCACGGAACGACTGTCTCAGACCACCTTTCTCAGACCACCTGTCTCAGCCGGTCTGTATCAGATCGTCTGTCTCAGACCGTCTGTGTCAGACCGTCTGTGTCAGACCGTCTGTGTCAGACCGTCTGTCTCTGACCGTCTGTCTCAGACCGTCTGTCTCAGACCGTCTGTCTCAGACCGTCTGTCTCAGATCGTCTGTCTCAGACCATCTGTCTCAATCCGTCTGTCTCATACCATCTGTCTCAGACTGTCTGTCTCAGACCGCCTGTCTCAGACCGCCTGTCTCAGACCGTCTGTCTCAGATCGTCTGTCTCAGTTCGTCTGTCTCATACCGTCTGTCTCAGACCGTCTGTCTCAGACCGTCTGTCTCAGACCGTCTGTCTCAGACCGTCTGTCTCAGACCGTCTGTCTCAGTCCGTCTGTCTCAGACCTTCCGGCTCAATCCGCCTGCCGCTATCGGGCAGCGTCTGTTCGCCTGTCCCTGTCCGGGGGTCCCAGTCGTCTGTCTCTGTCCGTCAGTCTCAGTCCGGCGGTCTCAGTCCGTCTGTCTTAGTCCGTCGGTCTCAGACCGCCTGTCTCAGAACGCCTGTCCCAGTACGTCTGTCCCAGGCCGTCTGTCTCAGACCGTCTGTCTCAGACCGTCTGTCTCAGACCATCTGTCTCAATCCGTCTGTCTCATACCGTCTGTCTCAGACCGTCTGTCTCAGACCGTCTGTCTCAGTTCGTCTGTCTCAGATCGTCTGTCACAGTCCGTCTGTCTCAGTCCGTCTGTCTCAGTCCGTCTGTCTCAGTCCGACTGTCTCAGACCTCCTGTCTCAGACCGCCTGTCTCAGACCGTCTGTCTCAGACCACCTGTCTCAGACCACCTGTCTCAGACGGTCTGTATCAGATCGTCTGTCTCAGACCGTCTGTGTGAGACCGTGTGTCTCAGTTCGTCTGTCTCAGGCCGTCTGTGCCTGTCCGTCTGTCTCAGATCGTCTATCACAGTCCGTCTGTATCAGTCCGTCTGTCTCAGACCGTCTGTCGCAGACCGTCTGTCTCAGGCCGTCTGTGCCTGTCCGTCTGTCTCAGATCTTCTGTCACAGTCCGTCTGTCTCAATCCGTCTGTCTCATACCGTCTGTCTCAGACCGTCTGTCTCAGACCGTCTGCCTCGGACCGTCTGTCTCAGACCGTCTGTCTCAGTTCGTCTGTCTCAGATCGTCTGTCACAGTCCGTCTGTCTCAGTCCGTCTGTCTCAGTCCGTCTGTCTCAGTCCGTCTGTCTCAGTCCGACTGTCTCAGACCTCCTGTCTCAGACCGCCTGTCTCAGACCGTCTGTCTCAGACCACCTGTCTCAGACCACCTGTCTCAGACGGTCTGTATCAGACCGTCCGTCTCAGACCGTCTGTGTCAGACCGTCTGTCTCTGACCGTCTGTCTCAGACCGTCTGTCTCAGACCGTCTGCCTCGGACCGCCTGTCTCAGACCACCTGTCTCAGACCACCTGTCTCAGACGGTCTGTATCAGATCGTCTGTCTCAGACCGTCTGTGTCAGACCGTCTGTCTCGGACCGTCTGTCTCGGACCGCCTGTCTCAGACCGTCTGTCTCCGACCGTCTGTCTCAGTCCGTCTGTCTCAGACCTTCCGGCTCAATCCGCCTGCCGCTATCGGGCAGCGTCTGTTCGTCTGTCCCTGTCCGTCAGTCTCAGTCGTCTATCTCAGTCCGTCAGTCTCAGTCCGGCGGTCTCAGTCCGTCTGTCTTAGTCCGTCTGTCTCAGACCGCCTGTCGCAGACCGCCTGTCTCAGACCGCCAGTCCCAGGCCGTCTGTCTCAGACCGTCTGTCTCAGACCGTCTGTCTCAGACCATCTGTCTCAATCCGTCTGTCTCATACCGTCTGTCTCAGACCGTCTGTCTCAGACCGTCTGTCTCAGTTCGTCTGTCTCAGATCGTCTGTCACAGTCCGTCTGTCTCAGTCCGTCTGTCTCAGTCCGTCTGTCTCAGTCCGACTGTCTCAGACCTCCTGTCTCAGACCGACTGTCTCAGACCGTCTGTCTGAGACCACCTGTCTCAGACCACCTGTCTCAGACGGTCTGTATCAGATCGTCTGTCTCAGACCGTCTGTGTCAGACCGTGTGTCTCAGTTCGTCTGTCTCAGGCCGTCTGTGCCTGTCCGTCTGTCTCAGATCGTCTATCACAGTCCGTCTGTATCAGTCCGTCTGTCTCAGACCGTCTGTCGCAGACCGTCTGTCTCAGGCCGTCTGTGCCTGTCCGTCTGTCTCAGATCTTCTGTCACAGTCCGTCTGTCTCAATCCGTCTGTCTCATACCGTCTGTCTCAGACCGTCTGTCTCAGACCGTCTGCCTCGGACCGTCTGTCTCAGACCGTCTGTCTCAGTTCGTCTGTCTCAGATCGTCTGTCACAGTCCGTCTGTCTCAGTCCGTCTGTCTCAGTCCGTCTGTCTCATTCCGTCTGTCTCAGTCCGACTGTCTCAGACCTCCTGTCTCAGACCGCCTGTCTCAGACCGTCTGTCTCAGACCACCTGTCTCAGACCACCTGTCTCAGACGGTCTGTATCAGACCGTCCGTCTCAGACCGTCTGTGTCAGACCGTCTGTCTCTGACCGTCTGTCTCAGACCGTCTGTCTCAGACCGTCTGCCTCGGACCGCCTGTCTCAGACCACCTGTCTCAGACCACCTGTCTCAGACGGTCTGTATCAGATCGTCTGTCTCAGACCGTCTGTGTCAGACCGTCTGTCTCGGACCGTCTGTCTCGGACCGCCTGTCTCAGACCGTCTGTCTCCGACCGTCTGTCTCAGTCCGTCTGTCTCAGACCTTCCGGCTCAATCCGCCTGCCGCTATCGGGCAGCGTCTGTTCGTCTGTCCCTGTCCGTCAGTCTCAGTCGTCTATCTCAGTCCGTCAGTCTCAGTCCGGCGGTCTCAGTCCGTCTGTCTTAGTCCGTCTGTCTCAGACCGCCTGTCGCAGACCGCCTGTCTCAGACCGCCAGTCCCAGTACGCCTGTCTCAGGCCGTCTGTCTCAGACCGTCTTTCTCAGACCGTCTGTCTCAGACCGTCTGTCTCAGACCGTCTGTCTCAGACCATCCGTCTTAATCCGTCTGTCTCATACCGTCTGTCTCAGTCCGTCAGTCTCAGTCCGGCGGTCTCATACCGTCTGTCTCAGACCGTCTGTCTCAGACCGCCTGTCTCAGACCGCTTGTCTCAGTCCGTCTGTCTCAGACCTTCCGGCTCAATCCGCCTGCCGCTATCGGGCAGCGTCTGTTCGCCTGTCCCTGTCCGGGGGTCCCAGTCGTCTGTCTCAGTCCGTCAGTCTCAGTCCGGCGGTCTCAGTCCGTCTGTCTTAGTCCGTCTGTCTCAGACCGCCTGTCTCAGACCGCCTGTCTCAGACCGCCAGTCCCAGTACGCCTGTCTCAGGCCGTCTGTCTCAGACCGTCTGTATCAGATCGTCTGTCTCAAACCGTCTGTGTCAGACCGTCTGTCTCTGACCGTCTGTCTCAGACCGTCTGTCTCAGACCGTCTGTCTCAGAACGTCTGTCTCGGACCGCCTGTCCCAGTACGTCTGTCCCAGGCCGTCTGTCTCAGACCGTCTGTCTCAGACCGTCTGTCTCAGATCGTCTGTCTCAGACCATCTGTCTCAATCCGTCTGTCTCATACCATCTGTCTCAGACCGTCTGTCTCAGACCGTCTGTCTCAGACCGCCTGTCTCAGACCGTCGGTCTCAGATCGTCTGTCTCAGTTCGTCTGTCTCAGTTCGTCTGTCTCAGGCCGTCTGTGCCTGTCCGTCTGTCTCAGATCGTCTGTCACAGTCCGTCTGTATCAGTCCGTCTGTCTCAGACCGTCTGTCGCAGACCGTCTGTCTCAGACCGCCTGTCTCAGACCGCCAGTCCCAGTACGCCTGTCTCAGGCCGTCTGTCTCAGACCGTCTGTATCAGATCGTCTGTCTCAAACCGTCTGTGTCAGACCGTCTGTCTCTGACCGTCTGTCTCAGACCGTCTGTCTCAGACCGTCTGTCTCAGAACGTCTGTCTCGGACCGCCTGTCCCAGTACGTCTGTCCCAGGCCGTCTGTCTCAGACCGTCTGTCTCAGACCGTCTGTCTCAGATCGTCTGTCTCAGACCATCTGTCTCAATCCGTCTGTCTCATACCATCTGTCTCAGACCGTCTGTCTCAGACCGTCTGTCTCAGACCGCCTGTCTCAGACCGTCTGTCTCAGATCGTCTGTCTCAGTTCGTCTGTCTCAGTTCGTCTGTCTCAGGCCGTCTGTGCCTGTCCGTCTGTCTCAGATCGTCTGTCACAGTCCGTCTGTATCAGTCCGTCTGTCTCAGACCGTCTGTCGCAGACCGTCTGTCTCAGGCCGTCTGTCTCAGACCTTCCGGCTCAATCCGCCTGCCGCTATCGGGCAGCGTCTGTTCGCCTGTCCCTGTCCGGGGGTCCCAGTCGTCTGTCTCTGTCCGTCAGTCTCAGTCCGGCGGTCTCAGTCCGTCTGTCTTAGTCCGTCTGTCTCAGACCGCCTGTCTCAGAACGCCTGTCCCAGTACGTCTGTCCCAGGCCGTCTGTCTCAGACCGTCTGTCTCAGACCGTCTGTCTCAGACCATCTGTCTCAATCCGTCTGTCTCATACCGTCTGTCTCATACCGTCTGTCTCAGAGCGTCTGTCTCAGACCGTCTCTCTCAGACCATCTGTCTCAGACCATCTGTCTTAATCCGTCTGTCTCATACCGTCTGCCTCAGACCGTCTGTCTCAGACCGTCTGTCTCAGACCGTCTGTCTCAGACCGTCTGTCTCAGACCGTCTGTCTCAGACCGCCTGTCTCAGACCGTCTGTCTCAGACCGTCTGTCTCAGTTCGTCTGTCTCAGGCCGTCTGTGCCTGTCCGTCTGTCTCAGATCGTCTGTCACAGTCCGTCTGTATCAGTCCGTCTGTCTCAGACCGTCTGTCGCAGACCGTCTGTCTCAGGCCGTCTGTGCCTGTCCGTCTGTCTCAGATCTTCTGTCACAGTCCGTCTGTCTCAATCCGTCTGTCTCATACCGTCTGTCTCAGACCGTCTGTCTCAGACCGTCTGTCTCAGACCGTCTGTATCAGACCGTCTGTATCAGACCGTCTGTCTCAGAACGTCTGTGTCAGACCGTCTGTCTCTGACCGTCTGTCTGAGACCGTCTGTCTCAGACCGTCTGTCTCAGACCGTCTGCCTCGGACCGTCTGTCTCAGACCGTCTGTCTCAGTTCGTCTGTCTCAGGCCGTCTCTGCCTGTCCGTCTGTCTCAGATCGTCTGTCACAGTCCGTCTGTCTCAATCCGTCTGTCTCAGTCCGTCTGTCTCAGTCCGACTGTCTCAGACCTCCTGTCTCAGACCGTCTGCCTAGGACCGCCTGTCTCAGACCACCTGTCTCAGACCACCTGTCTCAGACGGTCTGTATCAGATCGTCTGTCTCAGGCCGTCTGTGCCTGTCCGTCTGTCTCAGATCGTCTGTCACAGTCCATCTGTCTCAGACCATCTGTCTCAAACCGTCTGTCTCATACCGTCTGTCTCAGACCGTCCGTCTCAGACCGCCTGTCTCAGACCGCCTGTCTCAGTCCGTCTGTCTCAGACCTTCCGGCTCAATCCGCCTGCCGCTATCGGGCAGCGTCTGTTCGCCTGTCCCTGTCCGGGGGTCCCAGTCGTCTGTCTCGGTCCGTCAGTCTCAGTCCGGCGGTCTCAGTCCGTCTGTCTTAGTCCGTCTGTCTCAGACCGCCTGTCTCAGACCGCCTGTCCCAGTACGTCTGTCCCAGGCCGTCTGTGCCTGTCCGTCTGTCTCAGACCGTCTGTCTCATACCGTCTGTCTCAGTTCGTCTGTCTCAGGCCGTCTGTGCCTGTCCGTCTGTCTCAGATCGTCTGTCACAGTCCATCTGTCTCAGACCATCTGTCTCAAACCGTCTGTCTCATACCGTCTGTCTCAGACCGTCCGTCTCAGACCGCTGTCTCAGACCGCCAGTCCCAGTACGCCTGTCTCAGGCCGTCTGTCTCAGACCGTCTTTCTCAGACCGTCTGTCTCAGACCGTCTGTCTCAGACCGTCTGTCTCATACCGTCTGTCTCAGACCGTCTGTCTCAGACCATCCGTCTTAATCCGTCTGTCTCATACAGTCTGTCTCAGACCGTCTGTCTCAGACCGTCTGGCTCAGACCGTCTGTCTCAGTCCGTCTGTCTCAGACCTTCCGGCTCAATCCGCCTGCCGCTATCGGGCAGCGCCTGTTCGCCTGTCCCTGTCCGGGGGTCCCAGTCGTCTGTCTCAGTCCGTCAGTCTCAGTCGGGCGGTCTCATACCGTCTGTTTCAGACCGTCTGTCTCTGACCGCCTGTCTCAGACCGCCTGTCTCAGTCCGTCTGTCTCAGACCTTCCGGCTCAATCCGCCTGCCGCTATCGGGCAGCGTCTGTTCGCCTGTCCCTGTCCGGGGGTCCCAGTCGTCTGTCTCAGTCCGTCAGTCTCAGTCCGGCGGTCTCAGTCCGTCTGTCTTAGTCCGTCTGTCTCAGACCGTCTGTATCAGACCGTCTGTCTCAGACCGTCTGTATCAGACCGTCTGTCTCAGAACGTCTGTGTCAGACCGTCTGTCTCTGACCGTCTGTCTCAGACCGTCTGTCTCAGACCGTCTGCCTCGGACCGTCTGTCTCAGACCGTCTGTCTCAGTTCGTCTGTCTCAGGCCGTCTCTGCCTGTCCGTCTGTCTCAGATCGTCTGTCACAGTCCGTCTGTCTCAGTCCGTCTGTCTCAGTCCGTCTGTCTCAGTCCGACTGTCTCAGACCTCCTGTCTCAGACCGCCTGTCTCAGACCGTCTGTCTCAGACCACCTGTCTCAGACCACCTGTCTCAGACGGTCTGTAGCAGACCGTCCGTCTCAGACCGTCTGTGTCAGACCGTCTGTCTCTGACCGTCTGTCTCAGACCGTCTGTCTCAGACCGTCTGCCTCGGACCGCCTGTCTCAGACCACCTGTCTCGGACCACCTGTCTCAGACGGTCTGTATCAGATCGTCTGTCTCAGACCGTCTGTGTCAGAGCGTCTGTATCAGACCGTCTGTCTCAGACCGTCTGTCTCAGACCGTCTGTCTCGGACCGCCTGTCTCAGACCGTCTGTCTCCGACCGTCTGTCTCAGTCCGTCTGTGTCAGACCTTCCGGCTCAATCCGCCTGCCGCTATCGGGCAGCGTCTGTTCGCCTGTCCCTGTCCGGGGGTCCCAGTCGTCTGTCTCAGTCCGTCAGTCTCAGTCCGGCGGTCTCAGTCCGTCTGTCTTAGTCCGTCTGTCTCAGACCGTCTGTATCAGACCGTCTGTCTCATACCGTCTGTATCAGACCGTCTGTCTCAGAACGTCTGTGTCAGACCGTCTGTCTCTGACCGTCTGTCTCAGACCGTCTGTCTCAGACCGTCTGCCTCGGACCGTCTGTCTCAGACCGTCTGTCTCAGTTCGTCTGTCTCAGGCCGTCTCTGCCTGTCCGTCTGTCTCAGATCGTCTGTCACAGTCCGTCTGTCTCAGTCCGTCTGTCTCAGTCCGTCTGTCTCAGTCCGACTGTCTCAGACCTCCTGTCTCAGACCGCCTGTCTCAGACCGTCTGTCTCAGACCACCTGTCTCAGACCACCTGTCTCAGACGGTCTGTATCAGACCGTCCGTCTCAGACCGTCTGTGTCAGACCGTCTGTCTCTGACCGTCTGTCTCAGACCGTCTGTCTCAGACCGTCTGCCTCGGACCGCCTGTCTCAGACCACCTGTCTCGGACCACCTGTCTCAGACGGTCTGTATCAGATCGTCTGTCTCAGACCGTCTGTGTCAGAGCGTCTGTATCAGACCGTCTGTCTCAGACCGTCTGTCTCAGACCGTCTGTCTCGGACCGCCTGTCTCAGACCGTCTGTCTCCGACCGTCTGTCTCAGTCCGTCTGTGTCAGACCTTCCGGCTCAATCCGCCTGCCGCTATCGGGCAGCGTCTGTTCGCCTGTCCCTGTCCGGGGGTCCCAGTCGTCTGTCTCAGTCCGTCAGTCTCAGTCCGGCGGTCTCAGTCCGTCAGTCTCAGTACGTCTGTCTCAGACCGTCTGCCTCGGACCGCCTGTCTCAGACCACCTGTCTCGGACCACCTGTCTCAGACGGTCTGTATCAGATCGTCTGTCTCAGACCGTCTGTGTCAGAGCGTCTGTATCAGACCGTCTGTCTCAGACCGTCTGTCTCAATCCGTCTGTCTCATACCGTCTGTCTCAGACCGTCTGTCTCAGACCGTCTGTATCAGACCGTCTGTCTCAGAAAGTCTGTGTCAGACCGTCTGTCTCAGACCGTCTGTCTCAGACCGTCTGTCTCAGACCGTCTGTCTCAGACCGTCTGTCTCAGACCGTCTGTCTCAGACCATCTGTCTCAGACCATGTGTCTTAATCCGTCTGTCTCATACCGTCTGTCTCAGACCGTCTGTCTCAGACCGTCTGTCTCAGACCGTCTGTCTCAGACCGTCTGTCTCAGACCGTCTGTCTCAGACCGTCTGTCTCAGACCGTCTGTCTCAGACCGTCTGTCTCAGACCGTCTGTCTCAGTTCGTCTGTCTCAGGCCGTCTGTGCCTGTCCGTCTGTCTCAGATCGTCTGTCACAGTCCGTCTGTATCAGTCCGTCTGTCTCAGACCGTCTGTCGCAGACCGTCTGTCTCAGGCCGTCTGTGCCTGTCCGTCTGTCTCAGATCTTCTGTCACAGTCCGTCTGTCTCAATCCGTCTGTCTCATACCGTCTGTCTCAGACCGTCTGTCTCAGACCGTCTGTCTCAGACCGTCTGTCTCAGACCGTCTGTATCAGACCGTCTGTATCAGACCGTCTGTCTCAGAACGTCTGTGTCAGACCGTCTGTCTCTGACCGTCTGTCTGAGACCGTCTGTCTCAGACCGTCTGCCTCGGACCGTCTGTCTCAGACCGTCTGTCTCAGTTCGTCTGTCTCAGGCCGTCTCTGCCTGTCCGTCTGTCTCAGATCGTCTGTCACAGTCCGTCTGTCTCAGTCCGTCTGTCTCAGTCCGTCTGTCTCGACCGACTGTCTCAGACCTCCTGTCTCAGACCGCCTGTCTCAGACCGTCTGTCTCAGACCACCTGTCTCAGACCACCTGTCTCAGACGGTCTGTACCAGACCGTCCGTCTCAGACCGTCTGTGTCAGACCGTCTGTCTCTGACCGTCTGTCTCAGACCGTCTGTCTCAGACCGTCTGCCTCGGACCGCCTGTCTCAGACCACCTGTCTCAGACCACCTGTCTCAGACGGTCTGTATCAGATCGTCTGTCTCAGACCGTCTGTGTCAGAGCGTCTGTATCAGACCGTCTGTCTCAGACCGTCTGTCTCAGACCGTCTGTCTCGGACCGTCTGTCTCGGACCGCCTGTCTCAGACCGTCTGTCTCCGACCGTCTGTCTCAGTCCGTCTGTGTCAGACCTTCCGGCTCAATCCGCCTGCCGCTATCGGGCAGCGTCTGTTCGCCTGTCCCTGTCCGGGGGTCCCAGTCGTCTGTCTCAGTCCGTCAGTCTCAGTCCGGCGGTCTCAGTCCGTCAGTCTCAGTACGTCTGTCCCAGGCCGTCTGTCTCAGACCGTCTGTCTCAGACCGTCTATCTGAGTTCGTCTGTCTCAGGCCGTCTGTGCCCGTCCGTCTATCTCAGATCGTCTGTCACAGTCCGTCTGTATCAGTCCGTCTGTCTCAGACCGTCTGTCGCAGACCGTCTGTCTCAGGCCGTCTGTGCCTGTCCGTCTGTCTCAGATCGTCTGTCACAGTCCGTCTGTCTCAATCCGTCTGTCTCATACCGTCTGTCACAGTCCGTCTGTCTCAATCCGTCTGTCTCATACCGTCTGTCTCAGACCGTCTGTCTCAGACCACCTGTCTCAGACCACCTGTCTCAGACGGTCTGTATCAGACCGTCCGTCTCAGACCGTCTGTGTCAGACCGTCTGTCTCTGACCGTCTGTCTCAGACCGTCTGTCTCAGACCGTCTGCCTCGGACCGCCTGTCTCAGACCACCTGTCTCGGACCACCTGTCTCAGACGGTCTGTATCAGATCGTCTGTCTCAGACCGTCTGTGTCAGAGCGTCTGTATCAGACCGTCTGTCTCAGACCGTCTGTCTCAGACCGTCTGTCTCGGACCGCCTGTCTCAGACCGTCTGTCTCCGACCGTCTGTCTCAGTCCGTCTGTGTCAGACCTTCCGGCTCAATCCGCCTGCCGCTATCGGGCAGCGTCTGTTCGCCTGTCCCTGTCCGGGGGTCCCAGTCGTCTGTCTCAGTCCGTCAGTCTCAGTCCGGCGGTCTCAGTCCGTCAGTCTCAGTACGTCTGTCCCAGGCCGTCTGTCTCAGACCGTCTGTCTCAGACCGTCTGTCTGAGTTCGTCTGTCTCAGGCCGTCTGTGCCCGTCCGTCTATCTCAGATCGTCTGTCACAGTCCGTCTGTATCAGTCCGTCTGTCTCAGACCGTCTGTCGCAGACCGTCTGTCTCAGGCCGTCTGTGCCTGTCCGTCTGTCTCAGATCGTCTGTCACAGTCCGTCTGTCTCAATCCGTCTGTCTCATACCGTCTGTCACAGTCCGTCTGTCTCAATCCGTCTGTCTCATACCGTCTGTCTCAGACCGTCTGTCTCAGACCGTCTGTATCAGACCGTCCGTCTCAGAAAGTCTGTGTCAGACCGTCTGTCTCAGACCGTCTGTCTCAGACCGTCTGTCTCAGACCGTCTGTCTCAGACCGTCTGTCTCAGACCATCTGTCTCAGACCATGTGTCTTAATCCGTCTGTCTCATACCGTCTGTCTCAGACCGTCTGTCTCAGACCGTCTGTCTCAGACCGTCTGTCTCAGACCGTCTGTCTCAGACCGTCTGTCTCAGACCGTCTGTCTCAGACCGTCTGTCTCAGTTCGTCTGTCTCAGGCCGTCTGTGCCTGTCCGTCTGTCTCAGATCGTCTGTCACAGTCCGTCTGTATCAGTCCGTCTGTCTCAGACCGTCTGTCGCAGACCGTCTGTCTCAGGCCGTCTGTGCCTGTCCGTCTGTCTCAGATCTTCTGTCACAGTCCGTCTGTCTCAATCCGTCTGTCTCATACCGTCTGTCTCAGACCGTCTGTCTCAGACCGTCTGTCTCAGACCGTCTGTCTCAGACCGTCTGTCTCAGACCGTCTGTATCAGACCGTCTGTATCAGACCGTCTGTCTCAGAACGTCTGTGTCAGACCGTCTGTCTCTGACCGTCTGTCTGAGACCGTCTGTCTCAGACCGTCTGCCTCGGACCGTCTGTCTCAGACCGTCTGTCTCAGTTCGTCTGTCTCAGGCCGTCTCTGCCTGTCCGTCTGTCTCAGATCGTCTGTCACAGTCCGTCTGTCTCAGTCCGTCTGTCTCAGTCCGTCTGTCTCGACCGACTGTCTCAGACCTCCTGTCTCAGACCGCCTGTCTCAGACCGTCTGTCTCAGACCACCTGTCTCAGACCACCTGTCTCAGACGGTCTGTATCAGACCGTCCGTCTCAGACCGTCTGTGTCAGACCGTCTGTCTCTGACCGTCTGTCTCAGACCGTCTGTCTCAGACCGTCTGCCTCGGACCGCCTGTCTCAGACCACCTGTCTCAGACCACCTGTCTCAGACGGTCTGTATCAGATCGTCTGTCTCAGACCGTCTGTGTCAGAGCGTCTGTATCAGACCGTCTGTCTCAGACCGTCTGTCTCAGACCGTCTGTCTCAGACCGTCTGTCTCGGACCGCCTGTCTCAGACCGTCTGTCTCCGACCGTCTGTCTCAGTCCGTCTGTGTCAGACCTTCCGGCTCAATCCGCCTGCCGCTATCGGGCAGCGTCTGTTCGCCTGTCCCTGTCCGGGGGTCCCAGTCGTCTGTCTCAGTCCGTCAGTCTCAGTCCGGCGGTCTCAGTCCGTCAGTCTCAGTACGTCTGTCCCAGGCCGTCTGTCTCAGACCGTCTGTCTCAGACCGTCTGTCTGAGTTCGTCTGTCTCAGGCCGTCTGTGCCCGTCCGTCTATCTCAGATCGTCTGTCACAGTCCGTCTGTATCAGTCCGTCTGTCTCAGACCGTCTGTCGCAGACCGTCTGTCTCAGGCCGTCTGTGCCTGTCCGTCTGTCTCAGATCGTCTGTCACAGTCCGTCTGTCTCAATCCGTCTGTCTCATACCGTCTGTCACAGTCCGTCTGTCTCAATCCGTCTGTCTCATACCGTCTGTCTCAGACCGTCTGTCTCAGACCGTCTGTATCAGACCGTCTGTCTCATAAAGTCTGTGTCAGACCGTCTGTCTCAGACCGTCTGTCTCAGACCGTCTGTCTCAGACCGTCTGTCTCAGACCGTCTGTCTCAGACCGTCTGTCTCAGACCGTCTGTCTCAGACCATCTGTCTCAGACCATGTGTCTTAATCCGTCTGTCTCATACCGTCTGTCTCAGACCGTCTGTCTCAGACCGTCTGTCTCAGTCCGGCGGTCTCAGTCCGTCAGTCTCAGTACGTCTGTCCCAGGCCGTCTGTCTCAGACCGTCTGTCTCAGACCGTCTGTCTGAGTTCGTCTGTCTCAGGCCGTCTGTGCCCGTCCGTCTATCTCAGATCGTCTGTCACAGTCCGTCTGTATCAGTCCGTCTGTCTCAGACCGTCTGTCGCAGACCGTCTGTCTCAGGCCGTCTGTGCCTGTCCGTCTGTCTCAGATCGTCTGTCACAGTCCGTCTGTCTCAATCCGTCTGTCTCATACCGTCTGTCACAGTCCGTCTGTCTCAATCCGTCTGTCTCATACCGTCTGTCTCAGACCGTCTGTCTCAGATCGTCTGTCTCAGACCGTCTGTGTCAGAGCGTCTGTATCAGACCGTCTGTCTCAGACCGTCTGTCTCAATCCGTCTGTCTCATACCGTCTGTCTCAGACCGTCTGTCTCAGACCGTCTGTATCAGACCGTCTGTCTCATAAAGTCTGTGTCAGACCGTCTGTCTCAGACCGTCTGTCTCAGACCGTCTGTCTCAGACCGTCTGTCTCAGACCGTCTGTCTCAGACCGTCTGTCTCAGACCATCTGTCTCAGACCATGTGTCTTAATCCGTCTGTCTCATACCGTCTGTCTCAGACCGTCTGTCTCAGACCGTCTGTCTCAGACCGTCTGTCTCAGACCGTCTGTCTCAGACCGTCTGTCTCAGACCGTCTGTCTCAGACCGTCTGTCTCAGACCGTCTGTCTCAGACCGTCTGTCTCAGACCGCCTGTCTCAGACCGTCTGTCTCAGACCGTCTGTCTCAGTTCGTCTGTCTCAGGCCGTCTGTGCCTGTCCGTCTGTCTCAGATCGTCTGTCACAGTCCGTCTGTCTCAATCCGTCTGTCTCATACCGTCTGTCTCAGAGCGTCTGTCTCAGACCGTCTGTCTCAGACCATCTGTCTCAGACCATCTGTCTAAATCCGTCTGTCTCATACCGTCTGCCTCAGACCGTCTGTCTCAGACCGTCTGTCTCAGACCGTCTGTCTCAGACCGTCTGTCTCAGACCGCCTGTCTCAGACCGTCTGTCTCAGACCGTCTGTCTCAGTTCGTCTGTCTCAGGCCGTCTGTGCCTGTCCGTCTGTCTCAGATCGTCTGTCACAGTCCGTCTGTATCAGTCCGTCTGTCTCAGACCGTCTGTCGCAGACCGTCTGTCTCAGTCCGTCTGTCTCAGATCGTCTGTCACAGTCCGTCTGTATCAGTCCGTCTGTCTCAGACCGTCTGTCGCAGACCGTCTGTCTCAGTCCGTCTGTCTCAGACCTTCCGGCTCAATCCGCCTGCCGCTATCGGGCAGCGTCTGTTCGCCTGTCCCTGTCCGTCAGTCTCAGTCGTCTGTCTCAGTCCGTCAGTCTCAGTCCGGCGGTCTCAGTCCGTCTGTCTTAGTCCGTCTGTCTCAGACCGCCTGTCTCAGACCGCCTGTCTCAGACCGCCAGTCCCAGTACGCCTGTCGCAGGCCGTCTGTCTCAGACCGTCAGTCTCAGACCGTCTGTCTCAGACCCATCTTTCTCAGACCGTCTGTCTCAGACCGTCTGTCTCAGTCCGTCTGTCTCAGACCTTCCGGCTCAATCCGCCTGCCGCTATCGGGCAGTGTCCGTTCGCCTGTCCCTGTCCGGGGATCCCAGTCGTCTGTCTCAGTCCGTCAGTCTCAGTCCGGCGGTCTCAGTCCGTCAGTCTCAGTCCGGCGGTCTCAGTCCGTCTGTCTTAGTCCGTCTGTCTCAGACCGCCTGTCTCAGAACGCCTGTCCCAGTACGTCTGTCCCAGGCCGTCTGTCTCAGACCGTCTGTCTCAGACCGTCTGTCTCAGACCGTCTGTCTCAGACCATCTGTCTCAATCCGTCTGTCTCATACCGTCTGTCTCAGAGCGTCTGTCTCAGACCGTCTGTCTCA
Source organism: Coelioxys conoideus (assembly GCA_947623535.1). NCBI lineage: Eukaryota > Metazoa > Arthropoda > Insecta > Hymenoptera > Megachilidae > Coelioxys > Coelioxys conoideus. The sequence goes on from OX392451.1 coordinate 14,630,086, forward strand.
GACCATCTGTCTCAGACCATCTGTCTTAATCCGTCTGTCTCATACCGTCTGTCTCAGACCGTCTGTCTCAGACCGTCTGTCTCAGACCGTCTGTCTCAGACCGTCTGTCTCAGACCGTCTGTCTCAGACCGTCTGTCTCAGACCGTCTGTCTCAGATCGTCTGTCTCAGACCGTCTGTGTCAGACCGTCTGTATCAGACCGTCTGTCTAAGACCGTCTGTCTCAGACCGTCTGTCTCGGACCGCCTGTCTCAGACCGTCTGTCTCCGACCGTCTGTCTCAGTCCGTCTGTCTCAGACCTTCCGCCTCAATCCGCCTGCCGCTATCGGGCAGCGTCTGTCCGCCTGTACCTGTCCGTCAGTCCCAGTCGTCTGTCTCAGTCCGTCAGTCTCAGTCCGGCGGTCTCAGTCCGTCTGTCTTAGTCCGTCTGTCTCAGACCGCCTGTCTCAGACCGCCTGTCCCAGTACGTCTGTCCCAGGCCGTCTGTCTCAGATCGTCTGTCTCAGACCGTCTGTCTCAGACCGCCTGTCTCAGACCGTCCCTCTCAGACCGTCTGTCTCAGACCGTCTGTCTCAGTCCGTCTGTGTCAGACCTTCCGGCTCAATCCGCCTGCCGCTATCGGGCAGCGTCTGTTCGCCTGTCCCTGTCCGGGGGTCGCAGTCGTCTGTCTCAGTCCGTCAGTCTCAGTCCGGCGGTCTCAGTCCGTCAGTCTCAGTACGTCTGTCCCAGGCCGTCTGTCTCAGACCGTCTGTCTCAGACCGTCTGTCTCAGACCGTCTGCCTCAGACCGTCTGTCTCAGACCGTCTGTCTCAGACCGTCTGTCTGAGTTCGTCTGTCTCAGGCCGTCTGTGCCTGTCCGTCTATCTCAGATCGCCTGTCTCAGACCGTCTGTCTCAGTTCGTCTGTCTCAGGCCGTCTGTGCCTGTCCGTCTGTCTCAGATCGTCTGTCACAGTCCGTCTGTATCAGTCCGTCTGTCTCAGACCGTCTGTCGCAGACCGTCTGTCTCAGGCCGTCTGTGCCTGTCCGTCTGTCTCAGATCGTCTGTCACAGTCCGTCTGTCTCAATCCGTCTGTCTCATACCGTCTGTCTCAGAGCGTCTGTCTCAGACCGTCTGTCTCAGACCATCTGTCTCAGACCATCTGTCTTAATCCGTCTGTCTCATACCGTCTGCCTCAGACCGTCTGTCCCAGTACGCCTGTCGCAGGCCGTCTGTCTCAGACCGTCAGTCTCAGACCGTCTGTCTCAGACCGTCTGTCTCAGACCGTCTGTCTCAGACCATCTGTCTCAATCCGTCTGTCTCATACCGTCTGTCTCAGAGCGTCTGTCTCAGACCGTCAGTCTCAGACCATCTGTCTCAGACCATCTGTCTTAATCCGTCTGTCTCATACCGTCTGTCTCAGACCGTCTGTCTCAGACCGTCTGTCTCCGACCGTCTGTCTCAGACCGTCTGTCTCAGACCGTCTGTCTCAGATCGTCTGTCTCAGACCGTCTGTGTCAGACCGTCTGTATCAGACCGTCTGTCTAAGACCGTCTGTCTCAGACCGTCTGTCTCGGACCGCCTGTCTCAGACCGTCTGTCTCCGACCGTCTGTCTCAGTCCGTCTGTCTCAGACCTTCCGCCTCAATCCGCCTGCCGCTATCGGGCAGCGTCTGTCCGCCTGTACCTGTCCGTCAGTCCCAGTCGTCTGTCTCAGTCCGTCAGTCTCAGTCCGGCGGTCTCAGTCCGTCTGTCTTAGTCCGTCTGTCTCAGACCGCCTGTCTCAGACCGCCTGTCCCAGTACGTCTGTCCCAGGCCGTCTGTCTCAGATCGTCTGTCTCAGACCGTCTGTCTCAGACCGCCTGTCTCAGACCGTCTCTCTCAGACCGTCTGTCTCAGACCGTCTGTCTCAGTCCGTCTGTGTCAGACCTTCCGGCTCAATCCGCCTGCCGCTATCGGGCAGCGTCTGTTCGCCTGTCCCTGTCCGGGGGTCGCAGTCGTCTGTCTCAGTCCGTCAGTCTCAGTCCGGCGGTCTCAGTCCGTCAGTCTCAGTACGTCTGTCCCAGGCCGTCTGTCTCAGACCGTCTGTCTCAGACCGTCTGTCTCAGACCGTCTGTCTCAGACCGTCTGTCTCAGACCGTCTGTCTCAGACCGTCTGTCTGAGTTCGTCTGTCTCAGGCCGTCTGTGCCTGTCCGTCTATCTCAGACCGCCTGTCTCAGACCGTCTGTCTCAGTTCGTCTGTCTCAGGCCGTCTGTGCCTGTCCGTCTGTCTCAGATCGTCTGTCACAGTCCGTCTGTATCAGTCCGTCTGTCTCAGACCGTCTGTCGCAGACCGTCTGTCTCAGGCCGTCTGTGCCTGTCCGTCTCTCTCAGATCGTCTGTCACAGTCCGTCTGTCTCAATCCGTCTGTCTCATACCGTCTGTCTCAGAGCGTCTGTCTCAGACCGTCTGTCTCAGACCATCTGTCTCAGACCATCTGTCTTAATCCGTCTGTCTCATACCGTCTGCCTCAGACCGTCTGTCCCAGTACGCCTGTCGCAGGCCGTCTGTCTCAGACCGTCAGTCTCAGACCGTCTGTCTCAGACCGTCTGTCTCAGACCGTCTGTCTCAGACCATCTGTCTCAATCCGTCTGTCTCATACCGTCTGTCTCAGAGCGTCTGTCTCAGACCGTCAGTCTCAGACCATCTGTCTCAGACCATCTGTCTTAATCCGTCTGTCTCATACCGTCTGTCTCAGACCGTCTGTCTCAGACCGTCTGTCTCCGACCGTCTGTCTCAGACCGTCTGTCTCAGACCGTCTGTCTCAGGCCCGTCTCTCTCAGACCGTCTGTCTCAGACCGTCTGTCTCAGTCCGTCTGTCTCAGACCTTCCGGCTCAATCCGCCTGCCGCTATCGGGCAGCGTCCGTTCGCCTGTCCCTGTCCGGGGGTCCCAGTCGTCTGTCTCAGTCCGTCAGTCTCAGTCCGGCGGTCTCAGTCCGTCTGTCTTAGTCCGTCTGTCTCAGACCGCCTGTCTCAGAACGCCTGTAACAGTACGTCTGTCCCAGGCCGTCTGTCTCAGACCGTCTGTCTCAGACCGTCTGTCTCAGACCGCCTGTCTCAGACCATCTGTCTCAATCCGTCTGTCTCATACCGTCTGTCTCAGAGCGTCTGTCTCAGACCGTCTGTCTCAGACCATCTGTCTCAGACCATCTGTCTTAATCCGTCTGTCTCATACCGTCTGTCTCAGACCGTCTGTCTCAGTCCGTCTGTCTCAGATCGTCTGTCTCAGACCGTCTGTGTCAGACCGTCTGTCTCGGACCGTCTGCCTCGGACCGTCTGTCTCAGACCGTCTGTCTCAGTTCGTCGGTCTCAGGCCGTCTCTGCCTGTCCGTCTGTCTCAGATCGTCTGTCACAGTCCGTCTGTCTCAGTCCGTCCGTCTCAGTCCGTCTGTCTCAGATCGTCTGTCTCAGACCGTCTGTGTCAGACCGTCTGTATCAGACCGTCTGTCTCAGACCGTCTGTCTCAGACCGTCTGTCTCGGACCGCCTGTCTCAGACCGTCTGTCTCCGACCGTCTGTCTCAGTCCGTCTGTCTCAAACCTTCCGCCTCAATCCGCCTGCCGCTATCGGGCAGCGTCTGTTCGCCTGTACCTGTCCGTCAGTCCCAGTCGTCTGTCTCAGTCCGTCAGTCTCAGTCCGGCGGTCTCAGTCCGTCTGTCTTAGTCCGTCTGTCTCAGACCGCCTGTCTCAGAACGCCTGTCCCAGTACGTCTGTCCCAGGCCGTCTGACTCAGACCGTCTGTCTCAGATCGTCTGTCTCAGACCATCTGTCTCAATCCGTCTGTCTCAGACCGTCTGTCTCAGACCGTCTGTCTCAGACCGTCTGTCTCAGACCGTCTGTCTCAGACCGTCTGTGTCAGACCGTCTGTCTCTGACCGTCTGTCTCAGACCGTCTGTCTCAGACCGTCTGTCTCAGAACGTCTGTCTCGGACCGCCTGTCCCAGTACGTCTGTCCCAGGCCGTCTGTCTCAGTCCGTCAGTCTCAGACCGTCTGTCTCAGATCGTCTGTCTCAGACCATCTTTCTCAATCCGTCTGTCTCAATCCGTCTGTCTCATACAGTCTGTCTCAGACCGTCTGCCTCAGACCGTCTGTCTCAGACCGTCTGTCTCAGACCGTCTGTCTCAGACGTCCTGTCTCAGACCGCCTGTCTCAGACCGTTTGTCTCAGACCACCTGTCTCAGACCACCTGTCTCAGACGGTCTGTATCAGATCGTCTGTCTCAGACCGTCTGTTCCAGACCGTCTGTCTCTGACCGTCTGTCTCAGACCGTCTGTCTCAGACCGTCTGTCACGGACCGCCTGTCTCAGACCACCTTTCTCAGACCACCTGTCTCAGCCGGTCTGTATCAGATCGTCTGTCTCAGACCGTCTGTGTCAGACCGTCTGTCTCTGACCGTCTGTCTCAGACCGTCTGTCTCAGACCGTCTGTCTCAGAACGTCTGTCTCGGACCGCCTGTCCCAGTACGTCTGTCCCAGGCCGTCTGTCTCATACCGTCTGTCACAGTCCGTCTGTCTCAATCCGTCTGTCTCAGACCGTCTGTCTCAGACCGTCTGTCTCAGACCGTCTGTCTCAGACCGTCTGTCTCAGACCGCCTGTCTCAGACCGTCTGTCTCAGACCGTCTGTCTCAGTTCGTCTGTCTCAGGCCGTCTGTGCCTGTCCGTCTGTCTCAGATCGTCTGTCACAGTCCGTCTGTATCAGTCCGTCTGTCTCAGACCGTCTGTCGCAGACCGTCTGTCTCAGGCCGTCTGTGCCTGTCCGTCTGTCTCAGATCGTCTGTCACAGTCCGTCTGTCTCAATCCGTCTGTCTCATACCGTCTGTCTCAGAGCGTCTGTCTCAGACCGTCTGTCTCAGACCATCTGTCTCAGACCATCTGTCTTAATCCGTCTGTCTCATACCGTCTGCCTCAGACCGTCTGTCCCAGTACGCCTGTCGCAGGCCGTCTGTCTCAGACCGTCAGTCTCAGACCGTCTGTCTTAGTCCGTCTGTCTCAGATCGCCTGTCTCAGAACGCCTGTCCCAGTACGTCTGTCCCAGGCCGTCTGTCTCAGACCGTCTGTCTCAGACCGTCTGTCTCAGACCGTCTGTCTCAGACCGTCTGTCTCAGACCGTCTGTCTCAGACCGTCTGTCTCAGACCGTCTGTCTCAGACCATCTGTCTCAATCCGTCTGTCTCATACCGTCTGTCTCAGAGCGTCTGTCTCAGACCGTCTGTCTCAGACCATCTGTCTCAGACCATCTGTCTTAATCCGTCTGTCTCATACCGTCTGTCTCAGACCGTCTGTCTCAGACCGTCTGTCTGAGACCGTCTGTCTCAGACCGTCTGTCTCAGACCGTCTGTCTCGGACCGTCTGTCTCGGACCGTCTGTCTCGGACCGTCTGCCTCGGACCGTCTGTCTCAGACCGTCTGTCTCAGTTCGTCGGTCTCAGGCCGTCTCTGCCTGTCCGTCTGTCTCAGATCGTCTGTCACAGTCCGTCTGTCTCAGTCCGTCTGTCTCAGTCCGTCTGTCTCAGCCCGACTGTCTTAGACCTCCTGTCTCTGACCGTCTGTCACAGACCGTCTGTCTCAGACCGTCTGCCTCGGACCGCCTGTCTCAGACCACCTGTCTCAGACCACCTGTCTCAGACGGTCTGTATCAGATCGTCTGTCTCAGACCGTCTGTGTCAGACCGTCTGTATCAGACCGTCTGTCTAAGACCGTCTGTCTCAGACCGTCTGTCTCGGACCGCCTGTCTCAGACCGTCTGTCTCCGACCGTCTGTCTCAGTCCGTCTGTCTCAGACCTTCCGCCTCAATCCGCCTGCCGCTATCGGGCAGCGTCTGTCCGCCTGTACCTGTCCGTCAGTCCCAGTCGTCTGTCTCAGTCCGTCAGTCTCAGTCCGGCGGTCTCAGTCCGTCTGTCTTAGTCCGTCTGTCTCAGACCGCCTGTCTCAGACCGCCTGTCCCAGTACGTCTGTCCCAGGCCGTCTGTCTCAGACCGTCTGTCTCAGACCGCCTGTCTCAGACCGTCTCTCTCAGACCGTCTGTCTCAGACCGTCTGTCTCAGTCCGTCTGTGTCAGACCTTCCGGCTCAATCCGCCTGCCGCTATCGGGCAGCGTCTGTTCGCCTGTCCCTGTCCGGGGGTCGCAGTCGTCTGTCTCAGTCCGTCAGTCTCAGTCCGGCGGTCTCAGTCCGTCAGTCTCAGTACGTCTGTCCCAGGCCGTCTGTCTCAGACCGTCTGTCTCAGACCGTCTGTCTCAGACCGTCTGTCTCAGACCGTCTGTCTCAGACCGTCTGTCTCAGACCGTCTGTCTGAGTTCGTCTGTCTCAGGCCGTCTGTGCCTGTCCGTCTATCTCAGACCGCCTGTCTCAGACCGTCTGTCTCAGACCGTCTGTCTCAGTTCGTCTGTCTCAGGCCGTCTGTGCCTGTCCGTCTGTCTCAGATCGTCTGTCACAGTCCGTCTGTATCAGTCCGTCTGTCTCAGACCGTCTGTCGCAGACCGTCTGTCTCAGGCCGTCTGTGCCTGTCCGTCTGTCTCAGATCGTCTGTCACAGTCCGTCTGTCTCAATCCGTCTGTCTCATACCGTCTGTCTCAGAGCGTCTGTCTCAGACCGTCTGTCTCAGACCATCTGTCTCAGACCATCTGTCTTAATCCGTCTGTCTCATACCGTCTGCCTCAGACCGTCTGTCCCAGTACGCCTGTCGCAGGCCGTCTGTCTCAGACCGTCAGTCTCAGACCGTCTGTCTTAGTCCGTCTGTCTCAGATCGCCTGTCTCAGAACGCCTGTCCCAGTACGTCTGTCCCAGGCCGTCTGTCTCAGACCGTCTGTCTCAGACCGTCTGTCTCAGACCGTCTGTCTCAGACCGTCTGTCTCAGACCATCTGTCTCAATCCGTCTGTCTCATACCGTCTGTCTCAGAGCGTCTGTCTCAGACCGTCTGTCTCAGACCATCTGTCTCAGACCATCTGTCTTAATCCGTCTGTCTCATACCGTCTGTCTCAGACCGTCTGTCTCAGACCGTCTGTCTCAGACCGTCTGTCTCCGACCGTCTGTCTCGGACCGTCTGTCTCGGACCGTCTGTCTCGGACCGTCTGCCTCGGACCGTCTGTCTCAGACCGTCTGTCTCAGTTCGTCGGTCTCAGGCCGTCTCTGCCTGTCCGTCTGTCTCAGATCGTCTGTCACAGTCCGTCTGTCTCAGTCCGTCTGTCTCAGTCCGTCTGTCTCAGTCCGTCTGTGTCAGACCGTCTGTCTCTGACCGTCTGTCACAGACCGTCTGTCTCAGACCGTCTGCCTCGGACCGCCTGTCTCAGACCACCTGTCTCAGACCACCTGTCTCAGACGGTCTGTATCAGATCGTCTGTCTCAGACCGTCTGTGTCAGACCGTCTGTATCAGACCGTCTGTCTAAGACCGTCTGTCTCAGACCGTCTGTCTCGGACCGCCTGTCTCAGACCGTCTGTCTCCGACCGTCTGTGTCAGTCCGTCTGTCTCAGACCTTCCGCCTCAATCCGCCTGCCGCTATCGGGCAGCGTCTGTCCGCCTGTACCTGTCCGTCAGTCCCAGTCGTCTGTCTCAGTCCGTCAGTCTCAGTTCGGCGGTCTCAGTCCGTCTGTCTTAGTCCGTCTGTCTCAGACCGCCTGTCTCAGACCGCCTGTCCCAGTACGTCTGTCCCAGGCCGTCTGTCTCAGACCGTCTGTGTCAGACCGCCTGTCTCAGACCGTCTCTCTCAGACCGTCTGTCTCAGACCGTCTGTCTCAGTCCGTCTGTGTCAGACCTTCCGGCTCAATCCGCCTGCCGCTATCGGGCAGCGTCTGTTCGCCTGTCCCTGTCCGGGGGTCGCAGTCGTCTGTCTCAGTCCGTCAGTCTCAGTCCGGCGGTCTCAGTCCGTCAGTCTCAGTACGTCTGTCCCAGGCCGTCTGTCTCAGACCGTCTGTCTCAGACCGTCTGTCTCAGACCGTCTGTCTCAGACCGCCTGTCTCAGACCGTCTGTCTCAGACCGTCTGTCTCAGTTCGTCTGTCTCAGGCCGTCTGTGCCTGTCCGTCTGTCTCAGATCGTCTGTCACAGTCCGTCTGTATCAGTCCGTCTGTCTCAGACCGTCTGTCGCAGACCGTCTGTCTCAGGCCGTCTGTGCCTGTCCGTCTGTCTCAGATCGTCTGTCACAGTCCGTCTGTCTCAATCCGTCTGTCTCATACCGTCTGTCTCAGAGCGTCTGTCTCAGACCGTCTGTCTCAGACCATCTGTCTCAGACCATCTGTCTTAATCCGTCTGTCTCATACCGTCTGCCTCAGACCGTCTGTCCCAGTACGCCTGTCGCAGGCCGTCTGTCTCAGACCGTCAGTCTCAGACCGTCTGTCTTAGTCCGTCTGTCTCAGATCGCCTGTCTCAGAACGCCTGTCCCAGTACGTCTGTCCCAGGCCGTCTGTCTCAGACCGTCTGTCTCAGACCGTCTGTCTCAGACCGTCTGTCTCAGACCGTCTGTCTCAGACCATCTGTCTCAATCCGTCTGTCTCATACCGTCTGTCTCAGAGCGTCTGTCTCAGACCGTCTGTCTCAGACCATCTGTCTCAGACCATCTGTCTTAATCCGTCTGTCTCATACCGTCTGTCTCAGACCGTCTGTCTCAGACCGTCTGTCTCCGACCGTCTGTCTCAGACCGTCTGTCTCGGACCGTCTGTCTCGGACCGTCTGTCTCGGACCGTCTGTCTCGGACCGTCTGCCTCGGACCGTCTGTCTCAGACCGTCTGTCTCAGTTCGTCGGTCTCAGGCCGTCTCTGCCTGTCCGTCTGTCTCAGATCGTCTGTCACAGTCCGTCTGTCTCAGTCCGTCTGTCTCAGTCCGTCTGTCTCAGTCCGTCTGTGTCAGACCGTCTGTCTCTGACCGTCTGTCACAGACCGTCTGTCTCAGACCGTCTGCCTCGGACCGCCTGTCTCAGACCACCTGTCTCAGACCACCTGTCTCAGACGGTCTGTATCAGATCGTCTGTCTCAGACCGTCTGTGTCAGACCGTCTGTATCAGACCGTCTGTCTAAGACCGTCTGTCTCAGACCGTCTGTCTCGGACCGCCTGTCTCAGACCGTCTGTCTCCGACCGTCTGTCTCAGTCCGTCTGTCTCAGACCTTCCGCCTCAATCCGCCTGCCGCTATCGGGCAGCGTCTGTCCGCCTGTACCTGTCCGTCAGTCCCAGTCGTCTGTCTCAGTCCGTCAGTCTCAGTCCGGCGGTCTCAGTCCGTCTGTCTTAGTCCGTCTGTCTCAGACCGCCTGTCTCAGACCGCCTGTCCCAGTACGTCTGTCCCAGGCCGTCTGTCTCAGACCGTCTGTCTCAGACCGCCTGTCTCAGACCGTCTCTCTCAGACCGTCTGTCTCAGATCGTCTGTATCAGTCCGTCTGTATCAGTCCGTCTGTCTCAGACCGTCTGTCGCAGACCGTCTGTCTCAGGCCGTCTGTGCCTGTCCGTCTGTCTCAGATCGTCTGTCACAGTCCGTCTGTCTCAATCCGTCTGTCTCATACCGTCTGTCACAGTCCGTCTGTCTCAATCCGTCTGTCTCATACCGTCTGTCTCAGACCGTCTGTCTCAGACCGTCTGTATCAGACCGTCTGTCTCAGAAAGTCTGTGTCAGACCGTCTGTCTCAGACCGTCTGTCTCAGACCGTCTGTCTCAGACCGCCTGTCTCAGACGGTCTGTCTCAGTCCGTCTGTCTTAGTCCGTCTGTCTCAGACCGCCTGTCTCAGACCGCCTGTCCCAGTACGTCTGTCCCAGGCCGTCTGACTCAGACCGTCTGTCTCAGATCGTCTGTCTCAGACCATCTGTCTCAATCCGTCTGTCTCAGACCGTCTGTCTCAGACCGTCTGTCTCAGACCGTCTGTGTCAGACCGTCTGTCTCTGACCGTCTGTCTCAGACCGTCTGTCTCAGACCGTCTGTCTCAGAACGTCTGTCTCGGACCGCCTGTCCCAGTACGTCTGTCCCAGGCCGTCTGTCTCAGTCCGTCAGTCTCAGACCGTCTGTCTCAGACCGTCTGTCTCACACCGACTGTCTCAGACCGTCTGTCTCAGCCTGTCGTTCTCATACCGTCTGTCTCAGACCGTCTGTCTCAGACCCTCTCTCTCAGACCGTCAGTCTCAGACCGTCTGTCTCAGACCGTCTGTCTCAGACCGTCCGTCTCAGACCGTCTGTCTCAGACCGTCTGCCTCAGACCGTCTGTCTCAGACCGTCTGTCTCAGACCGTCCGTCTCAGACCGTCTGTCTCAGACCGTCTGCCTCAGACCGCCTGTCTCAGACCGTCTGTCTCCGACCGTCTGTCTGAGACCGTCTGTCTCAGACCCTCTGTCTCAGACCGTCTGTCTCAGACCGTCTGTCTCAGACCGTCTGTCTCAGACCGTCTGTCTCAGACCGTCTGTCTCAGTACTTCTGTCTCATACTGACTGTCTATGAACGGCGGACTCAGCCTGTCTTTCTCATACCGTCTGTCTCAGACCGTCTGTCTCAGACCGTCTGTCTCAGACCGTCTGTCTCAGACCGTCTGTCTCAGACCGTCTGTCTCAGACCGTCTGTCTCAGTACTTCTGTCTCATACCGACTGTCTATGAACGGCGGACTCAGCCTGTCTTTCTCATACCGTCTGTCTCAGACCGTCTGTCTCAGACCGTCTGTCTCAGACCGTCTGTCTCAGACCGTCTGTCTCAGACCGTCTGTCTCAGACCGTCTGTCTCAGACCGTCTGTCTCAGACCGTCTGTCTCAGACCGTCTGTCTCAGACCGTCTGTCTCAGACCGTCTGTCTCAGACCGTCTGTCTCAGATCGTCTGTCTCAGACCGTCTGTCTCAGACCGTCTGTCTCAGACCGTCTGTCTCAGACCGTCTGTCTCAGACCGTCTGTCTCAGACCGTCTGTCTCAGACCGTCTGTCTCATACCGACTGTCTCAGTACTTCTGTCTCATACTGACTGTCTATGAACGTCGGACTCAGCCTGTCTTTCTCATACCGTCTGTCTCAGACCGTCTGTCTCAGACCGTCTGTCTCAGACCGTCTGTCTCAGACCGTCTGTTTCCGACCGTCTGTCTCAGACCGTCTGTCTCAGACCGTCTGTCTCAGACCGTCTGTCTCAGACCGTCTGTCTCAGACCGTCTGTCTCAGACCGTCTGTCTCAGACCGTCTGTCTCAGACCGTCTGTCTCAGCCCGTCAGTCTCACCCCGTCAGTCTCACCCCGACTGTCTCAGTCCGTCTGTCTCGGTCCGTCTGTCTCTGTCCGTCTGTCTCTGTCCGTCTGTCTCTGTCCGTCTGTCTCTGTCCGTCTGTCTCTGTCCGTCTGTCTCTGTCCGTCTGTCTCTGTCCGTCTGTCTCTGTCCGTCTGTCTCTGTCCGTCTGTCTCTGTCCGTCTGTCTCTGTCCGTCTGTCTCAGACCGTCTGTCCCAGTACGTCTGTCTAAGCCCGTCTGTATCAGACCGTCTGTCTCAGACCGTCTGTCTCAGACCGTCTGTCTCAGACCGTCTGTATCAGACCGTCTGTCTCAGAAAGTCTGTGTCAGACCGTCTGTCTCAGACCGTCTGTCTCAGACCGTCTGTCTCAGACCGCCTGTCTCAGACGGTCTGTCTCAGGCCGTCTGTCTCAGTTCGTCTGTCTCAGGCCGTCTGTGCCTGTCCGTCTGTCTCATACCGCCTGTCTCAGACCGTCTGTCTCAGACCGTCTTTATCAGACCGTCTGTCTCAGAACGTCTGTCAGACCGTCTGTCTCAGACCGTCTGCCTCGGACTATCTGTCTCAGACCGTCTGTCTCAGTTCGTCTGTCTCAGGCCGTCTCTGCCTGTCCGTCTGTCTCAGATCGTCTGTCACAGTCCGTCTGTCTCAGTCCGTCTGTCTCAGTCCGTCTGTCTCAGTCCGACTGTCTCAGACCTCCTGTCTCAGACCGCCTGTCTCAGACCGTCTGTCTCAGACCACCTGTCTCAGACCACCTGTCTCAGACGGTCTGTATCAGATCGTCTGTCTCAGACCGTCTGTGTCAGACCGTCTGTATCAGACCGTCTGTCTCAGACCGTCTGTCTCAGACCGTCTGTCTCGGACCGCCTGTCTCAGACCACCTGTCTCAGACCACCTGTCTCAGACGGTCTGATACAGACGGTCTGTCTCAGACCGTCTGTGTCAGACCGTCTGTATCAGACCGTCTGTCTCAGACCGTCTGTCTCAGACCGTCTGTCTCAGACCGTCTGTCTCGGACCGCCTGTCTCAGACCGTCTGTCTCCGACCGTCTGTCTCAGTCCGTCTGTCTCAAACCTTCCGCCTCAATCCGCCTGCCGCCATCGGGCAGCGTCTGTTCGCCTGTACCTGTCCGTCAGTCCCAGTCGTCTGTCTCAGTCCGTCAGTCTCAGTCCGGCGGTCTCAGTCCGTCTGTCTTAGTCCGTCTGTCTCAGACCGCCTGTCTCAGACCGCCTGTCCCAGTACGTCTGTCCCAGGCCGTCTGACTCAGACCGTCTGTCTCAGATCGTCTGTCTCAGACCATCTGTCTCAATCCGTCTGTCTCAGACCGTCTGTCTCAGACCGTCTGTCTCAGACCGTCTGTGTCAGACCGTCTGTCTCTGACCGTCTGTCTCAGACCGTCTGTCTCAGACCGTCTGTCTCAGAACGTCTGTCTGGGACCGCCTGTCCCAGTACGTCTGTCCCAGGCCGTCTGTCTCAGTCCGTCAGTCTCAGACCGTCTGTCTCAGATCGTCTGTCTCAGACCATCTGTCTCAATCCGTCTGTCTCAGACCGTCTGTCTCAGACCGTCTGTCTCAGACCGTCTGTGTCAGACCGTCTGTCTCTGACCGTCTGTCTCAGACCGTCTGTCTCAGACCGTCTGTCTCAGAACGTCTGTCTCGGACCGCCTGTCCCAGTACGTCTGTCCCAGGCCGTCTGTCTCAGTCCGTCAGTCTCAGACCGTCTGTCTCAGATCGTCTGTCTCAGACCATCTGTCTCAATCCGTCTGTCTCAATCCGTCTGTCTCATACCGTCTGTCTCAGACCGTCTGCCTCAGACCGTCTGTCTCAGACCGTCTGTGTCAGACCGTCTGTCTCAGACGTCCTGTCTCAGACCGCCTGTCTCAGACCGTCTGTCTCAGACCACCTGTCTCAGACCACCTGTCTCAGACGGTCTGTATCAGATCGTCTGTCTCAGACCGTCTGTTCCAGACCGTCTGTCTCTGACCGTCTGTATCAGACCGTCTGTCTCAGACCGTCTGTCACGGACCGCCTGTCTCAGACCACCTTTCTCAGACCACCTGTCTCAGCCGGTCTGTATCAGATCGTCTGTCTCAGACCGTCTGTGTCAGACCGTCTGTCTCTGACCGTCTGTCTCAGACCGTCTGTCTCAGACCGTCTGTCTCAGACCGTCTGTCTCAGAACGTCTGTCTCGGACCGCCTGTCCCAGTACGTCTGTCCCAGGCCGTCTGTCTCATACCGTCTGTCACAGTCCGTCTGTCTCAATCCGTCTGTCTCATACCGTCTGTCTCAGACCGTCTGTATCAGACCGTCTGTCTCAGAAAGTCTGTGTCAGACCGTCTGTCTCAGACCGTCTGTCTCAGACCGTCTGTCTCAGACCGTCTGTCTCAGACCGTCTGTCTCAGACCGTCTGTCTCAGACCGTCTGTCTCAGACCATCTGTCTCAGACCATGTGTCTTAATCCGTCTGTCTCATACCGTCTGTCTCAGACCGTCTGTCTCAGACTGTCTGTCTCAGACCATCTGTCTCAATCCGTCTGTCTCATACCGTCTGTATCAGAGCGTCTGTCTCAGACCGTCTGTCTCAGACCGTCTGTCTCAGACCATCTGTCTCAGACCATCTGTCTTAATCCGTCTGTCTCATACCGTCTGTCTCAGACCGTCTGTCTCAGACCGTCTGTCTCAGACCGTCTCTCTCAGACCGTCTGTCTCAGACCGTCTGTCTCAGACCGTCTGTCTCGGACCGTCTGTCTCGGACCGTCTGTCTCGGACCGTCTGCCTCGGACCGTCTGTCTCAGACCGTCTGTCTCAGTTCGTCGGTCTCAGGCCGTCTCTGCCTGTCCGTCTGTCTCAGATCGTTTGTCACAGTCCGTCTGTCTCAGTCCGTCTGTCTCAGCCCGACTGTCTCAGACCTCCTGTCTCAGACCGCCTGTCTGAGACCGTCTGTCTCAGACCACCTGTCTCAGACCACCTGGCTCAGACGGTCTGTATCAGACCGTCCGTCTCAGACCGTCTGTGTCAGACCGTCTGTCTCTGACCGTCTGTCACAGACCGTCTGTCTCAGACCGTCTGCCTCGGACCGCCTGTCTCAGACCACCTGTCTCAGACCACCTGTCTCAGACGGTCTGTGTCAGATCGTCTGTCTCAGTCCGTCTGTCTCAGACCTTCCGCCTCAATCCGCCTGCCGCTATCGGGCAGCGTCTGTTCGCCTGTACCTGTCCGTCAGTCCCAGTCGTCTGTCTCAGTCCGTCAGTCTCAGTCCGGCGGTCTCAGTCCGTCTGTCTTAGTCCGTCTGTCTCAGACCGCCTGTCTCAGACCGCCTGTCCCAGTACGTCTGTCCCAGGCCGTCTGTCTCAGACCGTCTGTCTCAGACCGCCTGTCTCAGACCGTCTCTCTCAGACCGTCTGTCTCAGACCGTCTGTCTCAGTCCGTCTGTGTCAGACCTTCCGGCTCAATCCGCCTGCCGCTATCGGGCAGCGTCTGTTCGCCTGTCCCTGTCCGGGGGTCGCAGTCGTCTGTCTCAGTCCGTCAGTCTCAGTCCGGCGGTCTCAGTCCGTCAGTCTCAGTACGTCTGTCCCAGGCCGTCTGTCTCAGACCGTCTGTCTCAGACCGTCTGTCTGAGTTCGTCTGTCTCAGGCCGTCTGTGCCTGTCCGTCTATCTCAGATCGTCTGTCACAGTCCGTCTGTATCAGTCCGTCTGTCTCAGACCGTCTGTCGCAGACCGTCTGTCTCAGGCCGTCTGTGCCTGTCCGTCTGTCTCAGATCGTCTGTCACAGTCCGTCTGTCTCAATCCGTCTGTCTCATACCGTCTGTCTCAGACCGTCTGTCTCAGACCGTCTGTATCAGACCGTCTGTCTCAGAAAGTCTGTGTCAGACCGTCTGTCTCAGACCGTCTGTCTCAGACCGTCTGTCTCAGACCGTCTGTCTCAGACCGTCTGTCTCAGACCGTCTGTCTCAGACCGTCTGTCTCAGACCATCTGTCTCGGACCATCTGTCTTAATCCGTCTGTCTCATACCGTCTGTCTCAGACCGTCTGTCTCAGACCGTCTGTCTCAGACCGTCTGTATCAGACCGTCTGTCTCAGAAAGTCTGTGTCAGACCGTCTGTCTCAGACCGTCTGTCTCAGACCGTCTGTCTCAGACCGTCTGTCTCAGACCGTCTGTTTCAGACTGTCTGTCTGAGATCGTCCGTCTCAGACCGTCTGTCTCAGACCGTCCGTCTCCATCCGCCTGCCGCTATCCGGCAGCGTCTGTTCGCCTGTCCCTGTCCGTCAGTCTCAGTCCGTCAGTCTCAGTCAGTCTGTCGCAGTCCGTCTGTCTCAGACCGTCTGTCTCAGTCCGTCTGTCTCAGTCCGTCAGTCTCAGACCGCCTGTCTCAGACCGTCTGTCTCAGACCGTCTGTCTCAGTTCGTCTGTCTCAGGCCGTCTGTGCCTGTCCGTCTGTCTCATACCGCCTGTCTCAGACCGCCTGTCTCAGACCGCCAGTCCCAGTACGCCTGTCGCAGGCCGTCTGTCTCAGACCGTCAGTCTCAGACCGTCTGTCTCAGACCGTCTGTCTCATACCGTCTGTCTCAGACCGTCTGTCTCAGGCCCGTCTCTCTCAGACCGTCTGTCTCAGACCGTCTGTCTCAGACCGTCTGTCTCAGACCGCCTGTCTCAGACCGTCTGTCTTAGACCGTCTGTCTCAGGCCGTCTCTGCCTGTCCGTCTGTCTCGGATCGTCTGTCACAGTCCGTCTGTCTCAGTCCGTCTGTCTCAGTCCGTCTGTCTCAGTCCGTCTGTGTCAGACCGTCTGTCTCTGACCGTCTGTCACAGACCGTCTGTCTCAGACCGTCTGCCTCGGACCGCCTGTCTCAGACCACCTGTCTCAGACCACCTGTCTCAGACGGTCTGTATCAGATCGTCTGTCTCAGACCGTCTGTGTCAGACCGTCTGTATCAGACCGTCTGTCTAAGACCGTCTGTCTCAGACCGTCTGTCTCGGACCGCCTGTCTCAGACCGTCTGTCTCCGACCGTCTGTCTCAGTCCGTCTGTCTCAGACCTTCCGCCTCAATCCGCCTGCCGCTATCGGGCAGCGTCTGTCCGCCTGTACCTGTCCGTCAGTCCCAGTCGTCTGTCTCAGTCCGTCAGTCTCAGTCCGGCGGTCTCAGTCCGTCTGTCTTAGTCCGTCTGTCTCAGACCGCCTGTCTCAGACCGCCTGTCTCAGTACGTCTGTCCCAGGCCGTCTGTCTCAGACCGTCTGTCTCAGACCGCCTGTCTCAGACCGTCTCTCTCAGACCGTCTGTCTCAGACCGTCTGTCTCAGTCCGTCTGTGTCAGACCTTCCGGCTCAATCCGCCTGCCGCTATCGGGCAGCGTCTGTTCGCCTGTCCCTGTCCGGGGGTCGCAGTCGTCTGTCTCAGTCCGTCAGTCTCAGTCCGGCGGTCTCAGTCCGTCAGTCTCAGTACGTCTGTCCCAGGCCGTCTGTCTCAGACCGTCTGTCTCAGACCGTCTGTCTCAGACCGTCTGTCTCAGACCGTCTGTCTCAGACCGTCTGTCTCAGACCATCTGTCTCAATCCGTCTGTCTCATACCGTCTGTCTCAGAGCGTCTGTCTCAGACCGTCTGTCTCAGACCATCTGTCTCAGACCATCTGTCTTAATCCGTCTGTCTCATACCGTCTGTCTCAGACCGTCTGTCTCAGACCGTCTGTCTCCGACCGTCTGTCTCAGACCGTCTGTCTCAGACCGTCTGTCTCAGACCGTCTGTCTCAGACCGTCTGTCTCGGACCGTCTGCCTCGGACCGTCTGTCTCAGACCGTCTGTCTCAGTTCGTCGGTCTCAGGCCGTCTCTGCCTGTCCGTCTGTCTCGGATCGTCTGTCACAGTCCGTCTGTCTCAGTCCGTCTGTCTCAGTCCGTCTGTCTCAGTCCGTCTGTGTCAGACCGTCTGTCTCTGACCGTCTGTCACAGACCGTCTGTCTCAGACCGTCTGCCTCGGACCGCCTGTCTCAGACCACCTGTCTCAGACCACCTGTCTCAGACGGTCTGTATCAGATCGTCTGTCTCAGACCGTCTGTGTCAGACCGTCTGTATCAGACCGTCTGTCTAAGACCGTCTGTCTCAGACCGTCTGTCTCGGACCGCCTGTCTCAGACCGTCTGTCTCCGACCGTCTGTCTCAGTCCGTCTGTCTCAGACCTTCCGCCTCAATCCGCCTGCCGCTATCGGGCAGCGTCTGTCCGCCTGTACCTGTCCGTCAGTCCCAGTCGTCTGTCTCAGTCCGTCAGTCTCAGTCCGGCGGTCTCAGTCCGTCTGTCTTAGTCCGTCTGTCTCAGACCGCCTGTCTCAGACCGCCTGTCTCAGTACGTCTGTCCCAAGCCGTCTGTCTCAGACCGTCTGTCTCAGACCGCCTGTCTCAGACCGTCTCTCTCAGACCGTCTGTCTCAGACCGTCTGTCTCAGTCCGTCTGTGTCAGACCTTCCGGCTCAATCCGCCTGCCGCTATCGGGCAGCGTCTGTTCGCCTGTCCCTGTCCGGGGGTCGCAGTCGTCTGTCTCAGTCCGTCAGTCTCAGTCCGGCGGTCTCGGTCCGTCAGTCTCAGTACGTCTGTCCCAGGCCGTCTGTCTCAGACCGTCTGTCTCAGACCGTCTGTCTCAGACCGTCTGTCTGAGTTCGTCTGTCTCAGGCCGTCTGTGCCTGTCCGTCTATCTCAGATCGTCTGTATCAGTCCGTCTGTATCAGTCCGTCTGTCTCAGACCGTCTGTCGCAGACCGTCTGTCTCAGGCCGTCTGTGCCTGTCCGTCTGTCTCAGATCGTCTGTCACAGTCCGTCTGTCTCAATCCGTCTGTCTCATACCGTCTGTCACAGTCCGTCTGTCTCAATCCGTCTGTCTCATACCGTCTGTCTCAGACCGTCTGTCTCAGACCGTCTGTATCAGACCGTCTGTCTCAGAAAGTCTGTGTCAGACCGTCTGTCTCAGACCGTCTGTCTCAGACCGTCTGTCTCAGACCGCCTGTCTCAGACGGTCTGTCTCAGGCCGTCTGTCTCAGTTCGTCTGTCTCAGGCCGTCTGTGCCTGTCCGTCTGTCTCATACCGCCTGTCTCAGACCGTCTGTCTCAGACCGTCTTTATCAGACCGTCTGTCTCAGAACGTCTGTGTCAGACCGTCTGTCTCAGACCGTCTGCCTCGGACTGTCTGTCTCAGACCGTCTGTCTCAGTTCGTCTGTCTCAGGCCGTCTCTGCCTGTCCGTCTGTCTCAGATCGTCTGTCACAGTCCGTCTGTCTCAGTCCGTCTGTCTCAGTCCGTCTGTCTCAGTCCGACTGTCTCAGACCTCCTGTCTCAGACCGCCTGTCTCAGACCGTCTGTCTCAGACCACCTGTCTCAGACCACCTGTCTCAGACCGTCTGTCTCAGACCATCTGTCTCAATCCGTCTGTCTCAGACCGTCTGTCTCAGACCGTCTGTCTCAGACCGTCTGTCTCAGACCGTCTGTCTCAGACCATCTGCCTTAATCCGTCTGTCTCATACCGTCTGTCTCAGACCGTCTGTCTCAGGCCCGTCTCTCTCAGACCGTCTGTCTCAGACCGTCTGTCTCAGTCCGTCTGTCTCAGACCTTCCGGCTCAATCCGCCTGCCGCTATCGGGCAGCGTCCGTTCGCCTGTCCCTGTCCGGGGGTCCCAGTCGTCTGTCTCAGTCCGTCAGTCTCAGTCCGGCGGTCTCAGTCCGTCAGTCTCAGTCCGGCGGTCTCAGTCCGTCTGTCTTAGTCCGTCTGTCTCAGACCGCCTGTCGCAGAACGCCTGTCCCAGTACGTCTGTCCCAGGCCGTCTGTCTCAGACCGTCTGTCTCAGACCGTCTGTCTCAGACCGTCTGTCTCAGACCATCTGTCTCAATCCGTCTGTCTCATACCGTCTGTCTCAGAGCGTCTGTCTCAGACCGTCTGTCTCAGATCATCTGTCTCAGACCATCTGTCTTAATCCGTCTGTCTCATACCGTCTGTCTCAGACCGTCTGTCTCAGACCGTCTGTCTCAGACCGTCTGTCTCAGACCGTCTGTCTCAGACCGTCTGTCTCAGACCGTCTGTCTCAGACCGTCTGTCTCAGTTCGTCGGTCTCAGGCCGTCTCTGCCTGTCCGTCTGTCTCAGATCGTCTGTCACAGTCCGTCTGTCTCAGTCCGTCTGTCTCAGTCCGTCTGTCTCAGATCGTCTGTCTCAGACCGTCTATGTCAGACCGTCTGTATCAGACCGTCTGTCTCAGACCGTCTGTCTCAGACCGTCTGTCTCGGACCGCCTGTCTCAGACCGTCTGTCTCCGACCGTCTGTCTCAGTCCGTCTGTCTCAAACCTTCCGCCTCAATCCGCCTGCCGCTATCGGGCAGCGTCTGTTCGCCTGTACCTGTCCGTCAGTCCCAGTCGTCTGTCTCAGTCCGTCAGTCTCAGTCCGGCGGTCTCAGTCCGTCTGTCTTAGTCCGTCTGTCTCAGACCGCCTGTCTCAGAACGCCTGTCCCAGTACGTCTGTCCCAGGCCGTCTGACTCAGACCGTCTGTCTCAGATCGTCTGTCTCAGACCATCTGTCTCAATCCGTCTGTCTCAGACCGTCTGTCTCAGACCGTCTGTCTCAGACCGTCTGTGTCAGACCGTCTGTCTCTGACCGTCTGTCTCAGACCGTCTGTCTCAGACCGTCTGTCTCAGAACGTCTGTCTCGGACCGCCTGTCCCAGTACGTCTGTCCCAGGCCGTCTGTCTCAGTCCGTCAGTCTCAGACCGTCTGTCTCAGATCGTCTGTCTCAGACCATCTGTCTCAATCCGTCTGTCTCAATCCGTCTGTCTCATACCGCCTGTCTCAGACCACCTGTCTCAGACGGTCTGTATCAGATCGTCTGTCTCAGACCGTCTGTTCCAGACCGTCTGTCTCTGACCGTCTGTCTCAGACCGTCTGTCTCAGACCGTCTGTCACGGACCGCCTGTCTCAGACCACCTTTCTCAGACCACCTGTCTCAGCCGGTCTGTATCAGATCGTCTGTCTCAGACCGTCTGTGTCAGACCGTCTGTCTCTGACCGTCTGTCTCAGACCGTCTGTCTCAGACCGTCTGTCTCAGACCGTCTGTCTCAGACCGTCTGTCTCAGAACGTCTGTCTCGGACCGCCTGTCCCAGTACGTCTGTCCCAGGCCGTCTGTTTCATACCGTCTGTCACAGTCCGTCTGTCTCAATCCGTCTGTCTCATACCGTCTGTCTCAGACCGCCTGTCTCAGACCGTCTGTATCAGACCGTCTGTCTCAGAAAGTCTGTCTCAGACCGTCTGTCTCAGACCGTCTGTCTCAGACCGTCTGTCTCGGACCGTCTGTCTCAGACCGTCTGTCTCAGTTCGTCGGTCTCAGGCCGTCTCTGCCTGTCCGTCTGTCTCAGATCGTCTGTCACAGTCCGTCTGTCTCAGTCCGTCTGTCTCAGTCCGTCTGTCTCAGCCCGACTGTCTCAGACCTCCTGTCTCAGACCGCCTGTCTGAGACCGTCTGTCTCAGACCACCTGTCTCAGACCACCTGGCTCAGACGGTCTGTATCAGACCGTCCGTCTCAGACCGTCTGTGTCAGACCGTCTGTCTCTGACCGTCTGTCTCAGACCGTCTGTCTCAGTCCGTCTGTCTCAGTCCGTCTGTCTCAGATCGTCTGTCTCAGACCGTCTATGTCAGACCGTCTGTATCAGACCGTCTGTCTCAGACCGTCTGTCTCAGACCGTCTGTCTCGGACCGCCTGTCTCAGACCGTCTGTCTCCGACCGTCTGTCTCAGTCCGTCTGTCTCAAACCTTCCGCCTCAATCCGCCTGCCGCTATCGGGCAGCGTCTGTTCGCCTGTACCTGTCCGTCAGTCCCAGTCGTCTGTCTCAGTCCGTCAGTCTCAGTCCGGCGGTCTCAGTCCGTCTGTCTTAGTCCGTCTGTCTCAGACCGCCTGTCTCAGAACGCCTGTCCCAGTACGTCTGTCCCAGGCCGTCTGACTCAGACCGTCTGTCTCAGATCGTCTGTCTCAGACCATCTGTCTCAATCCGTCTGTCTCAGACCGTCTGTCTCAGACCGTCTGTCTCAGACCGTCTGTCTCAGACCGTCTGTGTCAGACCGTCTGTCTCTGACCGTCTGTCTCAGACCGTCTGTCTCAGACCGTCTGTCTCAGAACGTCTGTCTCGGACCGCCTGTCCCAGTACGTCTGTCCCAGGCCGTCTGTCTCAGTCCGTCAGTCTCAGACCGTCTGTCTCAGATCGTCTGTCTCAGACCATCTGTCTCAATCCGTCTGTCTCAATCCGTCTGTCTCATACCGCCTGTCTCAGACCACCTGTCTCAGACGGTCTGTATCAGATCGTCTGTCTCAGACCGTCTGTTCCAGACCGTCTGTCTCTGACCGTCTGTCTCAGACCGTCTGTCTCAGACCGTCTGTCACGGACCGCCTGTCTCAGACCACCTTTCTCAGACCACCTGTCTCAGCCGGTCTGTATCAGATCGTCTGTCTCAGACCGTCTGTGTCAGACCGTCTGTCTCTGACCGTCTGTCTCAGACCGTCTGTCTCAGACCGTCTGTCTCAGACCGTCTGTCTCAGAACGTCTGTCTCGGACCGCCTGTCCCAGTACGTCTGTCCCAGGCCGTCTGTTTCATACCGTCTGTCACAGTCCGTCTGTCTCAATCCGTCTGTCTCATACCGTCTGTCTCAGACCGCCTGTCTCAGACCGTCTGTATCAGACCGTCTGTCTCAGAAAGTCTGTCTCAGACCGTCTGTCTCAGACCGTCTGTCTCAGACCGTCTGTCTCGGACCGTCTGTCTCGGACCGTCTGCCTCGGACCGTCTGTCTCAGACCGTCTGTCTCAGTTCGTCGGTCTCAGGCCGTCTCTGCCTGTCCGTCTGTCTCAGATCGTCTGTCACAGTCCGTCTGTCTCAGTCCGTCTGTCTCAGTCCGTCTGTCTCAGCCCGACTGTCTCAGACCTCCTGTCTCAGACCGCCTGTCTGAGACCGTCTGTCTCAGACCACCTGTCTCAGACCACCTGGCTCAGACGGTCTGTATCAGACCGTCCGTCTCAGACCGTCTGTGTCAGACCGTCTGTCTCTGACCGTCTGTCACAGACCGTCTGTCTCAGACCGTCTGCCTCGGACCGCCTGTCTCAGACCACCTGTCTCAGACCACCTGTCTCAGACGGTCTGTATCAGATCGTCTGTCTCAGACCGTCTGTGTCAGACCGTCTGTATCAGACCGTCTGTCTAAGACCGTCTGTCTCAGACCGTCTGTCTCGGACCGCCTGTCTCAGACCGTCTGTCTCCGACCGTCTGTCTCAGTCCGTCTGTCTCAGACCTTCCGCCTCAATCCGCCTGCCGCTATCGGGCAGCATCTGTTCGCCTGTACCTGTCCGTCAGTCCCAGTCGTCTGTCTCAGTCCGTCAGTCTCAGTCCGGCGGTCTCAGTCCGTCTGTCTTAGTCCGTCTGTCTCAGACCGCCTGTCTCAGACCGCCTGTCCCAGTACGTCTGTCCCAGGCCGTCTGTCTCAGACCGTCTGTCTCAGACCGCCTGTCTCAGACCGTCTCTCTCAGACCGTCTGTCTCAGACCGTCTGTCTCAGTCCGTCTGTGTCAGACCTTCCGGCTCAATCCGCCTGCCGCTATCGGGCAGCGTCTGTTCGCCTGTCCCTGTCCGGGGGTCGCAGTCGTCTGTCTCAGTCCGTCAGTCTCAGTCCGGCGGTCTCAGTCCGTCAGTCTCAGTACGTCTGTCCCAGGCCGTCTGTCTCAGACCGTCTGTCTCAGACCGTCTGTCTGAGTTCGTCTGTCTCAGGCCGTCTGTGCCTGTCCGTCTATCTCAGATCGTCTGTCACAGTCCGTCTGTATCAGTCCGTCTGTCTCAGACCGTCTGTCGCAGACCGTCTGTCTCAGGCCGTCTGTGCCTGTCCGTCTGTCTCAGATCGTCTGTCACAGTCCGTCTGTCTCAATCCGTCTGTCTCATACCGTCTGTCACAGTCCGTCTGTCTCAATCCGTCTGTCTCATACCGTCTGTCTCAGACCGTCTGTCTCAGACCGTCTGTCTCAGACCGTCTGTCTCAGAAAGTCTGTGTCAGACCGTCTGTCTCAGACCGTCTGTCTCAGACCGTCTGTCTCAGACCGTCTGTCTCAGACCGTCTGTCTCAGACCGTCTGTCTCAGACCATCTGTCTCGGACCATCTGTCTTAATCCGTCTGTCTCATACCGTCTGTCTCAGACCGTCTGTCTCAGACCGTCTGTCTCAGACCGTCTGTCTCAGACCGTCTGTCTCAGACCGTCTGTCTCAGACCGCCTGTCTCAGACCGTCTGTCTCAGACCGTCTGTCGCAGACCGTCTGTCTCAGGCCGTCTGTGCCTGTCCGTCTGTCTCATACCGCCTGTCTCAGACCGTCTGTCTCAGACCGTCTTTATCAGACCGTCTGTCTCAGAACGTCTGTGTCAGACCGTCTGTCTCTGACCGTCTGTCTCAGACCGTCTGTCTCAGACCGTCTGCCTCGGACTGTCTGTCTCAGACCGTCTGTCTCAGTTCGTCTGTCTCAGGCCGTCTCTGCCTGTCCGTCTGCCTCAGATCGTCTGTCACAGTCCGTCTGTCTCAGTCCGTCTGTCTCAGTCCGTCTGTCTCAGTCCGTCTGTCTCAGTCCGACTGTCTGAGACCTCCTGTCTCAGACCGCCTGTCTCAGACCGTCTGTCTCAGACCACCTGTCTCAGACCACCTGTCTCAGACGGTCTGTATCAGACCGTCCGTCTCAGACCGTCTGTGTCAGACCGTCTGTCTCTGACCGTCTGTCTCAGACCGTCTGTCTCAGACCGTCTGCCTCGGACCGCCTGTCTCAGACCACCTGTCTCAGACCACCTGTCTCAGACGGTCTGTATCAGATCGTCTGTCTCAGACCGTCTGTGTCAGACCGTCTGTATCAGACCGTCTGTCTCAGACCGTCTGTCTCAGACTGTCTGTCTCGGACCGCCTGTCTCAGACCGTCTGTCTCAGTTCGTCTGTCTCAGATCGTCTGTCACAGTCCGTCTGTCTCAGTCCGTCTGTCTCAGTCCGTCTGTCTCAGTCCGACTGTCTCAGACCTCCTGTCTCAGACCGCCTGTCTCAGACCGTCTGTCTCAGACCACCTGTCTCAGACCACCTGTCTCAGACGGTCTGTATCAGACCGTCTGTCTCAGACCGTCTGTCTCAGGCCCGTCTCTCTCAGACCGTCTGTCTCAGACCGTCTGTCTCAGTCCGTCTGTCTCAGACCTTCCGGCTCAATCCGCCTGCCGCTATCGGGCAGCGTCCGTTCGCCTGTCCCTGTCCGGGGGTCCCAGTCGTCTGTCTCAGTCCGTCAGTCTCAGTCCGGCGGTCTCAGTCCGTCAGTCTCAGTCCGGCGGTCTCAGTCCGTCTGTCTTAGTCCGTCTGTCTCAGACCGCCTGTCTCAGAACGCCTGTCCCAGTACGTCTGTCCCAGGCCGTCTGTCTCAGACCGTCTGTCTCAGACCGTCTGTCTCAGACCGTCTGTCTCAGACCATCTGTCTCAATCCGTCTGTCTCATACCGTCTGTCTCAGAGCGTCTGTCTCAGACCGTCTGTCCCAGACCATCTGTCTCAGACCATCTGTCTTAATCCGTCTGTCTCATACCGTCTGTCTCAGACCGTCTGTCTCAGACCGTCTGTCTCAGACCGTCTGTCTCAGACCGTCTGTCTCAGACCGTCTGTCTCAGACCGTCTGTCTCAGACCGTCTGTCTCAGACCGTCTGTCTCAGACCGTCTGTCTCAGACCACCTGTCTCAGACCACCTGGCTCAGACGGTCTGTATCAGACCGTCCGTCTCAGACCGTCTGTGTCAGACCGTCTGTCTCTGACCGTCTGTCTCAGACCGTCTGTCTCGGACCGCCTGTCTCAGACCGTCTGTCTCCGACCGTCTGTCTCAGTCCGTCTGTCTCAGACCTTCCGCCTCAATCCGCCTGCCGCTATCGGGCAGCGTCTGTTCGCCTGTACCTGTCCGTCAGTCCCAGTCGTCTGTCTCAGTCCGTCAGTCTCAGTCCGGCGGTCTCAGTCCGTCTGTCTTAGTCCGTCTGTCTCAGACCGTCTGTCTCAGACGGTCTGTATCAGACCGTCCGTCTCAGACCGTCTGTGTCAGACCGTCTGTCTCAGACCGTCTGTCTCAGACCGTCTGTCTCAGACCGCCTGTCTCAGACCGTCTCTCTCAGACCGTCTGTCTCAGACCGTCTGTCTCAGTCCGTCTGTGTCAGACCTTCCGGCTCAATCCGCCTGCCGCTATCGGGCAGCGTCTGTTCGCCTGTCCCTGTCCGGGGGTCCCAGTCGTCTGTCTCAGTCCGTCAGTCTCAGTCCGGCGGTCTCAGTCCGTCAGTCTCAGTACGTCTGTCCCAGGCCGTCTGTCTCAGACCGTCTGTCTCAGACCGTCTGTCTCAGACCGTCTGTCTGAGTTCGTCTGTCTCAGGCCGTCTGTGCCTGTCCGTCTATCTCTGATCGTCTGTCACAGTCCGTCTGTATCAGTCCGTCTGTCTCAGACCGTCTGTCGCAGACCGTCTGTCTCAGGCCGTCTGTGCCTGTCCGTCTGTCTCATACCGCCTGTCTCAGACCGTCTGTCTCAGACCGTCTTTATCAGACCGTCTGTCTCAGAACGTCTGTGTCAGACCGTCTGTCTCTGACCGTCTGTCTCAGACCGTCTGTCTCAGACCGTCTGCCTCGGACTGTCTGTCTCAGACCGTCTGTCTCAGTTCGTCTGTCTCAGGCCGTCTCTGCCTGTCCGTCTGCCTCAGATCGTCTGTCACAGTCCGTCTGTCTCAGTCCGTCTGTCTCAGTCCGTCTGTCTCAGTCCGTCTGTCTCAGTCCGACTGTCTCAGACCTCCTGTCTCAGACCGCCTGTCTCAGACCGTCTGTCTCAGACCACCTGTCTCAGACCACCTGTCTCAGACGGTCTGTATCAGACCGTCCGTCTCAGACCGTCTGTGTCAGACCGTCTGTCTCTGACCGTCTGTCTCAGACCGTCTGTCTCAGACCGTCTGCCTCGGACCGCCTGTCTCAGACCACCTGTCTCAGACCACCTGTCTCAGACGGTCTGTATCAGATCGTCTGTCTCAGACCGTCTGTGTCAGACCGTCTGTATCAGACCGTCTGTCTCAGACCGTCTGTCTCAGACTGTCTGTCTCGGACCGCCTGTCTCAGACCGTCTGTCTCAGTTCGTCTGTCTCAGATCGTCTGTCACAGTCCGTCTGTCTCAGTCCGTCTGTCTCAGTCCGTCTGTCTCAGTCCGACTGTCTCAGACCTCCTGTCTCAGACCGCCTGTCTCAGACCGTCTGTCTCAGACCACCTGTCTCAGACCACCTGTCTCAGACGGTCTGTATCAGACCGTCTGTCTCAGACCGTCTGTCTCAGGCCCGTCTCTCTCAGACCGTCTGTCTCAGACCGTCTGTCTCGGACCGCCTGTCTCAGACCACCTGTCTCAGACCACCTGTCTCAGACGGTCTGTATCAAATCGTCTGTCTCAGACCGTCTGTGTCAGACCGTCTGTATCAGACCGTCTGTCTCAGACCGTCTGTCTCAGACTGTCTGTCTCGGACCGCCTGTCTCAGACCGTCTGTCTCAGTTCGTCTGTCTCAGATCGTCTGTCACAGTCCGTCTGTCTCAGTCCGTCTGTCTCAGTCCGTCTGTCTCAGTCCGACTGTCTCAGACCTCCTGTCTCAGACCGCCTGTCTCAGACCGTCTGTCTCAGACCACCTGTCTCAGACCACCTGTCTCAGACGGTCTGTATCAGACCGTCTGTCTCAGACCGTCTGTCTCAGGCCCGTCTCTCTCAGACCGTCTGTCTCAGACCGTCTGTCTCAGTCCGTCTGTCTCAGACCTTCCGGCTCAATCCGCCTGCCGCTATCGGGCAGCGTCCGTTCGCCTGTCCCTGTCCGGGGGTCCCAGTCGTCTGTCTCAGTCCGTCAGTCTCAGTCCGGCGGTCTCAGTCCGTCAGTCTCAGTCCGGCGGTCTCAGTCCGTCTGTCTTAGTCCGTCTGTCTCAGACCGCCTGTCTCAGAACGCCTGTCCCAGTACGTCTGTCCCAGGCCGTCTGTCTCAGACCGTCTGTCTCAGACCGTCTGTCTCAGACCGTCTGTCTCAGACCATCTGTCTCAATCCGTCTGTCTCATACCGTCTGTCTCAGAGCGTCTGTCTCAGACCGTCTGTCCCAGACCATCTGTCTCAGACCATCTGTCTTAATCCGTCTGTCTCATACCGTCTGTCTCAGACCGTCTGTCTCAGACCGTCTGTCTCAGACCGTCTGTCTCAGACCGTCTGTCTCAGACCGTCTGTCTCAGACCGTCTGTCTCAGACCGTCTGTCTCAGACCGTCTGTCTCAGACCGTCTGTCTCAGACCACCTGTCTCAGACCACCTGGCTCAGACGGTCTGTATCAGACCGTCCGTCTCAGACCGTCTGTGTCAGACCGTCTGTCTCTGACCGTCTGTCTCAGACCGTCTGTCTCGGACCGCCTGTCTCAGACCGTCTGTCTCCGACCGTCTGTCTCAGTCCGTCTGTCTCAGACCTTCCGCCTCAATCCGCCTGCCGCTATCGGGCAGCGTCTGTTCGCCTGTACCTGTCCGTCAGTCCCAGTCGTCTGTCTCAGTCCGTCAGTCTCAGTCCGGCGGTCTCAGTCCGTCTGTCTTAGTCCGTCTGTCTCAGACCGTCTGTCTCAGACGGTCTGTATCAGACCGTCCGTCTCAGACCGTCTGTGTCAGACCGTCTGTCTCAGACCGTCTGTCTCAGACCGTCTGTCTCAGACCGCCTGTCTCAGACCGTCTCTCTCAGACCGTCTGTCTCAGACCGTCTGTCTCAGTCCGTCTGTGTCAGACCTTCCGGCTCAATCCGCCTGCCGCTATCGGGCAGCGTCTGTTCGCCTGTCCCTGTCCGGGGGTCCCAGTCGTCTGTCTCAGTCCGTCAGTCTCAGTCCGGCGGTCTCAGTCCGTCAGTCTCAGTACGTCTGTCCCAGGCCGTCTGTCTCAGACCGTCTGTCTCAGACCGTCTGTCTCAGACCGTCTGTCTGAGTTCGTCTGTCTCAGGCCGTCTGTGCCTGTCCGTCTATCTCTGATCGTCTGTCACAGTCCGTCTGTATCAGTCCGTCTGTCTCAGACCGTCTGTCGCAGACCGTCTGTCTCAGGCCGTCTGTGCCTGTCCGTCTGTCTCATACCGCCTGTCTCAGACCGTCTGTCTCAGACCGTCTTTATCAGACCGTCTGTC
This sequence comes from Coelioxys conoideus, assembly GCA_947623535.1. NCBI lineage: Eukaryota > Metazoa > Arthropoda > Insecta > Hymenoptera > Megachilidae > Coelioxys > Coelioxys conoideus. The sequence goes on from OX392451.1 coordinate 14,658,450, forward strand.
TCAGAACGTCTGTGTCAGACCGTCTGTCTCTGACCGTCTGTCTCAGACCGTCTGTCTCAGACCGTCTGCCTCGGACTGTCTGTCTCAGACCGTCTGTCTCAGTTCGTCTGTCTCAGGCCGTCTCTGCCTGTCCGTCTGCCTCAGATCGTCTGTCACAGTCCGTCTGTCTCAGTCCGTCTGTCTCAGTCCGTCTGTCTCAGTCCGTCTGTCTCAGTCCGACTGTCTCAGACCTCCTGTCTCAGACCGCCTGTCTCAGACCGTCTGTCTCAGACCACCTGTCTCAGACCACCTGTCTCAGACGGTCTGTATCAGACCGTCCGTCTCAGACCGTCTGTGTCAGACCGTCTGTCTCTGACCGTCTGTCTCAGACCGTCTGTCTCAGACCGTCTGCCTCGGACCGCCTGTCTCAGACCACCTGTCTCAGACCACCTGTCTCAGACGGTCTGTATCAGATCGTCTGTCTCAGACCGTCTGTGTCAGACCGTCTGTATCAGACCGTCTGTCTCAGACCGTCTGTCTCAGACTGTCTGTCTCGGACCGCCTGTCTCAGACCGTCTGTCTCAGTTCGTCTGTCTCAGATCGTCTGTCACAGTCCGTCTGTCTCAGTCCGTCTGTCTCAGTCCGTCTGTCTCAGTCCGACTGTCTCAGACCTCCTGTCTCAGACCGCCTGTCTCAGACCGTCTGTCTCAGACCACCTGTCTCAGACCACCTGTCTCAGACGGTCTGTATCAGACCGTCTGTCTCAGACCGTCTGTCTCAGGCCCGTCTCTCTCAGACCGTCTGTCTCAGACCGTCTGTCTCGGACCGCCTGTCTCAGACCACCTGTCTCAGACCACCTGTCTCAGACGGTCTGTATCAGATCGTCTGTCTCAGACCGTCTGTGTCAGACCGTCTGTATCAGACCGTCTGTCTCAGACCGTCTGTCTCAGACTGTCTGTCTCGGACCGCCTGTCTCAGACCGTCTGTCTCAGTTCGTCTGTCTCAGATCGTCTGTCACAGTCCGTCTGTCTCAGTCCGTCTGTCTCAGTCCGTCTGTCTCAGTCCGACTGTCTCAGACCTCCTGTCTCAGACCGCCTGTCTCAGACCGTCTGTCTCAGACCACCTGTCTCAGACCACCTGTCTCAGACGGTCTGTATCAGACCGTCTGTCTCAGACCGTCTGTCTCAGGCCCGTCTCTCTCAGACCGTCTGTCTCAGACCGTCTGTCTCAGTCCGTCTGTCTCAGACCTTCCGGCTCAATCCGCCTGCCGCTATCGGGCAGCGTCCGTTCGCCTGTCCCTGTCCGGGGGTCCCAGTCGTCTGTCTCAGTCCGTCAGTCTCAGTCCGGCGGTCTCAGTCCGTCAGTCTCAGTCCGGCGGTCTCAGTCCGTCTGTCTTAGTCCGTCTGTCTCAGACCGCCTGTCTCAGAACGCCTGTCCCAGTACGTCTGTCCCAGGCCGTCTGTCTCAGACCGTCTGTCTCTGACCGTCTGTCTCAGACCGTCTGTCTCAGACCATCTGTCTCAATCCGTCTGTCTCATACCGTCTGTCTCAGAGCGTCTGTCTCAGACCGTCTGTCCCAGACCATCTGTCTCAGACCATCTGTCTTAATCCGTCTGTCTCATACCGTCTGTCTCAGACCGTCTGTCTCAGACCGTCTGTCTCAGACCGTCTGTCTCAGACCGTCTGTCTCAGACCGTCTGTCTCAGACCGTCTGTCTCAGACCGTCTGTCTCAGACCGTCTGTCTCAGACCACCTGTCTCAGACCACCTGGCTCAGACGGTCTGTATCAGACCGTCCGTCTCAGACCGTCTGTGTCAGACCGTCTGTCTCTGACCGTCTGTCTCAGACCGTCTGTCTCGGACCGCCTGTCTCAGACCGTCTGTCTCCGACCGTCTGTCTCAGTCCGTCTGTCTCAGACCTTCCGCCTCAATCCGCCTGCCGCTATCGGGCAGCGTCTGTTCGCCTGTACCTGTCCGTCAGTCCCAGTCGTCTGTCTCAGTCCGTCAGTCTCAGTACGTCTGTCCCAGGCCGTCTGTCTCAGACCGTCTGTCTCAGACCGTCTGTCTCAGACCGTCTGTCTGAGTTCGTCTGTCTCAGGCCGTCTGTGCCTGTCCGTCTATCTCTGATCGTCTGTCACAGTCCGTCTGTATCAGTCCGTCTGTCTCAGACCGTCTGTCGCAGACCGTCTGTCTCAGGCCGTCTGTGCCTGTCCGTCTGTCTCATACCGCCTGTCTCAGACCGTCTGTCTCAGACCGTCTTTATCAGACCGTCTGTCTCAGAACGTCTGTGTCAGACCGTCTGTCTCTGACCGTCTGTCTCAGACCGTCTGTCTCAGACCGTCTGCCTCGGACTGTCTGTCTCAGACCGTCTGTCTCAGTTCGTCTGTCTCAGGCCGTCTCTGCCTGTCCGTCTGCCTCAGATCGTCTGTCACAGTCCGTCTGTCTCAGTCCGTCTGTCTCAGTCCGTCTGTCTCAGTCCGTCTGTCTCAGTCCGACTGTCTCAGACCTCCTGTCTCAGACCGCCTGTCTCAGACCGTCTGTCTCAGACCACCTGTCTCAGACCACCTGTCTCAGACGGTCTGTATCAGACCGTCCGTCTCAGACCGTCTGTGTCAGACCGTCTGTCTCTGACCGTCTGTCTCAGACCGTCTGTCTCAGACCGTCTGCCTCGGACCGCCTGTCTCAGACCACCTGTCTCAGACCACCTGTCTCAGACGGTCTGTATCAGATCGTCTGTCTCAGACCGTCTGTGTCAGACCGTCTGTATCAGACCGTCTGTCTCAGACCGTCTGTCTCAGACTGTCTGTCTCGGACCGCCTGTCTCAGACCGTCTGTCTCAGTTCGTCTGTCTCAGATCGTCTGTCACAGTCCGTCTGTCTCAGTCCGTCTGTCTCAGTCCGTCTGTCTCAGTCCGACTGTCTCAGACCTCCTGTCTCAGACCGCCTGTCTCAGACCGTCTGTCTCAGACCACCTGTCTCAGACCACCTGTCTCAGACGGTCTGTATCAGACCGTCTGTCTCAGACCGTCTGTCTCAGGCCCGTCTCTCTCAGACCGTCTGTCTCAGACCGTCTGTCTCGGACCGCCTGTCTCAGACCACCTGTCTCAGACCACCTGTCTCAGACGGTCTGTATCAGATCGTCTGTCTCAGACCGTCTGTGTCAGACCGTCTGTATCAGACCGTCTGTCTCAGACCGTCTGTCTCAGACTGTCTGTCTCGGACCGCCTGTCTCAGACCGTCTGTCTCAGTTCGTCTGTCTCAGATCGTCTGTCACAGTCCGTCTGTCTCAGTCCGTCTGTCTCAGTCCGTCTGTCTCAGTCCGACTGTCTCAGACCTCCTGTCTCAGACCGCCTGTCTCAGACCGTCTGTCTCAGACCACCTGTCTCAGACCACCTGTCTCAGACGGTCTGTATCAGACCGTCTGTCTCAGACCGTCTGTCTCAGGCCCGTCTCTCTCAGACCGTCTGTCTCAGACCGTCTGTCTCAGTCCGTCTGTCTCAGACCTTCCGGCTCAATCCGCCTGCCGCTATCGGGCAGCGTCCGTTCGCCTGTCCCTGTCCGGGGGTCCCAGTCGTCTGTCTCAGTCCGTCAGTCTCAGTCCGGCGGTCTCAGTCCGTCAGTCTCAGTCCGGCGGTCTCAGTCCGTCTGTCTTAGTCCGTCTGTCTCAGACCGCCTGTCTCAGAACGCCTGTCCCAGTACGTCTGTCCCAGGCCGTCTGTCTCAGACCGTCTGTCTCTGACCGTCTGTCTCAGACCGTCTGTCTCAGACCATCTGTCTCAATCCGTCTGTCTCATACCGTCTGTCTCAGAGCGTCTGTCTCAGACCGTCTGTCCCAGACCATCTGTCTCAGACCATCTGTCTTAATCCGTCTGTCTCATACCGTCTGTCTCAGACCGTCTGTCTCAGACCGTCTGTCTCAGACCGTCTGTCTCAGACCGTCTGTCTCAGACCGTCTGTCTCAGACCGTCTGTCTCAGACCGTCTGTCTCAGACCGTCTGTCTCAGACCACCTGTCTCAGACCACCTGGCTCAGACGGTCTGTATCAGACCGTCCGTCTCAGACCGTCTGTGTCAGACCGTCTGTCTCTGACCGTCTGTCTCAGACCGTCTGTCTCGGACCGCCTGTCTCAGACCGTCTGTCTCCGACCGTCTGTCTCAGTCCGTCTGTCTCAGACCTTCCGCCTCAATCCGCCTGCCGCTATCGGGCAGCGTCTGTTCGCCTGTACCTGTCCGTCAGTCCCAGTCGTCTGTCTCAGTCCGTCAGTCTCAGTCCGGCGGTCTCAGTCCGTCTGTCTTAGTCCGTCTGTCTCAGACCGTCTGTCTCAGACGGTCTGTATCAGACCGTCCGTCTCAGACCGTCTGTGTCAGACCGTCTGTCTCAGACCGTCTGTCTCAGACCGTCTGTCTCAGACCGCCTGTCTCAGACCGTCTCTCTCAGACCGTCTGTCTCAGACCGTCTGTCTCAGTCCGTCTGTGTCAGACCTTCCGGCTCAATCCGCCTGCCGCTATCGGGCAGCGTCTGTTCGCCTGTCCCTGTCCGGGGGTCCCAGTCGTCTGTCTCAGTCCGTCAGTCTCAGTCCGGCGGTCTCAGTCCGTCAGTCTCAGTACGTCTGTCCCAGGCCGTCTGTCTCAGACCGTCTGTCTCAGACCGTCTGTCTCAGACCGTCTGTCTGAGTTCGTCTGTCTCAGGCCGTCTGTGCCTGTCCGTCTATCTCTGATCGTCTGTCACAGTCCGTCTGTATCAGTCCGTCTGTCTCAGACCGTCAGTCGCAGACCGTCTGTCTCAGGCCGTCTGTGCCTGTCCGTCTGTCTCATACCGCCTGTCTCAGACCGTCTGTCTCAGACCGTCTTTATCAGACCGTCTGTCTCAGAACGTCTGTGTCAGACCGTCTGTCTCTGACCGTCTGTCTCAGACCGTCTGTCTCAGACCGTCTGCCTCGGACTGTCTGTCTCAGACCGTCTGTCTCAGTTCGTCTGTCTCAGGCCGTCTCTGCCTGTCCGTCTGCCTCAGATCGTCTGTCACAGTCCGTCTGTCTCAGTCCGTCTGTCTCAGTCCGTCTGTCTCAGTCCGTCTGTCTCAGTCCGACTGTCTCAGACCTCCTGTCTCAGACCGCCTGTCTCAGACCGTCTGTCTCAGACCACCTGTCTCAGACCACCTGTCTCAGACGGTCTGTATCAGACCGTCCGTCTCAGACCGTCTGTGTCAGACCGTCTGTCTCTGACCGTCTGTCTCAGACCGTCTGTCTCAGACCGTCTGCCTCGGACCGCCTGTCTCAGACCACCTGTCTCAGACCACCTGTCTCAGACGGTCTGTATCAGATCGTCTGTCTCAGACCGTCTGTGTCAGACCGTCTGTATCAGACCGTCTGTCTCAGACCGTCTGTCTCAGACTGTCTGTCTCGGACCGCCTGTCTCAGACCGTCTGTCTCAGTTCGTCTGTCTCAGATCGTCTGTCACAGTCCGTCTGTCTCAGTCCGTCTGTCTCAGTCCGTCTGTCTCAGTCCGACTGTCTCAGACCTCCTGTCTCAGACCGCCTGTCTCAGACCGTCTGTCTCAGACCACCTGTCTCAGACCACCTGTCTCAGACGGTCTGTATCAGACCGTCTGTCTCAGACCGTCTGTCTCAGGCCCGTCTCTCTCAGACCGTCTGTCTCAGACCGTCTGTCTCAGTCCGTCTGTCTCAGACCTTCCGGCTCAATCCGCCTGCCGCTATCGGGCAGCGTCCGTTCGCCTGTCCCTGTCCGGGGGTCCCAGTCGTCTGTCTCAGTCCGTCAGTCTCAGTCCGGCGGTCTCAGTCCGTCAGTCTCAGTCCGGCGGTCTCAGTCCGTCTGTCTCAGTCCGTCTGTCTTAGTCCGTCTGTCTCAGACCGCCTGTCTCAGAACGCCTGTCCCAGTACGTCTGTCCCAGGCCGTCTGTCTCAGACCGTCTGTCTCAGACCGTCTGTCTCAGACCGTCTGTCTCAGACCATCTGTCTCAATCCGTCTGTCTCATACCGTCTGTCTCAGAGCGTCTGTCTCAGACCGTCTGTCCCAGACCATCTGTCTCAGACCATCTGTCTTAATCCGTCTGTCTCATACCGTCTGTCTCAGACCGTCTGTCTCAGACCGTCTGTCTCAGACCGTCTGTCTCAGACCGTCTGTCTCAGACCGTCTGTCTCAGACCGTCTGTCTCAGACCGTCTGTCTCAGACCGTCTGTCTCAGACCGTCTGTCTCAGACCACCTGTCTCAGACCACCTGGCTCAGACGGTCTGTATCAGACCGTCCGTCTCAGACCGTCTGTGTCAGACCGTCTGTCTCTGACCGTCTGTCTCAGACCGTCTGTCTCGGACCGCCTGTCTCAGACCGTCTGTCTCCGACCGTCTGTCTCAGTCCGTCTGTCTCAGACCTTCCGCCTCAATCCGCCTGCCGCTATCGGGCAGCGTCTGTTCGCCTGTACCTGTCCGTCAGTCCCAGTCGTCTGTCTCAGTCCGTCAGTCTCAGTCCGGCGGTCTCAGTCCGTCTGTCTTAGTCCGTCTGTCTCAGACCGTCTGTCTCAGACGGTCTGTATCAGACCGTCCGTCTCAGACCGTCTGTGTCAGACCGTCTGTCTCAGACCGTCTGTCTCAGACCGTCTGTCTCAGACCGCCTGTCTCAGACCGTCTCTCTCAGACCGTCTGTCTCAGACCGTCTGTCTCAGTCCGTCTGTGTCAGACCTTCCGGCTCAATCCGCCTGCCGCTATCGGGCAGCGTCTGTTCGCCTGTCCCTGTCCGGGGGTCCCAGTCGTCTGTCTCAGTCCGTCAGTCTCAGTCCGGCGGTCTCAGTCCGTCAGTCTCAGTACGTCTGTCCCAGGCCGTCTGTCTCAGACCGTCTGTCTCAGACCGTCTGTCTGAGACCGTCTGTCTCAGACCGTCTGTCTGAGTTCGTCTGTCTCAGGCCGTCTGTGCCTGTCCGTCTATCTCTGATCGTGTGTCACAGTCCGTCTGTATCAGTCCGTCTGTCTCAGACCGTCTGTCGCAGACCGTCTGTCTCAGGCCGTCTGTGCCTGTCCGTCTGTCTCAGATCGTCTGTCACAGTCCGTCTGTCTCAATCCGTCTGTCTCATACCGTCTGTCACAGTCCGTCTGTCTCAATCCGTCTGTCTCATACCGTCTGTCTCAGACCGTCTGTATCAGACCGTCTGTCTCAGAAAGTCTGTGTCAGACCGTCTGTCTCAGACCGTCTGTCTCAGACCGTCTGTCTCAGACCGTCTGTCTCAGACCGTCTGTCTCAGACCGTCTGTCTCAGACCGTCTGTCTCAGACCGTCTGTCTCAGACCGTCTGTCTCAGACCGTCTGTCTCAGACCATCTGTCTCAGACCATGTGTCTTAATTCGTCTGTCTCACACCGTCTGTCTCAGACCGTCTGTCTCAGACCGTCTGTCTCAGACCGTCTGTCTCAGACCGTCTGTCCCCGACCGTCTGTCTCAGACCGTCTGTCTCAGACCGCCTGTCTCAGACCGTCTGTCTCAGACCGTCTGTCTCAGTTCGTCTGTCTCAGGCCGTCTGTGCCTGTCCGTCTGTCTCAGATCGTCTGTCACAGTCCGTCTGTATCAGTCCGTCTGTCTCAGACCGTCTGTCGCAGACCGTCTGTCTCAGGCCGTCTGTGCCTGTCCGTCTGTCTCAGATCGTCTGTCACAGTCCGTCTGTCTCAATCCGTCTGTCTCATACCGTCTGTCTCAGAGCGTCTGTCTCAGACCGTCTGTCTCAGACCATCTGTCTCAGACCATCAGTCTTAATCCGTCTGTCTCATACCGTCTGCCTCAGACCGTCTGTCTCAGACCGTCTGTCTCAGACCGTCTGTCTCAGACCGTCTGTCTCAGACCGTCTGTCTCAGACCGCCTGTCTCAGACCGTCTGTCTCAGACCGTCTGTCTCAGACCGTCTGTCTCAGTTCGTCTGTCTCAGGCCGTCTGTGCCTGTCCGTCTGTCTCAGATCGTCTGTCACAGTCCGTCTGTATCAGTCCGTCTGTCTCAGACCGTCTGTCGCAGACCGTCTGTCTCAGTCCGTCTGTCTCAGACCTTCCGGCTCAATCCGCCTGCCGCTATCGGGCAGCGTCTGTTCGCCTGTCCCTGTCCGTCAGTCTCAGTCGTCTGTCTCAGTCCGTCAGTCTCAGTCCGGCGGTCTCAGTCCGTCTGTCTTAGTCCGTCTGTCTCAGACCGCCTGTCTCAGACCGCCTGTCTCAGACCGCCTGTCTCAGACCGCCAGTCCCAGTACGCCTGTCGCAGGCCGTCTGTCTCAGACCGTCAGTCTCAGACCGTCTGTCTCAGACCGTCTGTCTCAGACCGTCTGTCTCAGACCGTCTGTCTCAGACCATCTGTCTTAATCCGTCTGTCTCATACCGTCTGTCTCAGACCGTCTGTCTCAGGCCCGTCTCTCTCAGACCGTCTGTCTCAGACCGTCTGTCTCAGTCCGTCTGTCTCAGACCTTCCGGCTCAATCCGCCTGCCGCTATCGGGCAGCGTCCGTTCGCCTGTCCCTGTCCGGGGGTCCCAGTCGTCTGTCTCAGTCCGTCAGTCTCAGTCCGGCGGTCTCAGTCCGTCAGTCTCAGTCCGGCGGTCTCAGTCCGTCTGTCTTAGTCCGTCTGTCTCAGACCGCCTGTCTCAGAACGCCTGTCCCAGTACGTCTGTCCCAGGCCGTCTGTCTCAGACCGTCTGTCTCAGACCGTCTGTCTCAGACCGTCTGTCTCAGACCGTCTGTCTCAGACCGTCTGTCTCAGACCATCTGTCTCAATCCGTCTGTCTCATACCGTCTGTCTCAGAGCGTCTGTCTCAGACCGTCTGTCTCAGACCATCTGTCTCAGACCGTCTGTCTCAGACCGTCTGTCTCAGACCGTCTGTCTCAGACCGTCTGTCTCAGACCGTCTGTCTCGGACCGTCTGCCTCGGACCGTCTGTCTCAGACCGTCTGTCTCAGTTCGTCGGTCTCAGGCCGTCTCTGCCTGTCCGTCTGTCTCAGATCGTCTGTCACAGTCCGTCTGTCTCAGTCCGTCTGTCTCAGTCCGTCTGTCTCAGTCCGACTGTCTCAGACCTCCTGTCTCAGACCGCCTGTCTGAGACCGTCTGTCTCAGACCACCTGTCTCAGACCACCTGGCTCAGACGGTCTGTATCAGACCGTCCGTCTCAGACCGTCTGTGTCAGACCGTCTGTCTCTGACCGTCTGTCTCAGACCGTCTGTCTCAGACCGTCTGCCTCGGACCGCCTGTCTCAGACCACCTGTCTCAGACCACCTGTCTCAGACGGTCTGTATCAGATCGTCTGTCTCAGACCGTCTGTATCAGACCGTCTGTATCAGACCGTCTGTATCAGACCGTCTGTCTAAGACCGTCTGTCTCAGACCGTCTGTCTCGGACCGCCTGTCTCAGACCGTCTGTCTCCGACCGTCTGTCTCAGACCTTCCGCCTCAATCCGCCTGCCGCTATCGGGCAGCGTCTGTTCGCCTGTACCTGTCCGTCAGTCCCAGTCGTCTGTCTCAGTCCGTCAGTCTCAGTCCGGCGGTCTCAGTCCGTCTGTCTTAGTCCGTCTGTCTCAGACCGCCTGTCTCAGACCGCCTGTCTCAGACCGCCTGTCCCAGTACGTCTGTCCCAGGCCGTCTGTCTCAGACCGTCTGTCTCCGACCGCCTGTCTCAGACCGTCTCTCTCAGACCGTCTGTCTCAGACCGTCTGTCTCAGTCCGTCTGTGTCAGACCTTCCGGCTCAATCCGCCTGCCGCTATCGGGCAGCGTCTGTTCGCCTGTCCCTGTCCGGGGGTCCCAGTCGTCTGTCTCAGTCCGTCAGTCTCAGTCCGGCGGTCTCAGTCCGTCAGTCTCAGTACGTCTGTCCCAGGCCGTCTGTCTCAGACCGTCTGTCTGAGTTCGTCTGTCTCAGGCCGTCTGTGCCTGTCCGTCTATCTCAGATCGTCTGTCACAGTCCGTCTGTCTCAGACCGTCTGTCTCAGACCGCCTGTCTCAGACCGTCTGTCTCAGACCGTCTGTCTCAGTTCGTCTGTCTCAGGCCGTCTGTGCCTGTCCGTCTGTCTCAGATCGTCTGTCACAGTCCGTCTGTATCAGACCGTCTGTCTCAGACCGTCTGTCTCAGTTCGTCTGTCTCAGGCCGTCTGTGCCTGTCCGTCTGTCTCAGATCGTCTGTCACAGTCCGTCTGTATCAGTCCGTCTGTCTCAGACCGTCTGTCTTAGTCCGTCTGTCTCAGACCGCCTGTCTCAGACCGCCTGTCTCAGACCGCCAGTCCCAGTACGCCTGTCGCAGGCCGTCTGTCTCAGACCGTCAGTCTCAGACCGTCTGTCTCAGACCGTCTGTCTCAGACCGTCTGTCTCAGACCGTCTGTCTCAGACCGTCTGTCTCAGACCATCTGTCTTAATCCGTCTGTCTCATACCGTCTGTCTCAGACCGTCTGTCTCATGCCCGTCTCTCTCAGACCGTCTGTCTCAGACCGTCTGTCTCAGTCCGTCTGTCTCAGACCTTCCGGCTCAATCCGCCTGCCGCTATCGGGCAGCGTCCGTTCGCCTGTCCCTGTCCGGGGGTCCCAGTCGTCTGTCTCAGTCCGTCAGTCTCAGTCCGGCGGTCTCAGTCCGTCAGTCTCAGTCCGGCGGTCTCAGTCCGTCTGTCTTAGTCCGTCTGTCTCAGACCGCCTGTCTCAGAACGCCTGTCCCAGTACGTCTGTCCCAGGCCGTCTGTCTCAGACCGTCTGTCTCAGACCGTCTGTCTCAGACCGTCTGTCTCAGACCATCTGTCTCAATCCGTCTGTCTCATACCGTCTGTCTCAGAGCGTCTGTCTCAGACCGTCTGTCTCAGACCATCTGTCTCAGACTGTCTGTCTCAGACCGTCTGTCTCAGACCGTCTGTCTCGGACCGTCTGTCTCGGACCGTCTGTCTCGGACCGTCTGCCTCGGACCATCTGTCTCGGACCATCTGTCTTAATCCGTCTGTCTCAGATCGTCTGTCACAGTCCGTCTGTCTCAGTCCGTCTGTCTCAGTCCGACTGTCTCAGACCTCCTGTCTTAGACCGCCTGTCTGAGACCGTCTGTCTCAGACCACCTGTCTCAGACCACCTGGCTCAGACGGTCTGTATCAGACCGTCCGTCTCAGACCGTCTGTGTCAGACCGTCTGTCTCTGACCGTCTGTCTCAGACCGTCTGTCTCAGACCGTCTGCCTCGGACCGCCTGTCTCAGACCACCTGTCTCAGACCACCTGTCTCAGACGGTCTGTATCAGATCGTCTGTCTCAGACCGTCTGTGTCAGACCGTCTGTATCAGACCGTCTGTCTAAGACCGTCTGTCTCAGACCGTCTGTCTCGGACCGCCTGTCTCAGACCGTCTGTCTCCGACCGTCTGTCTCAGTCCGTCTGTGTCAGACCTTCCGGCTCAATCCGCCTGCCGCTATCGGGCAGCGTCTGTTCGCCTGTACCTGTCCGTCAGTCCCAGTCGTCTGTCTCAGTCCGTCAGTCTCAGTCCGGCGGTCTCAGTCCGTCTGTCTTAGTCCGTCTGTCTCAGACCGCCTGTCTCAGACCGCCTGTCCCAGTACGTCTGTCCCAGGCCGTCTGTCTCAGACCGTCTGTCTCAGACCGCCTGTCTCAGACCGTCTCTCTCAGACCGTCTGTCTCAGACCGTCTGTCGCAGACCGTCTGTCTCAGACCGTCTGTCTCAGACCATCTGTCTCGGACCATCTGTCGCAGACCGTCTGTCTCAGGCCGTCTGTGCCTGTCCGTCGGTCTCAGATCGTCTGTCACAGTCCGTCTGTCTCAATCCGTCTGTCTCATACCGTCTGTCACAGTCCGTCTGTCTCAATCCGTCTGTCTCATACCGTCTGTCTCAGACCGTCTGTCTCAGACCGTCTGTCTCAGACCGTCTGTATCAGACCGTCTGTCTCAGACTGTCTGTCTCAGACCGTCTGTCTCAGTTCGTCTGTCTCAGGCCGTCTGTGCCTGTCCGTCTGTCTCATACCGCCTGTCTCAGACCGTCTGTCTCAGACCGTCTGTCTCAGACCGTCTGTCTCAGACCGTCTGTCTCAGACCGTCTGTCTCAGAACGTCTGTGTCAGACCGTCTGTCTCTGACCGTCTGTCTCAGACCGTCTGTCTCAGACCTCCTGTCTCAGACCGCCTGTCTCAGACCGTCTGTCTCAGACCACCTGTCTCAGACCACCTGTCTCAGACGGTCTGTATCAGACCGTCTGTCTCAGACCGTCTGTCTCAGGCCCGTCTCTCTCAGACCGTCTGTCTCAGACCGTCTATCTCAGTCCGTCTGTCTCAGACCTTCCGGCTCAATCCGCCTGCCGCTATCGGGCAGCGTCCGTTCGCCTGTCCCTGTCCGGGGGTCCCAGTCGTCTGTCTCAGTCCGTCAGTCTCAGTCCGGCGGTCTCAGTCCGTCAGTCTCAGTCCGGCGGTCTCAGGCCGTCTGTCTTAGTCCGTCTGTCTCAGACCGCCTGTCTCAGAACGCCTGTCCCAGTACGTCTGTCCCAGGCCGTCTGTCTCAGACCGTCTGTCTCAGACCGTCTGTCTCAGACCGTCTGTCTCAGACCATCTGTCTCAATCCGTCTGTCTCATACCGTCTGTCTCAGAGCGTCTGTCTCAGACCGTCTGTCTCAGACCATCTGTCTCAGACCATCTGTCTTAATCCGTCTGTCTCATACCGTCTGTCTCAGACCGTCTGTCTCAGACCGTCTGTCTCAGAACGTCTGTCTCAGACCGTCTGTCTCGGACCGTCTGTCTCGGACCGTCTGTCTCGGACCGTCTGCCTCGGACCGTCTGTCTCAGACCGTCTGTCTCAGTTCGTCGGTCTCAGGCCGTCTCTGCCTGTCCGTCTGTCTCAGATCGTCTGTCACAGTCCGTCTGTCTCAGTCCGTCTGTCTCAGTCCGTCTGTCTCAGTCCGACTGTCTCAGACCTCCTGTCTCAGACCGCCTGTCTCAGACCGTCTGTCTCAGACCACCTGTCTCAGACCACCTGGCTCAGACGGTCTGTATCAGACCGTCCGTCTCAGACCGTCTGTGTCAGACCGTCTGTCTCTGACCGTCTGTCTCAGACCGTCTGTCTCAGACCGTCTGCCTCGGACCGCCTGTCTCAGACCACCTGTCTCAGACCACCTGGCTCAGACGGTCTGTATCAGACCGTCCGTCTCAGACCGTCTGTGTCAGACCGTCTGTCTCTGACCGTCTGTCTCAGACCGTCTGTCTCGGACCGCCTGTCTCAGACCGTCTGTCTCCGACCGTCTGTCTCAGTCCGTCTGTCTCAGACCTTCCGCCTCAATCCGCCTGCCGCTATCGGGCAGCGTCTGTTCGCCTGTACCTGTCCGTCAGTCCCAGTCGTCTGTCTCAGTCCGGCGGTCTCAGTCCGTCTGTCTTAGTCCGTCTGTCTCAGACCGTCTGTCTCAGACCGTCTGTCTCAGACCGTCTGTCTCAGACCGCCTGTCTCAGACCGTCTCTCTCAGACCGTCTGTCTCAGACCGTCTGTCTCAGTCCGTCTGTGTCAGACCTTCCGGCTCAATCCGCCTGCCGCTATCGGGCAGCGTCTGTTCGCCTGTCCCTGTCCGGGGGTCCCAGTCGTCTGTCTCAGTCCGTCAGTCTCAGTCCGGCGGTCTCAGTCCGTCAGTCTCAGTCCGGCGGTCTCAGGCCGTCTGTCTTAGTCCGTCTGTCTCAGACCGCCTGTCTCAGAACGCCTGTCCCAGTACGTCTGTCCCAGGCCGTCTGTCTCAGACCGTCTGTCTCAGACCGTCTGTCTCAGACCGTCTGTCTCAGACCATCTGTCTCAATCCGTCTGTCTCATACCGTCTGTCTCAGAGCGTCTGTCTCAGACCGTCTGTCTCAGACCATCTGTCTCAGACCATCTGTCTTAATCCGTCTGTCTCATACCGTCTGTCTCAGACCGTCTGTCTCAGACCGTCTGTCTCAGACCGTCTGTCTCGGACCGTCTGTCTCGGACCGTCTGTCTCGGACCGTCTGTCTCGGACCGTCTGCCTCGGACCGTCTGTCTCAGACCGTCTGTCTCAGTTCGTCGGTCTCAGGCCGTCTCTGCCTGTCCGTCTGTCTCAGATCGTCTGTCACAGTCCGTCTGTCTCAGTCCGTCTGTCTCAGTCCGTCTGTCTCAGTCCGACTGTCTCAGACCTCCTGTCTCAGACCACCTGTCTCAGACCGTCTGTCTCAGACCACCTGTCTCAGACCACCTGGCTCAGACGGTCTGTATCAGACCGTCCGTCTCAGACCGTCTGTGTCAGACCGTCTGTCTCTGACCGTCTGTCTCAGACCGTCTGTCTCAGACCGTCTGCCTCGGACCGCCTGTCTCAGACCACCTGTCTCAGACCACCTGGCTCAGACGGTCTGTATCAGACCGTCCGTCTCAGACCGTCTGTGTCAGACCGTCTGTCTCTGACCGTCTGTCTCAGACCGTCTGTCTCGGACCGCCTGTCTCAGACCGTCTGTCTCCGACCGTCTGTCTCAGTCCGTCTGTCTCAGACCTTCCGCCTCAATCCGCCTGCCGCTATCGGGCAGCGTCTGTTCGCCTGTACCTGTCCGTCAGTCCCAGTCGTCTGTCTCAGTCCGTCAGTCTCAGTCCGGCGGTCTCAGTCCGTCTGTCTTAGTCCGTCTGTCTCAGACCGTCTGTCTCAGACCGTCTGTCTCAGACCGTCTGTCTCAGACCGCCTGTCTCAGACCGTCTCTCTCAGACCGTCTGTCTCAGACCGTCTGTCTCAGTCCGTCTGTGTCAGACCTTCCGGCTCAATCCGCCTGCCGCTATCGGGCAGCGTCTGTTCGCCTGTCCCTGTCCGGGGGTCCCAGTCGTCTGTCTCAGTCCGTCAGTCTCAGTCCGGCGGTCTCAGTCCGTCAGTCTCAGTACGTCTGTCCCAGGCCGTCTGTCTCAGACCGTCTGTCTCAGACCGTCTGCCTGAGTTCGTCTGTCTCAGGCCGTCTGTGCCTGTCCGACTATCTCAGATCGTCTGTCACAGTCCGTCTGTATCAGTCCGTCTGTCTCAGACCGTCTGTCGCAGACCGTCTGTCTCAGGCCGTCTGTGCCTGTCCGTCTGTCTCAGATCGTCTGTCACAGTCCGTCTGTCTCAATCCGTCTGTCTCATACCGTATGTCACAGTCCGTCTGTCTCAATCCGTCTGTCTCATACCGTCTGTCTCAGACCGTCTGTCTCAGACCGTCTGTATCAGACCGTCTGTCTCAGAAAGTCTGTGTCAGACCGTCTGTCTCAGACCGTCTGTCTCAGACCGTCTGTCTCAGACCGTCTGTCTCAGACCGTCTGTCTCAGACCATCTGTCTCAGACCATGTGTCTTAATCCGTCTGTCTTATACCGTCTGTCTCAGACCGTCTGTCTCCGACCGTCTGTCTCAGACCGTCTGTCTCAGACCGTCTGTCTCAGACCATCTGTCTCAATCCGTCTGTCTTAATCCGTCTGTCTCATACCGTCTGTCTCAGACCGTCTGTCTCAGACCGTCTGTCTCAGACCGTCTGTCTCAGACCGCCTGTCTCAGACCGTCTGTCTCAGACCGTCTGTCTCAGTTCGTCTGTCTCAGACCGTCTGTGCCTGTCCGTCTGTCTCATACCGCCTGTCTCAGACCGTCTGTCTCAGACCGTCTGTGCCTGTCCGTCTGTCTCATACCGCCTGTCTCAGACCGTCTGTCTCAGACCGTCTGTATCAGACCGTCTGTCTCAGAACGTCTGTGTCAGACCGTCTGTCTCTGACCGTCTGTCTCAGACCGTCTGTCTCAGACCGTCTGCCTCGGACCGTCTGTCTCAGACCGTCTGTCTCAGTTGGTCTGTCTCAGGCCGTCTCTGCCTGTCCGTCTGTCTCAGATCGTCTGTCACAGTCCGTCTGTCTCAGTCCGTCTGTCTCAGTCCGTCTGTCTCAGTCCGACTGTCTCAGACCTCCTGTCTCAGACCGCCTGTCTCAGACCGTCTGTCTCAGACCGCCTGTCTCAGACCGTCTCTCTCAGACCGTCTGTCTCAGACCGTCTGTCTCAGTCCGTCTGTGTCAGACCTTCCGGCTCAATCCGCCTGCCGCTATCGGGCAGCGTCTGTTCGCCTGTCCCTGTCCGGGGGTCCCAGTCGTCTGTCTCAGTCCGTCAGTCTCAGTCCGGCGGTCTCAGTCCGTCAGTCTCAGTACGTCTGTCCCAGGCCGTCTGTCTCAGACCGTCTGTCTCAGACCGTCTGCCTGAGTTCGTCTGTCTCAGGCCGTCTGTGCCTGTCCGACTATCTCAGATCGTCTGTCACAGTCCGTCTGTATCAGTCCGTCTGTCTCAGACCGTCTGTCGCAGACCGTCTGTCTCAGGCCGTCTGTGCCTGTCCGTCTGTCTCAGATCGTCTGTCACAGTCCGTCTGTCTCAATCCGTCTGTCTCATACCGTATGTCACAGTCCGTCTGTCTCAATCCGTCTGTCTCATACCGTCTGTCTCAGACCGTCTGTCTCAGACCGTCTGTATCAGACCGTCTGTCTCAGAAAGTCTGTGTCAGACCGTCTGTCTCAGACCGTCTGTCTCAGACCGTCTGTCTCAGACCGTCTGTCTCAGACCGTCTGTCTCAGACCATCTGTCTCAGACCATGTGTCTTAATCCGTCTGTCTTATACCGTCTGTCTCAGACCGTCTGTCTCCGACCGTCTGTCTCAGACCGTCTGTCTCAGACCGTCTGTCTCAGACCGTCTGTCTCAGACCATCTGTCTCAATCCGTCTGTCTTAATCCGTCTGTCTCATACCGTCTGTCTCAGACCGTCTGTCTCAGACCGTCTGTCTCAGACCGTCTGTCTCAGACCGCCTGTCTCAGACCGTCTGTCTCAGACCGTCTGTCTCAGTTCGTCTGTCTCAGACCGTCTGTGCCTGTCCGTCTGTCTCATACCGCCTGTCTCAGACCGTCTGTCTCAGACCGTCTGTGCCTGTCCGTCTGTCTCATACCGCCTGTCTCAGACCGTCTGTCTCAGACCGTCTGTATCAGACCGTCTGTCTCAGAACGTCTGTGTCAGACCGTCTGTCTCTGACCGTCTGTCTCAGACCGTCTGTCTCAGACCGTCTGCCTCGGACCGTCTGTCTCAGACCGTCTGTCTCAGTTGGTCTGTCTCAGGCCGTCTCTGCCTGTCCGTCTGTCTCAGATCGTCTGTCACAGTCCGTCTGTCTCAGTCCGTCTGTCTCAGTCCGTCTGTCTCAGTCCGACTGTCTCAGACCTCCTGTCTCAGACCGTCTGCCTCGGACCGCCTGTCTCAGACCACCTGTCTCAGACCGTCTGTGTCAGACCGTCTGTATCAGACCGTCTGTCTCAGACCGTCTGTCTCAGACCGTCTGTCTCGGACCGCCTGTCTCAGACCGTCTGTCTCCGACCGTCTGTCTCAGTCCGTCTGTCTCAGACCTTCCGCCTCAATCCGCCTGCCGCTATCGGGCAGCGTCTGTTCGCCTGTACCTGTCCGTCAGTCCCAGTCGTCTGTCTCAGTCCGTCAGTCTCAGTCCGGCGGTCTCAGTCCGTCTGTCTTAGTCCATCTGTCTCAGACCGCCTGTCTCAGACCGCCTGTCCCAGTACGTCTGTCCCAGGCCGTCTGTCTCAGACCGTCTGTGTCAGACCGTCTGTGTCAGACCGTCTGTCTCAGACCGTCTGTCTCCGACCGTCTGTCTCAGTCCGTCTGTCTCAGACCTTCCGCCTCAATCCGCCTGCCGCTATCGGGCAGCGTCTGTTCGCCTGTACCTGTCCGTCAGTCCCAGTCGTCTGTCTCAGTCCGTCAGTCTCAGTCCGGCGGTCTCAGTCCGTCTGTCTTAGTCCGTCTGTCTCAGACCGCCTGTCTCAGACCGCCTGTCCCAGTACGTCTGTCCCAGGCCGTCTGTCTCAGACCGTCTGTCTCAGACCGTCTGTCTCAGACCGTCTGTCTCAGACCATCTGTCTCAATCCGTCTGTCTCATACCGTCTGTCTCAGAGCGTCTGTCTCAGACCGTCTGTCTCAGACCGTCTGTCTCAGACCATCTGTCTCAGACCATCTGTCTTAATCCGTCTGTCTCATACCGTCTGTCTCAGACCGTCTGTCTCAGACCGTCTGTCTCAGACCGTCTGTCTCAGACCGTCTGTCTCAGACCGTCTGTCTCAGACCGTCTGTCTCGGACCGTCTGCCTCGGACCGTCTGTCTCAGACCGTCTGTCTCAGTTCGTCGGTCTCAGGCCGTCTCTGCCTGTCCGTCTGTCTCAGATCGTCTGTCACAGTCCGTCTGTCTCAGTCCGTCTGTCTCAGTCCGTCTGTCTCAGTCCGACTGTCTCAGACCTCCTGTCTCAGACCGCCTGTCTCAGACCACCTGTCTCAGACCACCTGGCTCAGACGGTCTGTATCAGACCGTCCGTCTCAGACCGTCTGTGTCAGACCGTCTGTCTCTGACCGTCTGTCTCAGACCGTCTGTCTCAGACCGTCTGCCTCGGACCGCCTGTCTCAGACCACCTGTCTCAGACCACCTGGCTCAGACGGTCTGTATCAGACCGTCCGTCTCAGACCGTCTGTGTCAGACCGTCTGTCTCTGACCGTCTGTCTCAGACCGTCTGTCTCGGACCGCCTGTCTCAGACCGTCTGTCTCCGACCGTCTGTCTCAGTCCGTCTGTCTCAGACCTTCCGCCTCAATCCGCCTGCCGCTATCGGGCAGCGTCTGTTCGCCTGTACCTGTCCGTCAGTCCCAGTCGTCTGTCTCAGTCCGTCAGTCTCAGTCCGGCGGTCTCAGTCCGTCTGTCTTAGTCCGTCTGTCTCAGACCGTCTGTCTCAGACCGTCTGTCTCAGACCGTCTGTCTCAGACCGCCTGTCTCAGACCGTCTCTCTCAGACCGTCTGTCTCAGACCGTCTGTCTCAGTCCGTCTGTGTCAGACCTTCCGGCTCAATCCGCCTGCCGCTATCGGGCAGCGTCTGTTCGCCTGTCCCTGTCCGGGGGTCCCAGTCGTCTGTCTCAGTCCGTCAGTCTCAGTCCGGCGGTCTCAGTCCGTCAGTCTCAGTACGTCTGTCCCAGGCCGTCTGTCTCAGACCGTCTGTCTCAGACCGTCTGTCTGAGTTCGTCTGTCTCAGGCCGTCTGTGCCTGTCCGACTATCTCAGATCGTCTGTCACAGTCCGTCTGTATCAGTCCGTCTGTCTCAGACCGTCTGTCGCAGACCGTCTGTCTCAGGCCGTCTGTGCCTGTCCGTCTGTCTCAGATCGTCTGTCACAGTCCGTCTGTCTCAATCCGTCTGTCTCATACCGTATGTCACAGTCCGTCTGTCTCAATCCGTCTGTCTCATACCGTCTGTCTCAGACCGTCTGTCTCAGACCGTCTGTATCAGACCGTCTGTCTCAGAAAGTCTGTGTCAGACCGTCTGTCTCAGACCGTCTGTCTCAGACCGTCTGTCTCAGACCGTCTGTCTCAGACCGTCTGTCTCAGACCATCTGTCTCAGACCATGTGTCTTAATCCGTCTGTCTTATACCGTCTGTCTCAGACCGTCTGTCTCCGACCGTCTGTCTCAGACCGTCTGTCTCAGACCGTCTGTCTCAGACCGTCTGTCTCAGACCGTCTGTCTCAGACCATCTGTCTCAATCCGTCTGTCTCATACCGTCTGTCTCCGACGGTCTGTATCAGACCGTCCGTCTCAGACCGTCTGTGTCAGACCGTCTGTCTCTGACCGTCTGTCTCAGACCATCTGTCTTAATCCGTCTGTCTCATACCGTCTGTCGCAGACAGTCTGTCTCAGGCCGTCTGTGCCTGTCCGTCTGTCTCAGATCGTCTGTCACAGTCCGTCTGTCTCAATCCGTCTGTCTCATACCGTATGTCACAGTCCGTCTGTCTCAATCCGTCTGTCTCATACCGTCTGTCTCAGACCGTCTGTCTCAGACCGTCTGTATCAGACCGTCTGTCTCAGAAAGTCTGTGTCAGACCGTCTGTCTCAGACCGTCTGTCTCAGACCGTCTGTCTCAGACCGTCTGTCTCAGACCGTCTGTCTCAGACCGTCTGTCTCAGACCATCTGTCTCAGACCATGTGTCTTAATCCGTCTGTCTTATACCGTCTGTCTCAGACCGTCTGTCTCCGACCGTCCGTCTCAGACCGTCTGTGTCAGACCGTCTGTCTCTGACCGTCTGTCTCAGACCGTCTGCCTCGGACCGCCTGTCTCAGACCACCTGTCTCAGACCACCTGTCTCAGACGGTCTGTATCAGAACGTCTGTCTCAGACCGTCTGTGTCAGACCGTCTGTATCAGACCATCTGTCTTAATCCGTCTGTCTCATACCGTCTGTCTCAGACCGTCTGTCTCAGACCGTCTGTCTCAGACCGTCTGTCTCAGACCGCCTGTCTCAGACCGTCTGTCTCAGACCGTCTGTCTCAGTTTGTCTGTCTCAGACCGTCTGTGCCTGTCCGTCTGTCTCATACCGCCTGTCTCAGACCGTCTGTCTCAGACCGTCTGTGCGTGTCCGTCTGTCTCATACCGCCTGTCTCAGACCGTCTGTCTCAGACCGTCTGTATCAGACCGTCTGTCTCAGAACGTCTGTGTCAGACCGTCTGTCTCTGACCGTCTGTCTCAGACCGTCTGTCTCAGACCGTCTGCCTCGGACCGTCTGTCTCAGACCGTCTGTCTCAGTTGGTCTGTCTCAGGCCGTCTCTGCCTGTCCGTCTGTCTCAGATCGTCTGTCACAGTCCGTCTGTCTCAGTCCGTCTGTCTCAGTCCGTCTGTCTCAGTCCGACTGTCTCAGACCTCCTGTCTCAGTCCGTCTGCCTCGGACCGCCTGTCTCAGACCACCTGTCTCAGACCACCTGTCTCAGACGGTCTGTATCAGATCGTCTGTCTCAGACCGTCTGTGTCAGACCGTCTGTATCAGACCGTCTGTCTCAGACCGTCTGTCTCAGACCGTCTGTCTCGGACCGCCTGTCTCAGACCGTCTGTCTCCGACCGTCTGTCTCAGTCCGTCTGTCTCAGACCTTCCGCCTCAATCCGCCTGCCGCTATCGGGCAGCGTCTGTTCGCCTGTACCTGTCCGTCAGTCCCAGTCGTCTGTCTCAGTCCGTCAGTCTCAGTCCGGCGGTCTCAGTCCGTCTGTCTTAGTCCGTCTGTCTCAGACCGCCTGTCTCAGACCGCCTGTCCCAGTACGTCTGTCCCAGGCCGTCTGTCTCAGACCGTCTGTGTCAGACCGTCTGTCTCTGACCGTCTGTCTCAGACCGTCTGTCTCAGAACGTCTGTCTCGGACCGCCTGTCCCAGTACGTCTGTCCCAGGCCGTCTGTCTCAGTCCGTCCGTCTCAGACCGTCTGTCTCGGACCGCCTGTCTCAGACCGTCTGTCTCCGACCGTCTGTCTCAGTCCGTCTATCTCAGACCGCCTGTCGCAGACCGTCTGTCTCAGGCCGTCTCTGCCTGTCCGTCTGTCTCAGATCGTCTGTCTAAGTCCGACTGTCTCAGACCTCCTGTCTCAGACCGCCAGTCCCAGTACGCCTGTCTCAGGCCGTCTGTCTCAGACCGTCTTTCTCAGACCGTCTGTCTCAGACCGTCTGTCTCAGACCGTCTGTCTCAGACCGTCTGTCTCAGACCGTCTGTCTCAGACCGTCTGTCTCAGACCATCCGTCTTAATCCGTCTGTCTCATACAGTCTGTCTCAGACCGTCTGTCTCAGACCGTCTGGCTCAGACCGTCTGTCTCAGTCCGTCTGTCTCAGACCTTCCGGCTCAATCCGCCTGCCGCTATCGGGCAGCGTCTGTTCGCCTGTCCCTGTCCGGGGCTCCCAGTCGTCTGTCTCAGTCCGTCAGTCTCAGTCGGGTGGTCTCATACCGTCTGTCTCAGACCGTCTGTCTCAGACCGCCTGTCTCAGACCGCCCGTCTCAGTCCGTCTGTCTCAGACCTTCCGGCTCAATCCGCCTGCCGCTATCGGGCAGCGTCAGTTCGCCTGTCCCTGTCCGGGGGTCCCAGTAGACTGTCTCAGTCCGTCAGTCTCAGTCCGGCGGTCTCAGTCCGTCTGTCTTAGTCCGTCTGTCTCAGACCGCCTGTCTCAGACCGCCTGTCCCAGTACGTCTGTCCCAGGCCGTCTGTGCCTGTCCGTCTGTCTCATACCGTCTGTCTCAGACCGTCTGTCTCAGTTCGTCTGTCTCAGGCCGTCTGTGCCTGTCCGTCTGTCTCAGATCGTCTGTCACAGTCCATCTGTCTCAGACCATCTGTCTCAAACCGTCTGTCTCATGCCGTCTGTCCTTGTCCGTCCGCCCTGTCCGTCTGTCTAAGGCCATCTGTCTCAGACCGTCTGTCTCAGATCGTCTGTCACAGGCCGTCTGTCTCAGACCGTCTGTCTCATACCATCTGTCTCAGACCGTCTGTCTCAGACCGTCTGTCTCAGACCGCCTGTCTCAGACCGTGTGTCTCAGATCGTCTGTCACAGTTCGTCTGTCTCATACCGTCTGTCTCAGACCGTCTGTCTCAGACCGTCTGTCTCAGTCCGTCTGTCTCAGACCTTCCGGCTCAATCCGCCTGCCGCTATCGGGCAGCGTCTGTTCGCCTGTCCCTGTCCGGGGGTCCCAGTCGTCTGTCTCTGTCCGTCAGTCTCAGTCCGGCGGTCTCAGTCCGTCTGTCTTAGTCCGTCTGTCTCAGACCGCCTGTCTCAGAACGCCTGTCCCAGTACGTCTGTCCCAGGCCGTCTGTCTCAGACCGTGTGTCTCAGACCATCTGTCTCAATCCGTCTGTGTCATACCGTCTGTCTGAGAGCGTCTGTCTCAGACCGTCTGTCTCAGACCATCTGTCTCAGACCATCTGTCTTAATCCGTCTGTCTCATACCGTCTGTCTCAGACCGTCTGTCTCAGACCGTCTGTCTCAGACCGTCTGTCTCAGACCGTCTGTCTCAGACCGTCTGTCTCAGCCCATCCGTCTTAATCCGTCTGTCTCATACCGTCTGTCTCAGACCGTCTGTCTCAGACCGTCTGTCTCAGACCGTCTGTCTCAGTCCGTCTGTCTCAGACCGTCCGGCTCAATCCGCCTGCCGCTATCGGGCAGCGTCTGTTCGCCTGTCCCTGTCCGGGGGTCCCAGTCGTCTGTCTCAGTCCGTCAATCTCAGTCCGGCGGTCACATACCGTCTGTCTCAGACCGTCTGTCTCAGACTGCCTGTCTCAGACCGCCTGTCCCAGTACGTCTGTCCCAGGCCGTCTGTCTCAGACCGTCTGTCTCATACCGTCTGTCTCAGTTCGTCTGTCTCAGGCCGTCTGTGCCTGTCCGTCTGTCTCAGATCGTCTGTCACAGTCCATCTGTCTCAGTCCGTCTGTCTCAGACCGCCTGTCGCAGACCGTCTGTCTCAGGCCGTCTGTGCCTGTCCGTCTGTCTCAGATCGTCTGTCACAGTCCATCTGTCTCAGTCCGTCTGTCTCAGACCGCCTGTCTCAGACCGTCTGTCTCATGCCGTCTGTCCTTGTCCGTCCGCCCTGTCCGTCTGTTTCAGGCCATCTGTCTCAGACCGTCTGTCTCAGATCGTCTGTCACAGGCCGTCTGTCTCAGACCGTCTGCCCCAGACCGTCTGTCTCAGACCGTCTGTCTCAGACCATCTGTCTCAAACCGTCTGTCTCATACCGTCTGTCTCAGACCGTCCGTCTCAGACCGTCTGTCTCGTACCGCCTGTCTCAGACCGTCTGTCTCCGACCGTCTGTCTCAGTCCGTCTGTCTCAGACCGCCTGTCGCAGACCGTCTGTCTCAGGCCGTCTCTGCCTGTCCGTCTGTCTCAGATCGTCTGTCTCAGTCCGACTGTCTCAGACCTCCTGTCTCAGACCGCCTGTCTCAGACCGACTGTCTCAGACAGTCTGTCTCAGTCGGCCTATCTCAGACCATCAGTCTCAGTCCGTCTGTCTCAGTCCGTCTGTCTCAGACCGTCTGTCTCAGACCGTCTGTCACGGACCGCCTGTCTCAGACCACCTGTCTCAGACCACCTGTCTCAGACGGTCTGTATCAGATCGACTGTCTCAGACCGTCTGTCTCAGACCATCTGTGTCAGACCGTCTGTATCAGACCGTCTGTCTCAGACCGTCTGTCTCATACCGCCTGTCTCAGACCGCCTGTCCCAGTACGTCTGTCCCAGGCCGTCTGTCTCAGACCGTCTGTCTCAGATCGTCGGTCTCAGACCATCTGTCTCAATCCGTCTGTCTCAGACCGCCTGTCCCAGTACGTCTGTCCCAGGCCGTCTGTCTCAGACCGTCTGTCTCAGATCGTCTGTCTCAGACCATCTGTCTCAATCCGTCTGTCTGATACCGTCTGTCACAGACCGTCTGTCTCAGACCGTCTGTCTCAGACCGTCTGTCTCAGACCGTCTGTCTCAGACCGTCTGTCTCAGACCGTCTGTCTCAGACCTCCTGTCTCAGACCGCCTGTCTCAGACCGCCTGTCTCAGACCGCCTGTCTCAGACCGCCTGTCCCAGTACGTCTGTATCAGACCGTCTGTCTCAGACCGTCTGTCTCAGACCGCCTGTCTTAGACCGTCTGTCTCAGACCGCCTGTCCCAGACCACCTGTCTCAGACCACCTGTCTCAGACCGCCTGTCCCAGTACGTCTGTCTCAGACCGTCTGTCTCAGATCGTCTGTCACAGGCCGTCTGTCTCAGACCGTCTGTCCCAGACCGTCTGTCTCAGACCGTCTGTCTCAGACCATCTGTCTCAAACCGTCTGTCTTAGACCGTCTGTCTCAGACCGCCTGTCTCAGACCACCTGTCTCAGACCACCTGTCTCAGACGGTCTGTATCAGATCGTCTGTCTCAGACCGTCTGTCTCAGACCGTCTGTCTCAGACCGTCTGTCTCAGACCGTCTGTCTCAGATCGTCTGTCTCAGATCGTCTGTCACAGGCCGTCTGTCTCAGACCGTCTGTCCCAGACCGTCTGTCCAAGACCGTCTGTCTCAGACCATCTGTCTCAAACCGTCTGTCTTAGACCGTCTGTCTCAGACCGCCTGTCTCAGACCACCTGTCTCAGACCACCTGTCTCAGACGGTCTGTATCAGATCGTCTGTCTCAGACCGTCTGTCTCAGACCGTCTGTCTCAGACCGTCTGTCTCAGACCGTCTGTCTCGGACCGTCTGTCTCGGACCGTCTGTCTCGGACCGTCTGTCTCGGACCGTCTGTCTCGGACCGCCTGTCTCATACCGTCTGTCTCAGACCGTCTGTCTCGGACTGCCTGTCTCAGACCACCTGTCTCAGACCACCTGTCTAAGACGGTCAGTATCAGATCGTCTGTCTCAGACCGTCTGTGTCAGACCGTCTGTATCAGACCGTCTGTCTCCTACCGTCTGTCTCAGTCCGTCTGTCTCAGACCTTCCGCCTCAATCCGCCTGCCGCTATCGGGCAGCGTCTGTTCGCCTGTACCTGTCCGTCAGTCCCAGTCGTCTGTCTCAGTCCGTCAGTCTCAGTCCGGCGGTCTCAGTCCGTCTGTCTTAGTCCGTCTGTCTCAGACCGCCTGTCTCAGACCGCCTGTCCCAGTACGTCTGTCCCAGGCCGTCTGTCTCAGACCGTCTGTCTCAGACCGCCTGTCTCAGACCGTCTCTCTCAGACCGTCTGTCTCAGACCGTCTGTCTCAGTCCGTCTGTGTCAGACCTTCCGGCTCAATCCGCCTGCCGCTATCGGGCAGCGTCTGTTCGCCTGTCCCTGTCCGGGGGTCCCAGTCGTCTGTCTCAGTCCGTCAGTCTCAGTCCGGCGGTCTCAGTCCGTCAGTCTCAGTACGTCTGTCCCAGGCCGTCTGTCTCAGACCGTCTGTCTCAGACCGTCTGTCTGAGTTCGTCTGTCTCAGGCCGTCTGTGCCTGTCCGTCTATCTCAGATCGTCTGTCACAGTCCGTCTGTATCAGTCCGTCTGTCTCAGACCGTCTGTCGCAGACCGTCTGTCTCAGGCCGTCTGTGCCTGTCCGTCTGTCTCAGATCGTCTGTCACAGTCCGTCTGTCTCAATCCGTCTGTCTCATACCGTCTGTCACAGTCCGTCTGTCTCAATCCGTCTGTCTCATACCGTCTGTCTCAGACCATCTGTCTCAGACCGTCTGTATCAGACCGTCTGTCTCAGAAAGTCTGTGTCAGACCGTCTGTCTCAGACCGTCTGTCTCAGACCGTCTGTCTCAGACCGTCTGTCTCAGACCGTCTGTCTCAGACCATCTGTCTCGGACCATCTGTCTTAATCCGTCTGTCTCATACCGTCTGTCTCAGACCGTCTGTCTCAGACCGTCTGTCTCAGACCGTCTGTCTCAGACCGTCTGTCTCAGACCGTCTGTCTCAGACCGCCTGTCTCAGACCGTCTGTCTCAGTCCGTCTGTCTCAGTTCGTCTGTCTCAGACCGTCTGTGCCTGTCCGTCTGTCTCATACCGCCTGTCTCAGACCGTCTGTCTCAGACCGTCTGTGCCTGTCCGTCTGTCTCATACCGCCTGTCTCAGACCGTCTGTCTCAGACCGTCTGTATCAGACCGTCTGTCTCAGAACGTCTGTGTCAGACCGTCTGTCTCTGACCGTCTGTCTCAGACCGTCTGTCTGAGACCGTCTGCCTCGGACCGTCTGTCTCAGACCGTCTGTCTCAGTTGGTCTGTCTCAGGCCGTCTCTGCCTGTCCGTCTGTCTCAGATCGTCTGTCACAGTCCGTCTGTCTCAATCCGTCTGTCTCAGTCCGTCTGTCTCAGTCCGACTGTCTCAGACCTCCTGTCTCAGACCGCCTGTCTCAGACCGTCTGTCTCAGACCACCTGTCTCAGACCACCTGTCTCAGACGGTCTGTATCAGACCGTCCGTCTCAGACCGTCTGTGTCAGACCGTCTGTCTCTGACCGTCTGTCTCAGACCGTCTGTCTCAGACCGTCTGCCTCGGACCGCCTGTCTCAGACCACCTGTCTCAGACCACCTGTCTCAGACGGTCTGTATCAGATCGTCTGTCTCAGACCGTCTGTGTCAGACCGTCTGTATCAGACCGTCTGTCTCAGACCGTCTGTCTCAGACCGTCTGTCTCGGACCGCCTGTCTCAGACCGTCTGTCTCCGACCGTCTGTCTCAGTCCGTCTGTCTCAGACCTTCCGCCTCAATCCGCCTGCCGCTATCGGGCAGCGTCTGTTCGCCTGTACCTGTCCGTCAGTCCCAGTCGTCTGTCTCAGTCCGTCAGTCTCAGTCCGGCGGTCTCAGTCCGTCTGTCTTAGTCCGTCTGTCTCAGACCGCCTGTCTCAGACCGCCTGTCCCAGTACGTCTGTCCCAGGCCGTCTGTCTCAGACCGTCTGTGTCAGACCGTCTGTCTCTGACCGTCTGTCTCAGACCGTCTGTCTCAGACCGTCTGTCTCAGAACGTCTGTCTCGGACCGCCTGTCCCAGTACGTCTGTCCCAGGCCGTCTGTGTCAGTCCGTCCGTCTCAGACCGTCTGTCTCGGACCGCCTGTCTCAGACCGTCTGTCTCCGACCGTCTGTCTCAGTCCGTCTATCTCAGACCGCCTGTCGCAGACCGTCTGTCTCAGGCCGTCTCTGCCTGTCCGTCTGTCTCAGATCGTCTGTCTAAGTCCGACTGTCTCAGACCTCCTGTCTCAGACCGCCAGTCCCAGTACGCCTGTCTCAGACCGTCTGTCTCAGACCATCTGTCTCAAACCGTCTGTCTCATACCGTCTGTCTCAGACCGTCCGTCTCAGACCGTCTGTCTCGTACCGCCTGTCTCAGACCGTCTGTCTCCGACCGTCTGTCTCAGTCCGTCTGTCTCAGACCGCCTGTCGCAGACCGTCTGTCTCAGGCCGTCTCTGCCTGTCCGTCTGTCTCAGATCGTCTGTCTCAGTCCGACTGTCTCAGACCTCCTGTCTCAGACCGCCTGTCTCAGACCGACTGTCTCAGACAGTCTGTCTCAGTCGGCCTATCTCAGACCATCAGTCTCAGTCCGTCTGTCTCAGTCCGTCTGTCTCAGACCGTCTGTCTCAGACCGTCTGTCACGGACCGCCTGTCTCAGACCACCTGTCTCAGACCACCTGTCTCAGACGGTCTGTATCAGATCGACTGTCTCAGACCGTCTGTCTCAGACCATCTGTGTCAGACCGTCTGTATCAGACCGTCTGTCTCAGACCGTCTGTCTCAGACCGCCTGTCTCAGACCGCCTGTCCCAGTACGTCTGTCCCAGGCCGTCTGTCTCAGACCGTCTGTCTCAGATCGTCGGTCTCAGACCATCTGTCTCAATCCGTCTGTCTCAGACCGCCTGTCCCAGTACGTCTGTCCCAGGCCGTCTGTCTCAGACCGTCTGTCTCAGATCGTCTGTCTCAGACCATCTGTCTCAATCCGTCTGTCTGATACCGTCTGTCACAGACCGTCTGTCTCAGACCG
Organism: Coelioxys conoideus; assembly: GCA_947623535.1. Taxonomy (NCBI): domain Eukaryota; kingdom Metazoa; phylum Arthropoda; class Insecta; order Hymenoptera; family Megachilidae; genus Coelioxys; species Coelioxys conoideus. The sequence continues at coordinate 14,686,642 of OX392451.1, forward strand.
TCTGTCTCAGACCGTCTGTCTCAGACCGTCTGTCTCAGACCGTCTGTCTCAGACCTCCTGTCTCAGACCGCCTGTCTCAGACCGCCTGTCTCAGACCGCCTGTCCCAGTACGTCTGTATCAGACCGTCTGTCTCAGACCGTCTGTCTCAGACCGTCTGTCTCAGACCGTCTGTCTCAGACCGCCTGTCTTAGACCGTCTGTCTCAGACCGCCTGTCCCAGACCACCTGTCTCAGACCACCTGTCTCAGACGGTCTGTATCAGAACGTCTGTCTCAGACCGTCTGTATCAGACCGTCTGTCTCAGACCTCCTGTCTCAGACCGCCTGTCTCAGACCGCCTGTCTCAGACCGCCTGTCTCAGACCGCCTGTCCCAGTACGTCTGTCTCAGACCGTCTGTCTCAGATCGTCTGTCACAGGCCGTCTGTCTCAGACCGTCTGTCCCAGACCGTCTGTCTCAGACCGTCTGTCTCAGACCATCTGTCTCAAACCGTCTGTCTTAGACCGTCTGTCTCAGACCGCCTGTCTCAGACCACCTGTCTCAGACCACCTGTCTCAGACGGTCTGTCTCAGACCGTCTGTCTCAGACCGTCTGTCTCAGACCGTCTGTCTCAGACCGTCTGTCTCAGACCGTCTGTCTCAGATCGTCTGTCACAGGCCGTCTGTCTCAGACCGTCTGTCCCAGACCGTCTGTCCAAGACCGTCTGTCTCAGACCATCTGTCTCAAACCGTCTGTCTTAGACCGTCTGTCTCAGACCGCCTGTCTCAGACCACCTGTCTCAGACCACCTGTCTCAGACGGTCTGTATCAGATCGTCTGTCTCAGACCGTCTGTCTCAGACCGTCTGTCTCAGACCGTCTGTCTCGGACCGTCTGTCTCGGACCGTCTGTCTCGGACCGTCTGTCTCGGACCGTCTGTCTCGGACCGTCTGTCTCGGACCGTCTGTCTCGGACCGCCTGTCTCATACCGTCTGTCTCAGACCGTCTGTCTCGGACTGCCTGTCTCAGACCACCTGTCTCAGACCACCTGTCTAAGACGGTCAGTATCAGATCGTCTGTCTCAGACCGTCTGTGTCAGACCGTCTGTATCAGACCGTCTGTCTCCTACCGTCTGTCTCAGTCCGTCTGTCTCAGACCTTCCGCCTCAATCCGCCTGCCGCTATCGGGCAGCGTCTGTTCGCCTGTACCTGTCCGTCAGTCCCAGTCGTCTGTCTCAGTCCGTCAGTCTCAGTCCGGCGGTCTCAGTCCGTCTGTCTTAGTCCGTCTGTCTCAGACCGCCTGTCTCAGACCGCCTGTCCCAGTACGTCTGTCCCAGGCCGTCTGTCTCAGACCGTCTGTCTCAGACCGCCTGTCTCAGACCGTCTCTCTCAGACCGTCTGTCTCAGACCGTCTGTCTCAGTCCGTCTGTGTCAGACCTTCCGGCTCAATCCGCCTGCCGCTATCGGGCAGCGTCTGTTCGCCTGTCCCTGTCCGGGGGTCCCAGTCGTCTGTCTCAGTCCGTCAGTCTCAGTCCGGCGGTCTCAGTCCGTCAGTCTCAGTACGTCTGTCCCAGGCCGTCTGTCTCAGACCGTCTGTCTGAGTTCGTCTGTCTCAGGCCGTCTGTGCCTGTCCGTCTATCTCAGATCGTCTGTCACAGTCCGTCTGTATCAGTCCGTCTGTCTCAGACCGTCTGTCGCAGACCGTCTGTCTCAGGCCGTCTGTGCCTGTCCGTCTGTCTCAGATCGTCTGTCACAGTCCGTCTGTCTCAATCCGTCTGTCTCATACCGTCTGTCACAGTCCGTCTGTCTCAATCCGTCTGTCTCATACCGTCTGTCTCAGACCATCTGTCTCAGACCGTCTGTATCACACCGTCTGTCTCAGAAAGTCTGTGTCAGACCGTCTGTCTCAGACCGTCTGTCTCAGACCGTCTGTCTCAGACCGTCTGTCTCAGACCATCTGTCTCGGACCATCTGTCTTAATCCGTCTGTCTCATACCGTCTGTCTCAGACCGTCTGTCTCAGACCGTCTGTCTCAGACCGTCTGTCTCAGACCGTCTGTCTCAGACCGCCTGTCTCAGACCGTCTGTCTCAGACCGTCTGTCTCAGTTCGTCTGTCTCAGACCGTCTGTGCCTGTCCGTCTGTCTCATACCGCCTGTCTCAGACCGTCTGTCTCAGACCGTCTGTGCCTGTCCGTCTGTCTCATACCGCCTGTCTCAGACCGTCTGTCTCAGGCCGTCTGTATCAGACCGTCTGTCTCAGAACGTCTGTGTCAGACCGTCTGTCTCTGACCGTCTGTCTCAGACCGTCTGTCTGAGACCGTCTGCCTCGGACCGTCTGTCTCAGACCGTCTGTCTCAGTTGGTCTGTCTCAGGCCGTCTCTGCCTGTCCGTCTGTCTCAGATCGTCTGTCACAGTCCGTCTGTCTCAGTCCGTCTGTCTCAGTCCGTCTGTCTCAGTCCGACTGTCTCAGACCTCCTGTCTCAGACCGCCTGTCTCAGACCGTCTGTCTCAGACCACCTGTCTCAGACCACCTGTCTCAGACGGTCTGTATCAGACCGTCCGTCTCAGACCGTCTGTGTCAGACCGTCTGTCTCTGACCGTCTGTCTCTGACCGTCTGTCTCAGACCGTCTGTCTCAGACCGTCTGCCTCGGACCGCCTGTCTCAGACCACCTGTCTCAGACCACCTGTCTCAGACGGTCTGTATCAGATCGTCTGTCTCAGACCGTCTGTGTCAGACCGTCTGTATCAGACCGTCTGTCTCAGACCGTCTGTCTCAGACCGTCTGTCTCGGACCGCCTGTCTCAGACCGTCTGTCTCCGACCGTCTGTCTCAGTCCGTCTGTCTCAGACCTTCCGCCTCAATCCGCCTGCCGCTATCGGGCAGCGTCTGTTCGCCTGTACCTGTCCGTCAGTCCCAGTCGTCTGTCTCAGTCCGTCAGTCTCAGTCCGGCGGTCTCAGTCCGTCTGTCTTAGTCCGTCTGTCTCAGACCGCCTGTCTCAGACCGCCTGTCCCAGTACGTCTGTCCCAGGCCGTCTGTCTCAGACCGTCTGTGTCAGACCGTCTGTCTCTGACCGTCTGTCTCAGACCGTCTGTCTCAGACCGCCTGTCTCAGAACGTCTGTCTCGGACCGCCTGTCCCAGTACGTCTGTCCCAGGCCGTCTGTCTCAGTCCGTCCGTCTCAGACCGTCTGTCTCGGACCGCCTGTCTCAGACCGTCTGTCTCCGACCGTCTGTCTCAGTCCGTCTATCTCAGACCGCCTGTCGCAGACCGCCTGTCCCAGTACGTCTGTCCCAGGCCGTCTGTCTCAGACCGTCTGTGTCAGACCGTCTGTCTCAGACCGTCCGGCTCAATCCGCCTGCCGCTATCGGGCAGCGTCTGTTCGCCTGTCCCTGTCCGGCGGTCCCAGTCGTCTGTCTCAGTCCGTCAGTCTCAGTCCGGCGGTCTCATACCGTCTGTCTCAGACCGTCTGTCTCAGACTGCCTGTCTCAGACCGCCTGTCCCAGTACGTCTGTCCCAGGCCGTCTGTGCCTGTCCGTCTGTCTCAGACCGTCTGTCTCATACCGTCTGTCTCAGACCGTCTGTCTCAGTTCGTCTGTCTCAGGCCGTCTGTGCCTGTCCGTCTGTCTCAGATCGTCTGTCACAGTCCATCTGTCTCAGTCCGTCTGTCTCAGACCGCCTGTCGCAGACCGTCTGTCTCAGGCCGTCTGTGCCTGTCCGTCTGTCTCAGATCGTCTGTCACAGTCCATCTGTCTCAGTCCGTCTGTCTCAGACCGCCTGTCTCAGACCGTCTGTCTCATGCCGTCTGTCCTTGTCCGTCCGCCCTGTCCGTCTGTTTCAGGCCATCTGTCTCAGACCGTCTGTCTCAGATCGTCTGTCACAGGCCGTCTGTCTCAGACCGTCTGCCCCAGACCGTCTGTCTCAGACCGTCTGTCTCAGACCATCTGTCTCAAACCGTCTGTCTCATACCGTCTGTCTCAGACCGTCCGTCTCAGACCGTCTGTCTCGTACCGCCTGTCTCAGACCGTCTGTCTCCGACCGTCTGTCTCAGTCCGTCTGTCTCAGACCGCCTGTCGCAGACCGTCTGTCTCAGGCCGTCTCTGCCTGTCCGTCTGTCTCAGATCGTCTGTCTCAGACCGTCTGCCTCAGACCGTCTGTCACGGACCGCCTGTCTCAGACCACCTGTCTCAGACCACCTGTCTCAGACGGTCTGTATCAGATCGACTGTCTCAGACCGTCTGTCTCAGACCATCTGTGTCAGACCGTCTGTATCAGACCGTCTGTCTCAGACCGTCTGTCTCAGACCGCCTGTCTCAGACCGCCTGTCCCAGTACGTCTGTCCCAGGCCGTCTGTCTCCGACCGTCTGTCTCAGATCGTCGGTCTCAGACCATCTGTCTCAATCCGTCTGTCTCAGACCGCCTGTCCCAGTACGTCTGTCCCAGGCCGTCTGTCTCAGACCGTCTGTCTCAGATCGTCTGTCTCAGACCATCTGTCTCAATCCGTCTGTCTGATACCGTCTGTCACAGACCGTCTGTCTCAGACCGTCTGTCTCAGACCGTCTGTCTCAGACCGTCTGTCTCAGACCGTCTGTCTCAGACCGTCTGTCTCAGACCTCCTGTCTCAGACCGCCTGTCTCAGACCGCCTGTCTCAGACCGCCTGTCTCAGACCGCCTGTCCCAGTACGTCTGTATCAGACCGTCTGTCTCAGACCGTCTGTCTCAGACCGCCTGTCTTAGACCGTCTGTCTCAGACCGCCTGTCCCAGACCACCTGTCTCAGACCACCTGTCTCAGACGGTCTGTATCAGATCGTCTGTCTCAGACCGTCTGTATCAGACCGTCTGTCTCAGACCTCCTGTCTCAGACCGCCTGTCTCAGACCGCCTGTCTCAGACCGCCTGTCTCAGACCGCCTGTCCCAGTACGTCTGTCTCAGACCGTCTGTCTCAGATCGTCTGTCACAGGCCGTCTGTCTCAGACCGTCTGTCCCAGACCGTCTGTCTCAGACCGTCTGTCTGAGACCATCTGTCTCAAACCGTCTGTCTTAGACCGTCTGTCTCAGACCGCCTGTCTCAGACCACCTGTCTCAGACCACCTGTCTCAGACGGTCTGTATCAGATCGTCTGTCTCAGACCGTCTGTCTCAGACCGTCTGTCTCAGACCGTCTGTCTCAGACCGTCTGTCTCAGACCGTCTGTCTCAGACCGTCTGTCTCAGACCGTCTGTCTCAGATCGTCTGTCACAGGCCGTCTGTCTCAGACCGTCTGTCCCAGACCGTCTGTCTCAGACCGTCTGTCTCAGACCATCTGTCTCAAACCGTCTGTCTTAGACCGTCTGTCTCAGACCGCCTGTCTCAGACCACCTGTCTCAGACCACCTGTCTCAGACGGTCTGTATCAGATCGTCTGTCTCAGACCGTCTGTCTCAGACCGTCTGTCTCAGACCGTCTGTCTCAGACCGTCTGTCGCAGACCGTCTGTCTCGGACCGCCTGTCTCAGACCGTCTGTCTCAGACCGTCTGTCTCGGACCGCCTGTCTCAGACCACCTGTCTCGGACCACCTGTCTAAGACGGTCAGTATCAGATCGTCTGTCTCAGACCGTCTGTGTCAGACCGTCTGTATCAGACCGTCTGTCTCCTACCGTCTGTCTCAGTCCGTCTGTCTCAGACCTTCCGCCTCAATCCGCCTGCCGCTATCGGGCAGCGTCTGTTCGCCTGTACCTGTCCGTCAGTCCCAGTCGTCTGTCTCAGTCCGTCAGTCTCAGTCCGGCGGTCTCAGTCCGTCTGTCTTAGTCCGTCTGTCTCAGACCGCCTGTCTCAGACCGCCTGTCCCAGTACGTCTGTCCCAGGCCGTCTGTCTCAGACCGTCTGTCTCAGACCGCCTGTCTCAGACCGTCTCTCTCAGACCGTCTGTCTCAGACCGTCTGTCTCAGTCCGTCTGTGTCAGACCTTCCGGCTCAATCCGCCTGCCGCTATCGGGCAGCGTCTGTTCGCCTGTCCCTGTCCGGGGGTCCCAGTCGTCTGTCTCAGGCCGTCAGTCTCAGTCCGGCGGTCTCAGTCCGTCAGTCTCAGTACGTCTGTCCCAGGCCGTCTGTCTCAGACCGTCTGTCTCAGACCGTCTGTCTCAGACCGTCTGTCTGAGTTCGTCTGTCTCAGGCCGTCTGTGCCTGTCCGTCTATCTCAGATCGTCTGTCACAGTCCGTCTGTATCAGTCCGTCTGTCTCAGACCGTCTGTCGCAGACCGTCTGTCTCAGGCCGTCTGTGCCTGTCCGTCTGTCTCAGATCGTCTGTCACAGTCCGTCTGTCTCAATCCGTCTGTCTCATACCGTCTGTCACAGTCCGTCTGTCTCAATCCGTCTGTCTCATACCGTCTGTCTCAGACCATCTGTCTCAGACCGTCTGTATCAGACCGTCTGTCTCAGAAAGTCTGTGTCAGACCGTCTGTCTCAGACCGTCTGTCTCAGACCGTCTGTCTCAGACCATCTTTCTCGGACCATCTGTCTTAATCCGTCTGTCTCATACCGTCTGTCTCAGACCGTCTGTCTCAGACCGTCTGTCTCAGACCGTCTGTCTCAGACCGTCTGTCTCAGACCGTCTGTCTCAGACCGCCTGTCTCAGACCGTCTGTCTCAGACCGTCTGTCTCAGTTCGTCTGTCTCAGACCGTCTGTGCCTGTCCGTCTGTCTCATACCGCCTGTCTCAGACCGTCTGTCTCAGACCGTCTGTGCCTGTCCGTCTGTCTCATACCGCCTGTCTCAGACCGTCTGTCTCAGACCGTCTGTATCAGACCGTCTGTCTCAGAACGTCTGTGTCAGACCGTCTGTCTCTGACCGTCTGTCTCAGACCGTCTGTCTCAGACCGTCTGCCTCGGACCGTCTGTCTCAGACCGTCTGTCTCAGTTGGTCTGTCTCAGGCCGTCTCTGCCTGTCCGTCTGTCTCAGATCGTCTGTCACAGTCCGTCTGTCTCAGTCCGTCTGTCTCAGTCCGTCTGTCTCAGTCCGACTGTCTCAGACCTCCTGTCTCAGACCGCCTGTCTCAGACCGTCTGTCTCAGACCACCTGTCTCAGACCACCTGTCTCAGACGGTCTGTATCAGACCGTCCGTCTCAGACCGTCTGTGTCAGACCGTCTGTCTCTGACCGTCTGTCTCATGCCGTCTGTCCTTGTCCGTCCGCCCTGTCCGTCTGTTTCAGGCCATCTGTCTCAGACCGTCTGTCTCAGATCGTCTGTCACAGGCCGTCTGTCTCAGACCGTCTGCCCCAGACCGTCTGTCTCAGACCGTCTGTCTCAGACCATCTGTCTCAAACCGTCTGTCTCATACCGTCTGTCTCAGACCGTCCGTCTCAGACCGTCTGTCTCGTACCGCCTGTCTCAGACCGTCTGTCTCCGACCGTCTGTCTCAGTCCGTCTGTCTCAGACCGCCTGTCGCAGACCGTCTGTCTCAGGCCGTCTCTGCCTGTCCGTCTGTCTCAGATCGTCTGTCTCAGACCGTCTGCCTCAGACCGTCTGTCACGGACCGCCTGTCTCAGACCACCTGTCTCAGACCACCTGTCTCAGACGGTCTGTATCAGATCGACTGTCTCAGACCGTCTGTCTCAGACCATCTGTGTCAGACCGTCTGTATCAGACCGTCTGTCTCAGACCGTCTGTCTCAGACCGCCTGTCTCAGACCGCCTGTCCCAGTACGTCTGTCCCAGGCCGTCTGTCTCCGACCGTCTGTCTCAGATCGTCGGTCTCAGACCATCTGTCTCAATCCGTCTGTCTCAGACCGCCTGTCCCAGTACGTCTGTCCCAGGCCGTCTGTCTCAGACCGTCTGTCACAGACCGTCTGTCTCAGACCGTCTGTCTCAGACCGTCTGTCTCAGACCGTCTGTCTCAGACCGTCTGTCTCAGACCGTCTGTCTCAGACCTCCTGTCTCAGACCGCCTGTCTCAGACCGCCTGTCTCAGACCGCCTGTCTCAGACCGCCTGTCCCAGTACGTCTGTATCAGACCGTCTGTCTCAGACCGTCTGTCTCAGACCGCCTGTCTTAGACCGTCTGTCTCAGACCGCCTGTCCCAGACCACCTGTCTCAGACCACCTGTCTCAGACGGTCTGTATCAGATCGTCTGTCTCAGACCGTCTGTATCAGACCGTCTGTCTCAGACCTCCTGTCTCAGACCGCCTGTCTCAGACCGCCTGTCTCAGACCGCCTGTCTCAGACCGCCTGTCCCAGTACGTCTGTCTCAGACCGTCTGTCTCAGATCGTCTGTCACAGGCCGTCTGTCTCAGACCGTCTGTCCCAGACCGTCTGTCTCAGACCGTCTGTCTGAGACCATCTGTCTCAAACCGTCTGTCTTAGACCGTCTGTCTCAGACCGCCTGTCTCAGACCACCTGTCTCAGACCACCTGTCTCAGACGGTCTGTATCAGATCGTCTGTCTCAGACCGTCTGTCTCAGACCGTCTGTCTCAGACCGTCTGTCTCAGACCGTCTGTCTCAGACCGTCTGTCTCAGACCGTCTGTCTCAGATCGTCTGTCACAGGCCGTCTGTCTCAGACCGTCTGTCCCAGACCGTCTGTCTCAGACCGTCTGTCTCAGACCATCTGTCTCAAACCGTCTATCTTAGACCGTCTGTCTCAGACCGCCTGTCTCAGACCACCTGTCTCAGACCACCTGTCTCAGACGGTCTGTATCAGATCGTCTGTCTCAGACCGTCTGTCTCAGACCGTCTGTCTCAGACCGTCTGTCTCAGACCGTCTGTCGCAGACCGTCCGTCTCGGACCGCCTGTCTCAGACCGTCTGTCTCGTACCGCCTGTCTCAGACCGTCTGTCTCCGACCGTCTGTCTCAGTCCGTCTGTCTCAGACCGCCTGTCGCAGACCGTCTGTCTCAGGCCGTCTCTGCCTGTCCGTCTGTCTCAGATCGTCTGTCTCAGACCGTCTGCCTCAGACCGTCTGTCACGGACCGCCTGTCTCAGACCACCTGTCTCAGACCACCTGTCTCAGACGGTCTGTATCAGATCGACTGTCTCAGACCGTCTGTCTCAGACCATCTGTGTCAGACCGTCTGTATCAGACCGTCTGTCTCAGACCGTCTGTCTCAGACCGCCTGTCTCAGACCGCCTGTCCCAGTACGTCTGTCCCAGGCCGTCTGTCTCCGACCGTCTGTCTCAGATCGTCGGTCTCAGACCATCTGTCTCAATCCGTCTGTCTCAGACCGCCTGTCCCAGTACGTCTGTCCCAGGCCGTCTGTCTCAGACCGTCTGTCTCAGATCGTCTGTCTCAGACCATCTGTCTCAATCCGTCTGTCTGATACCGTCTGTCACAGACCGTCTGTCTCAGACCGTCTGTCTCAGACCGTCTGTCTCAGACCGTCTGTCTCAGACCGTCTGTCTCAGACCGTCTGTCTCAGACCTCCTGTCTCAGACCGCCTGTCTCAGACCGCCTGTCTCAGACCGCCTGTCTCAGACCGCCTGTCCCAGTACGTCTGTATCAGACCGTCTGTCTCAGACCGTCTGTCTCAGACCGCCTGTCTTAGACCGTCTGTCTCAGACCGCCTGTCCCAGACCACCTGTCTCAGACCACCTGTCTCAGACGGTCTGTATCAGATCGTCTGTCTCAGACCGTCTGTATCAGACCGTCTGTCTCAGACCTCCTGTCTCAGACCGCCTGTCTCAGACCGCCTGTCTCAGACCGCCTGTCTCAGACCGCCTGTCCCAGTACGTCTGTCTCAGACCGTCTGTCTCAGATCGTCTGTCACAGGCCGTCTGTCTCAGACCGTCTGTCCCAGACCGTCTGTCTCAGACCGTCTGTCTGAGACCATCTGTCTCAAACCGTCTGTCTTAGACCGTCTGTCTCAGACCGCCTGTCTCAGACCACCTGTCTCAGACCACCTGTCTCAGACGGTCTGTATCAGATCGTCTGTCTCAGACCGTCTGTCTCAGACCGTCTGTCTCAGACCGTCTGTCTCAGACCGTCTGTCTCAGACCGTCTGTCTCAGACCGTCTGTCTCAGACCGTCTGTCTCAGACCGTCTGTCTCAGATCGTCTGTCACAGGCCGTCTGTCTCAGACCGTCTGTCCCAGACCGTCTGTCTCAGACCGTCTGTCTCAGACCATCTGTCTCAAACCGTCTATCTTAGACCGTCTGTCTCAGACCGCCTGTCTCAGACCACCTGTCTCAGACCACCTGTCTCAGACGGTCTGTATCAGATCGTCTGTCTCAGACCGTCTGTCTCAGACCGTCTGTCTCAGACCGTCTGTCTCAGACCGTCTGTCTCAGACCGTCTGTCGCAGACCGTCTGTCTCGGACCGCCTGTCTCAGACCGTCTGTCTCAGACCGTCTGTCTCGGACCGCCTGTCTCAGACCACCTGTCTCGGACCACCTGTCTAAGACGGTCAGTATCAGATCGTCTGTCTCAGACCGTCTGTGTCAGACCGTCTGTATCAGACCGTCTGTCTCCTACCGTCTGTCTCAGTCCGTCTGTCTCAGACCTTCCGCCTCAATCCGCCTGCCGCTATCGGGCAGCGTCTGTTCGCCTGTACCTGTCCGTCAGTCCCAGTCGTCTGTCTCAGTCCGTCAGTCTCAGTCCGGCGGTCTCAGTCCGTCTGTCTTAGTCCGTCTGTCTCAGACCGCCTGTCTCAGACCGCCTGTCCCAGTACGTCTGTCCCAGGCCGTCTGTCTCAGACCGTCTGTCTCAGACCGCCTGTCTCAGACCGTCTCTCTCAGACCGTCTGTCTCAGACCGTCTGTCTCAGTCCGTCTGTGTCAGACCTTCCGGCTCAATCCGCCTGCCGCTATCGGGCAGCGTCTGTTCGCCTGTCCCTGTCCGGGGGTCCCAGTCGTCTGTCTCAGGCCGTCAGTCTCAGTCCGGCGGTCTCAGTCCGTCAGTCTCAGTACGTCTGTCCCAGGCCGTCTGTCTCAGACCGTCTGTCTCAGACCGTCTGTCTCAGACCGTCTGTCTGAGTTCGTCTGTCTCAGGCCGTCTGTGCCTGTCCGTCTATCTCAGATCGTCTGTCACAGTCCGTCTGTATCAGTCCGTCTGTCTCAGACCGTCTGTCGCAGACCGTCTGTCTCAGGCCGTCTGTGCCTGTCCGTCTGTCTCAGATCGTCTGTCACAGTCCGTCTGTCTCAATCCGTCTGTCTCATACCGTCTGTCACAGTCCGTCTGTCTCAATCCGTCTGTCTCATACCGTCTGTCTCAGACCATCTGTCTCAGACCGTCTGTATCAGACCGTCTGTCTCAGAAAGTCTGTGTCAGACCGTCTGTCTCAGACCGTCTGTCTCAGACCGTCTGTCTCAGACCATCTGTCTCGGACCATCTGTCTTAATCCGTCTGTCTCATACCGTCTGTCTCAGACCGTCTGTCTCAGACCGTCTGTCTCAGACCGTCTGTCTCAGACCGTCTGTCTCAGACCGTCTGTCTCAGACCGCCTGTCTCAGACCGTCTGTCTCAGACCGTCTGTCTCAGTTCGTCTGTCTCAGACCGTCTGTGCCTGTCCGTCTGTCTCATACCGCCTGTCTCAGACCGTCTGTCTCAGACCGTCTGTGCCTGTCCGTCTGTCTCATACCGCCTGTCTCAGACCGTCTGTCTCAGACCGTCTGTATCAGACCGTCTGTCTCAGAACGTCTGTGTCAGACCGTCTGTCTCTGACCGTCTGTCTCAGACCGTCTGTCTCAGACCGTCTGCCTCGGACCGTCTGTCTCAGACCGTCTGTCTCAGTTGGTCTGTCTCAGGCCGTCTCTGCCTGTCCGTCTGTCTCAGATCGTCTGTCACAGTCCGTCTGTCTACGTCCGTCTGTCTCAGTCCGTCTGTCTCAGTCCGACTGTCTCAGACCTCCTGTCTCAGACCGCCTGTCTCAGACCGTCTGTCTCAGACCACCTGTCTCAGACCACCTGTCTCAGACGGTCTGTATCAGACCGTCCGTCTCAGACCGTCTGTGTCAGACCGTCTGTCTCTGACCGTCTGTCTCAGACCGTCTGTCTCAGACCGTCTGCCTCGGACCGCCTGTCTCAGACCACCTGTCTCAGACCACCTGTCTCAGACGGTCTGTATCAGATCGTCTGTCTCAGACCGTCTGTGTCAGACCGTCTGTATCAGACCGTCTGTCTCAGACCGTCTGTCTCAGACCGTCTGTCTCGGACCGCCTGTCTCAGACCGTCTGTCTCAGTCCGTCTGTCTCAGACCTTCCGCCTCAATCCGCCTGCCGCTATCGGGCAGCGTCTGTTAGCCTGTACCTGTCCGTCAGTCCCAGTCGTCTGTCTCAGTCCGTCAGTCTCAGTCCGGCGGTCTCAGTCCGTCTGTCTTAGTCCGTCTGTCTCAGACCGCCTGTCTCAGACCGCCTGTCCCAGTACGTCTGTCCCAGGCCGTCTGTCTCAGACCGTCTGTGTCAGACCGTCTGTCTCTGACCGTCTGTCTCAGACCGTCTGTCTCAGACCGTCTGTCTCAGACCGTCTGTCTCAGAACGTCTGTCTCGGACCGCCTGTCCCAGTACGTCTGTCCCAGGCCGTCTGTCTCAGTCCGTCCGTCTCAGACCGTCTGTCTCGGACCGCCTGTCTCAGACCGTCTGTCTCCGACCGTCTGTCTCAGTCCGTCTATCTCAGACCGCCTGTCGCAGACCGTCTGTCTCAGGCCGTCTCTGCCTGTCCGTCTGTCTCAGATCGTCTGTCTAAGTCCGACTGTCTCAGACCTCCTGTCTCAGACCGCCAGTCCCAGTACGCCTGTCTCAGGCCGTCTGTCTCAGACCGTCTTTCTCAGACCGTCTGTCTCAGACCGTCTGTCTCAGACCGTCTGTCTCAGACCGTCTGTCTCAGACCGTCTGTCTCAGACCGTCTGTCTCAGACCGTCTGTCTCAGACCGTCTGTCTCAGACCGTCTGTCTCAGACCGTCTGTCTCAGACCATCCGTCTTAATCCGTCTGTCTCATACAGTCTGTCTCAGACCGTCTGTCTCAGACCGTCTGGCTCAGACCGTCTGTCTCAGTCCGTCTGTCTCAGACCTTCCGGCTCAATCCGCCTGCCGCTATCGGGCAGCGTCTGTTCGCCTGTCCCTGTCCGGGGCTCCCAGTCGTCTGTCTCAGTCCGTCAGTCTCAGTCGGGTGGTCTCATACCGTCTGTCTCAGACCGTCTGTCTCAGACCGCCTGTCTCAGACCGCCTGTCTCAGTCCGTCTGTCTCAGACCTTCCGGCTCAATCATCCTGCCGCTATCGGGCAGCGTCAGTTCGCCTGTCCCTGTCCGGGGGTCCCAGTCGTCTGTCTCAGTCCGTCAGTCTCAGTCCGGCGGTCTCAGTCCGTCTGTCTTAGTCCGTCTGTCTCAGACCGCCTGTCTCAGACCGCCTGTCCCAGTACGTCTGTCCCAGGCCGTCTGTGCCTGTCCGTCTGTCTCAGACCGTCTGTCTCATACCGTCTGTCTCAGACCGTCGGTCTCAGTTCGTCTGTCTCAGGCCGTCTGTGCCTGTCCGTCTGTCTCAGATCGTCTGTCACAGTCCATCTGTCTCAGACCATCTGTCTCAAACCGTCTGTCTCATGCCGTCTGTCCTTGTCCGTCCGCCCTGTCCGTCTGTCTAAGGCCATCTGTCTCAGACCGTCTGTCTCAGATCGTCTGTCACAGGCCGTCTGTCTCAGACCGTCTGTCTCATACCATCTGTCTCAGACCGTCTGTCTCAGACCGTCTGTCTCAGACCGCCTGTCTCAGACCGTGTGTCTCAGATCGTCTGTCTCAGTTCGTCTGTCTCATACCGTCTGTCTCAGACCGTCTGTCTCAGGCCGTCTGTCTCAGACCGTCTGTCTCAGACCGTGTGTCTCAGACCATCTGTCTCAATCCGTCTGTGTCATACCGTCTGTCTCAGAGCGTCTGTCTCAGACCGTCTGTCTCAGACCATCTGTCTCAGACCATCTGTCTTAATCCGTCTGTCTCATACCGTCTGTCTCAGACCGTCTGTCTCAGACCGTCTGTCTCAGACCGTCTGTCTCAGACCGTCTGTCTCAGCCCATCCGTCTTAATCCGTCTGTCTCATACCGTCTGTCTCAGACCGTCTGTCTCAGTTCGTCTGTCTCAGGCCGTCTGTGCCTGTCCGTCTGTCTCAGATCGTCTGTCACAGTCCATCTGTCTCAGTCCGTCTGTCTCAGACCGCCTGTCGCAGACCGTCTGTCTCAGGCCGTCTGTGCCTGTCCATCTGTCTCAGATCGTCTGTCACAGTCCATCTGTCTCAGTCCGTCTGTCTCAGACCGCCTGTCTCAGAACGTCTGTCTCATGCCGTCTGTCCTTGTCCGTCCGCCCTGTCCGTCTGTTTCAGGCCATCTGTCCCAGACCACCTGTCTCAGACCACCTGTCTCAGACGGTCTGTATCAGATCGTCTGTCTCAGACCGTCTGTATCAGACCGTCTGTCTCAGACCTCCTGTCTCAGACCGCCTGTCTCAGACCGCCTGTCTCAGACCGCCTGTCTCAGACCGCCTGTCCCAGTACGTCTGTCTCAGACCGTCTGTCTCAGATCGTCTGTCACAGGCCGTCTGTCTCAGACCGTCTGTCCCAGACCGTCTGTCTCAGACCGTCTGTCTGAGACCATCTGTCTCAAACCGTCTGTCTTAGACCGTCTGTCTCAGACCGCCTGTCTCAGACCACCTGTCTCAGACCACCTGTCTCAGACGGTCTGTATCAGATCGTCTGTCTCAGACCGTCTGTCTCAGACCGTCTGTCTCAGACCGTCTGTCTCAGACCGTCTGTCTCAGACCGTCTGTCTCAGACCGTCTGTCTCAGACCGTCTGTCTCAGACCGTCTGTCTCAGATCGTCTGTCACAGGCCGTCTGTCTCAGACCGTCTGTCCCAGACCGTCTGTCTCAGACCGTCTGTCTCAGACCATCTGTCTCAAACCGTCTATCTTAGACCGTCTGTCTCAGACCGCCTGTCTCAGACCACCTGTCTCAGACCACCTGTCTCAGACGGTCTGTATCAGATCGTCTGTCTCAGACCGTCTGTCTCAGACCGTCTGTCTCAGACCGTCTGTCTCAGACCGTCTGTCTCAGACCGTCTGTCGCAGACCGTCTGTCTCGGACCGCCTGTCTCAGACCGTCTGTCTCAGACCGTCTGTCTCGGACCGCCTGTCTCAGACCACCTGTCTCGGACCACCTGTCTAAGACGGTCAGTATCAGATCGTCTGTCTCAGACCGTCTGTGTCAGACCGTCTGTATCAGACCGTCTGTCTCCTACCGTCTGTCTCAGTCCGTCTGTCTCAGACCTTCCGCCTCAATCCGCCTGCCGCTATCGGGCAGCGTCTGTTCGCCTGTACCTGTCCGTCAGTCCCAGTCGTCTGTCTCAGTCCGTCAGTCTCAGTCCGGCGGTCTCAGTCCGTCTGTCTTAGTCCGTCTGTCTCAGACCGCCTGTCTCAGACCGCCTGTCCCAGTACGTCTGTCCCAGGCCGTCTGTCTCAGACCGTCTGTCTCAGACCGCCTGTCTCAGACCGTCTCTCTCAGACCGTCTGTCTCAGACCGTCTGTCTCAGTCCGTCTGTGTCAGACCTTCCGGCTCAATCCGCCTGCCGCTATCGGGCAGCGTCTGTTCGCCTGTCCCTGTCCGGGGGTCCCAGTCGTCTGTCTCAGGCCGTCAGTCTCAGTCCGGCGGTCTCAGTCCGTCAGTCTCAGTACGTCTGTCCCAGGCCGTCTGTCTCAGACCGTCTGTCTCAGACCGTCTGTCTCAGACCGTCTGTCTGAGTTCGTCTGTCTCAGGCCGTCTGTGCCTGTCCGTCTATCTCAGATCGTCTGTCACAGTCCGTCTGTATCAGTCCGTCTGTCTCAGACCGTCTGTCGCAGACCGTCTGTCTCAGGCCGTCTGTGCCTGTCCGTCTGTCTCAGATCGTCTGTCACAGTCCGTCTGTCTCAATCCGTCTGTCTCATACCGTCTGTCACAGTCCGTCTGTCTCAATCCGTCTGTCTCATACCGTCTGTCTCAGACCATCTGTCTCAGACCGTCTGTATCAGACCGTCTGTCTCAGAAAGTCTGTGTCAGACCGTCTGTCTCAGACCGTCTGTCTCAGACCGTCTGTCTCAGACCATCTGTCTCGGACCATCTGTCTTAATCCGTCTGTCTCATACCGTCTGTCTCAGACCGTCTGTCTCAGACCGTCTGTCTCAGACCGTCTGTCTCAGACCGTCTGTCTCAGACCGTCTGTCTCAGACCGCCTGTCTCAGACCGTCTGTCTCAGACCGTCTGTCTCAGTTCGTCTGTCTCAGACCGTCTGTGCCTGTCCGTCTGTCTCATACCGCCTGTCTCAGACCGTCTGTCTCAGACCGTCTGTGCCTGTCCGTCTGTCTCATACCGCCTGTCTCAGACCGTCTGTCTCAGACCGTCTGTATCAGACCGTCTGTCTCAGAACGTCTGTGTCAGACCGTCTGTCTCTGACCGTCTGTCTCAGACCGTCTGTCTCAGACCGTCTGCCTCGGACCGTCTGTCTCAGACCGTCTGTCTCAGTTGGTCTGTCTCAGGCCGTCTCTGCCTGTCCGTCTGTCTCAGATCGTCTGTCACAGTCCGTCTGTCTCAGTCCGTCTGTCTCAGTCCGTCTGTCTCAGTCCGACTGTCTCAGACCTCCTGTCTCAGACCGCCTGTCTCAGACCGTCTGTCTCAGACCACCTGTCTCAGACCACCTGTCTCAGACGGTCTGTATCAGACCGTCCGTCTCAGACCGTCTGTGTCAGACCGTCTGTCTCTGACCGTCTGTCTCAGACCGTCTGTCTCAGACCGTCTGCCTCGGACCGCCTGTCTCAGACCACCTGTCTCAGACCACCTGTCTCAGACGGTCTGTATCAGATCGTCTGTCTCAGACCGTCTGTGTCAGACCGTCTGTATCAGACCGTCTGTCTCAGACCGTCTGTCTCAGACCGTCTGTCTCGGACCGCCTGTCTCAGACCGTCTGTCTCCGACCGTCTGTCTCAGTCCGTCTGTCTCAGACCTTCCGCCTCAATCCGCCTGCCGCTATCGGGCAGCGTCTGTTAGCCTGTACCTGTCCGTCAGTCCCAGTCGTCTGTCTCAGTCCGTCAGTCTCAGTCCGGCGGTCTCAGTCCGTCTGTCTTAGTCCGTCTGTCTCAGACCGCCTGTCTCAGACCGCCTGTCCCAGTACGTCTGTCCCAGGCCGTCTGTCTCAGACCGTCTGTGTCAGACCGTCTGTCTCTGACCGTCTGTCTCAGACCGTCTGTCTCAGACCGTCTGTCTCAGACCGTCTGTCTCAGAACGTCTGTCTCGGACCGCCTGTCCCAGTACGTCTGTCCCAGGCCGTCTGTCTCAGTCCGTCCGTCTCAGACCGTCTGTCTCGGACCGCCTGTCTCAGACCGTCTGTCTCCGACCGTCTGTCTCAGTCCGTCTATCTCAGACCGCCTGTCGCAGACCGTCTGTCTCAGGCCGTCTCTGCCTGTCCGTCTGTCTCAGATCGTCTGTCTAAGTCCGACTGTCTCAGACCTCCTGTCTCAGACCGCCAGTCCCAGTACGCCTGTCTCAGGCCGTCTGTCTCAGACCGTCTTTCTCAGACCGTCTGTCTCAGACCGTCTGTCTCAGACCGTCTGTCTCAGACCGTCTGTCTCAGACCGTCTGTCTCAGACCGTCTGTCTCAGACCGTCTGTCTCAGACCGTCTGTCTCAGACCGTCTGTCTCAGACCGTCTGTCTCAGACCATCCGTCTTAATCCGTCTGTCTCATACAGTCTGTCTCAGACCGTCTGTCTCAGACCGTCTGGCTCAGACCGTCTGTCTCAGTCCGTCTGTCTCAGACCTTCCGGCTCAATCCGCCTGCCGCTATCGGGCAGCGTCTGTTCGCCTGTCCCTGTCCGGGGCTCCCAGTCGTCTGTCTCAGTCCGTCAGTCTCAGTCGGGTGGTCTCATACCGTCTGTCTCAGACCGTCTGTCTCAGACCGCCTGTCTCAGACCGCCTGTCTCAGTCCGTCTGTCTCAGACCTTCCGGCTCAATCATCCTGCCGCTATCGGGCAGCGTCAGTTCGCCTGTCCCTGTCCGGGGGTCCCAGTCGTCTGTCTCAGTCCGTCAGTCTCAGTCCGGCGGTCTCAGTCCGTCTGTCTTAGTCCGTCTGTCTCAGACCGCCTGTCTCAGACCGCCTGTCCCAGTACGTCTGTCCCAGGCCGTCTGTGCCTGTCCGTCTGTCTCAGACCGTCTGTCTCATACCGTCTGTCTCAGACCGTCGGTCTCAGTTCGTCTGTCTCAGGCCGTCTGTGCCTGTCCGTCTGTCTCAGATCGTCTGTCACAGTCCATCTGTCTCAGACCATCTGTCTCAAACCGTCTGTCTCATGCCGTCTGTCCTTGTCCGTCCGCCCTGTCCGTCTGTCTAAGGCCATCTGTCTCAGACCGTCTGTCTCAGATCGTCTGTCACAGGCCGTCTGTCTCAGACCGTCTGTCTCATACCATCTGTCTCAGACCGTCTGTCTCAGACCGTCTGTCTCAGACCGCCTGTCTCAGACCGTGTGTCTCAGATCGTCTGTCTCAGTTCGTCTGTCTCATACCGTCTGTCTCAGACCGTCTGTCTCAGACCGTCTGTCTCAGGCCGTCTGTCTCAGACCGTCTGTCTCAGACCGTGTGTCTCAGACCATCTGTCTCAATCCGTCTGTGTCATACCGTCTGTCTCAGAGCGTCTGTCTCAGACCGTCTGTCTCAGACCATCTGTCTCAGACCATCTGTCTTAATCCGTCTGTCTCATACCGTCTGTCTCAGACCGTCTGTCTCAGACCGTCTGTCTCAGACCGTCTGTCTCAGACCGTCTGTCTCAGCCCATCCGTCTTAATCCGTCTGTCTCATACCGTCTGTCTCAGACCGTCTGTCTCAGTTCGTCTGTCTCAGGCCGTCTGTGCCTGTCCGTCTGTCTCAGATCGTCTGTCACAGTCCATCTGTCTCAGTCCGTCTGTCTCAGACCGCCTGTCGCAGACCGTCTGTCTCAGGCCGTCTGTGCCTGTCCGTCTGTCTCAGATCGTCTGTCACAGTCCATCTGTCTCAGTCCGTCTGTCTCAGACCGCCTGTCTCAGAACGTCTGTCTCATGCCGTCTGTCCTTGTCCGTCCGCCCTGTCCGTCTGTTTCAGGCCATCTGTCTCAGACCGTCTGTCTCAGATCGTCTGTCACAGGCCGTCTGTCTCAGACCGTCTGCCCCAGACCGTCTGTCTCAGACCGTCTGTCTCAGACCATCTGTCTCAAACCGTCTGTCTCATACCGTCTGCCTCAGACCGTCCGTCTCAGACCGTCTGTCTCGTACCGCCTGTCTCAGACCGTCTGTCTCCGACCGTCTGTCTCAGTCCGTCTGTCTCAGACCGCCTGTCGCAGACCGTCTGTCTCAGGCCGTCTCTGCCTGTCCGTCTGTCTCAGATCGTCTGTCTCAGTCCGACTGTCTCAGACCTCCTGTCTCAGACCGCCTGTCTCAGACCGACTGTCTCAGACCGTCTGTCTCAATCGGCCTATCTCAGACCATCAGTCTCAGTCCGTCTGTCTCAGTCCGTCTGTCTCAGACCGTCTGTCTCAGACCGTCTGTCACGGACCGCCTGTCTCAGACCACCTGTCTCAGACCACCTGTCTCAGACGGTCTGTATCAGATCGACTGTCTCAGACCGTCTGTCTCAGACCATCTGTGTCAGACCGTCTGTATCAGACCGTCTGTCTCAGACCGTCTGTCTCAGACCGTCTGTCTCAGACCGTCTGTCTCAGACCGCCTGTCTCAGACCGCCTGTCCCAGTACGTCTGTCCCAGGCCGTCTGTCTCAGACCGTCTGTCTCAGATCGTCGGTCTCAGACCATCTGTCTCAATCCGTCTGTCTCAGACCGCCTGTCCCAGTACGTCTGTCCCAGGCCGTCTGTCTCAGACCGTCTGTCTCAGATCGTCTGTCTCAGACCGTCTGTCTCAGACCGTCTGTCTCAGACCGTCTGTCTCAGACCGTCTGTCTCAGACCGTCTGTCTCAGACCGTCTGTCTCAGACCGTCTGTCTCAGACCGTCTGTCTCAGCCCGTCAGTCTCACCCCGACTGTCTCAGTCCGTCTGTCTCTGTCCGTCTGTCTCTGTCCGTCGGTCTCTGTCTGTCTGTCTCTGTCCGTCTGTCTCAGACCGTCTGTCCCAGTACGTCTGTCTAAGCCCGTCTGTCTCAGACCGTCTGTCTGAGACCGTCTGTCTCAGACCCTCTGTCTCAGACCGTCTGTCTCAGACCGTGTGTCTCAGTCCGTCTGTCTCAGACCGTCTGTGTCAGACCGTCTGTATCAGACCGTCTGTCTCGGACCGCCTGTCTCAGATCGTCTGTCTCCGACCGTCTGTCTCAGTCCGTCTGTCTCAGACCATCTGTCTCAATCCGTCTGTCTCTTACCGTCTGTCTCAGACCGTCTGTCTCAGACCGCCTGTATTAGATCGTCTGTCTCAGACGGTCTGTCTCAGACCGCCTGTCTCAGACCACCTGTCTCAGACCACCTGTCTCAGACGGTCTGTATCAGATCGTCTGTCTCAGACCGTCTGTCTCAGACCGTCTGTCTCAGACCGCCTGTCTCAGATCGTCTGTCACAGGCCGTCTGTCTCAGACCGTCTGTCCCAGACCGTCTGTCCAAGACCGTCTGTCTCAGACCGTCTGTCTCAGACCATCTGTCTCAAACCGTCTGTCTTAGACTGTCTGTCTCAGACCGCCTGTCGCAGACCACCTGTCTCAGACCACCTGTCTCAGACGGTCTGTATCAGATCGTCTGTCTCAGACCGTCTGTCTCAGACCGTCTGTCTCAGACCGTCTGTCTCAGACCATCTGTCTCAGACCGTCTGTCTCAGACCGTCTGTCTCAGACCGTCTGTCTCAGACCGCCTGTCTCAGACCGTCTGCCGCAGACCGTCTGTCTCAGTTCGTCTGTCTCAGGCCGTTAGTGCCTGTCCGTCTGTCTCAGATCGTCTGTCACCGTCCGTCTGTCTCAGTCCGTCTGTCTCAGACCGTCTGTCGCAGACCGTCTGTCTCAGGCCGTCTGTGCCTGTCCGTCTGTCTCAGATCGTCTGTCTCAGTCCGACTGTCCCAGACCTCCTGTCTCAAACCGCCCGTCTCAGACCGTCTGTCACGGACCGCCTGTCTCAGACCACCTGTCTCAGACCACCTGTCTCAGACGGTCTGTATCAGATCGACTGTCTCAGACCGTCTGCGTCAGACCGTCTGTCTCAGATCGTCTGTCTCAGACCACCTGTCTCAGACCACCTGTCTCAGACGGTCTGTATCACATCGTCTGTCTCAGACCGTCTGTGTCAGACCGTCTGTCTCTGACCGTCTGTCTCAGACCGCCTGTCTCAGACCGTCTGTCTCATGCCGTCTGTCCTTGTCCGTCCGTCCCTGTCCGTCTGTCTCAGGCCGTCTGTCGCAGACCGTCTGTCTCAGGCCGTCTGTGCCTGTCCGTCTGTCTCAGGCCGTCTGTGCCTGTCCGCCTGTCTCAGATCGTCTGTCTCAGTCCGACGGTCTCAGTCCGTCTGTCTTAGTCCGTCTGTCTCAGACCGCCTGTCTCAGACCGCCTGTCCCAGTACGTCTGTCCCAGGCCGTCTGTCTCAGACCGTGTGTCTCAGACCGTCTGTCTCAGTTCGTCTGTCTCAGGCCGTCTGTGCCTGTCCGACTGTCTCAGGCCGTCTGTGCCTGTCCGTCTGTCTCAGATCGTCTGTCACAGTCCGTCTGTCTCAGTCCGTCTGTCTCAGACCGTCTGTCGCAGACCGTCTGTCTCAGGCCGTCTGTGCCTGTCCGTCTGTCTCAGACCATCTGTCTCAATCCGTCTGACTCATACCGTCTGTCTCAAACCGCCTGTCTCAGACCGTCTGTCTCAGACCACCTGTGTCAGACCACCTGTCTCAGACGGTCTGTATCAGATCGTCTGTCTCAGACCGTCTGTCTCCGACCGTCTGTCTCAGTCCGTCTGTCTCAGACCTTCCGGCTCAGTCCGCCTGGCGCTATCGGGCAGCGTCTGTTCGCCTGTCCCTGTCCGTCAGTCCCAGTCGTCTGTCTCAGTCCGTCAGTCTCAGTCCGGCGGTCTCAGTCCGTCTGTCTTAGTCCGTCTGTCTCAGACCGCCTGTCTCAGACCGCCTGTCTCAGACCGCCTGTCTCAGACCGCCTGTCCCAGTACGTCTGTCCCAGGCCGTCTGTCTCAGACCGTCTGTCTCAGACCGTCTGTCTCAGACCGTCTGTCTCAGACCGTCTGTCTCAGACCGTCTGTCTCAGACCATCTGTCTCAATCCGTCTGTCTCATACCGTCTGTCTCAGACCGTCTGCCTCAGACCGTCTGTCTCAGACCGCCTGTCTTAGACCGTTTGTCTCAGACCGTCTGTCTCAGTTCGTCTGTCTCAGGCCGTCTGTGTCTGTCCGCCTGTCTCAGACCGTCTGTCTCCTACCGTCTGTCTCAGTCCGTCTGTCTCAGACCTTCCGGCTCAATCCGCCTGCCGCTATCGGGCAGCGTCTGTTCGTCTGTCCCTGTCCGTCAGTCCCAGTCGTCTGACTCAGTCCGTCAGTCTCAGTCCGGCGGTCTCAGTCCGTCTGTCTTAGTCCGTCTGTCTCAGACCGCCTGTCTCAGACCGCCTGTCCCAGTACGTCTGTCCCAGGCCGTCTGTCTCAGACCGTCTGTCTCAGACCGCCTGTCTCAGACCGTCTGTCTCAGACCACCTGTCTCAGACCACCTGTCTCGGACCGCCTGTCTCAGACCACCTTTCTCAGACCACCTGTCTCAGACGGTCTGTATCAGATCGTCTGTCTCAGACCGTCTGTGTCAGACCGTCTGTATCAGACCGTCTGTCTCAGACCGTCTGTCTCAGTCCGTCTGTCTCAGACCTTCCGGCTCAATCCGCCTGCCGCTATCGGGCAGCGTCTGTTCGCCTGACCCTGTCCGTCAGTCCCAGTCGTCTGACTCAGTCCGTCAGTCTCAGTCCGGCGGTCTCAGTCCGTCTGTCTTAGTCCGTCTGTCTCAGACCGCCTGTCTCAGACCGCCTGTCCCAGTATGTCTGTCCCAGGCCGTCTGTCTCAGACCGTCTGTCTCAGATCGTCTGTCTCAGACCATCTGTCGCAATCCGTCTGTCTCATACCGTCTCTCTCAGACCGTCTGACTCAGACCGCCTGTCTCAGACCGTCTGTCTCAGACCGTCTGTCTCAGTTCGTCTGTCTCAGGCCGTCTGTGCCTGTCCGTCTGTCTCAGGCCATCTGTGCCTGTCCGTCTGTCTCAGATCGTCTGTCACAGTCCGTCTGTCTCAGTCCGTCTGTCTCAGACCGTCTGTCGCAGACCGTCTGTCTCAGGCCGTCTGTGCCTGTCCGTCTGTCTCAGACCATCTGTCTCAATCCGTCTGTCTCATACCGTCTGTCTCAAACCGCCTGTCTCAGACCGCCTGTCCCAGTACGTCTGTCCCAGGCCGTCTCTCTCAGACCGTCTGTCTCAGACCGTCTGTCTCAGACCATCTGTCTCAATCCGTCTGTCTCATACCGTCTGTCTCAGACCGTCTGCCTCAGGCCGTCTGTCTCAGACCGCCTGTCTTAGACCGTCTGTCTCAGACCGTCTGTCTCAGTTCGTCTGTCTCAGGCCGTCTGTGCCTGTCCGTCTGTCTCAGATCGTCTGTCACAGTCCGCGTGTCTCAGTCCGTCTGTCTCAGACCGCCTGTCGCAGACCGTCTTTCTCAGGCCGTCTGTGCCTGTCCGTCTGTCTCAGCTCGCCTGTCTCAGATCGTCTGTCTCAGATCGTCTGTCTCAGACCATCTGTCTCAATCCGTCTGTCTCATACCGTCTGTCTCAGACCGTCTGTTTCAGACCGTCTGTCTCAGACCGTCTGTTTCAGACCGTCTGTCTCAGACCGTCTGTCTCTGACCTCCTGTCTCAAACCGCCTGTCTCAGACCGTCTGTCTCAGACCACCTGTCTCAGACCACCTGTCTCAGACCACCTGTCTCAGACGGTCTGTATCAGATCGTCTGTCTCAGACCGTCTGTGTCAGACCGTCTGTCTCTGACCGTCTGTCTCAGACCGTCTGTCTCAAACCGTCTGTCTCAGACCGTCTGTCTCGGACCGCCTGTCTCAGACCACCTGTGTCAGACCACCTGTCTCAGACGGTCTGTATCAGATCGTCTGTCTCAGACCGTCTGTCTCAGACCGTCTGTCTCAGACCGCCTGTCTCAGACCGTCTGCCTCAGACCGTCTGTCCCAAACCGTCTGTCTCAGACCGTCTGTCTCGGACCGCCTGTCTCAGACCGTCTGTCTCTGTCTGTCTGTCTCTGTTTGTCTGTCTCTGTCTCTCTGTCTCTGTCTGTCTGTCTCTGTCTGTCGGTCTCTGTCTGTCTGTCTCTGTCTGTATGTCTGTCTCTGTCTGTCTGTCTGTGTCTGTCCGTCTCTGTCTGTCTGTCTCCGTCTGTCTGTCTCTGTCTGGCTCTCTCTGTCTGTCTGTCTATATCCGTCTGTCTCTGCCTGACTGTCTCTGTCTGTCTGTCTCTGTCTGTCTGTCTCTGTCTGTCTGTCTCTGTCTGTCTGTCTCTGTCTGTCTGTCTCTGTCTGTCTGTCTCTGTCTGTCTGTCTCTGTCTGTCTGTCTCAGTCTGTCTGTCTCTGCCTGTCTCAGTCTCTGTCTGTCTGTCTCTGTCTGTCCGTCTCTGTCTCTGTCTGTCTGTCTCTGTCTGTCTGTCTCTGTCTGTCTGTCTCTGTCTGTCTGTCTCTGTCTGTCTGTCTCTGTCTGTCTGTCTCTGTCTGTCTGTCTCTGTCTGTCTGTCTCTGTCTGTCTGTCTCTGTCTGTCTGTCTCTGTCTGTCTGTCTCTGTCTGTCTGTCTCTGTCTGTCTGTCTCTGTCTGTCTGTCTCTGTCTGTCTGTCTCTGTCTGTCTGTCTCTGTCTGTCTGTCTCTGTCTGTCTGTCTCTGTCTGTCTGTCTCTGTCTGTCTGTCTCTGTCTGTCTCAGTCTCTGTCTGTCTGTCTCTGTCTGTCGGTCTCTGTCTGTCCGTCTCTGTCTCTGTCTGTCCGTCTCTGTCTCTGTCTGTCTGTCTCTGTCTGTCTGTCTCTGTCTGTCTCAGTCTCTGTCTGTCT